>CM053581.1:139815898-139883140 GCA_028627135.1 Pseudochirops cupreus | reverse complement strand
CTGAGAAAGGACAAATTCAGAGACCTCAAGTGAATGTCATATGCATAAAAACATTACATATTTCACATTCTTGCAAATCTCAGCATTCTAAACTTGAAAGCAACCAACTGGTATCCAACTTGTCCAACTCATATGTAAAAAGTAACTGTTTTTACAATATATTCAACAAATGGTCATCTAGCCTTTGTGTGTAGGCCTCTATATAGAGAGAACCTGCCCCCGTCCTGAGACAACCCATTACACTTTTGTATAACTCCAACCATTGGCAACTTTTTCTTGACCTCAAGCTTAAATTAAGTGCTCTATAACTTCCACTGATTCACTATACTAGATCTTCCTTTTGAGGCCAAGGACAAGCCGGTTTCTCTTCTACATGACAGCTCCCCCAGATACTTGCAGACACTTATGTCTCTGCAGAGTCTTTTCTTCTTTAGGCCCAATAACCCCAGTTATTTCAAGGAATTTTGTGTTTTGGAGAAGGGAAAGAAGAAGAAAATAAACATTTATATGGTACCTACCATATGCCAGGCACTGTGCTAAGTGCCTTTAAAATTTTTTTTTAACAAATATCTAATTTGTTCCTCAAAACACCCTGGGAGCTAGGTTCTGTTATTATCCTAACTTTACAGTTGAAGAAACTGAGGCAAACAGAGGTTCAGTGACTTGCCCAAGGTCATACAGCTAGTATGTCCGAATCCAGATTTGAATTCAGGTCTTCCTGAGTCCAGGCCCAGTGATCTATCCAATAGGCAACAAGTTGCTTCTGGTTATTTGATTCTTGTTACCAAAATGGAGCTTTGTGGCAGTAATTCATGCATGACTATGGAAGGGGGAAAAAAAAACCTTACAAAGTTCTTGAAAATGATGAGAGAATGATTTCTTTCAACTTAAAAAAGATATCAAATATTAATCCAGTTTGCTTTCCATTTGTTGGGTAACTGACGATTGTTCAGATGATACACTCCATCACTGCCAATATATTCTAGTTAGAAAAACAAATTAGTAAGTCAAAATGAAAAGTCTTTCAGAGGTCATTATGGAAATAGGTTCTTTGTCAGCCAAGAGCCTGTTCGGGAGGAGACATCAAATTTGCTGGGCCTTGATTGTCAAGGGGAAGATTTTTAACTACTTCTTGCTGTCCTGCCATTCTGTACCAACCCTAAATGGCTGTGTCGAATTGATGTGATCTTTCCAATTTCCTTCACAGAAGCATTTTTCCTTTCTTAGATAACAATGGAAATATTTGCACACGATGAGAAAGGAAAAGCAGCCAAACATTAATATTATAAAAACCAGTAAGTTTTAGATGGATGCATTTATTTACCAGTAGTTGATTTTTCAAAACTGAAATGATAGTGTAGCTCCCTGTATCAGCAAGCACCCTAGCATACACAGGGTGGCTGCTAGCACAGGTTCTTAGATCACTTTTCTAAAGGAAAACAACTCAAAATGGGTTAACAGTCTCACTTTAATCAATCAAACACATATCATTTACCTAGTTCAGGGGGAAAAAATCAGTACCCTGAACTTCAGAGAATACAAACACAAGTTACAAACAGATAAAGAAACAGATCAGCAGACTGGCTTTCAGCCATCTGACTATTACATCCACACCTATTCAGTTACCAGAGAAGGAAGCACCACCATCTGGGTTTTTCAAAGCCAGGGGGCTCAACAGCTTCCCAGAGTCTTGTCTGGCCAAATCACACAACTCTTCTCAAAGTGAGCCCCAAAGCAAAACCTCACATCAGGGCGTATATATAGCCTTCTCCTGGAATGGAGAATGTCACAGTCCTCTTGACCCACTGCCCAATCACAAAGCTACAAGGCGCGGGCATTCCCAAAAAACAAGCATCAGGCCACAGGCTCCACGTGACCACATTCAGCCTATTAAGGGGCAGAGTATACTTTCAAGTCAGGGAAGGTTCTCAGAGTCACGTAGCCACTTTAGCAAAGGGCCTAGTGGCAGGGAAGATCTTCAGATTCCCATAACACTCCCCAATTCTGTAATACAAGTGTAGTACCCCCTCTGGGCTAACTCTTGCAACTTGGGCTGGACTAGAAATTTAGATCCCCAGCAAGTGACTATTTCTCCTCTTAGGGTTTTATGGGTAACCTTGATGGGCTGAGGTTTCTAATATCACTGTGCATGAACCCCTACTAGTGTGTTCCCCATTGATGATCCAGATGATATGACTTAGCCAACTGGAATTAATTGGCTTTTAGTTAGGGATATTTAATAAGGTGTCATAATAAGAAAAGTTGTAGAAAAACATTCTTCCAAAAATTCAGGGACCCACTCTGACATAAATACATATAGAGTTCCTAGGAGAGTAAATTCAAGCTTCAATAACACGTGTGAATTTAACTCATAGTTCCTTGTTGGATGGAAGCCCTTTTTTCTCTTCCTAGAATATCCATGGATTTCCCTCTGACGTATGTAATATCTGGGCCCTCATAGGGCCTGGAGGCTGATCTTGTCTCCACCCTGAAGATGTCATGCTCTCCAAAGCTGTCCTCCTCAGAGTTTAATTTGTTCTTTCTCAGTTGGTCTAGTTTATTCAATGACGTGGCCACTAGGGATTGAGGGGGAAAGAGTGTGAGTCTTCTTCTGAGTTATTCCTTTGCTTCCCCAATATGCCCCCGATGCCCCTGAAGCCTCTGGTAGAGGCGCAAGGGGTCTATCTTCTCAAAGTACTCCCAAAGCCTGACTCCTAAAGTAATTGCTAGAATATTACTCCTAACAGAATCTCCTTCTCTGAAATATGTCGGCCCAAGGATTATTTTTAATCCTTTCAACCAGTCCTATCGCCAATCCTGACATCTCATTTCATCTAATTGCTGGAAGCATTTCTTCTTGATTTGATTAACTAGGTTGTTGGCACTCACTTTGTGCCTTTGATTGATCTATTGATTCACAGCCCTCCTGCACTTAAATCCAATTCACTTGCATGTCATGGCATCACCTCCCTGGTGCCGTGGTCCTCTTTGAGAATGAAGGACAAACAGCAGCCACCTCTGTGTGATTCAAAAGAGATACCTAGGAATGGTTTACACCTATTTTATACTTTTTATTCTATATTGCAAAGAGGTATGCTCATCTGATAAAAGTATCAAAGCTATAAAATCTTGTTAGACTACATTATTTGGGGATAGAGCACCCACTCTTACATAAGGAATCATTTGCTTTGTTTCCTTTTTAAATAAAAAAGTAGTAGAAGTTGAGAGAACATCTAGATCTTAAGGCTGCTATGGGGTAAAGCAGCAACAGAAAAAAGAATATTGTATGGGGAAAACAGTCCAGAGATGGTTTGCAGTGTCTGGACATGGAAATTATTCTTCAAATTCTTACCATTGGTCTCACTGTCACACTCCAATAGTTCACAAACAAAAGCCATGTTCAAAGCAGAATATAATTTGGTCTGGGCCCAGTGTTGGCACAAGGTTCCCAGGAAACAACCTTCCTTTTGATCCATAATACAGATAAATGTGGTCTCCACAATAACTAAGCCCCAGTGATTTTGAATATTGTTATAAATTGTTATTTTGTGTTTTAAATATAATGATTAATATTAATGTTTACTTATTTAAGTAAAATGTCTATTTTGGAAAAAGTTATAATTTAATAATGCTAGAATATTTATCACAATTAATCACATCAATGGCATAGGAACCTGGCTATTCAGTGCTTTGTTCACCTAGTGGTGGTGTGTTTTAATTGCTGGTCAAATACCAAGGAGGAAAGTTGTCCTTGAACATCCAAATCTACAAAATTGTGTCACAATCTGGTGAGTACAATTATTTATTAAACATATATCACAATCCTAATCAGGTGTTTATTATTCACCTGTGTGCCAAGTACTAGAGATACAAATATAAAAAATGAATCCTTACTCATAAGGAATTTGTATTCTAACGGGAGAGACAACAATGTGTACATGTAAAAGTATATACAGAATAAATATCCAGACAGTACAATTCAAGCTGGACAGATACAAGTTAGTTATGGAGGAATGGGGAAAGCTTCATATAGAAAGAAGTGTACTCGGAATAAGAAGAGGTAGTGATGAGCACAGTATGCATTCCAGATGTAGAAGAGCAGTATAAAGGTGTACAGACAAGAGACCAAATTTTATGGGTGAGGAACAGAGAAAAGGCTAATCTGATTGCGTCACAGAGAGAGAAATGTCCAGTAAGGCCGGAAGCAGGTTGTGACAAGCCAAGCAGAGTAGTTTTGATTTGGTCCTAGAGGTGAAAGGTAGTCTTTGGCATTTATTGATTAGGAGCATTACAATGGCCCGAGATGAATGTAAGGAAATTCACTTTGACATCTACACAGAAGATAGATTGGCATGGGGAAAGAAAGTCAGGGAGATCAGTTTGGAGACTTACAGTAATCTAGGTGAAAGGCGATATAGGCTTCAACTAAGATGGTATTTGTGTGAATTGAGAAAAAGGGTCATATGGGAGAGGTTATAAATTATCAAAGTTACCTGGGAAACTTGGAAGAATGATGATGCCTTTAAGAGAAATAGGGAAGTTTGGAAGAAGGGAGAGATTTAGGGAGCGGAGATGAGTTTGTATTGGGCATATTGAATTTGAGATATCTCCAGAACCTTACATATTTTATACTAAATTTAAAGAAAAATATATACAGTGTAGTTCTGACCATACCACTCCCCTATTAAAAAGAAAAAGAAAAAAATAAACTTTTGCCCATCATCAATGAATTAGTATGTGTTTGAGACCAGACTCAAGCCCTAATTTTCAAATTCTAGCACCAATAATATTCTTCTGCTCTCCTTCTTTTAAAGTTAGCTCTTTCCCCCTTGAAATTAAACCTTTTATTCTTCTGATTGTTGTAATAGTATCATTTTCTGTAACCACATGCCCATTACTTCATGATTGTTTCCTCTGTGGGAAATGTTAGTAGTGTTGTGGAAGTATCCATAAATAAAGCTTATCTAGGGGCGAGGCCCCCAAATTAAGGATGAAAGAGCTATTAACAAGAAGCGTAATATAAAACAAGAGATGCCAAGTGGACATATGGCCTAAATATAAAAGATCATATGTTATAAAAAGTAGAGAAGAAAAAATAAAGAGCCACAAACAAAAGTTATGTCTATCTATCCACAAGTGCTCCTTTTTTATTCTTTTTAAAATTTAATTAATTAATTAATTTACTTTTAGTTTACAACATTCAGTTCCACAAGCTTTTGAGTTCCAAATTTTCTCCCCTTCCCTCTCTTGCCACCCCTCCCCCATGGCGGCATGCAATCTGATTTAGGTTCTACAAATACCTTCATGTAAAACATTAGTCAAGTTGTAAAGAAGGATTATAACCAATGGAATGAAGAACGAGAAAGAAGGAACAAAACAAAAGAGAGAGAGTGAGTAGTTTGCTTCAATCTGCATTCAGACTCTGTAATTTTTTCTCTGGATGTGGATGGCCTTTTCCATGATGAGTCTTTTGGAGTTGTCTTATAACCTCACATTGCTGAGAGGAGCCCCGTCTGTCAAAGTCAGTCATCACAGATATGATGTGTACAGTGTTCTCCTGGTTCTGCTCCTCTCACTCAGCATCAGTTCATATAAGTCTGTCTAGGTTATTATGAAGTCTATCTGCTCCTCATGTCTTATAGCACAATAATATTCCATTATATTAATATATCACAACTTCCATAAGTACTTCTCAAGCAAAGTGTATATAATATATTTATAATTTATTTTGGTTTCCTTTACAAACCTCTTTCTTGTTCTTTCTTATATTTTGAAATGTTTGTGTTTGGAGAGTATTAATTTTATATACATATATATACACACATACACACACATATATACATACATACATATATATACATATATGTTTATATGTATATAATGTGTATGTATCTATATCCTTATCTATTTTCCTATTAAAGGTAGCATGGTGCAGAGGAACAAGCAACCACTGGATCTGAGACCCCAGGACCTTGGTTTGAATCCTTACTCTCCCAGTTACTAGTTATGTGACTTTGGGTAAGTTATTTTGCTTCTCTGTAAATTCCTCAGATGCCTCACCTGTAAAATGAAAGAATTGGACCAGGCTGCTTCTAAGGTCTATTCCAGCTCTAAATCAATAATAATATATTTAAAAATCCATTCCATTGAGTCAAAATAAAAAAAAACAACATATTTTATGTACAAGCTCAGCCCTTTTTAGACATTCTGTTTGGAGAATTCTTGCCTTAACTTCTGGCTATTTTGTCCTTTTGTATCTGTTCTTTTCTGTTTTGTCCTTTTGTATCCTTATGCTTCTATGTTTTCCAACTCATACTGTTGAATTTTGGATTCAGAATATACCTCATGTTTCTGACCCATGCCTGCCCGGTGAAAACTGGCATTGCTGCCTTGAAAAACCAAATGGCTCTTTCAGCAACTCTGCTCTTATTCCAGTGGCAAATAGCCCCAACAAGAGCAGGCTAACTGTCCTTTGTTGTTCCATACATAGCCTCAAAACTGGACTAGATTTTCCCCTGGCTTGAATACCCAGCGGCCAGAAGAACTATATACACAGTGACACCCTGGATTAGCCTGTTTTCCTCATTTAAAAGTACCCTATATCCCTCTTCTAGTTCCAAATCCAAACTTAACCAAATAGAACATAAATTTTTAAAAATACATTTAAAAAGAACTTGACAAGATATCCAAACAGACATACCAAGTGATTTCATTATACAGATATATGTGTTGTGGCAGCAGCTCCATTTTCTGGAAGGCCCCATAAGAAATATGTACATTTATAGGGATATGCCTTTTTTGGGATGCCTGTGAAAACGTATCTCCTGTTTTGTGTAATCAGTTATCTTGTTTTTTGAAAGCTTATTTAATTTCAAAGAATGTTGATATTATATATGAGATCTAAGGAATGATAAGGAATTTTTAATATTTTCATTTATATTTGGCAAGTCCATTATACAATATGGAACATAGCTGCAATCTTCTCTTTAAGAAGGCAAGAGCTCTCACTGACACTGGAGTCAGAAGAACTGTGTTCAAATGCTGATTCTGATGCTTTATTACCTATGTGTCCACGGGCAAGCCACTCATTCACCTTGGGCCTCAGTTTACTCATCAGCAAATTTAAAGTGTTGGATCAGATGGCCTCTGAGGCCCCTTCCAGTCTTAGATCTATGATCCTGTAGTTCCTCAGGCAGGGGATATTTTATAATATTCACTTTACAGATGAGGATCTGAGATGTGGAGATCCCACAGTGAGGAATGAAATCAGGACTAACTTGATCCCATGAGTTCTTATCCAGTCCTCTTTCTACTCTCCCACTTTGTGGCAATATAAGGAAACCATATGCCAAAGGAAAAGATGTTAGCACTAGAGTTCATAGGGCAGCCAAGGCATTGACGAGAAGAGGGCCAACTTGGGAGTCAAGCGATCTGTGGAATCCCAATGCCACCACTGACTGTGTGTGATCTGGGTCAAGTTAAGTCTTCATTAACATAGTTGGAGCAAGAAAGGGTGTAATACAAGCCTTTCCCATAGTAAATCTTTTACTGTGGTAGGAACAACAATCTGAAAAAGCATTTTAGAAGATGGTGAGTAATAACATACTATCATAAGACCTTGATTGCCAGGAATGATGGAAGGAGAAAATGTTCCAAATCACTTGTCTCTTATAAAGTATTTCTTGATAAAATGAAGCTGGTGGTAGAATTGCCATGGGTGCTGCTGATAGGACTGTTGAAGAAAATGGCCAGTGCTACTACATGGCCCCAGACCAAATTACAAGGATGGCAAAACTTGTTTTCAGTGTAAAATGGGCCCAAGCAATTGTGAGCTGACAGCAAGAGGTCCCCCCAACGTTCATTAATTCAATATTGAATAATCATTGAGTATATCCTAATACCTGTGTATGGTGCCAGATGCAAGACTGACAAAAAGTCAAGCTTCCCGACCTCAAGAAATTTACAATCTAGTAGTAAAGGAGTATTTCCACTATTACAGAAAAAACAAAAACTGTACAAATATCAGTTGGGAGAAGGACCCATCAATTCAAGAATAGGAGATATGTACCTAATCCATGATGACCACTTGTCATGATGTTCTAAAAACCCTAATCTATAGAAGGTCAAATGTTCTATGAAAAATCACTTTTTAAGCAATAGGCACATAGTAATTTGCTGTGGGCTAGACATAGTAATAGCATACAAAGATAACCAAGACTGTGCCTACCCATCAGGAGCTTACACTCTATCAAGGGAACATGGTCATATGTAAGTAAATACAAAATACATACTAGGTAAGTACGAAGAAATTTCAAGGCAATACCAGTAGCTAGGGGGAATTGGAAAGACCATATGAGAAGAGCAACTTGATGTAAGCCTTGAAGGGAGCTAAGGAATCAGAGTGAGAAAGTGAGGACAGAGTCCGTTCCAATAATAAAAGGACAGCTTGTGCAAAGATATGGAGACAGATTACAGATGGACTAATGAGTTTGCCATTTTGACTGCAACAAAGAGATCATGAAAAGCAACAAGCCTTAGTCAGGGTGTTCACAGTTTGGGCTGTTTTGGGGGATTTGGAGGGTGGTGAGTTAGGATCTGTGATTTCGTCGATGCAGGAAAGCCCTGGTGAGAAATTTTTACCTAAGCAGATCAGGCAGGAAGGAAGTAAAAAAAAAACATTTATTAAGTACCTAGCTATGCATCAGGCATTGTTCTAGGCACTGGGGATACAGAAAAAATAAATGCAAAAAATATTCCCAGCTCCCGAGGAGCTCGCTGCAACTTACCGTCTTAAAAGCTGCCTGGGAGCAGCTAGATGGCACAGTGAATAGAGCACGGGTCCTGGAATCAGGAGGACCTGAGTTCAAATACAGCCTCAGATACTTAACACTTACTAGCTGTGTGACCTTGGGCAAGTCACTTAACCCCAATTGCTCTGCCTTCCCCCTCCAAAAAGCAAATGAATGAAATAAAAGAGTTGCCTGGGGCCCTCTGAAAGTTTCAGTTACCCAAGGTCAAACAGTCACCATATGTTGGGGGCAGGAAATGAAGTCAGATCTTCCTGACTCCAGGTTGGCCTCCTCTCCACTAGAACGTGTTCTCACAAAGCATTATCGCCATGAGAAGTTTCCAATGCCACCCAAAGGAAAAGGTATCCTGGGCATGATAAACGACTCCGGCAGCAATCCTCATTAACTAGCTCACTCATTCCTCGCTCCCCTTCTTCATGTTCCCCAGTCATAAGTGCCATCCAGGAAACAAATCCAACCTATGGAGCAGCCCCAACACAAACATGCAGCTGCCTTTAAAAAGCAAGCCTATTGAAATGAGATTAAAAAATAATAAGATGTTCCTGAAGTTTATGCTGAAGGACGAACTCATGCAAATCTGGCTGATTTATCCTGTGCCGCTCCCCGGAGAGGATGCACTGGGGAAGCAATTTGTATCTTTTTAACTAAGACAGGAAGCTCTGAAGTCAGAGAGTTGTCTAGCTCTGCAAGGTTCCAGGCTAATCATGGGGAAAGGTGTCAGATCTGAGGCCTGCATGTGCGTGGTTAACTACACATGATTTCTTCCCCCCTCCCAACTTCATCTTCGGTATTTACAGTGAGAGCAATACAGAAGCTCTAATTTTCCAACCAAATTGTGACGCTGGGGCTGTTGGTTGTGTGTAGTCTGGTTATGATCATGCCCTCCACATCCCTGGAGCCCTTTTCTTTTCAAAAAGTGCTTTTGCTGCACTCTCTTGCTTGGCTCTCATTGCCCCTGTGGGTTTGTAAAGGCAAGTATCAGCACGTCCATTTTATAGAGGAGGCCTCTGAGACTTAGAGATTGGGCAGTGGCTCAGGGACAGAGCCAGGACTAATCAAGAGATCAATAAACTTTTAGTAAGCACCTACTGTGTGCCAAGCGCTGTGCTAGAATGCTCTCTATACCATGTCACACTTTGTGATAATGGGGAAGGGTTGTTTGCATTAGAAGAAATGTCAAGCTCTGGGAATTTTAGAGGGGTTAAACAGAGATCTGGGATTTGAACCACTTGAACACATAGATAGTTATCTATTGGAAATCCATTATCCATCAGAAATCCAATTGACAAAGCACTTAGTAAGCATCAAATTTAAAAATTAAATTTAGTAAATTTTGAGCCAGGAGCTGGAGATGCAAAGGCAAACAGAAAAACGTCTCTGTCTTCAATTAGCTTTAATTCTGTTGGAGGAGGGGGGATACACATATGCTTATGATTGTTTGAAGAGGAAGAAAAAACTAATTACACATGGGATCAGAATCACAGAATTCATAGTCAGAAAGGACATCAGTCACCATATAGTCCAATACATATCCCAAAGGATTGCTCACAGCAATGTACCTGACACATAGTCAACTAGTTTTTACTTAGAGATAGCTGATGACAGGGATTTCACTAGATGTTAAGGCAGCCCATTCATTCCACGTTTGTACAGTGGAGATAGGAAGGTTTTTCCTTCCTTTCTTTTGTTTTTCCTGACTTCAAGTTTAAATTTGTCTCTTTGCAACTTCTGGTTCTGTCCTTTGGATCCAAACAGATTAAGTATGATTATTCCACCACTTGGTAGTCCTTTTGAAGACAGCTACCATTCCCTCACACCCACCAGTCTTCTCCAGGCCAATGTGACATGTACTCAAGGCCCTTCTCTATCTTGGCTACCATCCTTGGTATCCTTTGAAATACCAAACTGAAAACAGTGCTCTGGATGTGGTCGGACCAGGACAGAGAACAGTTCTTGTATCACTTTTCCTTAGGAAGCTACGATTCTTCTGATGGAGGCCAAGATTGCATTCATCTTTTTGGCTGCCACAACATATCAATGATTCATATTGAGTTTATAGGCCACTAAAATCTCCTGATTGTTTTAAGAACAAATACTGTCTATGCGTGCTTCCTCCACCTTATACTTGTTAAGATGGCATTTTTTGGACCCAAGTGTAAGACCTAATATTTGTCCCTGTTGTATTTCTTCTAATGATATTCAGCTCAGTGCACCAGCCTAAGATCTTTGTAGATCCTGGTTCTGTCATCCAGTGCCTTAATTATCCCTGTAAGCTTTATGGCATTTGCAGGTTTTATGAGCTCATCATATATGCTGTTAACCAAATCTCTGAATATGCTGAATGACTCAGACTCAGGGCCCAGACCCTCAAGGTCCTCCACCAGAGATCTCTGGCCAAGTTGACCTTGCCAGTCTAACAGCTATGCTTCTCCTTGACTCTGGCTATTCACAGCCACATCTAAATTCCTTTCATTGCATTACTCTCTACTCCACATCTCCCTACCTTTTCCACAAGAATATCATGATATAATTTATCGTGTCATACTTTGCTAAAATCTAGGTAAATTGTAGCCAAAGAATTCTCCCACTCTAATACTTTTTGTTGTTTGTTGTTCAGTCATTTCACTCCTGTATGACTGTCACCTTATTTAGGGCTTTCTTAGCAAAGATAATGGATTGATTTGCCATTTCCTTCTCTAGCTTGTTTTACAGATGAGGAAACTATGTCAAACAGGGTTAAATGACTTGCCCAGGTTCACACAGCTAGGAGGTGTCTGAGGCTGAATTTTAACTCAGAAGATGAGTCTTCCTGATTTCAAGCCCAGAGCTCCGTGCACTGTGGCACCTTGCTGACCCTCTAGTATATTTAGTATATATAAAAAAGGAACTAACCTATTTTTAAGAAGACTTGATGGCTCTTTGTTATTGCTACTTCTTCATTTATTAACCACTTCTTTAATGATCGATTCTGGAATTTTCCCAGGAATTAAATTCAGCATTATTATCTTCTAGTTTGCAGACTCTGTTCTCTTCCATTACTTTTTTTTAAGTGATGCAGTGGATAAAGCTCTGGGCCTGAAGTCAGGAAGACCTGAAATCAAGTTGTGCCTCAGACACTGACTAGCTCTGTGACCCTGGACAAGTCATTTAACCTCTGTCTTAGTTTCCTCAACTGTAAAACTTCCCAGGGTTGTTGTGAGAATCAAATGAAGCAGTATTTGCAAAGGGCTTAACATGGTGCCTGTCACATAAATAAATGCTCAATATTATTATTATTAGATAATGTTTTTTTTTAATTCAAAACATTTCCCATCTTGATTTTTCAAAGATTGTTGACAATGGCTCAGCTATTCTATCCATCAGTTCTTTCAGTATCCGAGAATACAGTTGAGCCAAGTCTGGTGACTTGAATTCATCAGCTAATCAATCAATTAAGAATTTATGTGGACCTCAGTGAGGTGCTAGGTACTAAGGATAAAAATACAAAAATGAGACAGTCTTTTCTAAGAGCTTTCATTCTTCTAAAGTATAAGATTCTAAGGTAATAAAGTTCGTTTTGAATCATCAAACTAAAAAGTTTTCACTTCAAGTTACCTTAAACAGGACAGTAGATGTTCTATTATCTCCTTATTAGTCTTGGCTAGTAATTCCCAGTTAACCATTTTCGTTCAGTCGTTTCCAATGCAAATATCATTCTTCTTGGCACAGAAAACATTGCAGCTCTGCCTTCTCCCTGTTGGCCATCATTGTCCCACCCATCTCAAGCAATGATGAAATATCTTTTTTGGTCCTTCTCTTCTCCCCAATAGAGCTAAATGTAAAATAAATAAATAAAAGCCCACATTTTATTATTTTTAGCTTCCTTTTAAACTCAATTTATTACCTACTTTAACACTCCTGATCCTCTTTTTATAGAACTGTGTGATAATCATATTCATCCTCTATTATCTATCCTTCCTCCTATCTTCTGTATTTATATTTTAAAAGCTGAAGTTTGCTAGTGAGTTCCCTGTGCATCCACATCTATCTCTTTAGATAACTCCTTTTCCCTCCTTCTTTACTAGAAGTATTTCCCTTTGTGTTCTCAGAATTTCATTCCTAAATTTCCCATTTCTCCTGGGCTGACTTGTAGAATTTTAGTTCATTAGATCATACCTAGCCTTCCTCTGAACTTTGTTTTCCAAAAATCTAGAGTAGTTATCAGACTATATCTTTCTGTTTTGCTATCACAAACTCTCAGAGGACGTCAGTTCTTTCCACTATGTTCTTATCATTTCTAATCCAAGTAATTAGTTCCTCTGTCAGTGACAAGCAGATTGAGTACAGAAATTCCTCCTCATTGGTTCCTCCACCCTTTGAAAGATAAATTTCTTATTAAAGCAAGTAGGAAAATATCTCCTCTGCTTTTGGAAAAAACAATTCCACTTTCTCTGGATAACTGAAACCTCCCATTACTAATGCATCATACCTCTGTGCCAGCTTTGTGATCTGTTTCTCTGGATTGCTTTGTACTATTCATTGACAATAAAATTGCCGCTGCTTCTTCCCGTATTGACCAGGAAAAACTTTTTTATTGTTGGTGGCACAATTCTGAGCCTTTAAAGAAAACAGGGATTATGAGAAGTAGAGGTGACATAGGGCTACAATCCTCAAATGGAGGACAGCCAGTACAAAGGCAGAGGTTGTAAATGAAATGCCAGGTTTTGGAGAGAAGCAGGTAGGTTGGGTTGGCTGTAATACAGAATGTGTAAATGGGGAATATCATGAAATATGTCTGGGAAGGTAGGCAGGCTGGAGCCAGATTGTGAGGGTTTTAGATGTCAAGCTGAGGAGTTTATTTTTATCCATGAGGCAGTTGGGAGCCATTGACGATTCTTAAAAACATAAATAGGGCAACACAATAAGGAATTAGTCGTATGGTGGCACAGAATAGCACACAACAACAACCATGAAACAAACAAACAACAACAAAGAGAGATTATTTGCTTAAGAATAAACTGAACCCCCAGAAGAGGAGAAATTCCTTCTGATGGCCAAACTTGCGATTCGCATTAAGTCTGGAGACAAAAAGTGGCAGCTAGTAACAATATTGATAATAATACTAGTAGCACTATGTGCCAGACTCTGTGCTAAGAGCTGTACAAACCACTCACAACCATGTGGGGTGGGGTAGGTGATATTATTATCCCCATTTTACAGCTGAGGAAGCTGAGGCACACAGGAGTTAAGTGACTACCAATTATCTGAGATCAAATTTGAATTCAGATCTTCCTGATTCCAGACCCAGTGTTCTATCTACCGTGCACCTGGCCACAGGAAAGGCTGAGTCCTCTGTGGGTTAGAGTAGGGCCATGGAATGTGGATCTATCTGAAAGGGACCTTATGGAGGATGTGAACGTCAAAAGAAAGGTAGTGCTTAGATAAGGGAATGGGAAGGATTTGCAGGGGAAGCAGAATTGAACTCTTTAAGAGAATCATGCAATTAATCCATGACTTTGTGTGCAGGATGGCTAAGGCTGGGCAGTGACTAGATATTTGATGAAATAGAGGAGAGGTTCAGGAAGTTCCTTCACCCTCTACTTGAATAGAAAAAGGACCCATATATGCCTAAGCATATTTGCTTACTTTGTGGACCTTAGAGGGTGGGACAGAGGACCAGATGAGGTCATTAGATGGTAAGGTGATTGGAAAGAGTATCTAAGTGTACCATATTATTGTGATAACCTGGCTATACTCCTCTGCTTCCCGTTAAAACCTTGGGACTGACTTTCAGAAACTAAGATTCTTAGGGAGAAATACAGGGTGGTTCTCCCCTTTAGGAAATCAGAATAAGAAGGAATCAAGCAGGGAGAGGCAGGTGGAGAAAAAGGAATTTTTCATCAGCAAAGAAGAAAATATTGTAAGATTTATGCTTAATTAGGTCAGATACTCATTCTCCTCTGAGTCTCCTGCTTGCCTAGAGCTCCTTTTGAAGTCAGTAGAAGCCCTGGGCAAAGGAGAAAAAAGCAACAAGAGAATTGAGATTGAGCCTCCTCTGTATACATTAAAAAAAAAAATCAACTCACCAACCCTTTTTTGAAGGTTGATATGCAGATAAATTCAACCATCTGTACTATCAGTTTAGAAAGAAAGCCTTTAACTCAAAGAGGAGCAGAGTTCCCCAAGGGAGTGGAAAGGGTGAATCACAGGTAAACAACGACATTATCTTGATAATCTCAACAACAACAACTACTTCCGGAAAGTCTTTAGGATACGAAAGACCAGCCAGCTGGGTGACTTTGATATTCTCTATCTTGTGAAAAGAGAAGCAGTTAAGGAACAGACTGCGAAACTGAATTCAAGAATAAGCCGGATGGTGGAAGGGAGGGCAGGTGGGGAGAGCCCCCAGCCAGAAGCCAGGAAACTTGGGCTCTCATTCTGGCTCTCTCCTTAACTCCGTGACCTTAGGCAAGTTGCTTCACCTCTGTCTGGGGCAGCTAGATTTTAGAGCCAGACTTCAGAGAGCCAATCCAACCTTCTTATTTTACAGTTGAGAAAAAATGAGCTCCACCGAAGGGGACTGACATCTGTGGGCACACATCTGGAGTAAAAGCCAGATACTCTGAAGCCCAATCCAAAGCTCTTTCAAAATTTTAAGTTTACATTTTTTTGCCCTTTCCCATTTAACAATGAAGATGAGGACTGCAGTTTCCTTATTCATAAAATAAGGGATCCAGGCTAAATATTCTTTAATACCTCTTTCAGCTCTAAACATCTCTGAGCCTATGAATGTCTGTCACCAGTGCCCAAGAAATCCCCATAGTGTGTGGATATCCCGGGCAAGATCCTACGGGAAAGTTCATTGGTTGATTGGAGGGGTACACTTTGCAAATCTGGTTTTGTTGTAGCATAAAGACCTCACCTCTAGTTGACAGATAAGATTATTCAAAGATTTATTAGACAAGCTGATAAGTTTGGGAGATAGAGTCCATTAAGGTCCTCCAAAGTGATTCAGTACAGTCATATAAATACTATTATACATCAGTAAAAAAAAGGAGACAGAAATATCACCTGTGGGGACAAGTCAGTATCATATGCATGTTGGGGTCCAGACCCTTTTTTTTTTCTTTGCAAAGGTTTACTTAGGACGTTTGAGCTAGCTTTTACTGGGCCCCATCAACTCTGGAATGTCTTCTGGTTACTAAAGAAAGTGGGGCAAGTTGCAATTAGAAACGAGGAACATTTCAAGCCTAATGAAGACCAGTTTTCAAAATGGAAGCATGTTAGGAAGCTGGCTGTCTCCCCAGTCACAAAGTACTGACAAATGAAGGAAGCCTTTTGGAATCCAGTTCATAAAAGGCTTCGTTTGGAAAGGCTGTAGTTTGTCTTCCAGGATTTTCTAATATATAATCGGCCAGTTTCCTGTTCCTTTCATAAATATGATGTACGTGAGTGGAGCGATCTAAATATCTCACCAGTTCCAGAAGCTTGACAGTGTTTTCACATTGATCTCCCCTACAATAAATCAGGCCTTGCAGAGCTCCAAACTTCATCTCCAATAAAACTTCTCTGGATGAGAGCGGCTGCTGTTTATGCATTTCTTCAGCCATGAATCTCCTGGATGGCATTCTTGCTGACTGAAATGCCTTGTAGCAGTTAGCTAACAACTTTCACTGTTTTGCCAAATTATTGGCTCAATTATGTTTTGAGAGCAGCATCCAAAAGGAGGGAAGGAATGAAGACACAGAGGACTCAGGAATGATAGCTAATCATCATATTAATAAAAGAGGGATCTATTAGACTTAACATTTTGAACACCTTGAGATGCTGGAAAAAAAAAGAAGACAGATGGGCTATTAATGAAAGTTAACATCCTTCCTTCCCACCCCTCCCTATTTCCACAAAACTTTTGTCAAGATCTCAGATTCTAAGTTTGTTTTTAAAGTTCAAAATATTCAACCTAACCAGAATAAGAATTCAAGAACAGTGTCCTTTTTTCCATGGCTCTCTCTACATTTCAGTCTTCTACCTCTAAGATGAGATTTAAGATTAGAATTCTAAGATTAGAATACTGCTAGGTAGCAGAGTGGATAGAGTGGCAGGCCTGGAGTCAGCAAGATCTGAGTTCAGATGGGACCTCAGATGCCTACTAGCTATGTAACTCTGGGCAAGTCTGAATGCTTTGTTTGCCTCAGTTTCCTCATTTGTGAAATGGGGATAATAATAGCACCTACCTCCCAGAGGTTGTTATAAAGATCAAATGAGATAATATGAATAAAGCTCTTGGCACAGTGCCAGGCACATAGTAAATGCTGTATAAATGTTAAAACAACAACTACAACAGGGCTCTTCCAGTGTAACACATCCCTGTGTCTTTGATATTCCCTGAATACTTTTTTTTTTTTGGCCTCCATATCTTTGCTCTTTGGCCATCTTGAACTTCCCTTCTGACATACACAAATCCACCAAAATAATCCCACCCAAACACTCTAGGTCATTTTCAAATGATACCTTCTCCACAAAACATAGTGAAACTCTCCCAACCCCCTTCAGTTCCATCCTATAATTAAGCACCCAAGCAATACACTGGGTGGCCAGGTAGTACTTTTGCCAAAGTGTTGGACTTGGATTCAAGAAAACCTAAGTTCGAATCCAGCCTCAGACACTCAGTAGCTGTGGTCTTGGTCAAGTCACTTAACCCTTATATGTCTAAATTTCCTCATCTTTATGTATAAAGAGGAAAATGTTTTTAAAAAAAACTGAAAATGTTTTCCCGCAAGTTTTTAACATGTGCATTTTTATTTGAACTGGTCTTACATCAGTGTATGGGTAAAGCTCCTTCCCACCTCTGTGTACTGGAACCAATCTAATAGAACTTCTGGAGAGGTAGTTTAAAAAGCTTTCCTTGCTGTCTATGTTGGGGAGCAGGGAGGGAAAGAAAGGGACCATTATGGCTCTGGCAATTACAAAAAGGAGCAAGTATTAAGACAGAAAATATAAAAAGGCTGTTTATTTTTAAAATTTATTTATTTTAAGCATTACATAATTTACAAGTAAGTTGTTTGGATTTATTTTAAATAGTTCCTTTGTGTAAAGCAAAACAGCCTTTATAGAGTTGAGTAACTCCCAGTAACAGTGCATCATCCAATGTTTGAAATGGTTATTAAAAAATGTACGATCAGAGTCTTTAAGATGCACTGCAGAATTCTGGGGATGTTTGCCTGTGACGTACTTGGGCTGCTCCTCACCTTCCCTGTCCCAGTTTTAAAATCTTGAATCAATAATGGCACCTACCTCTCAGTGTTGTGAGAATAGAATGAGATAATATTTGTAAATCATTTCTTAAACCTTTAAGTGCTCTATCAGTGCTAGCTAGAATTGTTACATGGACAGCAAGGAATCCCTTTACTGAATACCCATCGCTCCACATACCTTCCTGGTGGTATTTATTGTTATTCCCCCTGGTATCTGGGGTATGGCTATCTATGCAGGATCCTGACACATTTTCCCTAACCCATCTATAAACTAGCTGGATTTAGCAATAGCCTATGGCCAGCAGCCACGCATTATCTCTTCTTGGCTTTGAAGTTTTCTTTAACCCACCCAAATCTACTGCCTTTACTTGAGGGTGGAGTCTTCCTGAGAATATTGAGGAACAACAGACATTTTGTGTTGTATTGTAAAGAATTCTGTGCTTCATCTCCAGAAGTCCTGTGTTTGAATCCTGATTTCAACAATCACTAGTTGTGTGACCTTGGACAAATCAGTTAACCTCACTTGGCCTGTTTCATCATCTGTAAAGTTATAAATATTAATGTTGTTAATCAGTATTAATTAATATTAATAATTAATATAAATAACTACTGTACCTATCTCAAATACCTGTTGGGAAGATCAACTGAAATCATATTTATAAAACACTGCAAATCTTAAGTTCTGTATAAATGCAAGCCATTACTTATTATTATCATTGGTCTTAATCATTACACTGTGCTATTCTTCTACTTAAACTGAATGTGGTAATAATGATCTTAATAAGTAATGGTTTGCATCTAAACCTGTTATCTAATTAACTAAAGATTTTGAAATACTTTTGACTTTCAAAATGAAAGACTTTTTTATTGAAGAATTGTCAGGTTATTAGGGAAAAAAAAAAGAATCATTTAAGGCATGGTGACAGAGTGGAAAGAGCCCTGGATTTGGAATCAGAAGTCTTGGGTTCAGATCTTTGCTGTGCCACTTAGTATGTGTGTGAATATAGTCAAATTACTTCTCTTTGCTCAGACTGAGTCTCTTCATCTGGAATTCTGGGATCTTTTGGGCCAAAGTAGCATTCTTTCTGGTCTTACCACAGCCCTCCTCTCTGACTCTCCTTTCTCCAGGTTTTTGCTCTCATTGTCCCACATGCCTGGAATGTATTCCCTTCTAGTTCCCACTATGTAGATTTCCTCTCTTCCTTTAAAACACAGCTAAAGCATCATCTTGTACATTAAGCTTTTCCTGATGCTCCCAACTACCTTGCATTTGACAACTTTACCTATATTTACATTTGTGCTGTGTATGTTTGTGTATGAACCTGTTTATCTACCTCATAAGAATGTAAGTTCCTTGTGAATCAGGATGGTTCCAATCTTTGCACTTAATACTTTGTACTTGTATGCCAGGACTCAACACAGTACCTGGTACCTAGTTAGCACTTGTTCATGGGTCGATTGATTCATAAAAGAGAATAATTCTACCCTTCTGATCTCACAGGACTGTTGTAAAGTTCACATGAGAGGCTTTGTGGAAAGTTTTTTCTAAACCAGAATGTACCATATCAATGACAGTTATAATCACACTGAATAGGTCAGTGCCTACAAGGCATCCAAGATAACAACCTAGGGCAGGCTTTTCTTGTACCACTGATGGTGCCAATAAGCAGCTCTTTATTGAGCATTTTCTAGGTCCTAGAAGAGCTGCTAAGAGAAATGATAACATGATCCTTGCCCTCCTAGAGTTTATCTGATCAGGGTGAAATGGCAAGGATTCCATGGACACAGATAACTGATACAAGACAAGATTATGTGGGCACCACAAGTGAGATATAAGGTATTCTGGGTGTTCAGTAAAGGAAGCTATTGTTGCCATGTGGGAGGATCAGGAAAGTTTTGTGGAGATGTCACCTGAAGATGACTTTGAAAGAGGTTTAGGATTATTTTAGTGGAGGTGTGTATGTGGGGAAAGTACTTCAGGTAGATAGAAAAGCAAAGACACAGAGGCAAAAAAAAAGACAAAGAATATTCAGGGAACACTGGATAGTTTGGTTGGAATGCCAAGAAGATGGAGAAGAGTTACCAGGGCCATATTGGGGAGAGTTTTGAATGCCAAGTTGAGGAATTTAGACTTAATTTAGTAAACAGTGAAGTATCTTTGAAAGTTTTTGAGAAGGGGGGTGATATGATCAGAACTGTACTTTAAGGATATTAAGTCTGGCAGTATGTGTAGGATGGATTTCAAAGATAAGAAATTGATGACAAGGAATTAAGCTGGGAGACTATTACAAAGAGATAATAAGTTTGAACTAAGCAATGGGAATAGAAAGGAGATAGAGTGGGTATGAAAGATAGTGTAGAGAAAGAACTGACAGGACATTGCAGCAAATTGGTTATGGTGGGGGAAAGGGAGAAGAAGGCACAGAAGATGATTTGAAATTTTCAATACTGGGTAAGTGGGAGTTGTATCTAATAGAAAAAAAGGAAGTCAGCAGAAAGAGCTAATTTTATGGGAGAAAATCAATGAGTTTGATTTTAGGCAACTGAGTTTGGGATGGTGGCTACACATCCAGGCGCAACTCAGAGGGTCATAGATTTACATCTGGAAGGGACTTTAAAGGCTTCTTCTTTCATAGAAGAAGAAACTGTGGCAATCTCCTGACTCCAAAGTCAGTGCTCTTTCTTATATCATGAAGTCTAAGAGGAAACTGGACTGGAGTTCGGGAAAGAAACAAGGCCTAGACATGTAGACTTGGAAGCCACTCCATGATATCACAACCTTTCTGATATGGATGAGTCATGAAGGAGAATGATGGCTATAACCCTTGACCATAGTGTTATATTGGCTCAGAGTAGAGTTGGAGAATCCACATAGCCATGAAGAAAGGGCTGAAGCTTTGTGGATACAGGGCAAATCAGTCAAAGGTTGACTACCCAACATGTCTTACGTCTTGCCTCATCATCTGGTAGCTATCTCCTGACCTTGTGATCTCAACTCTTGCCAACAGCTTCTTGTTTCCATCTCAACCCTTGGATGTAGGTGCTTTCAAAAAGCATTGGTACTGACTAGGTTTGGCCAACTGATTTTGTTTTCATGAATTCTGACTTAGATCCTGCTGTTCTTTACCTGGAAGCAATTGCCTGTTCTCAACCCTGAAGATTATACAAATCATGGGCATGTGTCCAAACACTGATAACAGACAGCTGTATAAAAGTGTTAGTTGAAGGAGTGAGAACAGATGAACTTACTGAGGAGAAGAACATAGGGAGAAGAAAAGTGAAGACTGAAGGAAGCATTTTGGGAAATGCCTGCATTTAGGGCATGGCAGAAGGGCAGAAGAAGAGATAGGGGTGAGGAGGAAAGGGAACTACATATAATAGAGAATATGATAATGTAGAATGTATAATATTAGAATATATTGCCAGGCAAGGGAGAAGAATTTTAAGAAAGGAGGTTGATCCTAAATGAGGGTTGAGAGGATGAATTTTTTAATGGTACCAATCAACCAAATATTATAACTTTCTCCAGAAATACTTGACAGCAAGAAAGCAAGACTATAAAATCAATCAGCTAGCAAGCATTTAAGTAGTGCCTACTATGTGCCAGGGATAGTGCTAGGTGCGGGGAATAAAGAGCCAAAATAGTTCCTGTTTTCATGGAACTTATATTCAAAAGGGAGATAATGTGATTTTATAAGGCAGTAAGAGCAGAAAGCCATGAAAAAAAGAGGGTCAAAGACAACAGTGAATGAATCATTGAAATGGCTGACACTATCTGGATAAGAAGACTAGATTGTGAAGGATAAAAGGGGCGAATATTCCAGTATATTCCATTTGATCTGTAATCTTATTGCTGTAAGAACCCCTTTCACCAATTCAGTCCTTAATCACGTACTGTGTGTCAGACATTGTGTTAAGCCAGTGGTTCGCAACCTTCTGTTAACGCCACTACCCTTTAATACAGTTTCTCATGTTGTGGTGACCCCTGATAATAAAATTATTTTCGTTGCTACTTCATAACTGTAATTTTGCTACTGTTAGGAATCATAATGCAAATATCTGATATTCAGGATGTATTTTCATTGTTACAAATTGAACATAACTCACAGGTTGAGAATCGCTGTGTTAAGCACTAGTCTGGGGAAACAGAGAAAGTCAAAACCAGTCTCTCTTCAAGGAACATGCACTGGGGTGGGGGAGACAGAATGTAAATAGCTATGTACATACAAGATGATATACAGAGTCGATGACGGGTAAATAGGGAAGGTGCTTAGCATCGTGCAGAAGCTAATGGAGCATATGAACTCTCCACCAGTGATCCCTCACTCTCACCATTTTGACTGACCCATTTTTAAAACTCCTGTCATACATTTTTCTGTTAATATTCAGTGATGAAGGACTAAGGAAACCATTGAGGGACTGAACCTTGAAAGTAAAAGGAAACTTAGAGATTATGTAGTCCAACCACTTCATTTTCTGCATGTAGAAACTGAGTCCCAGAGAAATGACATATCTTGCCAGAGGTCCCTCAGGATTAGTAACAAGGCTAGGACTTGATCTCAGGTATCATGACTCCCAAACAAGGATTCCATTTTACTTGTTTTAACTTTAAAGGGTTGGATTCTTGTAAGCCTGAAGTAAATACCCTTCCACTTAAGGATAATATTGACTGGATGCATAATAGTCGACTTTGCAGCCTTGAGACGTCATTTCCTTTTGTGAGTCTATGATTTTTTTATAACCCAACCAAAGGAAAAAACTCGCGTCACTCTGTTTTGTGCAGTTGATACTGTAAGGTAAGAAAGGTCTCTAGGGAGGAGGTGGTAAGAATTCTTTCTCTCCAGTTATTAAAAAAAAATTAGTGTGAGACCACTGACCATCAGTCATCCAAATCATCCTTTGATTTAGAAACTACAGCCGAGTTTTAATCTACTGGCCTATTGTCTGTAAGATCAATGCTACAATGAAATTGGTTCTTTAGAGAGATCCTAACTGTTTTTTAAAAAAGAAAGAAAAGAAGAGGCAGAAAAATTATAAAGAGGGAAAAGAATGGAGGGGGAAAAGAAGATTAAATTGCATAAGCAAAATGGAGCAAAGAGACAGAAGGAGAAATTAATTGCCCTGCACTTTGCCTGATTGACTGGGCATACAGGCCCTTCCGTGGTACAGATTAAGGTAGGAAGGGTAGGTCAATATCCTTTTTTGTATCTATGTCAAACATCTCCTGTGACTTTAATTGAAGTTATTATCAGAGCATCAGAAGAGCCCAAATGCGAAAGCTTAGTTCAACATGACCTTTCTGAAATCTTTCTGGATGTGAAGTCAGGGATAAGAGCTGAGTTACTTATACACAGAACCATGGCATGTGAGCACTAGCCAGAGCCTCTGATTCTGGGCTCCTTAATGATAACTCTTGTGTAATTTCTAGTGGCAACAACCTGATTCTGAATTGTTATAATAAACATCCTATTTCCATAAACAAGTCTGCATGACAGCTGTTTCTGTGATTCAACCACTGTGCTCTCCCCTCCCTCCTCTTCAGCTTCCTTTTGTGTGCCTTCCTTTGTTAGAGTGTGAGCTCCCGGCTGGCCTGGTTGCTGTTGCTTGTACCTGTATCCCCTGTGGTTAGCATGTACTTGGCACTTACTATGTACTTAATAAGTTTTTCTTTCCTCGCTCCCTCCATTCCTCCCTCTCTTCCTCCTTCCCTTCCTTCCTTCTCTTTCCCTCTCTCCCTTCTTCTATCCCTCTTCTCCTTCCTTCCTTTCTTCCTCCCTCCCTCCCTTGCTTTTTCTCCTTTCTTTCTCCTTCCTCCCTTCCTTCCTCCCTCCCTTCCTTCCTTCCTTCATTCCTTCCTTTCTTTCTTTCTTTCCTTTCCTCCCTCCCTCTCTCCCTTCATTCTCTTCTTCCTTCCTTCCTTCCTTCCTTCCTTTCTTTCTTTCTTTCTTTCCTTCCTTTCTTCCTTTTCCTTCTTTCTTTCTCCTTCCTTCCTTCCTTCCTTCCTTCCTTCCTTCCTTCCTTCTTTCTTTCCTTCCTTCCTATTTGTGACTTTCTGGGTTCCATGGTACACAATTCAGAGAGCATTATCAGAAGAATATAATGTCATAGAATATAGGTATTTGAGATAAACGTCATTGGCAGTGGAATTGATCTCAAGAAATATTTGCTACTTTCAAGGTCCATCCTCATTTTTTTGGTCTTGTGAAGAAGACCATATGGTATATTGAAAAAAACAAACAATGTTCTACTTCTTTCTCTTGTTATTTTATGTTATACTGTGTTTTGTGTTTTTTGTTTTGCCCTGTAAATCAGAGAATCGTGAAATTTTCAAGTTGGAAGAGACCACTAGAATTGGAATGCTGTCCCAGAGACTTCCTACCAGCATGACCCTGGACAAGTCACTTTACATCTCTGAATCTCAGATTCTTCTTTCGCAAAGTAAAAATAATATAAACTACTTATCGGGCTATTGGCAGGATCAAAGGAAGTCATGTATACAGAAGTGCTTTGCAATCCTTAGTATCACATAGTTGTGGTTTTTGTTATTGCTATTGTTCTGACTCACACCCCTCAAAAGACTTGGTTCTGCAAGCAATTCTCTAGGGACTTAAAGAATGTTTATGGTCTATTACGTCAACCTCTGTGTCTTTTTAAAATTAATTAAAAGTCATTTTTTTGACAAGCAATAAAATGTTCTCAAGTCCCTGTCATTTTTAGGTAATTCTTATATCTTTATCCTCTTGATCTGGAGACATTTTAGAAGACACACAACCACTGTATCTGATGTGCTGACTCATTAAGTGACTAGCAGCTAGTCCATTTTCCTACTTTAAAATAAGGGAAATCAAGACCCTTTGGAGAAGCTGAATTATCTCTGGAGGAAAACAGGGTAATTAAATAGTAGCATGATTTGACCCCCATTTCTCTTGCTGATGAAATGCACAACTGCCTTTGATAACTCTTTAAAATCCAGCTCTTTCCTAATAACCACCTTAATCATCAGTGACAAATTTCTCTAAGTGATTTGTGAACACATTTTGTGTAATAGAAGGGAAAAGCAAGGTTGGCCTCCCTAAACACCAAAGGCCCAAGTCACCAAAGGAATTTATGTAGCCATTCCGAAACCTTTCAGGCTTGAAACTTTAGAACTAAGTGACTGTCACCACCCTCACCAAATTGCATCAAGTGCTGGCTGTGTCTGTTCTGAGTGAGAGATCAGCTCCATCCACTTACCACTACCAGTTTTTCTCCTGTTCACCATGGAATCTGTCAGCATGATTAATTGAGACTCTTTTGTGGTATTTCATATGATCTTAGGTGATGCTGTCATAGTGCTTTAAGGATTATGAAACACTTTATATAGATTAGGAAGGGTAGAAGACCATAGATTTGATGTTGCAAGGGACATTACAGGTCATTTGGTCCAAGCCCTCCTCCCTTTTCAATCCACAAATAAGCATTTATTAAACACCTGCTGTATACCGGGCTGCATGCTAAGTCCTGGTCTTACACCTATTTACAAAGATCCCATTCTAATGGGAGAGACATGTAAATATATAAGTATAAACAGCATAGATGCAACATCAATAAATATAAATGTGTGCAGAGTAGACTGTGAGGGAGGGAAATGACAGTTGGGAGGTCAGGTAATAATAATAATAATAATAAATAATAACATTTATATCACACTTACTATGTGCAAGGTGCTGTTCTAAGAGCTTTACAATTATTGCCTCATTTGATCCCCATGACAACCCTGGGAGGTGGATGCTATTATTCCTCTCATTTTACATATGAGGAAACTGAGGCAAGCAGAGGTTAAGTGACTTGACCAGGATCTCACAGCCAGTAAGTATCTGAGGCCAGTTCTGAGCCTTCTGAGTCTTCCTGACTCCAGACCTGGTGCTATATCTTCTATGCCCCTAACTTCCCTTCATGCAGAATATGGTGCTTCAGATGCCTCTTAAAGGAAGAGAGGATTTCTGTAAAAGTAAGAAGGCAGTGCTTTCCAGTCACATGGAGCAGCCAATACAAAGGCATGGCAATGGGAGATCAAGTGTCATGTTGGAGGAATAGAGAGGAGACCAGTTTGGCTCATCCCCCATCCATTTTTTTTTCTTTTTTTATGTGTGAGGAAACTGAAAGCCCAATCCCTCCACCTCTCGGTTCTTTCCAGGACCATCACCCCTACACTAGCCACACTCTCCTTTCCCCATCCTGTCACCGTGGTGAACCAGTTCAATTCTACACACAGTCCTTTGCTTTTGAGTCCCTTGCACCCTTATCATATTGTCATGTGTGCCCTGCCAAGCCTCAGTCCAGACTCATTCCCACCATTTACTGCCCTTGTTCTTATACATGCACTATTGAAGGAAGCTGGAGAAAATCATACAATGGTCTGACTATGTGCACTACAAATTTATGGTACACAGCCTCAGCTGGGCTTTCACCTGCAGCTAGCCAATCTTTTTACAACTCCCTAATCAACTCACCATTCCATTCTCCACAGAAGCTCTTCCAAATTTTTTCATCCCTCCTCAAACCTCCCAGGGCTCCCTTTACCACTACCCTCTCCGTTGAGAACCTTGCTTTGTATTTTACTGAAGAAACTGGCCATTTGCCAAGAGCTCCCACTTCTCCCTTCCTCTGTTTCTCATGTTGCCCAAATGCTTTTTGCCACTATCTTTTCCCCTGTCTCACATGATGAAGTGATCCTTCTTGCCAAGACCATCCCTCTGCATACTCAAGTGATCCCATTCTATCCAGTCTCCTCTGCCATATTGTACCCTTATGATAACATCCCAACTCTCTCACCTGTCTTCAGTCTCTCCCTGCTTACCAGCTTCTGCCCATTTCTCCCCCATCCTCATAAAAATCCTCTCTCAATCCGTCCATCACATTAGCTGTCCTCCCACATCCCTTCTGCCTTCTGTGGTTAAAGGCCTTGAGAAGGCTGTCAGCAATAGGTGCCTCTGCTTCTTCTCCTCTCACACTCTTCTTAGCTTTCTACACCTTCATCAATTCACCTGATACTGGTCTCTCCAAAATTACCAATGAACTCTTGGTTGCCAAAGCCAGTGCCTTTTCTCAGTCTTCATTCTCCTCAATCCCTCGGTAGCCTTTGACCCTACTGATCACCCTGGAGTCTTTGATACTCCCTTTTCTTGAGGTTTCTGGGACACCACTCTCCTGGTTCTCTTACCTATCTGGCGACTTGGTCTCCTGGGATGGTTCTGCTCATCCAGGTCACCTCACTGATTATAGGTGTCCCACTGGGGTCTGTCCAGGCTCCTTTTTTCTTCTCCCATTGTACCGTTTCGTTTAATGAGGTAATCACCTCCCCTGATTCAGGTGCCATCTCTGTAATAATGATTCTCAGATCTACTTATCCAACCATAACCTCTTTGCTGACCCCCTAGCCTTGCATCTCCAACTGCCTCTTAGGCGTCTTGAACTGGATGTTCTGTAGATGTCTTAAACTCAATATGAGATTAAACTGAACTCATTATCTTTTTCTCCCTGAACCCTCCCCCTTCCAAACTTCCTTGTTTCTGTTGAGGGTACCATCATCTCAGGTTCCCAGGCTTGAAACCTAGGTGTCATTATTGACTCCTCACTATCTCTCCCCACTCCCAACCCCCATATCCAATCTGTTTCCAGGACCTGTCACTTTGACCTTTGTAACATCTCTCCAATAAGCTCCATCTGTTTCTCCTCTGATATTGCCACTCCCCTGGTTCACTCTTGCATTGCTGGAATAGACTGCTGGTGGGTCTACGTACCCGAAGTCTCTTTTCGCTCTGGTCCTTCTTCTTCTACTCAGCTCCCCAAGTGATTTTCCTAAAGCACAAGTCCAGCCATGTCACCCTCCTATTCAGTAATCTCCAGTGACTCCCTATCACCCCCTGGCTCAAATATAAAATCCCCTCTTGGCATTCAAAGCCCTTCATAAACGAGCACTCCTTTTCCTACTTTTCCAGCCTTCTTACTCTTTACAACCCGCCTTCCCATCCCTCATGTACTTCTCAATCCAGTGACACTGACCTCCTGGTGGTTCCTCAAACAAGACACTCTCTCTCTCAGCTCCAGGCATTTCCTCTGGCCATCCTCCATGCCTGGAATACTCTCTCTTTCCTCATTTCTACCTCAGTCTCAGCCAAAAGCCCACCTTCTAAAGGAAGGCCCTTTCCAATCAGCCTGAATTCTAGTGCCTTCCCTCTGTTGATTATTTCCTGTTCATCCCCTATACAGCTTGTTTGCACATGTTTGTTTGCATGTTGTTTCCTCCATTAGACTGTGGACTGCTTGAGGGCTGGGAATGTCTTTTGCCTTTCTATCCCCAGCAATTATCACAGTGCCTGGTGCATGCATAGTAGGCACTTAATAAATGTTTATAGAGGCAACTGAATGTCTCAGTGGATAGAATACTGGACCTGGAGTTAGGAAGACCTAAGTTCAAATCTAGACTCAGACACTATGTGACCTGAGCAAGTCACTTAACCTCTGTATGCTTTAGTTTCTTCAGTTATTAGATGGGGATAGTAATAGCACTTACCCCCCAAGGTTGTTGTGAGGATCATATGAGAGAATATTTGTAAAGTGCTTAGCAAAGTGCCTGCCATATAATTAATAAATGTTTGTTCCCTTCCCATTTCCTTAATGACTAAATGACAGACCAAGAGGTTACGTGAGTTGCCCGAGGTAGTAGGATTTGAACCGTAAAGGTAAGGACAATTTTTTTTCCCTCTTTCTTTCATTGATTAGATCCTCCCCATAGCTTTGTGAAATGAGTTATTACCTTTCTAGGGAATCCTACTCTAAAGATGAGAAAAGTGCTATCTTGAGAGTTTAAGTAAGTTTTCTAGGGTGACACAAGAATTGGGGATAGTATTTAAACCCATCCCTCCTGAGGTTAAGTTCAACACTCTTTCCACTATGCCATCCTTCCTACCCTGAAAGGAACAGTGGAAGAAAGAAATCACTGGAATGTGCATAGACATGGTAGAGAAACCCAGTGCTTCAAAGGACCATCATCAGTGTTTTTCTTAGTCATTAAACGATCCATCTCCCTGTCAGCTGCTAACTTCCAGGGAAGGATAGCTTTCATGTAGGGAGATGTTCAAAGAGGATCGGTGGGAAGTTCTCAAGGCAGATGGAAATACTGCTTTAGACTCCAGCTTCAGGGATCTCCAGGTATAAGTCATTGTTTTGGCTAGGAATTAAGTGAGTCTTATGGGAAATAGAACAGAACCAGCAATGTAGGGGTAATTTGGCTCACTTTCTGTACTCTCATTTGTCTGAAGGATGAAGGGAGAAGTATGTTTTCAATACTTCCTCAGTTCCCTTTCACTTTGAAGAGAAGAGGACCATATCTACAATGTGAGGGAATCTGGGAATAGAAATGAAACACAAGTTACTTAAATTGGCTGTCATCTCTGGAACCCGGGGTTGAAATGTGATTGAAGTTAGAGATCTGAATAGCTCTGAGGTTTCTAAAATTCCCCTCTGTGCAGATGTCTACCAAGATGTGTCCTATCTTCTTACGCCCCTCCTGCCACTTCATGTCTAGCCATGTGGAGGTGCATGTGTAGACCAAGTTTGATAGACATCCTAGAATATAGCAATATATATTGCTAGATTGTTGATTAATGTGCTTAAAGAACTAGCTTATCACTTCTCAATTTTCACATCTACTTTCTTTACGTGTAACCTACCTATACATTGATTTAAAGGTGCTTATCATGTTCAGGTAAGACAGAACAGCAAAGAGAGTTCTGGGCTCAATGATCTTAGAAACATATGGATAGACTTACAGGAAATAATGAAGAGCAGAATGAGCAGAACCAAGAGAATGTTGCAAACAGCAATATTGTTTTAAGAACAACTTTGAGTGACTAAGTCATTTTAACCATCATAAAAAACCCAATTAACTACAAAGGACATATGAAGGGAAACACTATCTATATCCAGAAAAAGAAAGAACTCATAAATAGAAGTAGGTATAGAATGGTATGTATTGGTATGGTAGCCATCTCTAGGGTAGAGGGTACGGGAGGGAAGAAAAAGAGGGGAAAATAAAGTTACGTGATAACTTTATTATATATTTAAAAGGAATAGCAAGCTGTACATAATAGATCTGCAGTTTCATGTACAATCATCTTTTTTTTTTCCTATTCTACTATGTTATGGGAATTCTTGTTTTATTTATTAAGTTCAGGGAAAAAAAGTTCTTAAGTTCAAAAAAAGGTAAAGGCAAAGACTTGCCTCTAATACATACTCTCTGCGTGAGTATGGACAAGTTAGTTGACCCCTTGGTGTCCCAGGAAGCTGCCTAAGGCTCTGAGTTATAGAGAGTTGATGATGTGGTGTATTGGAGAAAATTTGAGTTTTTAGAGCTTCCCACATGAATGAAATCACAGGCCCAGACCAAAAAACAAAACAAAACAACCACTCAGCTAAAGCCTGAAATTTCACAATTAATATTTCATTCCTTCCAGTTAATGTAAGGCTCTTTGTCCCTCTTGAAGTGCTGACAGTCCCTTTAAAGATAGCCTTATTGATCATCTACACTTTAATGTTGTTGAGGTTATAAAATACTTAACTAAGATCAGATTTTCATTCCAGGTCTAGACAAAGCATAACAATATTTGGTCCCTAGGCAGGAGCTTATTTGGAGTCTAGAGGAAGAATATGACACATGTGCAGACTGCTATATTTCAACAATTCATGGTCACTGGTGCAGATTATAACTCCGACACCCCTTAGTAGGTGATCTTTGTGACTTGCTATAGCCTGAAAATTCACCACCTCCTAACTGATGACCAGAGTAAGCCAGATAGTTTACAGAGGACAGACCTACATGTTCCTTGCAAAGTCAAGACCTTTTCAGCTTGGTAAGACTGACGAGAACTTGTGGTTCACCTCCATGGATCAGAGATCCCAGTCTGGTGGCTGGTAAGAAGGCCAAATTTAGGCACTGGGCCCCTGGATTATGGGGCACTAAAGGATGTAGAGAGATGTTGTTGTTTGGTCATTTCAGTCACTCCTGACTCTTCATGATTCCATTTGAGGTTTTCTTGGCAAAGATACTGGACTGGTTTGCCATTTCCTTCTCCAGTTTATTTGACAGATGAGAAAACTGAGACAAACAAGGTTAAGTGATTTGCCCAGGGTCACACAGCTAGTAATTGTCTGAGGCCAGGTTCAAACTCAGGTTGAGTCTTCCTGACTTCTGGGTTTGCCGTTTATGTACTGCTCTACCTAGATAGTGACAGAGAGAGAGAGAGAGAGAGAGAGAGAGAGAGAGAGAGAGAGAGAGAGAGAGGGAGAGAGAGAGAGAGAGAGAGAGAGAGAGAGAGAGAGAGAGAGAGAGAGGGAGAGAGGATTTTTTTAGAGACAAGCCAAAGACAAACTTTGTCAGCTTTACATTTTTGCCTGGGATAGTATCACTTCCCATTCCACTCATTTATGCAGAGGCCTGGGAGCCAGAAGACTTGACTAGTCCCACCCATGCCACTCATTAGCTGTATCGGCTTGGACAATTCACTGCTCCCCAATTTCCTAATTTTTAAAAATCAATGTGGTGAGATGGATGACCTCTGATGTTCTTTCCAGCTTTAGCACTCTAGGATTCTATTCATTCCTGGACATTGCTTTCACCTTTATTAGCATATAGTGTCCTATTAGGTGCCCCATACCTGCATGTAAAACATGGAGAATTTATTGAGGATACAAAAGAATAAGAAAAAAGAGGAAAGTGAGTAGAGCCGGTGGGGAAATGCCAAAGAAGATGACATTTATAGCCCAGGAGGAGGAAAAAATAAAGGAATGCAAATGTCATAGGATCATGGATTTAGAAGTAAAAGCCACCTTATAGATCATTGAACCCAATCCACTCATTTTACAGATGAGGAAACTGAGACACACAGAGAATAACTTGTCCATAGTTAAATCGGCCACAAATGACAGAGCCACAATTTGGCCCTAGGTCTTCTGCTCTTTAAGGAAGGAAAGTTTGATTGAATATTTGTCTGCAAGGATTTGGTCTAAAGGTGAGACATCTTATGTCAGTAGCCTAAAGGGCTGTAGTCCTGCTGCTATGGGTTTCATGACTGTTTTACATTAACCTTTCGGCTTGCCCAAAGCAGGGTGGCATGATTTCTCTTAGTCCCCAAGCATATGAGCCAAGGACAATTTGCATGGCTGAATTACACCATGCTGCCTGTGATTATAATGCATTGGAGATGTGGGCTGTGGTGAAATGGCCCTGCCTGATTACTTGAGAGGGTGGAAAAAATATGTTGTTATTGGTGTATGCTCATGCATTTTTTATTTGTAATTATAGCAAAAGCATGCCATCTTTGGGATCCTCCCTCTGAGGAAAGGGCCCCAAGCATGAGCCAGGACTCTGCAAGACAGAGGGAAGAAATTCCATCCAGGAGCTAAAAACAAGGAAATGTATTCTCTGCCCATTAGTTTTTGGTTTCTTTGTCATCTCTGCTAAAGAGGCAGGAGCTCAGGATGAGAGAATAATTCAGTATGGAAAGAGAGGCCATATAGTAAGCAAAATGGCGATCAGTACCCTGAGATGCTGGGCATAAGGAGTAGGGAAGGGCTGGACCCCAGAGGCTGAAGAACACATGAGGCAGATACTGGAAAGATGGTTTCACCATTCAAAGCCAAGTCTGGAAAACCTAGATAAATAGAATTTAATCTAGGCAGATGAGGGAGAGAGAACATTGAGGAAAGACTTCCAGAATCTAGAGAAATCCCTGAGGAAGAGGGAAATAGCACAAGACCTGAAGTGGGAAAGGAGGAGAAAGAAGTATTGAAAAGGCCTATGGGAGCAGTCTGTCACCTAAAAGTCAAGAGGTGGATGGGAGGGACTTCCCCAGGTCATGCATTGATGTTGAAGGTGACATATCTTGAGGTGGTAATTCAGTGCAATAGAGAAGGAAGGTACTTGTTTGGAAACCAGAGTCTTATACTCATGCTTGAGGGTAGAGAAGCAGATTCCAAAGTTTTCAGACAGTCTGGCCAACTGTGTCTTCAACATAAATCAGAAATGGGGTAATATCAGGGTTAAGACCTAACCTAGGAGGTACCAGAGGTGGGAAGATAGGGGGATTTCTGAATAGCTTAATGACCCAATAGTTGGTGCTTACCTCAAGGATTAAACTGCGAGAAATGGGTGATTCATAAAGCCTCATATTTTAAATCTTTGATTGCATTCTTCCCTAGCTACCTCATCATAACAATGCCCTTCATTTTTTAAAGCGCTTTACATAGATCTAGGGTTGAGCCTCAGAATACCTCTTTGAGTCAAGTGGTACTGATATTATTGTTCCCATTCCATAGTTGAAGAAACTGAGTAAGCTTTTCCAGTAGTGTTTATAGGAACCATATGCAGGCATACTGAACTTGAAATACTAGTTGTGTCCTTCAAAAAGTTGTATATAAAATTTCTCAGTAATTTCCTCACTCACTTATAATTCCAGTGATATTTTATCTTCATTTATGATTGACCTTCAATTGATGGTTGCTTTAAGTTCCTCTCCTACAAGCTTCTCTATCAGGTTTATCGTTGATATAAACAAATAGAACCAATGTTAATAAGGTTGGTATAATATTAAATGAACCCTGTAGCAAACGCTTCTGAAAAATAAAGAATCTTTTTGCAAAGAAAATCACACTTCCTGAATTTGTTTTTAAATTTGAAGGTTTACCTATTAAATTCCTTAAAGTAGATTGTGCTACATAGGAATTTGTTTTTCAAATGCTCTATTGTGAACTTGACAAATATCAATAAACATTCATATTTCCACATATAAAGAAGAGAAGGGAATAAGGGAATAATTTTTAAGGGCTTACCATGTGCCAGACACTGCACTAGGTATGTAGCAAATATCCTAGCTCTAAATATCTGTCTGTAAACTTCTGATAAATACAGTAAGATGTACAGGGTATTAATTTGTACCGTACCAGAACTTAATTAATGAGCACAACACTACATGTGATATATAGATGTAGATATATGTGTATGTATGTATTGTTGTTTTTGAGTTTGTTCAACTCTCCATGACCTCATTTGAGGTTTTCTTAGCAAAGATACTAGAGTGGTTTGCCATTTCTTTCTCCAGCTTATTTGACAGATGAGGAAACTGAGGTGAGCAGTTAGGGTCACACAGCTACTGTGTCTGAGGCTGGATTTGAACTCAGCTCCTCCTGACCACGGGCCCAGTGCTCTATCCACTGCACCACCTAGCTGCCCTACTGTGTATATACATACACACAAGAGCACATAAGAAATCTGTGATTTCAGCAGCATGGAATGCTGGGAGTCCTTCTACCAACACAGATTGCAACAACTAAGTTTATGACATATATAACAACTAAGGAGCCGCCTTAGCTGCCAAGAGTCCCACAGCTAGCTAGTGTCAGAGTAGGAATTTGAACCAACCTCTCTGTCTCTGTTTCTTTCTCTGTCTCTCTGTTTCTCTCTGTATCTCCTGTGTCTTTGTCACTTCGATGCGCGCTCTCTCTCTCCCTCTCTCTCTCTCTCTCTCTCTCTCTCTCTCTGCCTGTCTCTCTCTCCCTGTCCTTCCCGCTCTCCCTTTCTCCCTCCCCTTCCCTCTCCTCCCCTTTGTGAAGACTATGGAGCACCATCTATTAGAAAGCAAAGCAAAGATGTAGACACAGATGTGAAGGGCAGGTCCTATTTTACTCACAGATCTATACCATAACATTTTATATGATTATAATGTTTCATGAGGTAGCAAAGCCTGTATTGTAAAATGCCCCATCAGAGTTCCAGCTGGTGAGCAGAGGATCGTGAAACCAAGCTGCTGGATAGATATCTGCTACCATCTCGCTTCATTGTCAAGGGGCCATTCAGAATCATTAGTCGCAGGGAGCTGTTTCTTGCTGACCCCAGGAACCAGAATTGGTGGTGATCTCACCTCTGGACAGAGAGAAGTCTGCACAGACCTACTGTGTGATCTTGGGGAAATCACTTCATGTCTTGGGGCTTCAGCATCTTCATTTATAAAATGTTTGTTTTCGATTAGATGATCTAATTCCCTTTAAGTTATGCTGTTCTCTGTTTACCTGTAATTGAATAGTCTCTCTACAGCATTGTTCAAATGGTCTCCTAGTTATGATTGAGGGAACTTTCATTTACTCTACATTTTCAAACACTTCTGAGGATCCATAAAAAGATCGATTAGGAAGAAGTTTCTTGTCGGCTTGAGAAGTTTGCTAATGATACAAGAGAAGGGTGGCAAGATCCTTGCAAAAAGCTACCTCTTCATGGATCATAACAGAAGCAGATTCAGACAAAGAGAAGGCTAAGGAGGCCTCTGTCCAAGAATTGTTCGCTGTGTGTTTTCTGACAATATGGGAAAGTATAAATATACTACCCAACTCCCAAGCCTATTTAAGGGTCAGGTACGATAAGCCATATAAAGTTTTTGGTTAGTCATAAAGCATTCTATGGTTATATTTAGTTAATATAGTATCATCATTGCCTTCCTCTTGTCTCTTCCTCCTCCTCCTCCTTCTTCTCTTCCTATCCTTATCTTTATCTCTGTCATTATATGTGCCTTTTCATGATTGTTATAATAATTAGCCCCTGTCCTCAGTGAATTTTTAATCTCATTAACAAAGAGACATACACATACATATATATGTAAGTTTATGTATATATATATATATATATATATATATATATATATATATACACACACACATATATATGTATATGTATAGATCCATAATAAGATACTATGGTAAGTGCCAAATGTGGGGTTCAGGCAATAATTGATATATGAAAAGAATCACAGAGTTGGGCAGGGGGAGAATTCTTAATCAGATGAGGAATAGAGATAATCACCAAAAAAGTAGATCATTTGAATTACATAAAACTGAAGAGCTTTAACATGCATAAAATCAATTTGAGGAAGATAAGGAAAGTGGCGATTGAAAAAAGTCTTATCATTAAATATGTTTGCTGAGTGTCTGATATTTAAGAAAAATGGGGAATTAACACAAATCTTTGTATAAAAGAAAAGTAATTCCCCAGTAGATAAGTGGTCAGTCACAGAATATGAACAAAGCACCTACCTTTTTCATAATCACCTGGTGAGGCAGATGTCTTTATTCCCATTTCACAGAAAAATTGCCTATGATCACACAAATAGGAAGTGTTTGAGGCAAGAGTTAAACCAAAATTTCATGATTTCATGTCCAACAATTTTCTATGCCATGCTAAAATCTGTTTAATAAGCTGTTCCACTTTTCCAGGATTTGCATCAAGCTCATAGGCTATAGTTTTTGTAATCCAGCTCTCAAAAATCAGACTATCTGCATGTCTCATGGTGCCTGTTCTACTTTCCATGATTCCTCAAAGAAGACTGATAGAGGCTCCATGAACATATCTGAATTTTTTTCTTTATTCTGGAATATAATTTGTCTGGGTTTGAAGACTTGAACTCACTGAAAATCATAGTTCACTTGACTGTAAGCTCTTGAGATCAGAGACTATTTCTTATTAATTGTAGTTTTTATAGGATTTTGAGCTAGAAGGGAACTGAGAAAGCATGGCTACCTAATTTAGGAGACAGAGACTGAGGCACATAGGGGGAAGTTATTTGCCTAAGGTCACATAGTAGTAGAGCCTGGATTTGAGCCAAAGTTCTCTGACTTTTTGACTATTATCACATTACTTATTCCAATCTAAGACCTAGCATAAGGGCACACAGTAAATGTTTATTGAACTAGATTAAAATATCTAGGTTCTCTGAATATGTTTGTCCTGCTTTTTCCAGTTTAAAGATAGTTCACTTTGGTAAAGTAGGTGAATGCAAAATAGACCTTCTCTCCATTGTTCAGTAGCATTATATCATCTGACTCACTTTTTTCTTCTTTTTCATGCTTTGAATATCAGGAGGTCATTACTGGTATATGAGGAAGCAGTTTCAGCAGAATGATGGGGAGGGAAGCCAGAGTGCAAGGGTTTGAAGACAAAAGAAAGCAAAAGTATGGGTTGTAGACAATCTTTTCAAAGCATTTGGTTGGAAAGAAAAAGAAAAAGTGTCATAGTAATTGGATAAAGTAGAAGGGTCAAGAAAAGGCTTCTTAAGTTTGAGAAGATATGTAGATGTTTGTATCTAGATATGATGATCCAATGGAAGGGAAGGAGATCCACATACATACACATACACACATATACACATATATAACTGAACTATCTTAAAACATATGTGTATATGGAAGTGGTACAAGAAGTGTGTGTGTGTCTGTCTGTGTGACACAGACACAGACACAGACACACAAACACACACACACACACACACACACAGACACACACAGACACACACACACAGAAGAGGTACCAAGATATGGGGAAGTGACTCAAAGCCATGTCTATTTGTGATTTGGTTAAAGGAAATGGGATGTTTATATTGGAGAAAGTTGTTGTTTGTCTTTCATTCTTGAGGAGACCCATGACATCAAGAAGGAGATGTTGTGACTTGCCAGTGAATTGGATTTAAGTGAGGGAGAACTTTGCAAAGTCCCCAGCCTCACTTTCTCCTCTGAAGCCATCTGGGTCCAGTGGCAAGATATATAGATCAGGATGACTGAAGATGGCCCCGGATGCAATGGGAGGCCTTGGCCTTTTTAAGCTAAGGTCTTTCTCAAGTCTCAGTTTGTTTGAGGCAGTGCCCATTCAGTTATTAAGACTAGGTAAAAATGAGGCAAAGAATGGCCTCTTTTACGTAGTCAAAAAAATAATAAATAAAATCAGTCTGGGAGGGAGTTTCTGGCAAAACAGATATAATTGCTAATTACACTGTGAGCCATCAGAATCCAAACAATGACCAAGTGAGGCTTGGCCTGGGACCTATTATTGGCCAATCAAAGAGAGCCAGAATAATTTAGGTTTAAGGCATGGCCCATAAAAAAGGAATCTAGCATATAAATTCCAAGAAATCTTGCCAGGTTCAGTGATTAAAATTTATATTCCTTTGGGTAGAGCACCACAAGTAAGGGGATGATTCCCTATGTGAACAGAGGAGGGAAAAGAGGGAAGAAAGAAAGGAAGGAAGGAAGGAAGGAAGGAAGGAAGGAAGGAAGGAGCCGTGTTGCCCAACTGGCCAGTTGGGTCCCCAGTTGGGAGAAAGTAGACTAAAAGTGAATGGTAGTAATATTCATCTGATTAAATGTTGTTAAATTAACTCTACTTGGGGCTAGAACCAAGATGAAAGCAAGCAATTACAAAGAGGAAAATTTTAGCTTAACATAGAAGGAAAAAAAGTCCACCAATTATTCATAATAAGATCTCTGTCACTATAGGTCTGCAAGCGGAGGCTTGGTGAGCATTTGTTAGTATGTTGTAAGATTCATGGTGGCCTCTGCCTCTTCAAGCTTGAAGTCTACCTTTCTTTTGAAATGTTTCATGATAATAACAACAGTGAAATTTGGGACTTGAATCTGTAGATTTTAAATATTCTTGCTCTCTGGTCTGTTGGAGGACCATTGAGTTGATTCTAAAGAATGTATTTATGCTGTTGAATCATGAACAGTGCTTGTAGAGAGAAGTAGAACAAGGGAGATTCGGAATGTGTACTGTTTCAATTGGAAAACTAAAGCAGTGGGATGCTTTATTACCAAACATAGATTTATCTTGTTGAGTCATGTCTGTTTCTATGTGGCCTCATGGACATTGTCAGTTGGATTTTCTTGGCAAAGATACTGGAAAGGTTTGCCATTTCCTTCTCCAGTGTGTCTCCATTTTACAGATGAGGAACTGAGGCAAATAGGGGTTTAGTGATTTGCCCAGAGTAACATAGCTAGGAAATGTCTGAAGTTGTGAACTCTGGACTTCCTGACTCCTGACTTGATGCTCTATCAACTGCACCACCTAGCTGCCCCGGATTGATCTCAGATGAATATAAACAAAGATCATTTCATGTGGGTAGATTGGCCATTTCTCCCATTCCCAGACTTTATCTTAGCATAATGTGAGTTCTCTACTTCAATCTGACTGAATTTTTCCATGATTTCTTTCTTCACAAAATGTGTCAGACTATGGACGTTTGTTCATATTAACAATCAGCTATAACATGTAAAGTCTGGTTGGTAGAATGACTCGGGAGAGAGGTTAAAAGGACCCTGAATAGCCTCTAGGAAGATAGTCATCAATTTCTTGAATGGCTTTTCATAGAATGCATAGCGACTGCTGGTTTATGATGATGAAGATCACGGCCGTCAGAGTAATTACCAAAACCTGGGCAAATCTCTTCTTGGCACATGTATTTGCTGGTTTCCCTACTAATGATGGTCCCATCGTTTTCCAAGTTTGGCACGTGTGTTTGCTGGTTTCCCTACTAATGACGGTCCCATCGTTTTCCAAGTCTACTCAATCATTCAATAGTCAATCAATTGTTGCTTTACCTATTTAGATATATTTATTCACCCAATAAAACCTGCAGAAAACTTTTTGTCTTTCTTTTAGGATTATGTACTTAACCTTGTTCCCAGGGAGAACCTCAACTGAAATAATTACTGAAGAATGAAGGCCGGTATCTTGTCTGTATTCCATTCCCCATGCAGACCTGCCATTTCTTTTTTTTTTCCACCAGGGGCAAACATCACAGAGCACACCTGGGTCTATGTTGTACCACACCACAGTTAAGCTCAAGGCTAGAGCTGGAGAGCGTTCTTGCTGGTAAGGGGTTGGGTAGAAGTACTAACAGGCTAACACAGGGAGAAGCTCAGAGTAGCTTTCTGATAATTTCATATTTTAGCCAATTGGTCTCTCTATCTATGTGTTCAACTGTATTGTTTCTATGATGCTGAAATTTGATACCCAGGGGCCAAGTTCCAGATGTTCCACCCTAGTTATCCTCTTCCCCTATTGTACTTCTAAAATTACTACACTTTGGCCTTGGTGCTCAAGGAAAACAGTGATATGACCAAAGGCATCTGAGTTGGTTTTTTTTTTTAATCTAGTCATAAGGGCATATCAGCATCATGCAATTTGATGACTTTTTTATTCTAATAAATGCCACTTTGAATATATTAGAGTCCCAAAATTCTCAATTTTGATTCAGTCATGCTCTCTTGAAGTCTCATCCTAAATAGCATTTATTTTAGGGAGGATTCTAATGGGCATGGAATTAGGCACCAGGTATGCACATATGTGTGCATATGGTCTGTTTTAAGAGAAGGGAATAAAAGATATTTTGAATGGGGGTGAGGGGAAAGGAAGAAGTAGGGTAGCTAATTATTTTTCTTTTCTCTAAGCTACTGCTGACAAATTCTTCTCAGATTTTTATTTTTAGTTATTAAAGGAACAGGCATTTCAAGGCCTCAGCTGAGGTGTCCTCATATGGGAACTTTTTTTTTTCCTCTAAAATGAGCAGAAAGTTAAGTGTTCATAAACTTGGTCTAAACAGCTTTTCTTTTCTTTCTTTTTTTTTTTGCTTTTTTTAAGCTCTTGGAAATAGTTCTGGGTTTTCATAAGTGTCCAGATGTTTTGTCATCTCAGTCTCATTCAGTTTATTATACCCTGCCAGCCATATCCAGATAAGCTGCAACGAAGACTGCTGCAGCCATTGTAACCCACATCTATTCTATCAACAAAGCTTGCCTAGCATGGCCGTTATGGAAGGCCTAATAGTTGATGTGCTATTGATGATGGGCAAACAGAAATTTGTGCTTACCTGTCTGCAGAAATGATTCACAAATGGAAGGTTGCAGGTTATTATTTTGTAAGTTGCTCCTACTTTGAAAATTCTGTCTTTACAGTGAAGGTCACCTGTCTAAACCTGAAATTATATCCATTCAAGGAATGTGATGTTATCCTTCATGCCAAGCCTAGATATTGGAAAGAAAATAAGACTCCAGTTCCTCTTCTCGTTCTTCCCATTTAATCAAACACATACTCTTCGTTGTAAGGTCAAGCTTTGTTGTACCTGGTAATGTCACTTCAATTATCTCATGTGATGGGATGAAGTCATGACATTCTTCATTTTGTTGATTCAGTTTTTAAAAGTCTGTTTTCTTTATTGGGAGTGGCATGGAGTAGAAAATTCATCCTCTTTTATTTTTTTAAAGGAAAGTGACAGATTTGGTTCACTGCTTAGATTGTCTCCAAAAGGTTTCCTTCTGTCCCTCCATGCTAAGTCTCAGGGAAACTTCCTTTTCTATGTGTCCTTCCTTTGCTAGTGCTTGGGGATTGAATTTTTCTATTTTTAAATATTTTCTGTTACTCTCATCCCCCCACTAAAATTGTTTCCTTTTTAACTCCCCCTTCCTCTCTCCCCATCAAACCTTTTCTTACAGCAAAGTCAGTCAGTTAATAAACATTTATTATGTGCCTACTAATTGTCAGGCATTGTGCGAAGTGCTAAGGATACAAAGAAAGGCAAAGTCCCTGCTCTCAAGTTGTTTGCAGTCTAATGGGGAAGATAGTGTACAAACAACTAGAGACTATGTACAGCATAAATTGGAAATAATCAACAGAGGGGGGAAAAACATTTTAAGGAAAGCTAAAGGACCAAGGACAGCAGCTTCATCTAACCAAGTATACTACATTCCTCATCGGTAGTGACCACCTCAACACCAGGAAAAGGAAAGTGCTTTATTAGGAAATGGTCAGACTACTGTCTGGGCTCAAATTAAGACTTCATTTAAGACATGCCCCAAGAATATTTGCAAGAGAAAAAAAAAAGAATCAGTCTTGTGAATCAATCCTAATTGGACTTTGGCTGTGCACTTTACAGGGTCTAGGAGTGTGATCTCAATTTCTATGATGCAGAAAACTCTCTCAATAGGACTCGTTTGCATTTCTATTTAAGCAGCCTGGAGACAAATATAATGAAATGAATAGCCTTTTAATTTAATTGGTTTCCAGTGTGAATCCAAGAATAGAAGCACAGTCAGTCTCCCTGTTACTGTAGAAACGGTTGAGGTCAGAAGCTTAGCGCACAGACTCCTCCATCAGTCACTGATGCTCTTGTGCAGTGATTTTTTAAAAAGTCTCCCTGCCCATCCAGTCTACCTCAGAAAACCAGAAGGATCTACTTGTACCTCCCAAGCCCTGGTGCGATGCCATTTCCTGTTAAATGTAATGGAATCAACTCCTTTTTTTTTTTTCAGTAACAAAGCAGGCAAAATGGGAAAACAAAAGTAACCTGTGTACTTTTCAGCCATTGCTGAGATCAGGACTTATTTGTAGAACTTGGAAAAGGAAACCATACTCTGACTTTTCGCTTAGTGGAACAGAGCATAGTCCAGAACGTCCTTTGTCCAATGTATTTTTCTTTTACTGGGAATATATACTTACAATATATTTAGAGCACAGTGATGTTATCTGTAAAAAGGAATTGGAAGAAGAGAACCGAGAGAAAGTTGAAGAGGGAGGGGAGGATAGCTAAGAAGAGACTGTTTAAACTCTTTCTTTTGTATAAAATAGATACCCGTTGTTACTGTCAAATACTCAGAATTCACTGAGCAAAATAATGAAGTCTCCAAAATCTCACTTAATTATACACACAATAAAGTTGGAATTACAAAGTGTTAGACCTGCTAGGAACCTTTAGTGATCACTATTTCCAATCCTCCCGTTTAACAGATGAGAAAAATGAGGTTCTGAACAATACAGTATCTTGCCCAAGGTCTCAGAGTGGTAGAATTAGGACTAAATGAAGTCTTCTAACCCATGACAAAGTCAAGGTAAGATCACTGATTTAGATCTGAAATGGACCTTAAAGGTCATTTCATCTACTTCCCTTATTTCACAGATGAGAAAACTCAGGCCCAGAGAAGTTAAGTTACTTACCCAAGATCACACTGCCCAAGTGGCAAAACTGAGATTCCCATCCAGTTTGTCTATGCCAATTTCAACATCCCTTCCATTGTACTATGTTGCCATAGTAGGAGAATAGGGGAAGATGTAGAGAGCCCAGTCTCTGGCACACAGTAGTCACTGGAATGCTTATTTTTGATTGGCTCCTCCTTCTTGAGGCTATGTTAACACTTTTGGAATTCTTTTATTTAATGACTCCTGTCTATATGCCAACAGAGTTGATAGATTTCTGAAACTGTTAACTTAGATTGAATAGCAATTTCCTTTCTCCTCTGCATAGACCCATGTGCACTTACTGGGTTAAATATTCAGCTGTTCACTAGCAGTCTTCTCTAGGGGGCTTCAAATGCTGGGCAAAAGCAAAATCTCAAAAAAAAAAAAAAGCACCATCTCTAAAGTGCCAAGGACAAAATACAAAAGTTGAAACTGCATAGCTTTGCCAAGCCAGAAATCAGCAGTCTTTGGAAGTGAGGTAAGTGGGAATCACATTTCTTAGCTCCCCGTTCTTCTTTGGCTCAGACCCCTTTGTTATATCAGCTAAGTGAAAGGTAGCATGAATCAACCTCTCAAAAAATATGACAAAAAACCAAAACCAAAGAAAGCTCCCTCTTCCCTAGTCTGTATTTATGGTGACTGGGCCCAATACTCAGAGTGGTATGAGCACTTAGAGAGTTGGTTTTATTGGGAGAAGGTTACCTCTATTATTTATTGTCAGAACAGGTATGAGGCAGATTTATGAAGAAGACTGGTTATCTTGGACCCCCTGCCAAAGTTCTTTTCCTTTCCTGGACCCTCGGACTGTGCCATCTAAGTGCTACTGATACTATCAGTCTCCACTAAGATGTCAGCAACTAGTAATTACAAAATATAAGACCTCTCAAATAACATTTAATTTTTAATATAGGATTCATGATAGGGAAACCTCTAAGATTCAAATAAATTGACCTCTACTGATGAATTTTCAAATACTATGCAAAAGGATGAGGGAGATTTTTTTGAGTATTAGAAAAGAATAGCTAGGCAAAGGGAAGAAATTGGCCTTCACATCACACGTAGAACCAGTGCCATGGAAAGATTATTGATATGGAGTCAGAGAACTTGGGTTGAAATTCTGCCTGTGTGACACTGAACAAATCATTTCACCCACTGTGCCTTAATTTCTTCATTTGTACCTCTAATGTTTCTTCTGGCTCTAAATCTTTGGTCCAGGGCAGGTGGCCTTCAGCTTACAAGTCAAGTCCCATCTTCAACTTCCAAAATAAAAGAAAGGCAGGAAGGATTAGATCTGATTTCTATCTAAGTGTGAAAGTGTGGCATTCATTGAGATAAGAGCTAAATTTGCATTTAATATTCATGTTATAGGTTGGAAATCTCTATGTATAAAGGCCTCAGATAAGCTTTTCTGTATTTGCAGGCTGACTCCTTTATCTCTGTCACCTTTGGAATCATTTCTGACTTCCTTTTTGGGCTGTTAATAATTAATAGGGCTGGAGCTTGTATGCCAGCATTAATATGTTTTGATTTTATCATTTCTTTTCATAAATTATGAATATCATTCAGAAACTGTTTCTTAAATAAGTCTAAGAAGGTGGTGGGAAGTCAGAAGAGATGAGAGGGCAAGGGACCCAGTGTAAGAATCCACTGTCAGGTTTAATAAATAGCTTTCAGCTTGAAGTGAATGAAAACTGCTCATAACTCCTACTCTTACTCCACATCTTCTCTCACAGGTAGGAGGACAGACCTACAGATGGAATACCAATATTCATTGGAAATTTACTAAACATTTTATGTTACAGAGAGAAATACCATACAAACAGGAGTATCCTGTTTGTGTCATTGCAGGGTGGGTTACTCATGAAATTACAAATGAAGAAAGAATTATGTCAGGAGTCAGGAATCAGGAGACGTGGATTCTAATATTGGCCTTTTCTCTAGATATTCCTGTGATTTTGGGCAAATTATTTATTTCTCTTACCCTCAATTACTTCACTGATAAAAGGGAGCTAATGGTACCTACTACCGAGTTATCATCAAGATAAAAAAAAATCCTGTTCAGTAAGCAGAGCTAAAACACACGTACACACTCACACATGCATATGTACACACTCACACACATTGACACGAATACAATAATGTAAATGGATAGGACAGCCACCACAAAACAACTGAAAATGAATATTGAAAAATTACGAACAACAACCTTGGTTCCAAAGATGGAATATGAGGAAATACTGCTCCCCACACTCTTTTGAAGAAGTTGTGGGGAGAGTCAATCGGTATGAAACATTTCCTATATATTGATTAGTTTTGCTTAATTTTGATTTTTTTCTCTTTTAACATTTGGTTGTTGTTGTAAGGGATGATTCTCTCAGAGGAGGGAAAGGGAAGGATAAAGACGGAAATCTAGGAGAAGTAAAAACAACAGATATCAATAAAATGTTTTAAAAGTCTCATTCAGGTCTGTCACTGCTAGTCATGAAGTAAGCAGTAGTTAATCATCAATTAATCATCTTGTACTCACTCGTTCCATTTTTAGCCTAATACTAGAGTCATTGGTTCATTCCATTCAGTTTTGGGCTTCCCTGTTAGCCATTTCTAGCACTGTGAGATCCAATCTATTAATGGAATAGTCCATTTATTGTCAGCTCTTCTTACCATTTGACCAGCCCAATGTTTTTTCTCGTGATAGACTACCTTCTATATATCTTTCTCCCCTTTCCTTCTGTGCCATTCTTCACCTGTCAGGCTGTACCACAGAGAGTTTGCACATCAATCCTTCCATTGCTTATGAGTAGCATCATGGAGTTAAACATTTCTTCCCAGATATTTATGGATACCTCTTCCTGTTAGGCCAACACTATAGATGAAACTAGTTCAGGGGGCTTTGAAACTCATGGTCAATTCTCCATCCTTGCTCCAAAGTTGATTAATGAGGCCTGTATAAGCAATAACATATGGGGAAATGTTTTAAGAAAGAGAAAGCATGATACAAATGCAAAATAGGAATAGGAAAATGGCTATGAAGATGATGATGGTGGTGGTGATGGTGATGATGGTGAAGTCTCATCTATAACATGGCTCTTGTGGAGACAATCCAGCAACAAGGCTTCAACATACAATGAAAGTGTGTTCATTTTGCTACAAGAGGATATTGCAGAATCAATTATAGAATAGATTGGTGACTGATTATTGGTGTTGTAGTTCAGCTGTATCTGACGCTTTATGACTCCATTTTGGGGTTTTCTGGGCAAAGATACTGGAATGGCTTGCCGTTTCCTTTTCCAGCTCATTTTACAGATGAAGAAACTGAAGCAAACAGGGTTAAGTGACTTGCCCAAGGTCATACAGTTAGTAAGGGTCTGAGGCTAGCTTTGAACTCAGATGAAGCCTCAGATGAAGAAGATGAATCTTCCTGACTCAAGGCCCTGCACTCTATCACTGTCTCACCTAAGCTAAGTGACCATAGAAGAACAAATAGCTTATACTTGTATGGTACTATACAGTTTTCAAAACACTTTCACCTACATTATCTTACTTGATCCTCACACCAACATATGGACAATCAATAGAAGGAGATGAGATAATTTATGGAAAGTGCCATATAAATGCCAGTTGTTTGTGGTAGTCTCCACTAACTCTCGAAATAGAAATAGCTCTTGAAATAGAAACAGGCTGCACAATGATGCCTTTGCTCACCGTGGGGTAGCCAGTGGGCAGAAGAGCCTAATACTTTCCACTCCCCCATTTTTATTTTTTTGGTTTTGTTTTTTGTTTTTTTCCACAGAACTGGTGCCTGTGGAGTCACTGTGCCCCACAGATCTGAAAGCTGTTGCTTTTAGAAAGTCCTTCAAAGAGGTTTTGGAGGTAAGGTTTTAAAGGCACTCTCAGGATATGGGGGAGATTTTGGCAGCTCTGTGACAGTCTCCCAGGGGGATCATTGTAAGAGAAGCTGTAAGTATGTCTTAGGCCCACAGCCTTTTTGTTGTTTTAATATGGAGTTTTGTTGGCAAGGGTGTCAGTTTACACAGGACTCCACGGGATTCTTGGCAACACTTCGCATCACCATATAGGCAGAATTAAATTACTGGGGGAGGGAGAGGCACAGAAAGTAGATTTTTTTTTTTGCATTTTAATTAAAGATGGCCTAAACCAAACTTTTCTGTAAACTTCTCGGTTTGGTATTGGTAGTGACATCTACCTATTATATCCAAATAAAATCGGCAAGCATTTACTGAACCTAGCAGTGTGCTGACTGGTAAATACGCAGCAAATTGTCAGTTCCTGCCTCAGGAACTTCTGAATCTAAAACTCGCCAGTGAAACCACCATCCAGAGAACATACAAGGGAATCTGGGAAAGTCATCAAGGTGCACAGTGTCAAAAGGCCTACCAATGTAAGATTCTTCAGCTGTTGCCTGCCTTGGATATACGTCTCTGTTAGTCAGGTTTAGCATGTAAAGGAACAATGATAAAGTCTCACACTCAGTTGATCTAACTGCAGGGTTAATTGAATAATATATAAACCACGTGGATGAACTTACTCATACAAATAGAATACAGAAATTGTATTCTTTGGGCCACATCATTGACACCTTCTGAGTTTCCATCTTTATCAAAGGAAATGAGGCTACATATCTTCAAAGGACAGCTCTATTCAGGCAGTAATAGCCCAACTCTCTGATGATCCACAAATATTAAGAATTGTGTGTAAGGGGACTTCTGACAGAGTAAGCAGTAAGTTGCTGTAGCTCTCCCATATTCTCTTCCAAACAACTAAAAAACCATAAAATGGCACCCAGAACAAATATTGGAATAGTGGAGCTGGCAGAAAGATGGGGCAGAATGGTCGTTTAGCCCAGGAGACTTGGAGAATTGGCAAGAAAAAGCCATTTCAATTGGGTAAAAAGGGAACACATTCCAGGACAGGAAGTGTCCCAGCAAGCCAGCAGCAAGCCCCACCTCAGTAAATCAGCTGGAGATACTGAGCCCTACTGTGGTTGAGCCGGCAAAAGCCAACACCAGGAACCCCTCCCCACACACACACGTCTTAGCATGGCCAGGGGAACTGGAAGACTGTATAGCTCAGAGAACCATCACATGCTTCAGCACTGTGCCCCACACTCAGGTACCCTATGGCAGCTGGACCTCCATGTGCTTTGGCTGAGCTAGGTAGGCAGGCATCCCTAGGACCCTCCATGGGAAGATGATACTGATAACTTAAAAGCCTTATCACTAACAGTGTAGATAGAAGGAATATACATAGACAGAAGGTGTGGGTATAGGGTAAATTTTAGGGAATGACATAAAAAAAATTAAGGGATAAGAAAGAGGAATAAAAAGAAGGGAGAGGTAGAATGGGATAAATTATTTCACATGAAGAGGCGAGAAAGACCTATTACAGTGGAGGAGAAGACGGAAGGGGGGACGACGGGCATTGCTTAAACCTTACTATCATCAGTATTGGCTCAAAGAGGGAATAATGCACACAATTAGGTGAACATAGAAATCTTTTTTACGTGACAGGGAAGTGTAGGAGGGAAGGGGATTTAAGGAGGGAGGGCCTGACAGAAGGGAGGGCAGATTAGGGGAAGTGGTAGACAGCAGCAAAACACTGTCAAGCAGAAAAAAGGTGAAAGGAAAGAGAGCAAACAGGAGGAAGAATGAGATGGAGGGAAACACGCAGTTAGGAGTCATAAATGTGAATGTGAATGAGACGAACTCTCGTATAAAATGGAAGCAGAGAGCAGAGTTGCTCAAATGTTGCTTATTAAGCAATATGATGCTTACACGAAACACACTTGAAGAAGAGACACACAGACAGAGTAAAGGTAAGAGGCTGGAGCAGAATCTATGATGCTTTAGCTGAAGTTAAAAAAAAAAAGCAGGGATAGCAATCCTGATCTTAGACAAAGTAAAAGCAAAAATAGGCCTAATTAAAAGAGATCAGGAAGGAAACTTCATCTTGCTGAAAGGTACCATAGACAACAAAGCAATCAAATTAGAAGATCAAGGAAGTACCTGTCTGATCTGTGGGGAGGGGAAGAATTCATGACCAAACAAGAGAGAGAGCACTACAAAGTGTAGGATAGATAATTTTGATCATATTAAATTGAAAAGTTTTTGTACAAACAAAACCATTGCAACTGAGATTAGGAGGAAAACAGAAATTTTTGGGAAACAATCTTTACAGCAAACGTCTCTGATAAAGGCCTTATTTCTCAAATATATTGAGAACTGAATCAAACTTATGAGAATATAAAACATTCCCCAATTGATAAATGGTGAAAGGATATCAATGGACAGTTATCAGATGAAGAAATCAAGCTACCTATCGGCATATGAAGTATTGCTCTAAATCACTTTTGATTAGAGAAATACAAATTAAAACAACTCTGAAATACCACCTCACGCTGGACTGACTGATATGACAAAAAAGGAAAATGATAACTGTTGGAGAGAATGTAGAAAAACTGAGACACTAATGCACTATTGGTGGAATTGTGAATTGATCCAACCATTCTGGAGATCAATTTGAAAATATGCCCAAAGGGCAGCCAAACTGTGCATACCCTTTGATCCAGCAATAGGACTACTAGATATGTATCCCAAAGAGATCATAAAAAAGGGAAAAGGACCTACAGGTGCAAAAATATTTATAGCAGCCCTATTCATGGTGGCAAAATATTGGAAACTGAGGGGATGCCCATCAATTCGGGAATAACTGAACAAGCTGTGGTATATGAATATAACAGCAGTACTGTGCAAAAAGAAATAATGAACAGGCACATTTCAGGAAAACCTGGAAAGATTTGTACAAATTGATGCAAAGTGAAATGAGCAGAACCAGTAAACACTGTGTACAGTATCACCAATATCATGTGATGATCAGCTATGAATGACTCAGCTTTTCTTAGCAACACAATGATCCAAGACAAGTATAAAGGACTCACAAAGGAAAATCCTTTACGTATCCATGATATACTTTGAATGCAGGTTGAATGCATTTTTCTCACTTACTTTATTCTTTCTCATGGTTTGATCTATTTCTCCTTTCACAATTATGATAAATATGGAAATATGTTTTACATGATAGCATATGTATAAATTATATCAAACTGCCTAGCGTTTTCATAAGAGGTGAGGGAAGGGAGAGAGAAAATTTTGCAACTCAAAATCTTGTAAAAATGAATGCTAAAAATTTTCTTGATATGTAATTGTGGGAAAAAATAAAATACTCTTTAAAGCAAAAAACAAAACATTAAAAAGAACTGGGTGGTTAAGGTATACATAGTGAGGTTCTGTTCTAGGGCAAGCAAAACCTCTCTTTCTCTCTCTCATCCTAGGGTATGGTGCCTCAAAGGTCATCTTGTTCCACCCCCTCATTTTATAGATAAGGAAACTGAGGCCCAGGGGAACACACACACACACACACACACACACACACATACAGAAACACACGGATATGGACATATATATATATGTATATGTCAGTATAGATATAAAGATATGGATATGTGTGTATGTATATATAGGCTCTTCTCACACATGTTTGTGTATGTGTGTATATATATATATATATATATATATACATACACATATACATGTACACACATATGTGCATATGTATACATATATTCATGATAGTCTTTGCTAACCTACCCATGATAAAGATATATCTAGATCTAGATAAAAACCTAGATCTATCTTAATCATTAGTAAGTCAGATATGACCATCATGACCACACAGGATTTGGTAGAATACCTTTGGAGAAAAGGATTGTATTTATAGTCATGCACTAGTAAGCCAAGTTAAGTCAAGTTAAATCAAGAAGCATTTAAGCACTTACTATATCCTAGCCCCTGTAGTAAGCATTGAGGATCCAAAGAAAAGCTAAAGCATGGCACTATCCTCAAGGAGCTTGTATTATAAAGAAAATATGTAACTCTTCCCCCCAAGCCCACCACCCTTCCCTGCCTCTGGGTGATGAAGGCCTATGTCATTGGCAATTCCAAACAGACTGCAGAAAAGGCTTGAGCTTCTTAAGAGTGATTTGAGGAGGAAAAAGAAGAGAATATAGTTGAAGTTATGCCCAAGAAGTTAGTGTTGAAAGCAAACTCATTGAGAGTAGAGACTTTCATTCTTTCTACTTATATCCAGAGGCCTACTACAGTGCCTGGAACATAGTAGGTTGTTTGTAAATACTTACTGATTGATTGAAAAAGTGCTGTGATCAAGTCAACAAAGACTTACTAAGTACCTACCATATACCAAGCACTGGACTTTCCAAAGAAAGGCAAAAGATAGTCCTTGTTCTCAAGGATTTCATGGTCTGATGGAGTCAAGCAACCAAAGGGAGTTAAGTTTAATTCAAAAAGGTGAGGGAGGTAGGGGGGGAAGGAGGGAAGCTGAATAGAATAAAAGAGAGGCTTGTGCAAAACACTTCAGATTTAATACCTGGACTTGCTGAAAGTCTAACATAAGAAAATTATGTAACCCATAAGCACAAGAAGAGAGAGAATTATAGAGACTGTATAGTCTCTATATATTCTATCTCTATCTCTATATCTATTGAGATTATAGGAGTATAGATCTAGTATCTTGAGTTATGGGACCTCAAAGGCCATCTAGTTCAACTTTTTCATTTTATATATGAGGAAACTGAGGCACAGGGAAGTTGAGTGACTTTTAGGGTGCCTAGGTAGCACAGTGGATAGAGTGCAGGAACTAGTCTGGAAGACCTGAATTAAAATCCTTCTTCAGACACTGACTGACTCTGTGACTCCAGCAAGTCACTCAGTGCTTTTTGTAAAAGGAGATAATAATAGCAGCTACCTCTCAAGGTTGTTGTGAGGATCAATTGGATTAATGTATGTAAACCACTTTGCAAACTTTAAAGTTGTATAGAAATGTTTTCATCATAACCGCCATCAATCATCATCATCATCATCATCACCATCATCGATAGTAAGCCTCAGAGGTGGGAATTTTGAATCCATGTCCTCTGATTTCTGTGCCAGTATTTAAGAATGTCATTTATGCTTAACTGAAGTAGAATAATATAATCATGAGACTTTAGAGTTGGAAGGGCTCTTAGAGGTCATCTTATCCAAGCCCCTATCTTGTTTAGGAATCCTTTCTACAATGTCCCTGACAAGTGCTTATTCAACTTACACTTGAATATTTCTGATAGTGGAGAACTTACTAGGTTAGGAAGAAGCCTTTTGCATTTTAAAGTAGCTCTGTTAGAAAGCTTATTAAGAGTAAGTCATTCTGAACTTGGAGTGAGGTAATGTTAGGACTTGAACTGACCTTACCTAAACCCTTGATCTTAAAGAAACTGAGGCTTACAGGGGAGAAAATCACTTGATTTTCCCAAGGTCACAGAGCTAGTGAATGAAAGACCCTAACTTATAAAAATGAACTGTGTTCTTTCCCCTGGAAAAATATTTTTGTTCTATGACTATAAAAAAGGACCCATGCCCACAAGGCCACTGTGGATTTGCCAGTTTCAGTGGAGACCAGATTTGGGAGGCCTGCAAAGGTTCCACAGGTTGTAAGACTTAGAGACATAGGCTGAGACATGTTCGTCTAGGCTTTCCAATAAATGTGACTTTGTTGTTTGCTTTTCTAATTGTAGAACAGGTTTTTCATTTAGCCGGTCTTTCATTTGAGAAACTTCTCCCTCTCTTTTGCCTAGTCCCCATGATGTTTATGTCAAACCACAGTGCTTTTTCTCCCTACCCCCTCCCTCCATCAAAAGTGACCACAGACCCAACCCTTTGGTGAGATGTAAATGAAAGATTTCCTTTGGACTGTATTTGATGAGGGACTCTCAAAGTCCTGGAGGCATATTTATTAGTTTCTTCCCACATTTGAATGAAAAGCAAAACAAAAGAAAGTTCAAGTAGCCCAAAATAAACAGGTGTGTTTGTTCTGATTCTATATATAGACTCCATTTGATTTGTGGAAGGAGTTCCTTTGTTCTGCAAACTAAGATTATCTTGGGTCAGCTTGTCCTCCCACACCATGTATTCCTGTCCTTTCTCTGGCCTTATGTACCTGGTGAGCCCAGAGAATAGTAACTATGGCAAGCAGAAAGGACAGACATGACTTGGGGTACTCTTGCATCAGAATGGGGGCTCCTTTCCAGGATCTGATGCCGCTAATTGCAGAGAGGGCAGGCCTGTACTCATTTATTGTGGAGCTTCTCTCCTATCTATCCTGTCCTTATGGCTGTGTTCACGTCTGGGGCATCAGTATTTACCATGACCCATCCCTGACCCCTCAAAACACACACACACACACACACACACACACACACACACACACACACCACTTTTCTTCTCTCTTGCCCAAGATACGAAAATTCCTCGCTATGGCTCTGGTCAAACTGGTGAAATAGACGGACAAAGTTAGATATGGTGAAATAAGCCTTCATTTTCAAGTAGAAAAAAACAAAGGTTCTAGATTTTGTGATGAAGAAATAGAGCCTTTCAACGAATGAATCAAAAAAGTTTAATTCTTATACGAGGGTCTAAGTATTTCTTTTAATCAAAGGATAAAAGATCTGGTACAGAAAAACACTAAGGACAATAACATCTAAAATTTTAAAGGCGACATAGTTTACGTGTGTCTGGCGTAACACAAAAGTTTTAGTAATAGGAGCAGTTAGCATTCATGTATTATCTACTACGTGTCAGGCTCCGGGCTGAGCACTTCACAAATACTGTCTCACTTGATACTCATAACTACCTTGGGAGGTAAGTGTTGTTATGTTGTCTCCATTTTGCAGATGAGGAAACTGAGGCAAACAGAGGTTAAGTGACTTGCCCAGAGTCAAACAGTTATTAAGTGAGTGAGTCTGGATTCAAACTCTGGTCTCACTGACTCCAGGCTCCGCGATCTGTCCACTGTGCCACCCAGTCATCATCACAAAGGTCCCTAAACCATTGTGGGGTATGGTATTGTTACTGTCTTTGCCAAACCAAAACTTAATATAAAGCTTTGGAAATAGGTGATGAACCCTTGACTATATTTTTAAGAAGCTAGTTTGTGAGCATTAAGAGAGGAGAGCAGTGAGGGATGGGACTTGAACTCAGGTCAGCTTGATTTTAAGGTCCATTTTCTATCCATTATGAAATTTTTCCTTTACAATTTGCATATTAGGCTTCACGTAAGGAAAGACTTCTTAACAATTAGACCTATCTAAAAGAGGAATGTCCCCTCTTAGATGATGCTGGTTTCTCCCTATTGTAAATATTTCTTCAGAATTTCTCCATTTGCTATAATTGATGGTTTCATGTATGGATGGTGTGCTGCTGACTGATGGAGAACCTGTGTTTTCTTGGGGTTAATTGTTAGGACAAAATTAGCACAAGCAGTAGAGAGTAGACTCATACTTTGCTGCATCTCACTTTCAGAGGCTATGTTGAGTGTACAATCATCTGCAAAAAAAGAAAAAGAAAAAATCATGAACCAACTCTCCCTCCACTCTAGTCTTGTCTTGTAACAGCCTTTTCAAGTTAAATGATTTACCATCAGTGATGTAGCTGACCTTGATGTCATGTTTGTCCTCATTGAAGGGGTCTGACAACATTGCTGAAAACGTCATGATAAAAGTCATGGGAGCACAAATCTGATGGGCTAGCCACATTGTTTGAATGCCGAAAGTATGCTTGCTTATTTTACAGATAATTCAAGAAATGAAGGTACTCACTCAAATGGTGGTCAGAAGTGATACAAGAACACTCTCAAGTCTCTTTGAAGAACTTTGGAATTGACTGAGTGACATGAGAGACCCTGATAAGGTACTGCCCAACATTTTGTGTGCACATCAGAGAAGGTGTTATGTTCTGAGAGAAGCAGAAATGTAGTAGCTCAAAAGAAATATGAGAGCACAAATTTAGAGACATCTCCACCCCAAATGTTCATATGGACTATTTGTGCCTGACTTGTGCTAGGGCAGTCTGAGCTTGTTTTGGTCTGATCATCCACAGTTGGACAACATTTGACCTTGATTCCAACATAGTGATGTCCTTTTGGTCCTCTTCAAGAAAGAAGAATAACAACCAGCCAAGCAACTAAACATTTCTTCAAGCAGAGGTTATACAGCCACTCCTTGGGGATGGGCAGGATTTTTTTTTTGATTGGGTATGGAATTGTGCTTTAGGGATACTGCACAGAGAATTGATTGGATAAGGAGAGGTTGTGTATAGAGAACCAATTAGGAGGGTGTCATATTAATCTATATCAAAAATGATGAGAGCCTGAATTAAGATGGCTGTGATGTGAGTGGAGAGAAGAGGATGGATGCTGGAGATGTTGTGGAGTTAAGAGTCAACAAAGTTTGACAACTGATTGGTTATGGAGGATGAATGACAGTGAAAAGTTAAGGATCACAACATGGTTGACTGGGAGAATAGTCATACTCTGAAGAGAAGTAGAAAGTTAGAAGAAAGGGTGGGTTCAAGGGGAAGATAATGAACTCTTTTAGGCACTTGGAATTTGAGATGCCTATGATATATATTACTTAGTTGCCTTAGAGCACAGGAAACAACCAGGGGTTAAATATGTACATGACCAAATGGATTCTCCATTAGTCTTCACCAAATTCATGGGGTGATCATGATCCATGGTACAATGGAAAGATCTTTAAATTTAGAGTTGGAGAATGTAGATTCAAATTTTAGCCTACTCCTTAATAACTGTGTGACCTTGAGCAAGTCAGTTTATGTCTTGGGATAGTCCTCAATTTTTTTTTATGTTTTAAAGGTTTTTTTTTTAATAATAAGTTAACAAATAAACTTCACAACAAAATAAGGAGAAAAAAATCATGAGAACAGAATATGAAGCTGCCCAAAGTAGAAATGCAAAGGATACGAATGTTTTTTCTCAAAATTTGAGACTCATTATACACTAGGAAAATGTTTTTGCTTTCCTACAAAAGAATTGCCTGTTCCTAACAAAATAAATGACACAAAAGTCTTCCTACAAACCTTAAAATTGATCGTAGAGGGTGAGGAGCCAATACTAGAACCAGAGCAGTACATGCAACTGTGTAAGTAAGAAAGGAAAAGAAAAGAAAGTAATATTGCACTAAAAGAAAAACACTGCAGGAATTTTCCATCTCTTTCATTGACTCAAAGTAACCAGCCATTTTCCATAAGCATTAGCAAACCTGGCTTGTTCTACATTTCGGCAGGTGGACAAAATTTGTTCAATAAACCTGTGTTCAATTTCTATGCCAAGGGAGTCCTGAGCAGATGTCTGTTTTAGTTGCTTAGTTTCTTGGGAATAACCTTGCTTGTTAGAGCCATTTAAGCCATCCACATCCACGGCCCGAGTCATATGAGTGACTGCTGGGCTGAGATTTAAGTCATTTAAAGTTCCACCACTGCTGTCCATCGGTGACAGTTGCATCAGGCTGTGAGGAAGCTTACTGTTTAAGTGATGCTGAAGGCAGAACACATACCACCTATGACACCAGAGTATTTCATGTCCTAGGTAGTTATCAATGAGATCCATGCTGAGTTCAACTTCTTCCTCCAGAAGGAAAGATCCACTGCCCTGTGGTGCTCTTCTGATGTGTCTTCTTCTTCATCATCATCTTTTGGAAGATCTGGGATTTGTTCACTTACCAAAGGGCTCTCTTCCAATATAGCACTGTCAGTCACAGTTTGGCTTATCAAAGACTTTACTAAGAACTGACGGTAGTGAAATTCACTGTGATCTGAAACATGCATGGATGCCCAATATTTGGTGGAAGACAGTTCATCAAGAGGAATCTTGATATCCAGCTTTGCCAACTGTTGCAAGACCCAGATGTGATGGGACCAGGCATTGTAGTTACTTGGGTATCTCCCAGCAGCTTCACCACAGACCTCAATCTCTTCTTGCACTACTAGTTTGTATTTTCTGTGGGAAACATTGTCAAGTTCTCTTTCTTCACAAAAGTGAGTAAGGAGTTTTCCTGAATTAATTGTTGTAGTACCCATTGCCTGTGAATCCATGTTTCTGGACTCTTTGGAAACTTAGTTAAGACCAGTTTTCCCAGATGTAAGTCTTTAATTGGATTAAAAGTGCCAGATAGCCAGATAGGATTAGCTCTTGCAGCAGGGAAAATCTGGGTTTGGAAGCAGCAGAGTACTTGTGACATCTATCAATTCATCTTTGTTTAGTCACTGCTTTCTTTGCCTGTAGAAGAGAAGCTTGTGGTGGACATATGGCAAAAGAAACTTGACACACCAACTCTCCACACTAAGTTTATTCTCAACAAAGACTATTGGACTCCATTTGTACCGAGCTACAGGACAGGGAATTAGTCCTATTTCATCTTTGTGTGGATTCCTCTTGAAGGTATTGTTGATGTCCTTCACCACCCACTGCATCAGCACCTCTATCTCCTTTGTGAACTCCGTCATTTCATTTTATTTTAATTAAAAAAATTTTGGGGTGGTGGTGCTGGGGGAAAGTGGTAGCAGCGGAAGGTAAGTCAAGTGGCTGACTCCATAAAAGCTGGATGTTCCCTGGGGGAAGAGGGAGTAGAGAGTTCCATGTCTGAGTGTGTATATGTGTGTGTATGTATCTGTGTGTGTGTGCATGCGCCTGCTCATGTCTTTCTCTGCTAGGCCTCCTGGGCCTCAATTTTCTTATCTAAAAGAGGAAAGAGTTGGTCATACATAACCTCTGAGATTCATTCTAATGCTGAATTTCTATAACCATTATGATTAGTATAGTGTAATGATAATGAAATTTGAAGATTCCTTTGTATTGGAGAGTTGACAGGTACTTAGCCCCTAGTTTCAAATTAAGCCTCTGTTAAAGAAACAGAAGGTATGAACCCCTGTTGCTGATGTAACAGGGAGGAGTAATACTGTATATAAAGAAAAACACCAGCTGGGAAAGTCAATTTCCTGGGAACTTGTGGTGGTGGAGCTTCTTCTGAGGGCCAGCCAAGTTGCTGAGGACTTCCGAGGGCCAGCTAGAGCTGCTAAGGCTGCTGAGGATTTCCCAGGGGCCAGCGGGAGCTGCTGAGGACTTCTGAGGGCCAGTCAAGCTGCTGAAGACTTCCAAGGACCACCCAGAGCTGCCAGAGGAAGCATGACTACAGTGTCAGTACTTTGTTTGTTTGTGGCTTTGTTAAGCCTTGACTTCACAGGAATGGAGACTGTGAAGGATTTAAGGTAGACTAGACACTGTGAGCTTCAGTGTGTAACAGGAACCACACAGAGAGCTGGACAAGGAGCTGGGAACTGTCTGCCTTTGAACCTAGGTGACAGTTTGTTGAATTCAGGTAGGAGCACAGACCATGGAAAGGGAACCAGGGAATCTGAGAACCAGCCTTGAATCAAGCTGAAAGAAGATTTTACTTGGATACTGTATACTGACTGAGAAGATTATGATTTACTGTGACCCAAGAGAACTTTGACTTTTGTACTTTGTGATTGAATTAAGGATTTTGTGATTGACTAAATGAATGTACTTCATTTATTATTAGAAACTAATGTCCAATTGAGACTACCCCAAGGGTGGAGTACTTTGACTTTTGTATTTTGTGTACCTTAAGAAGGCAAGCTTCCTTATGGATGATTGGATTATTGAATTACTAAGTGATTGATTTATAAAATGATTGTACTTTGTTCAAAACTATGTGACCACTGTGGTGAAAACTATGTGGCCATTTTAGTGATAAGTTGTTGAGTTGTGACATAGTGATTGCTGTATTTTGATTTTTTGTGATAAATTGTAACATTGTGAATGCTATACCTTGATTTACTGTGAGTGTTTTGCTCTGATTTGTTATTGAATAAATAGAGAGTTTGCTATACTATGTAATCAGAATCTTGAAAGCTGTTCACAGCAGCATTCTTCTGGAAAGCTGCTCATGCATGGCTTTACATATGGTGTTAACTCATTCTCTTCCAGGAAACTGGATTTTTTTAAAAATCAATTCCAGAATGATCCTGTTGTGTTTTTAAATCCAATTGGACTGCCTGCCCTTAGATGACCCCAAATGTCTAGTCAACAGTTCTCAACCTGTGGGTTGCGACCCCTTTGGGGGTTGAATGAGCCTTTCACAGGGGTTGCCTAAGACCATCGGAAAACACATATTTCTGATGGTCTTAGGAACCAAGACACTGCTCCTCTATCCATCTCTAGGCAGATCCGCCCACATGCAGATATGCCCACATATGAGTATTAAAGGGTCGCGGCATTAGGAAGGTTGAGAACCACTGGTCTAGATGGAAACCCTAGTGTTCTCTCAGTCTTTTGGGAGCATTTGGAACTTTTTCTAATATAGATAACAAAGACTTGTTGGGAAATAGCCAAGCCTATAAGTAGTGTAACCAAAATAACCCCTTCCCTCTTTTGTTTTTAATAAAATAAAAATTAAAACCCAATTCAGCTCAATTCACTTCAATTCAACAAGCTTTTGTTAAGTGCCTGGGCACTGAGGATATGAATAACAAAAATCAAATAGGCCCTTCCCTTCCTCTTCACCTCAGCCTCCTCTCTTCCCTAGCATCTTGAAGTCTTAGTAAAAACTAATACCCTCTGCAAGAAGAAGCCTTTCTTCATTCTCCTTAATGCTTGGGCCTTCCCTCTGAGATTGTCTCCAATTATTCCTGAAAATATCTTGTTCTTCCATAGTTATTTGCATATTGTTTCCTCCATAATAATAACTGTGAGCTCCTTGAATACAGGGGCTGTTTTTGCCTTTCTTTGGCTCCCCAGAGCTTAGCGCTGTGCCTGGCACATAGTTAGGTGCTTATTTGCATTTTCATGTGTAATCATTTATTATGCTATGGAAATGCTTGTTTTGTTCCCTGAATTGAAAAGAATTTTTTTAAACAAATGTTTCTTAACTTGATAATCTGTTAGAAAACTCAGTAAGATTATTCCATGTCATTGCACTCTTATCTCCCAATCTTTATTTCTCTCCTGGCTGCACTATGAACTTTCTCCACCATGCCCTAGAAACCTCTTCACCCTGGAAATGCTCTTTAGTCCTAGAATTCACTTATTGGAAGAACCCTTTACCCTTGTGGTCTATCCCTGTGATAGACTAGTTCGTCCCAGAAGCTCCATTTAAACAAGGCCAGCAATGTCAGTCCTCTCTAGGCTATATTCTGGATTTTCTCCAGCATTCCCTCATACCCCCAAGTCCGGTACCCTCCCCACCATTTTCAGCTTTCTTTTATGTGTTGTCTTTTCTCTTTAGAATGTAAGCTCCTAGGGGTGGGGTTGGGGGTGGATGGAGAAACTGCCTTTCCTTCTCCTTTGTTATTGTTCTGTTGTTCCAATCTTGTCAGACTCTTTCTGACCACATTTGGGGTTTTCTTGGCAAAGGTACTGGAGTGGCTTGCCATTTCCTTCTCCAGTGGATTAGGCAAACAGAAGTTAACTGACTTGCCCAGGATCACACAGCTAATGAATGTCAGAGGCCAGATTTGAACTCATGTTTTTCTGACTCCAGGTCCACCAAGTGTAACACCATGTATGAGCAGCTTTCCAGAAGAATGCTACTGTGAACAGCTTTTAAGGTTCTGATTACACAATATGAACAGTCTATTTATTCTATAACAAATCAAAGCAAAACATTCACAGAAAATCAAGGTACAGCATTCACAATATTACAGCTTGTCACAGAAAATCACAATATAGTATCCTCAACAGCTTATCATTAGAATGGCCACATAGTTTCCACCAAAGTGGCCACAAAGTTTTGAACAAAGAACAATCATCTGGTATTCCTAAGGAGGTTTGCTTCCTTACTCAGTCATTCAGCCATCTCAAAGTACAATAATCAACATCTTCCACTCATGGGGCAACTAAGTTAACTCAATCAATCAATTCAGCAATCAGTACTAAATATCATTAATCACTACTTACAATCATTAGAAAATACCCAAACCCTCCACCCCTAGGTCACTAGTAAACCATGATATCATCACAGCATTCAATACCCAAGGAGAGGTCTTTTCTTCATCTTGATCCAAGGCAAATTCTCAGCAATCTCTGTTCCTGGGGAGACAAAGCCTAACAAAACCACAACATACATTGCCAGTGCCCTCATCAATTCACTCTCTGCCTGCAGAACAGTCTCAGGACCCCTGAAAGTATTAGCAAAACCCTCTTCCAGGATTTCTGTAAACATACAACAAGAAAAACCTTCTTCAGGGCTTCTGAACCAACAGCAAGGTTCTAGGACCTCTGCAAAAACAGCACTGTACTTCACCAGCAGACAAGTCTGGCTAAACAACATCAAAACAGACAGATAGAATACTGGCATCACAGCCAGTCCTCAGTCTTCTGGCAGCTTGGCTGGCCCTAGGACCCAGAAGAAATCTCAGCTGGCTCCTGGAATCAAAATCACTCCTCCCACATTTTCAAAATCAAAATTGTTTTCTCAAGCCTTGAGGGAGGGGCTGGGGGTAGGGTTTCCTCGTCAGCCTTCCTGGTGGCAGCAACTTCAGCCTCCAGATTCCTGTTTTGAGGAATTCTGACTCAGTTCTCAATTCTCAGTCCAGCAGTAGCATCCCAGCCTCCAGATGCTGCTGAGAGAAACTCTCTCTCTCCCCAGCAGAACAGATTCTGCCATCAGATTCTGGTTTCAAGAGATTCTGACCATGCTTCTCTAGGGCTTTTCTTATATAGCATTGGTTTCCTGTTTCAGCCAACGCCTCCCTGCTATGTCAGCAATAGGAGAGAGGAGTTTATACTCTCTGTTTCTTTCACAGAGATTTGATTAGTTACTAAGGGCTAAGTACCTACTTACTTGCCAATACACAAAGGGGTCTTCAAATTCAAATTAATTACCATTAAGCCAAGCTACCTCAATCTCCTTTCTCCTTATGTTTCTATTCTCTGTGCTTAAAGGCACAGTGCCTGAAATGTAGTAAACGCTTAATAAATGCTTGTTAACTGACTGACTCAATTCCCATCCATTTTGACTCTTTCATGATCCCATTTGGACTTTTCTTGGCAAATATACAGGAGTGATTTGTTGTTTCCTTCTCCAACTCATTTTACAGATAAATAAACAGAAGCAAACAAAGGTTTAGTGACTTGCCCAGGGTCACACAACTAGTAATCATCTGAGACCAAATTCGAACTCAACAAGATGAATCTCCCTGACTCCAGGCCTGATATTCTATTCACTGTGCCACTTACCTAACCCATACAAAAAGATACTGGCTTACTAGTGAATAGTCAGTCCTTTCTAGTAATTGATCTCTGTGCTAAAGGACCAGCCAAGATAGTTAAATGTCATTGACTTTGCAATCCTTGCTATACATGGATATGGTGGGAAGGAGTGGCCTTATTTGCCCAATTCACTTTCATCTGTTTTAAAGGAGTGATGAAAAAACTGAGCCAGGAATGATAAAGAGGCAAGGCATACCGCAAATCCATAAAATGCATTACACCTCCCACAAAAGTGATACTTTTCTTGGTTGTAAGCCTCACAAAACAGTTCCAAACAGCTGCATGAGCTATAGAGACACCAGTGGAGGAAAAAAAGAAAAGGAAAAAAAGAAAGCTAAAACTAATTAGTGATTAGTCACCCACATAGTTCTTTTTGAGCCAATGTTTTTTTTTTAAGTGAACTTCATAGTAAGAGTAAAAATGTGGTTTAAATTGGACTTTTCATCAAATAACAATCAAAAATGGGAGCCAGTGTGGTATAATAGAACTTGAACTGAAGGGAGACTTGGGTTCAAGCCTTGCCACACAATTGGTGTCTTCATGTGCAAAAAAGATGAAAATAATATCTGTCGTACCTATTTCCCAGAGTAGAAGGTTTGGATTAAATGAATTAATGAATTTGAAAACTGGAAACTTTAAAATGCCATCTATCATTTTCTTATTAGTGACAACTTGCCATGTAGATAACACTATTGCTCTGTGTTAGCCTGAGGGCAGCCAGCATCAGACAAGTTTGTTTTCCTTCATTGTTTCATTCCTTGTTGACTAGCCAAATCCTTTCTTAGAGGCTGAGTTTTTGCATGTCTAACCTTGAAGAACTGCTGCTGAGCTCATAGATTCTAGATTTTCATGCGCATCCATTCTTCCATATTCAGGCATCCTTTCTGGACCAGTAACAATCCTGGAGAGCCCAACTTCAAATAAGAGAAGTTAGGTTCTTTTTTCTCACACTCTTTGCCTCATCGAACCTTCACTCTAGTGCTCTGGAAACAAATTTACTATACCTTAGGTTTTAGGCTACATATGGGCTTTTCCCCAAAAGAAAGAATAAAATATGTGTAATATGGATCAAGTATTGGACAGATAATTCTATCCTACCCACAGAAGAAATACTCAACAACAACAGAAACAGCATAGTGCACATTAACAAAATTACTTAAAACAGGATTCAGTGACTTAATTTTTAGTGATTGTTACAATCTGCTAGAAGATTAAAACTTAAACCTTACCAGGACATACAATTGTTTGAATACCTGCTAATTAGACATTTTACATGTTACCTCAGAACTGTACTGTCTGAGCAATTCTTCGTACATGTGTAGCATGATTCTGGTGAAAACCCTCCCCTCTCCTACTCTTGTTCTTTGAGTTGACTTCCTCTTCCTAACCTTAACTCATGATGGTAGTTCTGAGGTTCCCATGAGGCTACAACTCATAGTGCTCTCCCCCCACCCAGGGTCCCTGGTGTGTGTGTGTGTGTGTGTGTGTATGTGTGTGTGTGTGTGTGTGTGTGTGTGTGTTTATGTTGGTAGGGTACCTGCTTACTATTTGTCACTCTGGATCAGATCCTCCTCCCATGTGTTCCTAATTTACACAAAATCAGTTATCATGATACCATTATTTCTTAAATATACACCATTTAACAAATGATGACAAAAGCAATACTAATCATGACATTTACTCAACAGACAACCAGAACAAGAATAATCATAAATAAAATAGTTCCCCCATAAGCCTGAGTCCCTTTTTCCCACCAATGCTTAGTGTCCATGGGAGGAGAATAGACAACCTCTCATAGAAGCTAGCAGTGAGTGGGGAGACCCATGTACCTATGATAATTTACAACTTTTGATGGAAAGTTTTAATGTCCTTCTTTTCTTTTAGGAACAATCTATACCACAAGAAGTACTGTATGGTCCTTGCCACTCTCCTGCTGAAAAGCTGTTCTTATCTTTTCAAGCCAGTGAGCCCCAGTAATAAGTTCTTTTTATTCACAGCTGCATTTAATAGGGTTCTGATAAAAAGTGTTTATGATTTTTTTGTAACAGTTTCCTAAAGCTGGAAATTTGTCAAGTTGTTTTTTTTTTTTTACTCATAGCTACTCTTAATAGGGTACTGAGGGGGAAAAAAAGCGTTTATGATTTTTCAGTGATAAGCAGTTCCCTTTAGCTGGAGAATCGCCAAGCTCCTCACATCCACAAATAGCAGAGGATTCTGCTTTGACCAAGAAACTTCCTGCCTCTTCCCACAGCAAAGTACAACCCAGAATAAAACATGCAAAACTTAGCTCTCTCGAATTTTTCCCTTTCCAATTTTGGAGGGTAGAAGAGGGCAACACAGGTAACCCTAAGAAGTTTTCCCTCTTTAAATCTGTAGGTGGCAATAGAGAGCAATAATCCCTAATAGTTTGCAGTAGCAAGATCCAACTCCCTTCCAGCAAGATTTCAGCGGCTGCTACAGCTATTCTCTAGCCAGTCATCAAAGTGATGTTTCTCTTTAATAAGCTAAATTCCCAACAAATCAGCCAAAGAGTTCAGTGTCTCAGTTGCAAGCCCTTTATTTTTCTTCTGTCACTGATTTCTGGTGATTCCTTCTGTGCTCAGTTTATTCTCCCACTTTTCTCTTTCTCTTCTTCCAAATTCTTCTCAAAGCTCCTCTTCTGGCTTCTCATATCTCCTAATGCCTCAATTTAGAGCCTCCTGATGATCAGTGACTTATCTTCACCTTATGAAGGAAAACTCAAGAAATCCATCATTTTGTCAGTTATAAACCCCAAAGTCTTTACATAATACCCAAAGAATTAATTGATTTATTATTTTTCAGTTATAAATTTCAAAACTCTAAAAATAATCTCATGGAAATTACTTGATGAGCTATGATGCCCTGTAGCCATCACCACTGTTATTGCACTGATTTCAAAGCTTTCTTCTCAATGCATTCATTTAAGGGGGGCAGTTCTTCAGCTGCTCCTCTTAGTGGTCTGCCCCTCATCAACTTTGTATCTGAGAAACTATTTCTTCATAAGTTTGTTTTTTCAGTGTTCCTTATACAAATGTTCTTTTTCACATTCCTTCAGCAACCAAACTGTTCAATTGTAAAATGGACAATACCTTCCATATGTCTGAGGGTAAAATATCTGGGCTTGGGCCAGTCTTCTTGGTGGCTGTCCTGTCTAAGAACTCTGGAGTATTTTCTAGGGACTCTAACTTCCACAATTTAGCTCTGACCCTGTGGGACGCAAGGATTTTCAACCTTTTAAATTTAAAAAGTTACCTCCAAGACTAGGCATGATCTTCTGGGATGGATACATACCTATCTAAAAATAGCCCAAATCAAGGCTCAGGTTTTCCTACACTGGGGATGTGCTTTAGATGGCATGTGTTTATGGCTACATGGAGACTGAGATGGAGGTTGTAGGAAGTAGAGTTGCCTCTTCTTCCCTCACATCCATTTCAGGAAGCAATTTGAAACTGTCCTTTCAAAGTTTGTAGCTGGAAAGGAAGAAAAAGGCTTGTTATTCCATTTATACAGTCATTCGCTCTTCCAAATTTGTAGCCAATAAAGGAACTCTTCATCATTTCAAAGAGCAAAGACATTAGTTTTGAGTCACATATTGCCAGAAGCAGGCTACAAAACTCCCACATGGTCAACTGGATCCAGGAATGGAAACTCAGAGAATGCTCCACTGGATAGCCCCTATAGGCCAATTCAACCTCACTGCTGATAGCTGTTAGTCTTTCTATAAAACTAGAGTTTTCCACTAGTAAGGTTAGATTGTCTCATTTAGTAACCTTAGAAGCTGTTTGTCAGTGACTTTAAATGACCAGGAAGTTGGAAGGTGAAGACAAAATACCTTTGCCTTTGCCTTTTCTTTCTGTTTTTCTCCATTCTCACCATTTTTGCTGATAGATTTGGAGTCAAAGGATCTGGATGGTAGAAAGGAAGCATGAAGATGGGGAGAGAGAGTTATCAGCAATAAAAGTACATATCAAATGTTGTACTAGACCAACCTCAAATCACGCCTCCCAATACCCCACATGATAATAAAACCATATTGTGCCTATAAAAAATCTCTTAAATGTTATTTTTATCTTAAATCTTAATTTATCTTAAATGCTACCCCCTCCAGATAAGGGGTTCTTAGCATGAGATACATGGAGGTCCATGAACTTGAATGAAAAAAAATTACCTTTTTATTTTCATTAGCCGATAACTAAAATTTATCATTTTTTAAAATTATGAATATAGGCAATGAATCACAGTAGTTAGTACTAATACTACCCATGACTTTGGCACCAACTGAAATCACAGATATTTTCATATCACACTACAACTTAAGATGTCTTGAAATAGTGTTCACTATTTTGATATTTTATTAGACTTGCCACTTGATTTATTACTATATAATTTTTCTTAAATGGATAATTGTACCCTAATTGGAATTGGTTTCTTTTGCAAACTGATGTGTTTTATTTTATTCTTTTCAAAGAATTATTCTAAGAAAGGGTCCACAGACTGCACTAGACTGCAAAGGGGTCTATAATGCATAAAAGGTTAAAGACCTCTTGTCCAGATCATAGCTAAGCCTAGAGCAAGTTCTACTCAAAGTTAGCTAAATCCAAATGGATTCATTGATATCTCTTCACCAAGAGCTTTGAAGATTGTTTTATGGGAACCTCCTTCCACCATTCCAAGGAGGTAGGTAAAGTCTGAAAAGAATTTTTTTTTAAAATTTTTATTTTATTTTTTATTTTATTTTTTTTAAAAAACAAGTATTCAGGTAGACCCTGGCATCATAAAAGGAAAGGCTAAGTCCTTGTATGATTTCCTAAAGGAAAATGAAGGTGAAGGGTCTACCCCTATGGATTTTCAGGCTAGCAAAAGCTGTTTAGAAAATTTCTTTTTTTTTTTCCCACACCAGGCCTTTCCTAATCTTTTTTTTTTAATTTTATTTTAGTTTGCATCATTCATTTCCACAAGATTTTGAGTTACATATTTTCTCCCCCTCTTTCCCCCACCCACTGCCCCAAAGCATCCATCCCAGTGTGTCCCCTCTACCCCAGTATATTCTCTCCTATGTCACTTTTTGGTAGGGCAGGATGGATCTCCCAACCACAGTGCC
>CM053581.1:139790510-139815398 GCA_028627135.1 Pseudochirops cupreus | reverse complement strand
AGAGAGAGATCTAGTCTTCCCCATTAGAATGTAAGGTCTTGGAGGGCATGAACTACTTTTTTTTTTTGCTTTGCATCTTCAGTGCTTAGCAAAATATCTGCCTCATAATGAAGAGTTTGTTGATTACTTGTTTGATTGATTGGTCTAGTGTCCAACCAAAATAGCTTTGAGGCTGGGATGATTTACAGAAGTACTAAAAGACAAAACAATGAAGGAGGAAAGGTTCTGTGAAGAATTCAGTTTAAGTTTATTTACATTTTAATTAAGACCAAGAGCTATCTATGTCCTAGTATCCTATAGCAACTGAAGTAACCTAAGGAAAGTAGCTCAAACAACTTAATTATATTAGAGTTTACAATATAAATGTAAAAGATGATCATATTTGATGGATTTTCTAACAATTCTTCCCTGTTTAGGATTATTAGTCTACGGTCATTGGTGGCTGAAACATATCACAGTTATCCCACCACTATAAACCATGGCCAGAAGACAAGGATTGGTCTGCATATTAGTGGGTCCTTGCATTTTCTTTTCTTTTCTTTGTTTGCCAAGAAATGTGATCAAAAGGCTAACCTCAGAGATCTATATTTAAACCAGTTCTTTTTTGGTACTTGAGAGAATATTTTCCCAGTCATGACAGCAATCGTTCAAAAAAGAATTAATTTATAATTCTCCTGATCTGGAATAATTTCTTCTAATTTTAAACCTGCAACAGTGATTTGCTCAAAGTACTTGTTTTCAACCAAACATTTGTTTCATAATCACCAAACCCTAGCTTTCTGTCTAAGTCCTGGGGAGGGTGTGTATGTGTGTGTGTGTGTGTGTGTGTGTGTGTGTGTGTGTGTTATAGGAAGGGGCTGAGGTGAAATTATATATAGGCAATTACCAATTCACCTTGCTCCAATTGATTTATTTGAGAAACTTCAATCAAGATTTAAGGCTCATCACAGGCAGACAACCATGGTGATATTATTTAATGATTTACTGGACGCATCCAACTCAGGTTCTTTTTCATTTTAAGATAGTTGCATGTTGGTAGATTTAAAAACTCTTTCAGATTTACTCAACACTAGAGAGCACCTGAAAACAGTGCCCTTTCCCTTCTTGACTATCTCTCCTCTCCCCTTCTCTTTGTACTGTCCTAATCCCTTCCCCTCACATCAGTTGGTTGGATGTCTTATCCCTCAGGATGACTGGATGGACTGATTTTAGCATTACCTTGGGAGAACTGGCTCTTTCCAACTGTCAAATCCACCTGAAAACCTTGGAGAACCAGGTTGGTTGATCTGGAAATCAAAGAGAGAATCAGAAGGAAAAAGAAAATAGATCATAGACTCATAGGATTTAAAACTAAAATGGATTTTGGAAATGAACTTTTATAATTTTGTTAAATATTTAAATATATATTTTATTCTTTGTAGGATATTGTTCAGAAAGTATCCTAATTCATTTTTGTTGATTGATATGAGGCAGACCTAAGTTCAGCTGCCATCTTTACTACTCACTATCTGCATGAACTTGAATAAGTTGCCTTTTCTGTTTGGGCCTGTTTCCTCTTCTGTAAAATGTGGGAGTTATACCAGACAAACTTTAAAGTATCTTCTAAATCTAAATCCAATGAACCTATGAATGTATAGAAATACAATATGTATATGAAGTTACAGGACTGATTTCTGGAAAGCACCCTGAAAATTTGACTAGCAATCATTTTATAATCACATTTTATAAAATTTTATAATTTTTTAACCTAAACCGCATTTGGTTTAATAATTCAACTTATCTGAATGTTTGATGGATTTGTTCTGTTGCAATGCACACTTTTAGTTGAAGACTTATTTTACTGCTGTTGTGTATGATTTTACCTGCTTCCAACCTTGAGATAGAATTCTATATGTAAAGCATTTTACAAACTTTAAAAGTACAGTCTAAATGTTGTCTATTATTAGAATCATTACATTTTTACTAATTCATGTTATTTACATCTTCATTGCCATAAGTATTATGTCACCTCTGTCATCTTTGTTATATTAACAAGAACACGTGGTCCTTGGGACATTAGCTCTTGGAACATTAACTCTTGGGACACTAGTTTGGGGCTAATTTCCTTCAGCAGTTTTCCTTGGTGAGACATTTAGAGGAAGAAAACTTTAAAAAGAAATATGCCACTGCCTGGCTACTGGGAACTAGCTTTGCTTTCTACTGTTATTCAGATAAAACTGATTTAATTCTTCAATTAAATGATTGGATTTCAGTTTGGGTTCTTTCTTGGTATATGAAATTCAACCACAGAGCCTGCCTGATTTAATGGAATGGGAGTTCTGTTACTTGGCTCTGAGTTCATGCTGGCAATTCCCTTTGATTAACATTTCCTAATAGGCACATCTCCTAATAGAAAGGCCTTCACTGCTATATTGTCATCAGATCCTTCAATGGACGTTCTGTATCTCTTAAGTCTGCTACTAGAACTTTATCTTATTTATGAAATATCACCAGTCTGAGACTTGAGCATAAGCAAAAGAAGATTGAAAGAGGTTAATTAATGCTCAGTTGTTTAGAAGCTGTAGAATTGTAATTCTCCACTTGTGGGAGTGTAGATTATTGTAGTTAACAGACCATAGGTTACCTAAAGGACAGGTAGGTGCCAGTGTTCTTGCAGAGGCTTCCATGTCAAGACCTCTCTCACCTCTGTTTGTGGGAATGGAGATCTTAAAGATTCAATCTCAATTTCCAAGTTTCCATAACTTCTTTTTCTTCCCCTTCCTCACCATGGATTCCACCCAATATATTTGCTCCATCTTTTGTCACCATATGTCCCCAGTCACCCATTGAGGCTGGAAGCAGCAGGCAGTTTAATTTGTTCACAGTATAATCTCAGGTCCCTTGGAGCCAGAGCTGTTAGCAACTACACTCCCTAATTGTGGAATTTACTACCGATTTCTAGTCACAGTGCCCTGCTTGTCTCCGTGTTTCAAGGAAACTAAAGCCTTCTGTGTTAGCTGGAAATGCTTGGCAAGGCCTAGGGGAAGGGGAGCGAGAGAAGTGTTTATTGTCAAGTGCCCAATGTCTCTCTTGGAGGGGAGGCTACATGAATTCATGCTGATTTTACTTATGCTTGTGGTTTCAGAAGTCAGAGGAGTAAGGAAAAAAGAAAGAAGAGGAGCATAAGCAGAGAGCCAAAGCATAGGCGAGGTAGAAGAGATAGGGGCTCAGGGGACAGGAAATTGGCCTCAGAAGAGCAGCTGATAAATGGGCAATGTGTTCACCTCTTCATCTGTCTTTCTTCCCACTGTTCTGTAACTGGAGTGAATTTAGTGCCTTCTTTAATTCCGTGAAACTCACATAGATCATGGTGCCCTTCTTCTGGTTGAAATACTTGTTTGCCTGGAGCTAGAGTTGTAAAAGCATTGACGGTTCATCTGGTAACCTACACACATGGTGTTCTTGGCACCGAAGAAAGCTTTTGCCCAGGGAGGGAGTCCTGGCCAAAAGGCTTCAGGACCTTTTTACCCTAACCAAAAAGGACCACCCCTTCTTCCCCAAGTACTTGAGATTACCAGTCTCCCAATCGGCTCCTGATAAGCCCAAACTACTATCTGGGAGATTGGCTCCTAAATCTCTACAATATAATCTTAGACTCAAAGGTTCTTTTCACTTAAATACACATACATGCATGTGTACATGTATATGCATATATCTATGTGTATATTACAGACTAGTATGTATAGATGTGCATATATTAATATATGTATATAGATAGGCATTATATTTATATGAGTGCACATATATACATTGTATTATAGGCATTCAATGAACAGTGTGTATATAATATATATGTATAATCTATGCATGTACATATAAATTATTAGAGTAAGACCCACATCCCCACCATGTATACAAGACTCCTGGCAGATGAGATGAGGTAGAGAGGAAGGGTGAACTGATTTATGGGGATGATTTCATTCTGGGCTTCCCCAAGAGAGTGAAATCCTTTCCCAAAGTATACAGTGTGGCTATATAAAGATTCAACTTAAAATGAATTTATCAATGTAGACTGACAGATACTCTTTGAGTCCTAAGACTTAAGAGGAACTGAGTTGGGGAGAGAAAATGGATGTGACAAGCAAAAGCTTCAGCTTTCAAAGAGGTGGAGGGAAATAGTTTGTGTCATTTAAAAAAAATATATATTAAAGCTTGGCACCAATATGTTAACAGATGGCATCTTTTCACAGTAAGAGGAAGTGCTATTCAGTGGGATAACCATACCTGGGACTCGACAGCATTCTGCTCCAGCCCCATCTTTGACCCTGAAGACTTACGTGGCCTTGTAGGACAGGCACTTTATCCCTTCCTTGACAGAGTAGGGCTAATGCTTGGCCATTAGCCTGTCATTATTCCTTGTGTGTGAAGAGTGACTAACAAGTAACTCTGCCCTTTGCATCCAGAAGCACAAAATCTCTATCATGAAGGTAGAAGGTAGTTTGTTTCCAGCCTCAGGAAGGAAGTGGGAGGAAAGGTTTTTACAGGAAGGATAGATTTGGATGCTAAAAGAATTAGTATAAAAACGTACACTTAGATTTTTCTCACTCAGCTGGCCTACTAAGGAAGGGACCTGGCTCTTATCCATTTTTTTCCCTACCAATTACTAGCTATGGGACCATAGAAAGGTACTCCACATCTCTGAGACTGTTTTCCCATGTTGAAATAAGATGTTGGTCTAGATTGGGATTCTTAACCTGGGGTCTATGGAAGTCATCCATGGGGGGGGGGGGAAATTACACCTTTATTTTTATTAAGCTCTAGTTGAAATTTAGAATTTCCTTCCACTGGGAATTAAATCATATACAGACACACATGTACCATTATTCTGAGGAAACTATAGGATTCAACATAATGCCAAAGAGAGTCCAAGACATAAAAAAAGGTTAAGGACCCCTGAACTAGAATACCTCTAAAGTCCCTTTAAAATCCTATGTTTCTGTTAATTCATTTTTCAAATGATTTTTGTTTACTACAACTTGTCTGTATCAAGAAATGTATAGAATCTAGGAATAACAAGGTACTATTCCCACTGTCTTCTATCCTGGTCAGAGCACATGTTTCATCTCTAGAGTGTTATGCTTAGTTCTGGGTGCTACATATTTGGATGGACATTAATACACTGAAGAGAGTCCAGAGTAGTGCAGCTAGAATGATGAGGGACCTCAAATTCATCCAAGGAGTTGGGGTTATTTAGCTCTAAGGAGGAAAGATACAGGGTGTGAACAGTATAGCTTTACTCAAATATTTGAAGGGCTCTCAGATGGAAAAAGGTTTAGATGCATTCTGCTTGGCCCAAGAATAGAGGCAGAATCAGTAGACACAAGTTGCAAAAAAAAAAAAGCAAATACAGGCTCAATGACAGAGAGAAAACAAAAACAAAAACAAGCTCTTCCTAATAATGACAGCTTTACACAAGTTGGATGGTTTGCCATTGGAGGTCATGGCTTCCCCCTCACCAGAGAGTTTGTCTAGGGGATCCTAGATGGCCACTAAGATCCTTTTGAATTCTGAAATTCTGTGATTCCATCAAATTGCATATCAGGGAGTGAGCAAGAGGCTAGCAGTCCTCTTGGATTCCTTTCTCACTTTGTTTCGCAAATAGATGTAAATTAAGATAAATCACAGCATATGCTAGTCAATAGATGGCCTTCCAAGCCCAGGTCTTAATTCCCCTTAGGTGATATTTCATCTTGTGCTGATCCACTAGACACAAATAGCTTATTTTAATTGGCCATCATTCTTTGGCTGGAGTACGGCTTGACTTTAGCAATGACAGGCACCGTTTACTTTATTGTTATAATAGTCTAATAATTTGTAATGGGAAAAGAACTAGTCTGGAGTCAGAAGACTTGATCTTAAGTCCTGGCTGACACTGGCTATGTGACTCTCAGCAAGTGACTTAATCTCTCTGTGGCTCACCTGCCTCATGGGACTGTTGGGTAGAAGGCCCTTGGCAGACCTTAGACTAAGGTCAAGTATATATTCTTTTGTCTGGCATCTAAAGTCTTTTGCTATGTGGTTCTAATTGATCTTTTTATCCCTACCACACCATCCTCCTCCTTCACTTTGGCCTTCTTACTGTTCCTATCACAAGATACTCCTTTTCCTGTTCTGGTGCCTTTTACACACTGTCTCCCATGCCTGTGAGAGGATTTCTTCTTCATGCATCCCTCTTAGAATCCCATTTTCTTCAAAGATGAGCTCAAATACCGCCTCATATAAGTTTTCCATGATCTCCTCCCACCTGTTGGTGCATTTCTGCCTCCTAGAAATTACCCTGTATTTATTTTGTGCTTTATACATGTACGTATTGTCTCACCTGATGGAACAGACGTTCCTTGAGGAAGGGGCTGTTTCATTTTTATCTCCATCTCACCAGAACCTAGTACAATATCTGCCACTCAGTAGGAATTTAATAAATTCTTGTGGATTGATTGATCCAAAATGTGGGTTATTCTTATTATGATCAGCAAGACATTTTTTCCACAAATAGTTATGTCATAATTGAAAATGAAATTCTTCTCTCTCCCCTTTGTCCCCTGAGTCTGCATAGCACCTAAACACAAAATCAAGGTTCAGTTAGGGTCCACCTACACTCAAAAATGCCCTAAGTAGAGTATGACATGTAAGCTAAATTTCAGAGAGAGGGAAAGGATGCCTCTGTAAGTAAGGGTATAAGGGTGCTGTTGGAAAATAATCAGTGATTTCCAAAATTGGAGCACATGGGTGTCAAGAAAAAGGAAGAAGACAATGAAGCAAAAGATATGTGTGTGTATGTGTGTGCATGCATGTTGTCCCTTGTTACCTTCCAGTTTTCCCACTTCTGACTAAGCCCTTTTACATAGTACTAAATATATTTTGTTGTTGAGGAACCTACCCAGCTGCCTCCTCATTTCTTTGTTGTTTGGGCTTTCCTCCCAGAACCAACACCAGTAAGGAAAACGAGGTCTTGCCAAGGTAGCTTGCATGGAACAAGTGGGTAGATTTCTTTCCCAGGGGTTACATTTCCTGGAGAGTAGCATGTGTGTTTGTTCCCTTAATGACAGTCATCTCAGTGATCAGTGGTCCTGTGTAGTTTACAGAGGCAACCTCCTTAGGGCACAGTCATGGGGCCACTCTTCTGATATTCCTTCCACCCTCTCCTCCTCCCCCATCCAGGGGCCATTGCTACATTTTAGGATTTGTTTTATACTGGCTCACATGCTCTACCACACTCTCCTCTCCTTCAAAGATTGTTTTCTGAGTTGCCTTTCTCATCACAACTAAATTTGTTCTAGGTGTCGTTGTGGTTCAGCTTCCCCATATAAGTATATGAGCTGTTCAGCTAGTTAATCCTCTGTCCAATTTCCACTCTACTCACTTCTCAGCATCAAAGAATTTCAGAGTTGGAAGAGACCTCAGAGACCATCTAGGATAATCTGTACCTGAAGGGGAATAATTTCTGCTATTTGCCAGCTGGAGGCAGCTAGGTGGCACAATAGAGTGCCAGGCCTGAAGGCAGGAAGACCCATCTCCCCAAGTTCAAATCTGACCTCAGACACTAGTTTTGTGTCAATAAGCAAGTCATTTAACCTTTTTTTTTTTTGCCTCACTCTCATCTGTAAAATGGGTTGGAGAAGAAAATGGCAAGCCATTCCAGTATCTTTGCCAAGAAAACCCCAAATGGGGTCATGAAGAGGACTTCGACAGGACTGAAAAAACTGAAGAACACCATTTGTCAGACAAATCCCAACTTTGCTTTAAGCCCTGCAATAACATGTAACTCTCTACCTCTTAAGTTGATTGACTCATTCCAATTTTGTTTTCACTTTTTAGCATTATCTTTTGTTTTCCAAGCTTTAGAGGGGCTAATCTTGGGAATAAAATGCTGTGGGGAGCCAAAGAGGCCTGATTCAGGACTCAGATAAAGACCTTAATAATGTACCCTAATTCCTCTCGAGGTGACGCTGCTTGCAAAGGCTAGCTCCCCAGAAACAACCTCAGGGGTACACTTAAAAGGACTTTTGTTTGATATCCTGACATCAAAACCTTTGCCCCCAAACTTCAGGCATCAAAAAGGACATGTTCCTTATCATATTATACTAAAGACTATTATAAGTCAAAATACTTGATTCTCAGGGATCCGGTTTCTATGCAGATGTTTTTGAGATTGTGGCCTGCTCTCAGGGAGCATCCTTTGTCCTATAGATAAGAGACAGCAGACCTTCCCCATGACTTCCTGGGTCCTTGATAACAAGCCTTTTCTTATCCAAGCTACTTCCCAGGTATGGCAGACTATTCTATTAGTAATAGTATTCCAGGATATGATTCAGATAAGAGTACTTGAATCTTTGTCATTTGGATCTTTAAAAACTATGTTCTAAGCATCAATGAATGGAGCTCATGGTTCTTCCTTGAACTACCCACATGGCCTGGTCATTTCTTATTCACATCTCCAATCGTGCTTTAGTGCTAGACTAAGCAGCCCCCAACAAAATGCAGCATATCATCTATATCTATGTTATATCACTAAGGGTGTTGAGGGAGCCCCTGGTCAATTGCATGAGTTCCTTAATCAACCTGATGATATTACAGAGCATGGACATTTGCCTAGAAGCATTTGAAGGGCGCCTCACATTAAGGTGAGCACTGGGAAGACACACAGAACCCCTCTGATTGGTTTCTAGTGAATGAATCATCTTTGTCCATTTGCTGGGTATGGAGAGAAACTTCGTTTGTATTTTTCCTCTAGTGGTGATTTAGAATACTCTTTCATATAGTAGTTAATAGTTTACAATTCTTCTTTTAAGAACAGTTGCTTTTATCTTTTCTCCTTTTATCCATTTGGAAATGGCTCTTGGTCTTACATATTTTAGTTCTCTAAGTATCTTGTATATCAGACGCTTTATATTGGATATAAAAGTCTGGGTTTCCCCTCCCCCCCCCCAGTTTACAGTTTTTCTTCTTATCCTTGTTGTATTGATTTTGTTTGTGCAATAGTTTTTTTTCAAGTTTCAAATTTTTTTCAAATTCAAATTTTCAAATTCAAATTTCAATTTTTTTTCAAATTCATGTCATCAGAATTATCTTTCAAAAGTTTTTTTTTGGTGTGTGATCATCTCTGTGTTTTGTTTGGTTAAGAAGTCTCCCTTAGTCATAGATTTAAAAGCTATCTGATCTGGTTCTCTTCTGACATTTTGAAAATAGTGGCTCATTTCACCTTTGGATAGACCTAATTGCTAGGAAGTTTTTCCTTATAGCACCTCTCTGCAAATTCCACCTACTTCTGCTAGTCCTAACTTCTAGGGCCAAGGAGAATTAGTCTAGTCCTTCCTTCACATGGCAACCTTTCATTTACTTGAAGGCAGCTATTACATCTTTCTCCCTAAGTTTTATCTTCTCCAGGATAAGCATTTTCATGTCCTTAGAAAGATTCTCTTATGACATCATCTTGAGACTCTTTATCATTCTGAATGCCCTCCTTTAGATGGACTCCACCTGGTGAATGTTCTTCCTAAAAATATTCAGCACCCATCACTGAAAGTGGTATTTCAGATGTGAATTCCAGGGTAGAAAAGAGCAGGTTACTTGATGAGTCCTGGAAAGTATGCCTCTATTAATGAAGCTAAAGATTGCATTCATCTTTTTGGCCACCATGTCACAATGCTGACCCATATTGCTCTTTTAATGATTTGGCTGCCCAGACAGGCCTCACCTACACTGTATATTTGATGTTGATTTTCTGTACACAACTTCAACCAATTTCAAGTCTACTTGACTATTTTCTAGCCCAGGCATGTCAAACTCAAATAGAAATGGATCTCTCTGGGCTGCATATTGACTTAAAAAGTCAGAAATTAACATGATCTATGTTTTATTGTATTTTTGTTTATTTTGCTAAACATTTGCCAATTACATTTTAATCTAATTCTGTCTGCCCAGCCTTAAATTTGGCTATATCTCGCCGTATTTTTCCCACCAGAAAAGATGCTTATCATTTCTTCTCCATTCCTCTCATAGTTCAGTGCTGAATATTAAAATTATTTGAACTCAAAGCTATTATTTATATTATTTAATTTGCATTATGCATTAAATAGAATTCTGTGGGGTGACCTAGACACCTATAATTTATACCACTTTAAGGGAAAATTTGCTTAAAATGTTAAACCTCCGACTTAAAAATAAACTTTGGCAATTCAACCTTTTCATAAGTTGGGTAGTATAAGGAGTTACCAGCTATACTTTTAAGTATTTGTATGTTTGGAGAGGAAGAACTATGTTTAATTCAAAATTAGCTGTAAAATGAGACTTTAGAATTTACAAAGCACTTTACATACATGATTTACATACATATATTATATATATATATGTTGTTCAAGTATATGTATACATGTTCATTTATACGTGTACATATTGTACATGCTCCCACTATAATGCAAGTCCCTTGAAGGTAGGGGCTATTTCATTTTTGTCTTTGTATCTTTAGTGCCTAGTACATACTAAACAATTCACAGAGGCTTGTTGATTATTTTTCTCATTAAAACCTTACAACAACCCTATGTGATAGATTCTATGGTTATTATTATCCCTATTCTTATAGGTGATGAAATCGTACTCAGAGAAGTTAAGGGATTTACTATGTCACTATACAACTAAGTGTCAAGAGATAGGATTTGAATCTAGGTGTTCCTTAGTTTAAGTTCAGAGTATACTGCACTGCTTCTGTGCTTTCTAAAAACCTTGAAAATACTTAAAATAATAATTTAATCCCTATGTAGTTATGGTATTTCACCTTGAAATATATCATTATATAAAGTCCTCTTAAGAATTGTTCACGTAGGAATATTTATGTTTCATGCATTCCTCTGTATGTATCCTATATATACATGTATTGCTTTCTACTTCCTGCCTAAAATGTTCTTTTGAAACATGTTTGATGTGGATTGAAGTTTAAATTTGTCATAAATAAGTCTATACTTTCCAGCTTGGTTACTTCAAGCTGAGAAGTTTGGAATCTTTCATTTGGAAATCATGGTGGTCTTCTCCATTGGCATGCTGCTAAGCTTCTTCTAGCAACAATCTGTAAATCCAGTTTCTTGGTGTCAGTTCTGCTGTGTAAATCTTCCAGAATCTCAAAGCTGTTTTGGAAAAATACTCCTTTTAAAAAAAACGTTGACAGAGTAAAAAAGAGAGGGGGGGAGAGAGAGAGAGAGAGAGAGAGAGAGAGAGAGAGAGAGAGAGAAACTCCCAAATAATGACTTCAACAATTGTTTCTCAGAAAAGGAATAATTGTGATGTCTAAGAAGATTATTGCTTTAATTGGCTCAGCATTATCTTTTGTTCGGTCCTGTAGGTGTTGGGAGATCTTTAAGAGAGTGTGGCATTTAGTCTTGAAATGAGTAGAATTTTTTTTTTGCTTCTTAATGGCCAAAGTAAGTTTCCATATGTAATATAGCAAATGTCAAACTCTTCTAATGATCTGGATGTGTAATTCATAAACCCTTTCTATCTGGGATCAGGTTTATTACCCAGAAATCTTAGCACTTGGTCTAGTTTCCATATTTAGGCAGTTCTTTTATTTCTCTAGACTGACAAAAGGCTATATGTCCCTTAGATTTGTTTTCATTATCTTAGCTTCCTCTCTTTCTTCCTCTTTTGTTCTCCCCATAACTCCTCCCTCCACTAATTAGAATACCACTAGGCTCAACCACTAAACACGTTTACTCCCCTATTCCTACAATAATTGTGTCAAAAGAAGACATTCACTGTTCTACTACCCCAGAGATTCTTCTGCATTTGCTAATTATTCATTTTCCCAACCTATGCTGGATTCCAGGAAATGCTAAAAGACCTAGATAAGGGATGGGGAACCAGTAGCCTCAGGGCTTCATGTAGTGCAGCCCTTTAACTGAATCCAAACTTCACAGAATAAATCTTGTTCTGTAAAATTGGGACTCAATCAAAAAGGACCTAGAAGGTCACATGTGGCTTCAAGGCTGCAGGCTCCCCACCCCTGAGAGGATGCTGCATAGATTGTTGGGTAGTTCCTCTACAAAGTATTCCTGGGAGCATGATGAAAACAATAATACGGGAAAAGAAGGCAAAAAGTGGATCATAACCTGGCCCTTTGGAGGGCATAGACACATTGACACATCAAAGAACCAGAGATAATGGGAAGGATAACTTATAATTCATTCTCTCAGCATTCAATATACTCGGATAGTACTAAGTACTAGGCTTCTTGGGGGCATAAACTAGGCCATTAAGATGTAAGGTTTGGGTACAAATCTGATGAACACTTATTAAGCATCTTTGCTAAAAACAAACAAACAAACAAGCCAAAAATCTTATAATAAAGAGGAAATAACTGCTTTCCAAGGAACTGTTTTCCTTTTGGATGGTTCATTGTTAGAAACTTGGTTTTTCCCATGAATTTAAATCTCTAGCTCTGCACCTTCCACTCAGTGTTTCTTGTTCTACCACCTGGGCCAAGCAGATTAAATACAATCTCTCTTCCAAATGGAAGCCTTTAAAACATGAAAAGAGAGCCATCTTGCTATCCCAGAGTCTTATCTTCTTTAAGCTACATTAACATGCAAGGCTCTATGCCAGGGATACAGGAATATACTGGCCCTTCTCAAGGAACTCACAGTACAAAGATAACTGAGATACTGGGCAGAGTGAGGCTAAGGATAAAGGAGAAAAACTGACAAAAAATACTATGACAAATTTGAGAGGGACTTGATCATCTTCACCTCGTGGTTGGGAAGGAGGAAAGAGAGGTTAAACAAGACTCCATAAAGGAAGTGGCATCTGAGTTGGAACATGAAGGAATGGAGGAACATCAAAAGACAAATAAGGAGGAAGGAAAGGGGAGGAGAATTCATTTCAAGTATGGGGGACCAGATGGGCAAATGTATGGAAACAGGAAAAACAAGACAACAACAGAAAATGAAGAATATTCCAGCTAAACTGGAATGTAAAAGATATGAAGGGGATTAGCATAAGATGCGATGGAAGCCACTAAGAGTTTTTGAGTAGAGGAATGAAATTATTATAGTGGTTCTTTATGAAGATTACTTGGACAGAGAGATGGGTGATTGTTTGGAGAAAGAATAGGAAAGCCAATTATGATGCTATTACAATAGACTGAAAGAGAAGAGATGACCCTGATAAATACCACATTGATAAAAATGTTTAGATTTTGGCAATAGATTGGATTATAGGATGAGGGAGAAGAGGGAAATGTTAAGGAAGATTGGAAGACTGGGTGGTTGAAGGATAATGATACCATTAAGAAAAATAGAGAATTTGATAAAAGGAGTGGGATTAGGGGTAGGAGTTTGAGGTGTTGGCTAGATATGCAGATAGAGATATCTAGCAACAGTTGGAAATACAGAATTTTATCTCTGGGGAATAGCTTGGGATAGAACTATAGTTATGTAAGACTTCTATATAGAATGATAATTTAATCCAGCGGAGTGAACAAGATCACCTGTGGACAGATGGTAGAAAGAGAAGAGAATCTAGGACCATTAAAATGCAACTACACTTAAAACAAAGAAGGATGAGTAGTTGACAAAAGATTGAGGGGGAACTGTCAGAGAAGTAGGAAAATTGATTAATATGACACATAAGGAGTTGACACCCCAAAATAAGTAAGGAGATAATATGTGAACATTCTTTTTGATGAATTCAAGACACCTGCCCCAAGTAAACTAAATCACTGAGTTACAGATAAATTGATAGATATGATTGTTGAACCACTGCAAGTTTTCTCTGGAACATCATGGGAAATAGGAGAGGTACCATACCATTAGAGAAGGGCAAATGGTTTTTTAAAAAAAGGGAGAACAAAATCTGCAAAGAACAGATTTCTTGAAAGATTCTAAAAACAGATCATTAAATAAATGGTAAGTGAACATTTAGAAGTGGGAGGGCCTGATAAGCAAGAGCCAGCATGACTTCGTCCAAGACAGGTTATATCAGATTAACTTTATTTCCTTTCGGGGGAGGATTGCATTATTAAACTGCTTGATTGGGGAATGCTGGAGAGATATAGTTTATCTAAATTTTAAGTGAATCATTTAATAGAATCTTTTAAACTGCTTTTGTTGACAAGATGGAGATCTAGACTAGATGATAATGCAATTTGATAGTTCTGGTTTAATGGCCAGAATCATAGATTCGTTGTCAGGGGTTCAATGTCCCTTTAGCAGAATGTCTCTAGAGGAGGGCATCTGGGCTTAACCATGTGCTGTTTAGCATTTTTAGTAATGACTTTCATAAAAGTATAGATAGCTTGATACTCAAATTTGGAGATGACTCAAAGTGAGAAGGATAGCTAATGCTTTGGATTATGGTCAGAATCCAAAATAATCTTGACAAACTAGGGCATTGGGTTGAATCTAATACAGTGATTATAAATATAAAATCTTATGCTTGGATTAAAAAAAAACAACTTTGCAAGTATAGAATTGAGAAAGCTGGATGACAGCAGTTTGTCTGAAAAAAAATTTTTTGAATGGATTTCAGTGGACTGCCAGCTCAGTATCAGTCAGCAGGGTGACATGGGAGCCCAAAAAGCTAATGTCATCTTAGGCTGAATGAAAGAGGCCAGGCTTCCAGGAATACAGAAGGGATAGTTCCTTTATATTCCATCCTGGGCTCAGTTCTAGGTACCAGAAGGACATTGATTGATAATCTAGAAAACTTCCAGAGAAGAACAACCAAGATATTTATTTTTATTTTAATCTCTATTGTTTTGCACAATGCCTGACCTATATTAAGCACTTAATAAATGCACGTGGATTGCGTTGAGTCCATAGCATATGAGAATCATTTGAAGTAACTATGGAGAAGTTATTGGAGAAGAGTTACTCCAAAAGTTACTCCAGAAGCCTGGAGAAGAGACTAAGTGGGGAACTGTTTTGAAGTATTTGAAGGGATGTCATGGAGAGGAGAGATTAGACTTGTTCTGTTTGACCCCTGAGGGTAGATGTAGGAAAAATGGGTAGAAATTACAAGGAATCAAATTTTGGGCTTCATGGCAAGAAAAACAGCCTAACAATTAGGGCTATCCAAAAGTAGTGTGGCTACTTTAGGAAATGGAGGACAGTTCTTTGAACAGTGCCTGCATGACTACAAGTCAACTACATTATAGTCAGGATTTCTTTCATGCATGATTTGGACTCAATTGCCAGCGAGGTACTTCTCAACCCCAAAATTCTGTGATTTTATCAGAACCACAAGATTATAGCATTTCAAAAGCCAGAGTAGAATAGGGAGTGATATATACAATCAGAATAATCAAGGATGACAATGAAGGGAAGAGACTTTAGATTTCGTGATTCTCTAATACACCAATGGTTTGGGTTTTTTTAATATCATACATATGGGCATTCCCTTAAACAATGCAGACTGCAATACATCCATTTCCATTTGCCCTGTGCAGCTCTCATCTGTGATTTTCCATAAATTTGCCACATGGGAATTCAGTTAGTATGCAAGTTATCTTCCTCAATTCTCTGTACATTATCAATACCAATGGAACATGTCACCTACCCATAAGTTATCTCTCAATCTTGCTATAGGGTTACTACTGCTATAGGGTTAATCTTTTTTTTTCCTAGTCATTTGTTTCGTTAATGACATTTTTACACTACATCTCCTGCATCACTCCTTCTTTGAAATGTTTTGCAGCCTGCTCACACCTCATTCTGTCTCTCCATTGCCTTTTGGATGAGTCTCAATTTCAGTTCTTTGAAGATCCATGTCATGAAGTCATAAAACATCATTGGAAGATTATTGGTGTTTTAAAATGGATGTTTGTTTTAGAAAGAAGATTAGAAACATTAAAAGAACTTCGCAATTTCCTAAAGGCAATTTCAGCTAGCTCTTCTCCTCTTGTTCCACTATGGCCCATGCTTATTGTTCTTCTATAGAAAAGTCAGTCATATCCTGCCCTCTGCCTGTTTTTGTATGGCCCTTGAGCTAAAAAGAGTTTTCAAAATGTATTTTTAAATGTTTTTATATATACATATATATGTATATATATATATTATATATATAATATATTGTATATATATATAATATATTGTATATATATATACATATACACATACACATACTTGCACACCTACATGTGTGTGTGTGTGTATGTGTTAATCTTCAGATAGGTTTGTCACTTGACCTCTGAACTGCACTTCCTTCATGATAGTGGTGAACACCTTTGGGGAGCACAGGGTTTCCTATTTTCTGTCTCTCTTGGTAGTAGGTATCACAAAGTTGCCTAACACAATTATCTTTATTATTGCATTTTTCAAGATATCTTGAATACATAGAGATGTATAGGATACACATTGTTGAGAACAACCTTTAAGTTGATGTTTTGTTTTATCAAATCAAATGCTTTTTTTTTTTAAAGTTAACCAATAAGCATAGTGGGATTTTGTATTCTTTACTCTTTTCAATCATATTGGATGGATTTGGTCAGTTCCCTAAATGTCAAGATTTTGTGCCCTGTAGCACAGTCTTTTTCTATACATACCTTGATTGAGTTCATCTGTGTTTTCCATCTTAGTCCTATTCAGGGCTATTTCAACTTCCTAAAGAGTACATTTGGGAGTGAGATGTTGGAGTCCCATTGTAGTTGTCCAGTACCTTGGATGGTCAAAAGAAATAGCTTGTTTTGTTTTAAATAAAAATATTTATGGGTCTTTTTCATTTTTGCTCATTGACTTCCTTCCATTTTTATCTTATAATGTCCCCAGGATATTCTGCTTTGTTAGACCTCTCGTCAAACTTTCTTTATAACTTCAAATTTTACCTTCCAATGCTCTATGTGTATGTGTGTGTGTGTTTTAAAGGCTTCTTCTACCATTCTTTTTTGTCAGATTTTACAAATGACTTTATATATTAAACCAGAGTTAAGTTTTGTTACTATATCTCATCTTGGCAAGAAGATAAAATGTTTCCTAACTGAGGTGGTCTGGAAACTTTGATCTATTCTTTATTGCATTTGATTTCCATAAGTTAAAATTCTGTATGAAATTGTGATATTAGGAGTTGATATACATGTCCTACATCCACTTTCCATTTTTTTTATGTCAATGACATATTTACATGTTCACATAAGGCTTGTTTTAGTTGTATACTATGTCATTCTTATTCTTCTAGGTTTTTAAAAATTAATTTTGAGCTTTACCCCAATAAGTCAGTGGTCTAATATCTAATCAGCTGACAACTGATTCAGGAATGCTTCCACATAAGTAACAAAAAATTTCCTGTCTCATAAAACATTAATTGATTTCATTTTTTGGATAATGTTCTTCAGTATTCACCGTGTCCAACACTTTTCTTTTCTTGAAAGTTTTTGTGAGATATAAAAATAAGTGCTAGGTATAGTCTATAAGGCTTTGGCCTCTCCCATTCCTTGCTATTCAATAATATTTTCCAACTTTTTTTGCCATCCTCTCCTATGCCAAGCTTTGCTTTAAAGTCATCAAGGGTCAAAATATATGTTGATTTTATTTGGAATCTCTTATTGAGTTTGTTGTAGAATTTCTCTACCTCCTCATCCTGTGCAACAGATGTTCATTCATAAGCTAAAATTATTTTCATTGTGTTCATTTTATAAATATTTATCATGAGCACTGCAATATAAGATGACCAAATGTCCCATTAAATTTCTTGTTTCTTGTTTCCTTTGGATGCTTGACAAAACCAATTCCACTAGCCTTTATTTGCCTCTGCAAAGGGAAGTCAAGTCTTCCTTATATTAAATTGCAATTCCCCTTTGTTGTCTGTTTTTACATATGATGCAATTCCTCCAATAAGATATCTACTCAGTATTCACTGGATGAGAATCTCACATGTAGAATACCAAGATCTAAACTAACATTTATATATGGTATGAAAACTGTGTGAATATTAACAACTTCTGTACTCTTTTCCTACCCCTCTACCTATATCACTACAGAAACAAAATGGAATCACTTATGACTGAGGGACATTTTGTATTTTAATTTGTTTCATGGACTGCCATGGCGAAAGAATTCATCACCAAGTAGCCAGACTACTAATATTTCTTTATATTTAAGCCAATACTCAGGAAACAGACACTACCTTTCCCTTGGGAACCATATTCTTTAGTAAAGAAAAATTTGTTAATGACTTCAGAGTATGCCATAACATCAGAGTAAATGGGCAGAGAAGAGCAGAGAAGGATTTGAAATGGGGGAAATTAGACTGAGCAAAAAGCATGGAAGTGAGGAAATTCAAGATGCATTTGGGGGATGTGAGAGGCTAACCTAGTTAAGGAATATCAGGGAATAATGTTGACATGGCAAGTTGAGGCTGAGGAAGTGTTTTTTGTAGGCCGGCATGATATTAAAAGCCTTTTAGGGAGACCATTCAGTCAAAATTGTTTAACTCACAGGTCTGGTTTCTTTATGTTCTTGGAGTTATAGGTAGATAGTATCAGGGTCAAAGCCAATAGCCCAAAGAAGAAACCATTCCAGATGGCTAGGTAGGAAGTAAGTTGAGTCTGAGAGAAAAATAACCAAAGTGTGAGGAGAAATGGAGTGTAGAGAAGGTAAGGGAAAAATGAAATCACCACCACAGAAAGAAAAGTGTAAGATAATAGAGACTGATAGTTTGTCTCATGCAAGGTAGCATAGGTTCATCTGTATACAACCCAAATGCACCATACATAACTGGGTAGCAAAAATCCAACAAGCAGAAGGGCTGCAATGGTAGCCCTTCAACTTAGAGAAGTGCCCAATCATTGCTGCACTTTCCTTTCTGGCTGCCTCCCAGTGCCCTGTGCAAACTGTCCATATGGCATATGAGAGCAGGTGCCTGTACTAGCTCTGCCTTCTCTAGGCATGACAGTATGGCTTTTATAACCTTGTTACCAGAAGCAATTAGGGGCATCATCCAGATTTTCAGATCCATATCACATGGAGACAGACATCGGGAATGTCCTGCAGTGAATTTAATTAGCAGCAAACGCAGAACAGTGAGTAACCTGCTGTGCAGAGAACAAGAGTCGCTGTCCACTGATGCCAACTCCCTTTTCATGCAAAATGACATTTCTTGAAAGACCATCATGGGGTCCAATTCGGACATCAGGAAACTTGGTACATGATTTCATGTCACTGAGCATTTCCCAAAATGTGCTTATTGTTTACTGTAGGGAAATAATTTAGGTAAAGATTCTGGGGAATACAAAAGTTGAATTGCAAATTGCAGTATCAGACATTTTCCCATTCTAAAGGTGACCACATATACAACTAAATACCTATTTGAAATGTAATGTAATATTCTAATATTACTTACAGATTTTCCATTCAGTGTTATCTAATGAAATGTGTACGATATAGTCACCTTAAGCACATATGATCCTTCTATGCATATAAATCCTGAGGAGTGTGTTTTTCTTTTGAGGAATATTAAGATTGACACGTGACCATGTCAGCATTATTGGAAATTATAGGCAAGGATTTCCCATGTGTCAGTGGGTAACCAGACACTTTCTGTGGACAAATATTTATGCTGTTGATAACAATACTATTAAGATGTGATATGAGAAATTGATTGAATATGTTCCTTGAATACAATCCTATATGATGATTAATGAAGATATTAAATGCCAGATGGTAGTATAATTTGCAACTGAAAAAAAGTATTCATAAACAAAGGATTTTTGGCTTTTCTACTGTTTCTGGATTGGGACTAATTAATCAAAGACCAGAATTTAGACTGGACCCTTGCATTAGCATGTATGCCCTTGCTCAGTGAAAGTCACTGTGACCTGTCATTTTAACTTCTTTGGGGAGATGTTTCTAATGGAAAAAAAAAACATACATAAATACAGAATTGAGCTTGAAGGATGAATGAACTATGTATCCTAAATATAAAAACCCTAAATTTTGCCTGAATAAAGGGCTTTTTGAAAGTGTAGTCTTTTGTGATGTATAGAGGTTCCCGTGTGTCCTCAACTCAGGCAAATGGGACAGATAGCTGCAGCCATCATCTCTCTGTCTGATAACCCTGAGCTGGGTGTGGAGGATAAATTGCCACTTACTTAAGCCTGGGCTTCAGTATGGCCCAGGAAATGAGCTGTATAAACAGGGATTTAAGTAGGGGTCTCTAAACTGTTGAAGCTGTCTAGCAGGCAGTACAGTGTAGGGGCAGATGAAGAACATGAGAAGAGTGGGAATAGCAGGCCCCTCTCTCTGGAGTTGCTGAGGTTTCTGGTAATGTATTGCTTTAATTTAAATTCACTTTACAGTCAGTGCACATGAGAATTATTTGGAAGGAGGCTTAATTTTGCTCGCTGCTGAATACAATAAGGTCCCTATCAACAGAGCAGAAATAGCTTGGTTGTTTGTTAATGCTTTTGGGCTATACTGTAGCTACTTGGGGCAGTGCTAACCATAGTGGATTCAATAAACATGGAGTACTATTGCTTTGACAATTATTTGTTTTACTGAGCCAATACATTTTTCCTAGTTAACATTGGCTGTAGAGGTCTATTCTTTCCTGATTTGAAGGGTGTGGAAATTCAGCTGTGTGAACCTTGGAGAATTACAGTACTTGGACCATTTTTTTTTTTGTCCCATTCAACCTAAAGTACTAAATTCCCACATCCTTTGAAATATGGGGAAATTGAGGTTCTTGGATTGTGGGGGTGACTAGTCTTCAGCATTATCTGAAGGAAACTTCAAATTGGTCAGAAATTCTGAGGTTTCAGGCTGCTCACTGTGGTACATTGGATAGAGTGCTGGATTTAAATTAGAAGGCTTAGGTTTTAAATCCCAGCTATGTGCCTTTAGCCAAATCACTTAACTTCTCTGGGCCTCAGTTTCCCAACTGTACAGTGAGAGTATTGGATTGGATGACCTTCAATGTCTCTTCTAGTTTTAAATCCGAGTTCTAACATGAGTTCACTCTGAACCATCTTAACCTCATTCCATTTATTATGCTGGGAGTGACATAAATTTCCTAGCTATCTTAATCAACAAAAATGACATTGGATAGTCTATATTTGGATTGGGAATTCAGTTTGTTAGGACTAGGAAATTTGATTTTATCTGTTTGAAGCAACCATCTGGAGTAAGTTTATTTGTGTAACGTGTCATGCATCTATTTATGCTGTAAGATTGAAATCCTCAAATTTCATCCTTTGGAATTTTTACATATTATATAATGACAATTGCTAGCCCTACAATGGAATGATTACATTGAATGCAAAAATGGAAGCTTTATGCAATGAAATATTACCATGTATAAGAAACAAATTCATTTACTGGAATGTAAATTTTCATTATATAAATGAAATGCATATGCTATGTGTTGAAATGAAACTTCTGTCTTTTGAAATACAATGAAGTTATAAAATCTAACAGACATCTTGTTGTTCAGTTTTTTTAAATACATGTGTCATGCTCGTCCTTGTAATAAAAAGTGAATTAAATGCTATCTATTAATGAGGACCAAGAGCAAATGTAGATAAAATTTACACATTTTTTTTAATTTAAGGGGTTTGTTTCCAAATGCCTCTGCTCAAATTGTAAAGCCTTTAAAACTGTTAATAGTCTACCAGTTCCTCTTTTCCAAACTCTTTTCCTTCTCTGACCATAACTCAGAGATTTATTGTTCTTATATTTTCTACATTATCTTCTTTATTTAAACTTCTTCCCAGAGGAGGGAGAAATCTTATAAACTCATTCACATTAATATGTAGATGACTCATAGAGCCTAATGTATTGCCTTTCAATGGTACTTGTATTTTATGAAAAATCTAATGAATCTCTAATAGTATAATTTCACACATTTGAGACTGGGGAGAGATGTATTTTAGGGGAGGTAGAATAGCAAGTTTTCTTCCTGATCATACCTGATCATTTGTGTGACCACCCCTACATAAGGATGACCCTTGATCTTCATAAGTAAATGTAAATTCAACTGAGAAGGCAATGAAGTCAGAATAGTTCTTTGTTTGATTATGTTAATGAAGTAATGTCTATGATCCCTTACTTTTATAATAGAGAAAAAGCAAAGAAATGGAACTATATATTTATGCTGCAAGATTGAAATCCTCAAATTGCATCCTTTGGAATTTTTATATATTAAGAGGTAACTAAATCATGATCACAATAAAATAAAATAAAACAAAATTTAAAGACTCAGAACTCTAATGCAATGACCAATCAATTTCAGAGGGTTCAATGGTAAAGCATGCCACCCACTTTTTGGCAAAGAGTTTGGGTGGGGAACATAGGGAATAAGTGGGGAACAAAGCATATTATGTCAAACATCATACAAGATTCTCTTGTGTGATATTTGCTTCCTGTGTGACCTCAAGCAAATCATAATCTTCCTAAATCTCAGTTTCTTATTCTGTAGAATGAGAATGTTAGATTAGATGACCTCTGAGGTCTTTTCCAGCTCAAGATCTATGATTCTATGATCTGCAATTGAAAGTTATATTGGATAATCAATAAAACATTCTGAAAATCTACATGAATTATTACTGACAGAGAGCAGTGGTGAGAAGTCATGAACTTTTTTCAGTTGCTTCATTTTGGTGGGATATAGTTTCCATCTTGAAGGCCATGACCATATAGTTGAGTACTGAGGTTGTCAAGAATAGTGTAGCAATCCCTAAACCTCTTCCCCATTAACTTTTTTTTTCTTTAAGTGTTCGATTGATGCTGTTTTTCTTGACATCATTTTCACTTCCCAGGAGCTTTCACCACCATTGCTATATTGGAACAATCAACCATGGCTATACGGGTACAGTCAACCAAAACAAATAAAAAACATTGGCCATATCTGGAAATAATATGCTTTGTTCCCCTCCTATTCCCTATGTTCCCCAACCAAACTCTTTGCCAAAAAGTGGGTGGCATGCTTTACCATTGAATCCTCTGAAGTTAATTGGTCATTGCATTAGAGTTATGAGTCTTTAAATTTTGTTTTATTTTGTTCTATTGTGATCATGATTTAATTGTTTTCCTGTTTCTGTTTGCTTAATCTTGCCTCAATTCATACAGTTCTTTCCAAATCTCTCTGAATTCTTTGTAGTTGTCATTTCATGCGGTGTAATGATAGTTCATTCCTCTGCATATGCTGTAGTTTATTGTCATTCTCTGAATTGGTGGGTACCAACTTTCCTTATAATTCTTTTCCTATTACAAAATTGCCTCTATAACTCTTCTTTGACCTTCACTATGTGCCTCACAGTGATACTGATGGCTCAAAATATATGTAGAGTTTAGTGTCTTTTCTACAGCATAATTCTAAAGTAATTTCAATATTTATCATTCTTATCTATTTTCACCTTTGTCAGTCTAATGGATATGTAACAAAACATGATATGTTTCAATGAGATGTTTCAATTCATACTTCTTTTATTAGTGCTATAGAGCATTTTTCATATACTTATCGATAGCCTGCATTTTCCATTTTGAAAAACACCTCATCATATTTTGTTAACACTTATTCATTAAAAAATGGTTTGTTCTTATATACTTACATACCAAATTTTTGATATTTATTGGATAGCAGATCTTTCTCAAGGATATTTGCTGCAAAGAGTTTTTCCCCAGTTAATTACTCCATTTCCAACTGCACCATTTTTTATGCAAATGCTTTTCAATTTTTTGCAATTTTTTGCAAATATTTTATATCATCTATAACCACCTTGATCCCTTATTTACTAACAATTCTTCTTTTATCCATAGTTGTACAAGATATTTTCTTCCATTTTATGTGTGTGTATGTATGTATCTCTCATTTATTATATAAAATGACAAATATAAAGAATTCAGAGAGAAACTTGGGAAACTATGTATGAATTAAGGCAGAATTAAGTATCTATTATTTTTCTATATGTACATATATATGGAAGCACACATATATTTAGATCATACATTCATCAGTAGTTAAATGGTGTATTTGGTATGACATGTTGCTCTAAATTTAATTTCTGCCAAGCTACTTCTCAATTTTCCAAAGTAGTTGGGTTTGTTTTTTTTGTCTTTGAAGAGAGTACTACTCTTATTCTAGTAATTGATATTATTTAGTTCATTTAACATTGATCTGTGTGGTACTGACAACCTATCACTTTGGGATCTTATTTATGTAGCCAATTCTATTTGTCAACTTTTCTATTTAAAAAAAATTAACATGAAACAGATTTGATGATTACAGCTTTAAAGTATGAGATGTGGCATTCCTAGGACCCTTTTATTCCTACCTTAATATTTTTTTTTCTGTGAGATTCTTACCTTTTTGTCTCTTCAGAATATTTCGTGTCTATGCAATCCTATATGGTAATCCCATTGGTGATTAGATTAGCATGATACTAAATTTGCTGATTATTTTACGTATCCTCATTTTTATTTAAATAGATGTGGCCCAGCTAGGAGCATTGAATATATCTTCAATTATTTAAGTCTTACTTTATTTCTATAAAGAGTGTTTTGTAGCTATATTCATGTAATTGCTGAGTAAGATAAGGGACACTTATCTTGTGGTCAATTTGAATGTATTTTTCATCTCCTACACAGTTTTGTTAGTAATATATAAAAGACTGATGATTTGCATCAGTTTATTTTCTATCCTGATACATAACTGAAGTTTTGAATTGTTTTGATTATTTTTTCATTGAATCTTTGGGATTTATTACATAATCTTATTGTCTGTAAATAGAGATAATTTTGCCAGGTTTGCTTATGTTTATTCCTTTTATTCCTTTCCCACTATTATTTGCATTTCTAGAACTGGGTCAAATAATAACAGTGAAAACAGGCATCCTTGTTACATTTCTCATTTTATTGGAAAAGCTAGCATTACAAA
>CM053581.1:139780268-139790410 GCA_028627135.1 Pseudochirops cupreus | reverse complement strand
GGTTAGGGTTAGGGTAGGATTAGTATACTTTTGCTACATATTTGTATTTGCTAATATTTTATCTTACATTTTGCATTAATATTCATTAGTGATATTGGTTGAGAGTTTTCTTTCTCCTTTTTGTCCCCTCCTGGTTTATATTTAAAGATCAAATTTTCTCCAGGAAGGAGTTTGTTAAAGGTCCTTTTATCTCAATTAAAAATATTATATAATGTAAGACTTAATTGTGATTTGCATGTTTGATAAAATTCACTTGTTTTTGTAAAACTCATTAGGCCTGATTTTATTTTGTTTATCCTCTTATTTCGGGGCTCATTTGTAGATTTTTCAATTTCCCTTTAAAAGATTGATTTATCTAAATATTTTATTTTTCTGTTAATACAGATATTTATATTCTTATAAATATTCAAACAATTCAAACAATAAATTTTCCATTTTTTGCACAATTAGGTAAAATAATCCCTAATAATTGTCTTTATTTTACTTTCATCTGTTGGAAATTCTCCTTTAAATTTTTTTTATTTCCTTAATTAATTTTGAGATTCTTATATATTTTATTAGTTTTGTTTAAAAAATATCTGTAGTTTTATTTTAATTTTTTTATTTGATTTGATTTTCAGAATTTCTAATTTCATTAATAATGAGGATTAATTTATTGGTTTTCTAACTTTTTATTTGGTTGTTTACTCAATTCATCTCTTCTTTCTACCTTTAAATGTAGAGATATTTAGAGATATAATGTTTTTCCCAAAGGAGTATTTTAACTGCATTTCAAAAATTTTGTTATGCTGTCTCATTGTTATTCTCTTTAAAAACATTTACTGTTTCTGTGGTTTATTTTCTGTTCCACTCATTCTTTAGGATTATGTACTTGCTCTCAAGCTAAGTCTGTATATTTTTTATGATCTGTAAATAATGCACTGAGTATTTCTTCTTTTCTACATTTCTTATTAATTCTTTATGTCCTAGGATTAGGTCACTTTTTTGTAAAGGTGTCATATGAAGCTGAAAAATATGAACATATCTTACCATTCCCATTCTATAATTCCCAGAGATTGAGCATATATTTTTCTAAACTTTTATTCAAATATTAACTTCTTTCTTCTTTAGATTTGCTTCTAAAGATTGCTACCAGGCTAGATACAAGTGAGATTGAACATGCCTCTTACAGAATGTGAGGATTTAGAGTGAGAAGGGATATTAAAGGGAATGTAGAACAAACCCTTCATTTTATAGATATGGAGATTTAGGCTCACTGGGTTCAGTGACTTCATTGGATTAAAGAACATAAACTTATATCTGTAAGAAAGCTTAGAGGTCACCTAATTCAATCCCTTAATTTTTATGGAGGAGGCACAAAGATGTGTATTTGTTTGCTCCAGTGACATAGGTAAGAAGTGACAGAACCAGGATTTGAATCTGGATTCCCTAACTATAAATCTAAAGCTTTTGCCCTGACACTTCCCTGCCCTCTTTCAGAAGATTGCTTAGCTCTTGGCACAGTACATTGCACATAGTAGATACAACCAAATTTATTGAATGAACGTTTTATAGTTTTGGTGTTTAAATTATGTTCTATAAGAATGTAAGCAAAGAACTTGGGAAGGGTTCCGTCTTCCCTTTAAGAACTATTTGAGTTGATGAGAGCCTCCTAGAGAATTAGGCAGGGCTTCTGACCTGGTTATTCGGTGAACTTATGACATCTCAGTTATCCCTGATCTGTGAATGAGCTGAGAGTTGGAAACCTCCTTTAGAGAGGAAGCATGAAATAGGAAGTACACTGGAGTCTACTCCTGGATACATAAAGAGACCTGACGTGATACTAAAGGGCTTCAGGGAAAGACAGTATCCACTGTGAAAGCCACATGGATATTAAGAAGAACAAGGCCAGAGAGTATAGAGCAGTAAGTAAAGAAATTAAATCCCCTGAAATCTGTGTTTCTTAGGAAACTGAGCCACTAGGACTACCTACTGAATTTTCCCAGGAATCTGCCTCTGACACTAATTCTCAGTTTGTCAGTAGCCCCAGCATTCTTTTCCCGCTGGAGCTCTGAACACAACACACCATCTTCTTAGAGATAGAAAACCAGATTTTCTGTCACACACCCTGGGGAAAAAATGAAATGGTGGAGATTCAGGGAGGAAAATTAAAGGAACTGCTGAATAAGGTTCAAGTTGCAAAGTTTCTCATCATTTAATTGTGGTTCTTAGCATCAGTTAAAAAATATTTAGCCCATTCTTCCTACTTGTTCCTAATGAGATTCCTTCAGCCAGATATTGGCTTTGATATTAATTCAGTTCTATAGAATGCAAGATCTTTGAAGAATGAAACTGTTTCATTTTTGTCTTGGTTTTCTTGACATTTAGTGGATGCTTTAGAAATACTTGTGGCTAATATTGAAATATGTTTTGTATAACTTCACAAGAGAAAGTGAGGCTGGTGACTTTGCATAGCCCTCACTCAAATCAATGTCAACTGCAAGTCATGTCATCATTTCCTTTATGTCATGGTCCTCTTTGAAAACGAAGGACAAACACAACAACCTGGGTATAATATTGTTTGCCTTCTCAGTGAGAGGAGGAGGGACTTGAACTAGGGGGAGATTTCAGAACTTTAAAATAAATAGAATGAATGTTTAAAAATTTACAAAAAAATTGTTGATTGAGTTCTCGTTTCATGTTTTGAATTTTCGCTGGCTAGACTTCTATGTTCCAACTCTCTTGAGCTGCCTTCTTTAGTCTTTAATTCAAATATTTGGGAATATGAGGTTAAATTATTTCCTCCTACAATCCTCTGGCTCACACTGACTCACTGACTATGGTCTGGGAACACAACTTTCACCCAGCCACAAACACCTATCTCCTTCCACAAAATTTCCTTCCCTCATACCACACCACACACAATTCAATGCCATGAAAAAGCAAGGCAGCTTGGGGGATAGATCTTGGGGGATGGATTTAGCCAGATAGTAGAGAGAGCACTGATTTAGAGTTAGGAAGACCTGAATTCAAATCCTGCCTGAGCCACTTACCAGTTGTATTCATCTGGCCAAGTGACAGCCACTCAGCTTCAGTTTCCTCATCTCTAAAACTGGGATACTAAAAGTACCTCCTTCATAGAGCTGTTGTGAAGATCATGAGAAGTAACAGTGACTGCTTTGTCCCTCACTGCCTGAAGGTGAAGTATGTTACATTTCACCCTTAACCCAAGGTCCTCCAATACCATTAAGGTGTGTGGGGGGGTATTGTCTAGTATCTGTCATTGGCTCAAGCTCCCACTGATCATGTTCCCTAATTTTAGGGGCTGCTAGCGCCACAGTTCCTTTGAACTTTCCGACAGTCAGATAAGCTTTTACAAAGTAATATTTACCTCATAAATATGGCAATCACCCCCAAAACTTGAGAGTCACAGTTTCTCCTTATATCACTTCAGTATCTGGGAGGAGACAGGGATTAGATTCAGAGTTTAACTCAGTTTCTATATATGATATATATAGCACCAATTAAAAAAACATTTAGTCTATTCTTCATATTTCTTCCTGCAGAGATTCCTTTAGCCCAATCTTAGCCTTGAAGGATGAAACTGTTTAATTTTTGTCTTGGTTTTCCTGACATATAGTGGAAGCTTTAGAAATACTTGTGGTTAATATGGAAATATGTTTTGCATGACTTCACATGCATAATGGATCTAATATTGTTTGCCTTCTCAATGGCTGGAGGATGGGCTTGAAATAGGGGGAAATTATAATAGTCTTATGAAGTTCCAAGTCCAAAACTCCCTAGGCTTGAGTCCTAGAACACTGGCTTCCTTGGGGCTTTCCCTACTGGCAACATCTGGTCTGGGATCCTCGCTCCAAAGTTTCCATAGCTTGAGCTCCAGGGCCCAGGATTTCACTACATGTGACTGAAAAGGACATATGAAACAGATCAAAACCCCAAGTTCAATTCTAAGGACTATAGGGCCTTACCCCAGCTGAGTGCATGGTGCTATGGTATGGATGAACAGGGTCTTCACCCCTGCATATCAACAGAAAAATAGAGAGGGAGACTGATGAAAGAGACTGTTTTAGTCTAGTAGTTTTAAAGAAACAAGTCTATTCCAGCTTTATATCTAATGGAATAAGGTTGCCTCTACTCACATGATCGGGGGGAAACTGTCTTCTCATAGATATAGGTTCCTGCTTTCTCTCCAGATCTTAAGTGATCTGAAAATGTTCTCTATTGTAGTAGTAGTAGTAGTAGTAGCAGTAGTAGTAGTAGTAGTAGTAGTAGTAGTGGTAGTAGCAGCAGCAGCAGCAGTAGTAGTAGTAGAAGTATTAGTAGCAGCAGCTGTAGTAGAAGTAGTAGTAGTAGTAGTAGCAGTAGTAGTAGTAGTTGCCCTATCTTTCCTTATCTCTTCTCCAGGATCTTCATTGGTTTAAGGAACTAACATGCTACTGGATCCCAAAGACCATGTGGTTTTATAGTCTACAAATAAAAATTACTCTGGCATATGTTATGATCAATATGACCTCACTTCTCCTACTAGTGAGGTCTGGTAACATCCATACTCCTCACTTCTGCTGAATGGAATGCTTTACATCAAACATCTTGATGGAACATTGATGGAACCAACTCATGGTCAGGCAAAGAGCAGGGCTATATACATTGGGACTTCAGAAAAGAAATACTTTTCTTCCTATCCCACCTCCCTACCAATAGGAATCTGATTAAAATGTATATAGGAACAGGCAGTGTTTGATGGTGGCTGTAGCCAAGGGTCCTTCCAGCGCTTCACAGAGAAGAGAAAGATGATGGCATGGCTTACATTTTATTAGGCAATTGTTCCCTCTTCCTCTTCCTATGTTCTACAGCCCCAGAATCTCCAAATAGCTCTAGCAACAGAGGATTAGTGGTGATCTCTACAGGCCAATTAATTTGCATTATGACAACCACCAAACACAGTTCTATTCACCTCCTTCTTTCTTTCCAAAACCCACTTTGGTGGTTGCCATGTAGATAGATCTCAATGTTTCCCTCTCCTGTTAAGTTAGAGGTACATTATCTCATCAGACTGCCTTACTCAACAGTATACTCTTAGGGGACCAAGGGAAGAATGGTTAATGGTCCTTCAAAATGTCCTCTTTTGGAACTTACATAATTGAGAAATGGGGCTCCAAGCATTATCTCTGTGCTTCCAGAAGTCTTGAGGGAGCAAGAAGTCATGGGGAGGGGGGAACAGGGAAAGAGGGGGGGCAAAAATGCTCTTGTGGACTCTCCCTAACCAAATTGAAGTCCCTTCTTCAGCTAAAGTACCACTTCAGTTTAACAAATGTTAATTGACTCATTTCTATCTATCTACACACACACACACACACACACACACACACACACTGTTATTGTGTTATAGTGTGTTATAGTTTAATGAATATAATGATGAATTTGGAGTCAGGAGGACTTTCCTTCATGTTCTTTGTTTGATATTAAGTAGCTATGAAGCCCTGAGCAGTTCTCTTAATGTCTATGTACCTTAAGCCCTAGAATGAGCTAATAAATTAGATAAGTTAGGTGTGCAATCTATATTGTTGGTGGAGGGAATTCCTTTGTTGGGAATTCTCCAAGCTAATAAAACCACAAACCCTTCTATATACCTATATTTCCAAGGCACTGAGTTAAGCACTGTATTGGGTGCTGTGTTGAGTCTTGTATCAGGTCCTCTCATGGCCTCTGTATTAGGCACTAACAAATTGAGATTACCCCAGACAGAGGTTAAGTGACAAGGCCATTTTCATAGAGCTAGCAAGAGTCACAGGTCACATTTGAACTCAAGTCTTCCTTGTCCCAAGTCCAGGGCTATATCCACTGTTCCATCCTAGCTCAGCAAGTAAATCAAGTGTTAGTTGCTTTTTTTTCTGAAACAAAATCCCACCTTTTAAATTCCAGTATTTGTCCAGTGGTGTTGCATGGTTGGTAGTCATAGAATACTTCAGTCTCTGAAGAATTAAAACTAGAGATGATCTAAAGAGCCATGGTAGATAGAAGCCAACACATGACAAATTAGAAATTATTAAAGTAGAAGCAGTATTAATAATGTTGTCCAAGAAATACATGATTGAAAAACAAGAGAGGTTGCTCCGGGAAGAAGAATGAGGGCCAACTTATGGAGAACTGACCTACCCCATTAGTATTCCTGTAGCAAAAAGTTTGGTTGGAGAAAAGTGCCAGGTACATTGGCTGAGTTCCTTGGGAGAATTTATACAACCCATCAATGTTCTGCATTGTTTCAGAGAATACCTACATCATTGAGATTGCCAGTGCATTTGAGCTTTGGGTTCTGAGCAATGAAAGAATAAGAGCAAAGAAAAGGGACAGGACATAAAAGTACAGAATTATAAAGCTAAAAAGGTCCACTAGAGAACCCCACCCCCACTTTTATGGATTAAGAAACTGAAGCATAGAATTTGGAACTCAAAAAATAAAGCTTGAATTTTAAAAATTGTTTTTACATGTAATTGAGGGAAAAAATAAAACATTATTTGGGGAAAAAAAGAAACTAAAACTAATGCAGGTAAAATGGTTGCCAGGAGTAGAGCCCAGGTGCCCTTTGACTACTGGTTCAGTGGTCATTCCACTATACCTTATTACCTTTCACTTTGTAGAGAAAAGAATAAACTGATTTTTTTTCACTCTTTTCAGGTCACTTTTCATTCCTTTTCTGTATGTATGTTTAAATATCTGAGTTTTGTTTCTACAGATATTAGGTCTGAGATTCTACCTGCCATGAAGGTCTGGAGTAAAGGTGAAATCCAAGCCTAAAAAATAAAACAATTAAAAAGGCATTTTTGAAGTGCCTGCTCTGTTCTAGCCAGTGTGTGGCCACAAAGGATATGAAGCTAATGATGCAAAATGTCCCTGCCCACAAGGACCTTACTGGGGTAAAATAGCACATGTAAGGGAAATACAGAGTATATACAGAGCAAGCAGAATCTTAAATTTAGAGATGTAAGGAATCATAGCTACCATCCAGTCCAATCCCTTTATTTTACAGATGCGTAAACTGAGGCACAGGGAGACCCTCAGTGATTTGCCAAGACTCTCACAATTAGTAAAGGTCTGGATTTGAGAAACACAGTGGTTATAATGCTGGCTCTAGAGTAAGGAAGACTTGAGTTCAAATGTGGCCTCAGCTACTTAAGTGCTGTGTGACTCCAGGCAAGTCACTTACTCTGTTGGCCTCAGTTTCTTCAACTATAAAATGGGGATAATAATAGCACCTACCCCCCCAAGGTTGTTGTGTGAATCAAGTGATATAATATTGGTAAATCACTTAGGACAGTGCCTGACACTGAGTAGGTGGTTCATAAATAGTTTTTCCCTTTCCTTTCTCCTCCCTCTGTCCCATCCCAAGTTCAGTGCCCTATCCAGTATACAACACTGTGTCTAAATGCAAAATTATTTCAGCTGCATGAAAAAGTTGTGAAATGGTAATAACTGAGGAGATTGTAATCAAAGAGGTGTTGCTAGAAAGGGCACGTTCACCAAGGTGAGGATAACTACCTGAGCCCTGAAGAGGAAAAAACATGACAACCAAAAGGGAATTTTCAAACCTGGGCCTGGCCTCCTACTCTGACAGAACACTGACAGCACCAGGGGGATGCTCTTAATTCCTTTGAGCGGACACCTGAATGCCTGCTCTGTATCAGATTTTGTGCTGGATGTTGTCATAGCCAAGGCAAATCAAATTCCTTTTAAATTTCTCCTCATTGCCTGTAAGTTCTAATACTTTCACTTGAGATTACCTACTATGAAAACAAGTACTTTCAGAGTGATTTTAGATGATTTCGATGTCAGGGTGTACTCTAAATGCTATCATTAGAGAGCCATTATAGTCCAGAGGCAATTTCCTCTTTGCATCAGACAACTCAAATAATTTTCTCTTGATGTTGTTTAGTACAGGTTGGTGAGAAATGCATTTTGGGGAAGGAAGTTATTAAAAATGCTGTAATTCAATATTTATGTGAAAAGCAATAAAATGGACAAATTATAGGTGAGCTTGCACCACTAGCAAGTTCCTTTGTTTCATCCCCTTGGGACTAGCTGCAGATATGCAGAGAGTTTACTGTGTAGGAGTCTCTTAGAATGATGTATGATCTAACTATTTAAGGTAGCCTGGTGACACAGATTCTGGGCTTGGAGTCAGGAAGCATGAGTTCGAATCTTGCCTCACACACCTAGTAGTTGTATGACCCTAGGCAAGTGGCTTAACCTCTCAGTCTCAGTTTCCTCATCTGTAAAATTCAAGTTATGATAGCTTCTACCTTTCAGGACCAAATGAGGTGATATACATAAAGCATTTTGTAAACCTTAAAGTGCTATGTAAAGGCTAGCTTTTGATTATAAAAGGCTGAGGGATGAAAAATGCAAGATCTTCAGGTAGAAGAATAACAGATAAAAATAGATGCATAGATACATGGATGGATGCATAAATAGATAGAAAGGTAGATACATTGATAGATACAGAGATAGATGGGTGACAGGTGATACACACACACACACACACACACACACACACATATATCACTGTTACTGCTACTACTACTACTACCACCACCACTACTACTATTGCTACTACTATTACTACCACTACCATCTATCTATCTATCTATCTATCTATCTATCTATCTATCTATGGATGGATGGAAAGATATATGGCAGACAGCTATATCAATAGATACACAGGGAGGTGAATGATAGATGATAAATAGATGGAAAGATAGATGACAGATAGCTATATCAATAGATACATAGATGAATGAGAGATAGATAAACAGGGCATTTATTAAGTACTTACTATTGCCAGGCACTCTGATAAAGAGAACCAAAACATCTATAGTACGTACTGCCTATCAAAACAGCACATCAGAAATATTTTTTGTTCTGTTTATAAAAGGGAATCAAAGGTCTTTGTTTGTCCAGGACAATCCTCATGTTTGATGACCTGGCTGTCTTGTTTAGAGATCATCGGGGGTCTATTCTAGATGCGTGACCAAATCACTTAGCTTCTCTAAGAATCAGTTGTCCCATCTGCAAAATGGGAATAATAATCCCTGTAGCATCTATCTCAGAAATACTATGTTACAAGGCACAAGTGAGATGTGGTATGTAATGTGATTTGCAAACTAAAGTGCCATTTAAATGTCGGTTGTTGTTATTGTTGCTAGCCTAGAATTGAAGATGGCCTAAATTTTCCTGTGTTCTTAAAAACAGGATATGGAATATGTCATAGACCTAGAGCTAGAGGGCACATTAGGGGTCACCCCATCCAAACCTCCATTTTATAAGCCAAGTCCAGAGAAGTAAAATAACGCGTCTAAGGTCACACACGTGGTGAGCTGCAGAAACAGGACTAGAACTCAGATTCTCTGATTCGCAATTCTGCATTTTTTGCTACCATCACTGTTACTGCTACTATTGCTACTACTACCACCACCATTACTGCTATTACTACCACAACTACTACTATTAATACCACTATTACTAATATTACTACTACTACTACTACTATTACTATTCCTACCACTACTACTACTACTATTACCATGATTACTGTGACCACAACCACTACTATTATTACTGCTGCTACTATGGCTACTTCCATTACTACTAATAATGTTAATAATATGATTACTACTGTTGCTACTACTAAGATTACTGCTACCACTATTACTGCTACTCCTACTATTATTCAAGAAAACTCGGTGGCCAGGGGATAGAGTGCTGGACCTGGAGTTAGAAAGACTCAGCCTCCTGAGTTCGAATCTAGCAGTACACAGTGGTATGATCCCTGTTTGCCTTAGTTTTCTCATCTATAAAATAAGCTAGAGAAGGAACTGCCAAACAACTCAAGTGTCTTTGCCAAGGAAACCCCAAATGGGGTTATGAAGAGTTGGAGAGGACTGAAAAATAACTGAATTACTGCTATTATAATAATAATAATAGTTTTATAATATCATATTTATTCATAAGTTATTTATGATTCGTATAATATATGATATATTTTATTATATATCATTATATTTTATATATTATATATAGATATTATATATTATATATATATTTATATATTATATATTATTATATATTGTATATATTATATATTGTAT
>CM053581.1:139739359-139779768 GCA_028627135.1 Pseudochirops cupreus | reverse complement strand
CTTTCTCCTTCTTTCTTTGAATTGGTACCTTTTTTACTCTAATTCCATATACAATACTCATTGAATTGTTTTCTATTCTTAATATAGCTTTATTCTAGCAAGCCAATTTCCTAAGGACAGACAGCTTTCTCTTATAAAAACTCAAATTAATTCTAGCTGACAAAGATGAGAAAAGATGGAAATAGGCCTACTAATACACTGCTGATGGAACTGTGAATTGGTTTAGCCATTTTGGAAAACAATTCAGAATGTGTACAAGAAAAGTCACTAAACTGTTCGTACTTTTTGACTTAGTAATCCCAAGAAAGTCCGGCAAAGAGTTCCTATACATGCCAAAACACAGTAGTGTTGTTGTTGTTCTTGTGGGTTGTTGTTGTTTTTGGAAGCAAAAACTGGAAGCAAAATGGTGCTTATCAGTTGGGGAATGGCAGAATCATCTCTAGCATATGGGTATAGTGAAATATTATTGTGCTGAGAGAAGCTATGGATATGAGGAATTAAGAGAAAGCAGAAGCAGGAGAATCTACATAGTGGCTACAGTAATATACATAAAGACCACACTGAAAGATGTGCTCAATTTATAATTCACTGTAAGGCCTGGTCACCTTGGTCCAGACAAACAGCAAATAACATCCATTTCCCTCCTCTTAGTAGAGAGTTGGGGACGGTGGGTACAGAATGTTGCATATGTTGTCAGATGCAATCATTACGTAATCTGGTTTTACTTAATTGTTTTTCTTTATTATAAGAGAGGATTCAAGCTCCAGGTGCAGGGATAACAGAGGCAGAATACTGGAAAGTGACTGCTGTGTAAAAAGAAATTCCACTAATAAAACCTAAAAGAAATCTATTAGCTCATGTACAAATTAGTCTATTTTTAGGCAGCAGCAACCAGGTTTCCTGATGTCTCATTACTCCTCTGCATAAGTGAACAATCAAGATGTGCTATGGTGGGCAAAGGGCTTAGGGTCGGAGCCTGGAAGATCTAGTTTCAAATTCCATCTCTGACTATTACTGGCTGTGTGAGCCTGGACATGTCTCTAAGTCTATCTTCTCCTCTGTAAAATGCAGAGTTTGGATTAGGTGACTTGTGAGGTTCTTTTCAGCTCTAAATCTGTGAATCTATAACCTACAAAGCTGTTAGTCTAAATTCTGGAGTGTACAGAGGTAATGGCACATTTGAGCCATTTCCTGATCATTAACCTGTCATCCTGAGTAGTAAACATCCTATGGTGAAGCTTAAAGCACTATTTAAGAAACCAGTTTATCCTAATCAGTCTGATTTCACCCTTGCTTGAGTCATTACTTGTTTGAGGTCACTTTGGAGAGCTTTGGTATCTTAGACAGTTAAGGTAACCAGGTCATTCAGTAGCTTTCTTCCTTTTTCTTTTCTTTTTAAAAAAATTCCTAAAGGTGGTTAATGTCTGAGAATACCTTCTCTTTCTTCTTCAATGCACTCCTGCTATCCAAGTATGGGGGAGCAATAAGGATAAGTCAGGGGCTAGAAGGATGCTGGGAGTATCTCAGGCCAGTGACCAAGCTATATCCTATAGTCTATATCTCAAGGAAGATAAGCTCAGATATATCTTTTAGGGCTTCTGGCTCTGAATTTAGAGCACAAGGAATATGAAATAGTACACTAGTAACGACCTGACAAAGCTAATATGGGTTACATAGGATAGTGGAAAGACCACTGACAAGGTAAATAAAAACCTGGGTTCAAAGTCTGTCTAATATTTACTAGTTTTGTGGTACTGGGACAGTCATAGTCATGTGGCAGCAGGTGTTTTTTTTTTCTCTTTTGTCCCCCTCATCTTTAAAGTATCTCTAGTATTTTGGTTTATGGGAGCATTCTGAAGATCAGAGGAAGAAATTAATTTAAAATCATTTTATTAAGTTTTTTTATTTTTCAATCTGGACTTGGTCCATCACATTTTTTTAGGGATTTCCTGGTGAGGAAAGCCCCTCTCCCAATAAAGATAACCAATCATCCTGCAGCTTATGGTCACAGAGAGTTGCCTCAGGCCACTGAGCAGTTAACATGGCCAGTCTGTATTAGAAACAGGTTCTTAACTCACATCTTGCTAAGTGAAAGAATTATCATTCAGTTGTTTCAGTCATACCTGACTCTTCATGACCCTGTTTCAGGTTTTCTTAGTAAAGATACTGGAGTAATTGGCCAATTCTTTCTCCTGCTCATGTTACAGATAAGGAAACTGAGGTAAAGAGAGTGAAGTGCCCAAGATCACACAGCTGTGTGTGATTAAGTGTCTGGGGCCACATTTGAACTCAGGATGATGATTCTTCCTGACTGTAGGCCTGGCATTTTGCCCACTGTACCACCTATATGCCAGTCTATGTTTATTTTATCTATAAAGACCTCAATTATTTCTCAAATTTGCAGATCTTAAATATAACCTAGAACCAAAAAGTAAGCCAAAAAAATCTTCTGGTCAAGCAAAATAAATGCCACATAACCTATGAATTAAAGTTTAGTCATTTTACTTATTGGAGAGAATCTGAGAACCTGACTGCGTACCCAATTTACTTTTCTTCTACATGATATCTTGATGAGTTTGCTCTTCTGTTTACCTCCATAACAGATTAAAAGCTGTAAATTAAAAGTGGGAAAAGGAACTACTAAGGTAGCTAAACTGATAACAGAGAAAAGTGTCATGAAACCAAGGGATGATACAGAATAACATGAAGAGAAGACACAATCTTGAAAAATCCTTTATTTAATCTACAGATAAACAGGCCTCCATTTATCAGTGGGTCTCAAAGATTTTCTTGCACCATACTGAAGAGTTTCTTGTAATATACAGAGTATCCCCAAAGTCTTAAGCTTTAATAACTACTTATTAAGTATTAAATGGTAGAACTGCACTAAGACTTTTGGGACACCCTGTATTATATAGTACTTCACAATAGGTCATCATAGTTAGGACCATGAATCTTCAGGTAAAGCAATAGCCTCTGAATTGATATCCTCACATCAAAGTTCATACTTCTCCAGTTCATTATTCACAATCTGTTAAACTGATATTCCTCAAATCCAGGAATGACCATTTCATTCCTTTCCTCAAGAAGCTTCAGTGGACTTTTATGGCCTCTAGGATAAAATTCAGACTTCTCTATTTGTTATTTAACATAATCCAGCTCCTTCATAATCTTTCCATCCTTCATTATCTATCTCTAACCTGTCTTTCCAGGCTGATTACATATTATGCCCCCTTACATACTCCACACTTTGGCCAAACTGAGTTACTTGCTACTTCTCAGACCCCACATTCCATGTCTTTGTAGAGGCTGACCTTCATGTCTATGTAAAAGTGGGATGATTGATTTACTCAACCCCACTCCACTTAAGTGGCTAGGCAGGTGCTGAGTCTGGAGTCAGAAGACCTGAGATCAAATCTGGCCTCAGATACTTACTAGCCATGTGACCCTGGGCAAGTCACTTAACTCTTGTCTCATTTCCTCTTTGGTAAAGTGGAGAAGGAATTGACAAATGCCTCTAGTATTTTTGCAAAAACAACAACAACAAACAAACAAATGGGGTCACAAAGAATTGGGACAAGACTGAGATGACTGAGCAATGTCCCACTTAAAATAAATGATAAGATACCCAATCAATCAATTCATTCATAGGCCCTAGTCTTTGAACTGGAATGAATGACCATTGCAAACTAAGACTAGTGGATAATCTGAGATAACTTGGCCATGCCCCAGGGATTGTCCATAAATTATCAAATGGTGCACTTGTGGTAGTCCAGAAAGAAGAAAGGTAATTAAGAGGGTCTTCTGTGATGTAGATATCACAGCAAAAGATCTGGGCTCGAGGGAAGCCCCAAGAAAAGGTCATATCTTTCCCCTACTTTCCCTTTCAGTGCCTAATCTATACAATCTCTCCACTGTGTGGACCTCACAGGGGCTTTAGATTATCCTCTATACCCAGAACAAGTTGATTATTGTAATAAGATGTTACATCAAGAATATGCTCCCTCCTTGCCTCTGGCTCTTGAGAACCCCTCAGGTCACCTGAGTCTTGGTGTCACCTCCCACAAGCGGCCTTTTCTGGTTCCACCACTTAGAGCTCTGTATGCCTTAACTCTCCCACAAAAATGTTTGGCACCCATATTGCATGCAAAATGTGCTTATTTGTGTATTTGTTACTGCGCCAACTACCCCCTTCATGTAAGCTCTTTGATTATAAGAACTGCTTAGTTTTCATCTTTGTATCTCCAGTGTCTGTGACAGTTGCTGACACATAGTAGATGCTTATGTGAACTGAATTACTGTATTCTGTTTAAGAAGTCAGAGCATATGGGGTGTGGCTGGGGGGAGTAGTGAATAGAGCACCAGCCCTGGAGTCAGGGGGACCTGAGTTCAAATTCAGCCTCAGACTCTTAACACTTACTAGCTCTATGACCTTGAGCAAATCCCTTATTCCCAATTGTCCTGCCCTCCAAAAAGCAAAAAAAAAAAGAAAGAAAGTAGTCAGGGCATATATGTTATATTTTAGGAAGATTTTCATTTAAAATAGTAGCTAGCATATATATGTGTGTGTATATATATATATATATATATATACATACACATATAAAATGATCATTATTATTATTTACATGCAACTGGGAAATAAGATATACAGGCACTGGGGTAGTGTAATGATAATGGGATTGGAAGATCTTCCATGCCCTTTGAACTTGCTGATGTAGCAGGAAGGGGTGGACCAAGAGAGAAAGCAGGAGCCAAGCTGGAGTCTTGCCGTGGTTACTGGAAGCAACGGCAGTGGCTGCAGTTGTGGCGCAAACTTCCTTGTTAAGCCAGCCAGAATCTCTCCTAAGGACTCCTGCTGAAGACTGCCAGGGGTGAGAACTGCAGAGGGGCCAGAGCTGCTGGGAGCAAGCTGCCTGGACACTGAGCAGTTGTCCTGAGTGAGGAGACGAGGATCTTTGCCTGAGGTAGCCTGTCCTGATTTGAAGGCTTGAGAATATGGGTGTTTACTACATTAACTACATGTGCCAACTTCACAACTACTGTGTTGGCTTTAACTTTCTGGTTTTGGGACTCAGTTTTCTGGTAGTTAAATAAATGTTCTAGCTATATTTCTCATGTAGAGAGCCTGTTACATTTTGCAATTAATAACCATATCAGCATACTTATAGTTACTGTAGGCATTGTGAATACTGCTGTGCTGATACAGGTAGGGAGATCCATCTTGCCCTACCAGAAAGTCAGAGGAGTGACGGGAGAGGACATGGGGGAGAGCAGATTGGGGGAGGGAGTATACAGTGGGATCACTCTTTTGGGGTGCGGGTACAGGAAAGACAGGGAGAAAATTTGTAACTCAAAATCTCATGGAAATGAATGATATAAACTAAAAATAAAAGTTTAAACAGTTGTCATCACCCCAAAATAAAATAAAATAATAGCTAGTATTCATTTGGCTTCAAGGTTTACAAAGGACTTTAGACACACTGATTCACTTGATCTTCACAGCAGCCATGTGAGGTAAGTGCAATTATTACCTTTGTTTTACAAGTGAGGAAACTGAGATAAACAGAAGTTAAGTGTCACAGGTTCGCATGACTAGCTAGTGTTTGAAGCTGGAGTTGTGCTTATATCTTCCTGATTCCAGGTCTAATACTCTATTCCCTGTGCTATCTAACTGCCAAGGAAGAGAGAAAGGAAGAAAGAAAGAAAGGAAGGAAGGAAGGAAGGAAGCAAGGAAGGAAGGAAGGAAAGAAGGAAGAAAAAGAAAGAAAAGAAGGAAAGAAAAGAGAGAGGGAGGGAGGAAGTTTGTTGTTTAAAGGAGTAAACTCTCAAATTTCCAGAAAGCTGTTTACCGGAACAACACTTCTCCTAAAGATAGTCATATTCTACCATTATATTGCATATGACTACATTTTACTTAAGATTTTTCTAAAACCTTTATTTAGCAAGAAGAACAAAGATAAATAATTTAATGACTCCTGATATTATGAACTTTTCACAAAACTAGAGTAATTGGTTTCTACATCCTCCTTCACCATCCCTATCTCTGGAGTCCTCAACAAGACAATTACAGGTGTGAAGCTAGCACTGAGCCTGGTCTCTCCAGAGTCTAATTAGGGACCCAAACTTAGAAGGTAAGAGACAGGGAGATCAACAGAGAAGCCCAAGAAGGAACTAGATTAAAAGCATATCAAAAGTTACATCTGCCGTGTTTGTAAGCAGGGTGAACTGTGGGATGGACGCCTCATTCATTTGGTCTTTACTGGTTTGCTGTCTGAGACAGTTGACTAACACAAATTCAAAAGTTGTTTTTTTCTTCCTCATTCAGTTCTCATAATTCAAATAGAGAATCCTTTAAAAAGTAGGGGAAAGAGAACCATTACTTGAGGTATGCATGGTTTCTCAGTTAATTGGAGGTCACTTAGTTTTACTCTGAGTAGCTTCTTTCCTCATCTGTAAAATGGGAACAACAATACTGAGGGTTGTTTTGAGAGTAAGAGGAGATAATATTTGCAAAGTCCTTTGCAATCCTTCAAGTGTTACATAAATGCTAGTTATTGTTATTAATTGTCATCATCATTATTAATCATTATAACTATCATCATCACCATGCTCATCATTATTAGTTATTAATATAATTGTTAATTATCATCAATATCATTATTAGTTTTTAATACCACCATCAATAGCATCACTCATAATTATTATGGCTATTATTTTGTTATTATAATCATTAATAGTTATTATCATCTTCATTGTTTACTGTTATCACCATAATCACCATTTTAGCTATTACTTATTCTATTTTCATTAGCATCACAATTAGTAATATAATTAGTAATAATGGTAATGGCTGTTACTATTATTTTGTTACTATTATCATTATTAGTTTTTATTATTATCGTTATTAGTTATTATTAGCTTCTCCCCTCTCCCTCCCTCTCTCCCTTTCCTTCCCCTTCCCCCTCCTTCTCTTCCTCTTCCTCCTTCTCTTCCTCTTCCTCCTCCTTCTTAATTGTTATCGTTGTGCCTTGCACTGGGGAGAGCATTATTTCCCAGGGTCTCACACCCCACCATACAGCTGTTAAGGGAGTGAGTTAGGAGTTGAAGACAAGTCCTTATTACTCCAAGTCTAGCCACTATGACCTCAGTCCTCATTGCTACAGGCTGTCTCTCCTCTATTCAAACACCTCTCCTATTTCAGAGTACCTGCTGAAGCAGCAAGCTGGTGCAATTCCCAGACTGTTGGAATCAGAAAGACCCAAGTTTCAACTCTGACTCTCTGATACTTGTTCTAGCCATGTGACCCTGGAGAAGTCATTTAACCACCCCTCAGCCTCAGTTTCCTTATCTGTAAAATGGGGATAATAGAAGCATCTACTTTTTACTGGATCAAATGAGAGAATATTTGTAAAAAAAACACTTAGCACAGTGCCTTAAGCATAGTGGGCACTACATAAATGCTCATTCCCTTCCCCTCTACCCATGTGAGCATCATAATATTTGTAAAACACTTCACAAACATTAAAATGCTCTATAAATACAGTTATTAAGCCCTATTTTTCTCCTTCTTAGGAACGTCCTCCCAGTCTTACTGCCATACTTGACTAGAAATTGCCATATCCTTTAAAACCTCACTAATTGATATCTCCTTACCTGTGACATCAGAGATGGGAAAGTAATCTTATATCCCAGAATGAGACTACCTCTCATCCTAAAACAACTGGCCCTTCTCCACATCTCTAAATGGCCCTGTTGTGTGGGACCTCTATTGAATCCATTGGAAGGAATGGAGTAGTCATAAAACCCTGGCATAATCAGATCATTGATTAAGACTGTCAAATCTTAATGGGTTCTTTCTCTCCTTGCTCCCCTTCTTCCTCTTCCTGTGGTCTAGAGAGCATCCCACTCTGACTGTTGGCTGTCCTGTCCCATCTTTATCTCTTTAAGGAAACTGAAGCTTAGAGTCTAATGGAGGAAGCACCGTGCAAACAATTACAACTAGCTTCTGATTAGTGTGAATGAATGTATGTAATCTAAGCTAGAGACAAAATAAGTCAGAGAGACAGAGGGAAGGCACTAGTTTTAAGGGTGATCAGAAAAGGTGTCCTGTAGAGGATGAGATTTTAGCTGGGACTTGAAGGAAGACAAGGAAATACAAAGATGGAGATGAGGAGGAAGAGCATTCCAGGCATGAGGAAAGAACCAGGAAAAATGCCTGATTACATGGATTCATATGGAATTCTCATTTTCTGTCCATCATTATTGATGAAAATGTTCATGTTTGTTTATGATTGTCAAGTTTATAATAAAAATATTAGTTAAAAAATAAATTTTTACCTGTAAGGAAAATACATGACCCAACCCCAGAGGCTTTGGCAGTGCTATATAGCTGGACAGGCACTGGATCAGGAATTGGTAGATAGAGGGCATGATTCTGGTTCTGAGGCTAATTGCCTGAACGACTTTAGGAAAGTCATTTCATTTGTCAGCATCAGTTTCCCGATCTATACAATGGGAAGGTTAAACCAGATGATCTCCAGGGCTCCTTCAAGTTCTAATGGTCTATACTTCTTGGATCAGACTTGGCTTTTGAAAGACATATTTTCTCCCTTGTTCTAAAATCAAAATGAAAGTTGCTAAGGACTTGGGCAGTGAGAGCTATCTCCCTTAGACCTGGGGATGAGACTTCTAGATGCATCACTGGCTCTCTTAGATTTCAGCTTGGTGGACAGCATGGTTACTGTGCACATAGCTGAGCCTCTTCTACTTCCCTTGGGAAACTTGGAGAGCTGTGGGCTATTAACTTCGGATCCATCTGGGAAAGAATTGAGGATGACTTTTCTCTCCATGTTTGGGAGTGCTCAGGGAAGAGAATCCCCAAGGGCACTGGAGACAACTGTAGTCCTACTTTGCCTGCCCCTACCACAGGAGAATGTTTAAGGCAAAATGAGGTAATGGGCTTTGAAAAGAAAGGGCTCTGTGTGTGCAGCCCATTAACGTGATTAGTAGGTGAATGCATTTGCAATGTAAATGAAGCAATCAAGAGTCCATTTGATTGGCGTTTATTTCTCCTTTTATAGAGATAATATATATTGCAACATTATAACTCTTAATAATTTTGGTTATAAAATATGTGGAGCTTTAAGCTGCCTGGAAGAAAATACAGATAATTAATATTAATGGACATAGAAGCAAGTATACAACTGGCATGAATAATATAGTTTTGATTTATATGGTGGTTATTTTAACTTGTTGGAAAATAGTATCATCCTTATTATTAGGGATACTGTAATAACAAGAGTATATTATGTGATTCACATAAAAATAAGAAATTCCAGACAATTCCAAATCCCATCCATTGCTTCATTTAAATTCAAACAGGCAATAGCCACTAGACACTTCACACTCAAAGCAATGAGTCTAATTGAAAGTGTATACTGTCCAATGATAATTCAAAAGAATAAAAAATGAATACGTCTGTTTCTAAAAAAGCCGGGCAAGTGAGAGTGCATATATCATTATGATGAGAATATTTCTTATGTGTGCAGTATATGGAATGAAGCAGCTTGGAGCATAGTCAGCAGAAATATAGTTTTAATAAGCATATGCGTATGCATTGTTCCAGAGAAATAAGCTCTACTTGGATAGGAAATTCACATCTCTTAGATTCTAACACTTGTGAAATTACAAAATGTTCCAGCACCTAGTTTTCAACCTCACACAAAACCCGCCTACCTTAAGTGCCTTCTTACTCTCCAAATAAGTTAGGATAGACAAAATAGCACAGTGACATGGCCAAGGTCAGTTGGAATCTGGGTCCTTAACTACATTATTTGAATTTGTCTAGAACTTTATAATTTACAAAGAATTTTTACATTGCTTATCTCACCCCAACCAGGTGGGGCAGATAGGATGGGTGTTATTAACTACTCACATTTTATATAGAATATTGATAAGCTGGAGCCCCTCCAAAGGTGGGCAGCCGGGATGGGAAAGAAACTCCAAACTATGCTCTATGAAGATTGGCCTGAGGAACTAGCGGGGTTTTACCCTGGAGAAAAGATGACTAAGGGGATCTTCATAGCTGTCTCCAGGTATTTGAAAGGTTGTCATATGGAAGAGGGATTAGATTTATTCTGCTTGGCTGCAGAGGACAGAACTGTGAATAATAGATGGAAGTTACAGGGCAGCAGATTTTGACTTAATGTAAGCATAGCCCTCAATACAATAGGCTTCTACCACACAGCTGTATTTCAGATCTTTATGTGTCAAAGGGTGCCAAGAATATGGAGCAGTAAAAGCTCCAGACTTTTCATAAAGTTGAAAGCTTGGATACAACTTTTCTCCTTTTAAATCAGTGGCCATTTGCTAAAGATTACAAAGCACTTTCGTGCCAGGTAAATTGTCTTAAGTATTATCTTCTTCATTTTACTGATAAAGAAACCCAGGAAAAGATGCTTGCAGAGTATCAGAGTCAAAAACCATCAGAGCTGGGATCTGAACCCCACAGCAGAATGTAACCTCCTCCTCGAGGGAAGGAATTATTTCATTTTTATATTTGAATCCCAGAAATGAGGATGGTATCTGAAATGCAATAGTGAGCATTCAATAAAATATTTATAGAAATGAATTTTCAGATCTCCATTTCACAGATAAGAAAAATGAGCATTGTCATTATTATATGACTTGCCCAGGGTCATAAAGCTATTGAGTTAGAGAAATCAAGAGTCCAGGCCTTGATTTGGGATTATTTGAAATATCCCCCAAATTAAGGGGACATCAATACAGTGAACCAGAGTGTCCTCTATCATACATAGCTTAAAAAAATTAATTGAGTGTCCCTCTTAACCTTAATACAATAATCTATATGCTACTTAAGAATAATATAATATCTTTTAAAATCATTGTGAAATGTATATGCCTATGTTCAACTTGGTCAGGTCAAACATGGAAAGACATCTAGACTGGAAACCTGAACATGTAAATTCAAATTCAAATAGCTATGTGACCTTAGATAAGTCATTTAACTTCATACAATAATAGATGAAGGATTCAGCTTGAATGCTCTCAAAGTCACTTACAGCTGAAAAGTTCCATGATTGAGTGAAATCCAAGTCCTTTCTCTCCTATAGCTTCAAATACTCCCTCATTGCTAGTCCCTTCCCATCTGTCTCCAAATATGTTTGGATTTCTTCAAGACTTATACAGGGAGGAGAGGGGGGAGGAGTTAGTTCATGACTAATTGTTTCCTTCCTCCTCCCCTTTCTAGTGCCCCCTCCCCCATCCCACCAATTCAACTAATGAAATCACAGAAGGGACAGGTAATAAAGTGTTTATATGTCCAAAAAAAAGTGTAAAGATTGTTTACGTCTTGTTACCCCTTTAGGAAGTGTGAAAAGGTTCCCTTTGATATAATTAGAGAAAACATTGGCTGTCCAAGCACAGCTCATATACCTGATTTTATTTTAAAGGACACACCCTCCAGTTATCAGAGACCTAGGTGCAGGAAGCAGCTTCAAGGAACAAATCCTCCGGCAGCACATAGGAAAGCTAACTATGAATTCAAGATAGAACTAGCCCTGGTAGAGAGAAGTTGAGCTTTAGAGAATAGCTACACTTCAGGAGAAATGCTTTATCTAGGGCAGTGGTTCTCAACCTTCCTAATGCCGTGACCCTTTAATACAGTTCCCCATGTTGTGGTGACCCCCAACCATAAAATTATTTTCGTTGCTACTTCATAACTGTAATTTTGCTACTATTATGAATCGTAATGTAAATATCTGATATGCAGGATATATTTTCATTGTTACAAATTGAACATAACCCACAGGTTGAGAATGGCTGATCTAGGGTGAAGCATGATGAGGAAGCCACAAGAAGAGAAAAGAGAAAAGACATTGGGGTCCTGCAGTCCAGGAGGTGTGTGATGCCCTGGCCATATCGACTCCCCATGTTATTTACCCCATTACCAATTTGTGTCCTACTCTTCCCACTGATTGGGTGTAGTTGTAGAAAAGTGAACCCTAGGTTTGGGGGAGAAATATTTTGTACCTATTATTCAGACTCTGCTGTCTTAGTAAATACCTTTGCTTCAAGCTAACTATATCTATTAACTGACTATTAGAGGTAAGAATGCTAATGGGGGCTCATGAGTTACAGTGTTATAAATACAGACTCTGCAGAGTATTGTTGAACCTAGAGTATCCAATCCCCCCCTTCCTGGGGGTGCTGGGAATCTGCAAACCTGAGAGCCAAAGTAGGGAGGTAGTCCCTGAGGAGGTACTACACTTAAAATGGCCTCCCTTTGGCCCTTCTATTCCACACAGACACCACCTCATTTCTCTTCTCTCCTTTACTGCTTCAGCTCTTAATAAAGTTGTTTATACTGAATACCTCTACTTCTTCAACAGGAGGAAGCAAACAAGTGTTTATACAATACCTCCTCTGTGCCAGGCACTGTGCTAAGCACTTTTCAAATGTTATTTCATTTTACTCTTATAACAATCTTGTGAGGTAGGTGCTACTATTATCCCTATATTAGAATTGAGAAAATTGAGATAGACAATAGTTAAGTGACTCATAGCCACAGATGGTAAGTGTCTGAGGCTGGATTTATTGCATGGCTGCCCAGCACCCACTTTCTCCTTAGCTTCTCAGAATCAGGCTTTCAGGCTGCTCACCCCTACCATAATGGCACTTCCAGGTTCCCACTCACCAAACCTAGATTTCATTTTTTTAGTCTTCATTCTTTTTAAGTATTTTCCAGCTTTTGATTTTGTTATCTATCTACCTGGATATGCTCTCTCTAATCATCTTCCCTACCAGCCACACTCACCTAATCCTCTTCCAATCTCACCAATTTCTCTCTCTCTCTCTCTCTCTCTCTCTTGGCTTCACCAGCACCTCATTCTGTTCCTATTCTCTTTATTTGGGTGCTCCCCAAGATTTTATCCTTTAATTCAATAAGCATTTAATGAGTGCTTAAGATGTGTCAGACACTGCCAGGCATTGGGGAGGCAAAGAAAAAAACAGTCCCTGTCCTCAAGGGACTTACATTCTGTTTCCCCTCTCTTGCTAGTCTCACTCATGCTTAGGCTTTCATTTGCCCCCTGGATAGCTCTCAGGTATTCATCTTCAGCCCTGACCTCTCTTCTGAGTCATGAAGCAATGACTGGAGAAATGTTATCTCCCAATTAGAATGCAAACTCCTTCAGAATAGTAATGATTTCATTCTTTTATTTATATTCCTTTTGCCTAGTAGGGTGACTGGCACAGAGTCCATCCATGCTTATTAAATGCTTGTTGATTGATTGATTGGACTCTAGTTGCCCCCAGAATACCTCCAAGTGACTGTCCTCCTCCATGCACTTCAAACTCACTATAATCCCAAATCAGATCTTTCTGTTCTGCTCTATATCTCAACCCCTAAGTTTTCCATTCCCATCTTTACCTGATCTTCCATGTTGAGACTAGTGGTATCAGAGACACTTTGACTCTCATGTCCATTTGGCAAGTACTCAATTCCAGCTCTGAAACTTCTTTCAAATTTGTCCTCTCCACCTATTCCCACTGCCAACAATAGTCCCAGTCCAAACCTCAGTTGGTCATTGTTTAGACCCTGATGACTCAGAATAAGGGTAAATAGCAATTGTTTCTGTTTTGACCAGAAACCCTGAGGTCTTCCCCTTCTAGACTGATTTTTTTTTTGACTAGGTAAAACAGGCCATCCTCTGCCTGATTTATTACCTAACCTTAATCACTGAATGGGTGTAGCCTCAGTAAAATTGAGACCTGGGAGTGACCTTACCTTTGAAAGACCAAGGTCTCCCACCGCATCCATGGCTATTTCCAGTGGTCCTGATTTATATCTTGCCTCTGGAGCCAGATGGCTCAAGAGGAGACACTGAGGCTGGTGACTTTGCACAGCCCTCCCTCACTTAAATCCAATTCACTTGCATGTCATGACGTTTGCTGAAGTCATAGTCTTCTCTGAGAAGGAAGGACAAACAACAACAACCTTAGTTGGCATATGTTAGAACACTCACGCCCACCTCTCCATTGGCCTTTGACTGAATATCAACCTCTAGTATCAATGTACTCCTAAAAGAATGAGAAGGCCTTCAGCACACACACACACACACACACACACACACACACACAGCAGCTTAATGTGGTTGAAAGATTGATGGATTTGTAATCAGAGGACTTGGAGGTCAAGCCCCACCCTTCCCATTTACTATCTGAATGACACTGATCCTTAATCCCTGAATGGGTGTAGACTCAGTCAAATTGAGACTTGGGAAAGACTTTAATTTTAAAAGACCAAGGCCTCCCACTGCATCTAGGGTCATCTCTAGTCACCCTATATATTGCCTCTGAACTCAGATGCCTCAGAAGGAGACAGTGAGGCTGGTGACTTTGCACAGCTCTTCCTCACTTAAATCCAATTCACTTGCAAGTCATGGCATCACCTTCCTGAGTAAAGGACAAACAACAACAAGCTATCACCTTAATGCAGACCCTCATTACCATACCTGCCTGGTCTGTTACAGTGCTCTCTCTTATAAGATCTTTCCACCTCATCTTTCTCTCTTCTTTATTCCATACATTTTACCACAGTGAGAATAACCTTTCTTTTGCTCAAATGAGCAAAATGAGATAATGAACGTAAGGTGCTTTATAAATCTTAAAGTGCTATATAAAAGCTAACTATTGTAACATTGTTTTCTAGTGGATTATTGGATGGAAGGTTCACCAATTTACAGCTGAAAGGGACATTGTCAAGTCACTCCAGTACTCAAAATCTTGGTGGCTCCTGATGCTTTACTGATTAAATTCAGAATTTTCTATTTGGAATTCAATGTTTCCAAAACCTCATGTCACTCTACCTTTCCAGGCTTCCCTCAAATTGCTCCCCATCAAACATCCTAGGGGGGGAGTCCAGCCAAGCTAAACAACACAGTAGGCATGAAATAAATATTTATTGAATGAATCCTCAGGTCTCCATTTCACTGATAAATTAACTGAGGATTAGCCTCACTATGAGACTTGCCTAGGGTCCCACAGCTATTAAGTCAGAGAAACCAGACCTGGAATCTAGGCTTTCAATTGTGGTGATTCAAAATCTCCAAAATACTAAGGGAACATCATTACACTGAATCAACATGTCCCCGGCATATATAGCTTATGGAAATTGGTTGAAGTGGCCCTCAACCGTAATTCAAACCTTGATTCAATCATCTATGAGCTATTTAAAATAATTTAGTATCTTTTTGAAATATTTATCCCTATATTCAACTTGGGAAAGTCAAACAGAAGCATAAGGTGATCATGGAATTGTTCTGTTCATCAACTATTTGTGTTCCCTGAAAAATATGCTGCCATTACTGGACCCCTCTTCTCTAGTATATCTCTTCTCTATGGATGCCTTTAATGATGTCACTCAGGGTTTTAGAACATCACAACTCGTGCTTATAAGCATGACATTTTCCAGTTGTACTTCAGTGAGTCTGCTACTATAGTACGTGCTCTCACATATTCTTTGAAAAAAAGCAGAAACTTGCAGGTTTCACAGTATAAGACAATGTCAAAAGCTGTAGCTAAATGCATAAAAAAAAAAAAACAACCATAATCCCTAGAGTTTGCTTTGTCTAAATTTGTATAGCAGCCACATTGTAATTGTCACACTTAACTGCCCATCTTACTGTTAATTTGTGGTACTATGCAGTGAAGTGACCCATCTCCTTCAGACTCAATCACATTTTCTCTCTGAATCCCCCATTCAATCTGTGCCCCCTCTGACCCAAGCCTCTTGCCTTGAATTTGAGATTCTCTATTTCCATACTGTATGTGCTTCCCGCCTCAGATTCATCACCCCTTTCCATCCTGCTTCGTGGTTTATAATTTCTTTTCGGTCCTCAATTCACTGGCCTGCATTTATCCCTTATTGCAAGTTGTCCTGCTCATTTATGACCCTTCCCCAATTTCACCAAGTTATTTTGAATTCAAATCCTTGGGCCCAACATCCTAATCCTTTAAGAAGGAACCCCAGGGTGGCTGAGTAAGTGATATGATGGGTTCTGGAGAGAATCGGTGTGGAGAGAGCAGCTAATTCTCAGATAATGGAAGATTTATTATATTATTTACTTCCCAACAGTCAGTATAGAGAAGTGCAGAGAGAAATTAGCAAATTCATGGACAACTCAATATACAAGCATATATTAAAGTTTCCTTTGTTGCGGTTGTTCCTAAGATAACATACTGAACCAGCAGAGGCATGAGCCCTAATCTGGAGGAGTTTCCCATAGTCAGAAGGAAAACAAGGTGGTGCGAGCAAACATAGTAGGGAACAATACATGAATCAGTGAATAGATAAATCAGTAAATGAACAAGCAAATAAACAAATGGAAGCAAATTAAAGTGGATGGGAAGGGTGAGACATTAAACAGGAAGTAGAAATTAATGAGTTAGCAATCATTAATCAATTAAATTCTCTATGTACCTCACATGTATGAGGTTAGCTAATACTTTGATATGAAACAAAGCTGCAAATAGGGATCAGAGCATCGAGGGCTGCGGTTCTCAACCTGTGGGTCATGACCCCTTTGGTGGTCGAACAACCCTTTCACAGGGGTCACAGGGGTCGCCTAAGACCATCGGAAAACACATATTTCCCATGGTCTTAGGAACTGAGACACCACTCCTCTATCCATCTCCAGGTGGTCCACCCACATACAGATAGGCCCACATATGAGTATTAAGGGGTCGCAGCATTAGGAAGGTTGAGAACCACTGATCTAGGGCAAATTTAATGATAAGAGTGGGAGGGGCTGGCATCTCCTAGTATGTTGCATAGAGGCTGTGAGGTAAGGAAGGCAGATAAGGAGAGAAAAGGGGTGAAGGAACCCATCCCCTTCTCCTCTCCTGACCTCAGTGACCATTGCTCCCTTGTCTTCTTCTAATGGTAATACAGGCCATTGGAAAACCACGAAACATAAAGCATGAGGTCAGTCTTTGAACCATAGGGAGGAGGAAGTGCTGCTTTACCCAGATGTGTATTCCTAGGGCCAAGCCCTGCCTGCCTGGCCTGGTTAAGACTCTGACAAAGGAAAACTGCTGACCAAGACATAAATCTTCCTTTGTTGCCTCCCTCACTTATTTTTATAAATGCAGAATACTCAGACATCCTAAGCAAACCAAGTCCAAACGTAGTCTTTGCCCTTGGTGCTTAGGCAGACTATAATATTATCAGCTGACATATCCAGTGGGGTTTGTGTAAATGTGGCTAAATGCAAAAAAAAAGTAGCCAGAGACAAGCTACAGAAAGACAAGAAAAATATTTGTGCCAGTCTTAAAAGATGTGCTTTAAAAAATGACCCCAAAACTGCAGAGTGACTATTTAGCAGGAATCTTGAGTTAACCAGAAATTTCTTTTGCAAAATAATTAGTCTTTGAGTCAGCTTTTAATCTCTCTCTAATGAGACCCCCTACAATCATTATTGATAGCATCAAATTAGAAATTGATCTATAATTAATAAGACCTATAATGCCTTGAAGATGAAAGAGGCCTTTGGGTAGTTGAAAAAAAGTTCAGGTAGAAGTTTTTACTTGTCTAATTTGTTAACTACACTAGCATACTCTTAGAAAATGATACTGAAATAGCAGAAAAATGGGTGCTGCAGAGTGGGGGGTGATCTTCAATGTCACCGAGGCAGAAGACAGGTTTCTTGAAAGTTCCATTTAAACCCTGAGGTGTACCCCAGGGCTGTTCTGAATTTTTAAATATCTGCATTCTTGCCTTTGGCCTTAGGCCATTGGTGCATTGGGGCTACTTTCGGAAAAGTGGCAGTATTCTGGGTTGAATGAATTTGGTTAACTTGGCTATATCTAAGTTCCTTTGGAAGAAACCCAAAAGTCAAGTCATTCCCCTCCACCTTGCCCCTCCTCTAGCCCTCAGCTATATGGGAACTCAAGGGACTTCTTTACCCTGTAGCTCTTTGCTTGGAGGGGAGGAGAAAAATATTTTTTGCTGATTGATTAAAATCTAATTTTCTGTTCTATAGTTTATGCAGCAACAGAGGAGAAAAACACCATGTAGACTTATTATTCCAAAAATGAAGATGACTCCTGTATTATTATGAGGCTCATGTATCAATTTGTTTTAAATCGAATCAGTGGAATAAACATGAAAATAAGCTCTGTGAATTAAATTATTTTATGAAATCTAAATGAAAGCTCGCAGTGTTTTGTTTTACAACTTTCTAGATTCTGACTGGACCAACATGCTATTAAAGACAAAAAAATAAATAAATAAAAATTTTAAAATGCTTCGGGCTTCATGGTCCATCTGTGGCAATTTTGCAATGTCTGGAAATAGAGTTAGTTAGATCAGTGATGGCTGCCGTGGGTTTTGGGACACCCCAGTGGGGTGCCAATTAATCTCAATGGGAGTGGTGAAATTCTCCCAAAAAAGAAGAAAAATTCTTCAAACCTAAATTAATATTAATTTGCTTTTTGTTTTGTGTTTTTGTAGTTATCACTTTTCAGAGGAGGGGAGAAAAATGTATATGCCATCAAACAGACAACTGAGAGGGATAACAAAACTGTTTAAAGGCTGAGAATCAGTAACTTAGGAGTGGGTTTGCCATGTGCCCTGATTCAGTTGTGTGCATTCAGGGTGTGAAGGGCGGCAGCTGGGGTGCAAAGAACCAAGGGGGTGAGCCAACACATTATGATTAAAGCTGGTTCTCTCTCTGGAGAGTAATTATCTGGTTCATTGGCTCTAATGGAAAGGTGGGGTTGCTTTGTCCCCTTTACTTGCAGCTGAGTTCCTATTTATTCACAGTAGCTGAAATGCCTGCATCCTTAGCCAGGAACTATCCAGTTAAAGGAAAGGTTGAGGGCAAGAGATGGGGAGTTAGTGCATAGACACTGAGTTTCTCAAAATTGTGTTTATAAAATTTCTGCAAGATCGAGTAATTTTCAATTGTACTTGACGGTCATACTCTTTAAAGGGTGGATTATTTTGAAAAGTAAGGATTCACAAAATATTAAGGTTAGAAAGGACTTTAGGGAAAGATAAGTCTCATTTAGTCCCTGCATTTTACCAAGAGGCAGAATGTACGGCCTAGGGAAAAGTGAACGGGATTGTAGCCAGGAGGGACTCAAACTTGAACTCTGTCATTTTCTAGCTGTATAAATATGGGCAAATCAGTCTCACTCAGCCTCAGCTTACTCATCTGTAAAATGGAGAGAATGACGCTTCTAGGATTTTTACTTAGTGTTGTCATGAGAATCAGTGAATCTTGGGATGGAAAGAACCTCAGTAGCCATTTAGTCCAAACCTAATGAACTAAGAATCCATTCTATAGCACACTTGACAAGTGATCAATCATCCAGCCTTCACTGTAATGGAGGCTTCACTCTTTAATAAAGCAACCTGTCACATATTTGTAAACTTTGATAGGAAGTTTTTCCTTTCTTTACACTCAAATCTGCCCCTTTGCAATTTCTACTTGTTGTCCTTTTGGGGACAGGACAAATAGAATGCCTTTCCATGGCACAACCCTTTAAATGCTTCAAGACAGCTGTCTTTTTCTCCCCAGGAATTCACCCCAGAAATTTTCTCTTCTCCAGGATTAACACAAACAGTTCCTCCAAACAATCTTCAGGTCCTCAGGGACCTTCAGGAATCAAATATTGTTTGACAGCAGAGTTCATTTCAGGATTGCTATGTGGAGGGAAGCAGTGAGGCTAGGAAGGGGCATAGAGGCAGGCCAACGGCATCAGCAGTGGGGAGCAGGGGCCCTGGAAGAGGATGCCTTGAAGAGGAGAAGGCTGTAGGAAGACAACGTGGACCAGCCCTTGATGACTGGAGAAAGAGAATAGGGCTATGCCAGTAGAAAAGAAAAGGTTCCCAGTCTGGTGCTCCTAGTCAAGCCTTCCATTAGATGTTCCTTCTGCACCCCCACTCCCCAAATTGATGCAAATAAACAAGACAATACTATCACAAAAAAAGCAAAACACAAAAATTCTTTGAACATCTATCTCCATTGGACCTGAAGAAAAGGCTTGGCGCTTATATTGGGAAGGAAAGGGAGTTTATTCTAGATCATCAAGGGAAGCCGTGGCGGGGTTAACATTTTACAGAGTGAGGAAATATTAATTAGGTCGTGATATGGTCCTTCCCTATAAATGCTGAATGATTAGATGACAATACATTTCACCAAATTAATGAATTGTGTTTTATTACACAATACATTGTTAATAAATAATGGTTAATGGATTTGTCTCACTTCACTCCATTAATATTTTTCATTATGTCTGCTCAGCAAAATTAATTGTTACTCAGGAGCAAAACAGAGAGAGAGTGAGAGAGACAGAGAGACAGAGAGAGGGAGAGGGAGAGGGAGAGGGAGAGGGAGAGACAGAGAGAGAGGGAGAGAGGGAGAAAGAGAGAGAGAGAGAGAAAGAAGGAAAAAAGAGAGGAGAGAAGAAAAGAGAGGAAAAGCTCAATAACAACACACACACATATGTAGGTACTGGTGTGTGTCTATATGCATATGTGTGTGTATCTATACCCATCTATCTTTCTATCAGTCTATCTCTATGTCTAGAATTCTTAACCTTTTTTTTGTGTTATGAACTCTTCACAGTCTGGTGAAACCTATGGATCCCTTCTCAGAAAAAAAATATTTTTAAAGTTAGCTAGGTGAGAAAGTAGATAGCACGCTGGACCTGGAGTCAGGAAATCCTGAGTTCAAATCTTGTCTCAGATACTAGCTGTGTGACCACGGCCAAGTCCCTTAATCTCCGTCTGCCTCAGTTTCCTCATCTGCAAAATGTGGATAATCATGCCACCTACCTTGTAGGTTGTTGTGAGAATAAAATGAGACATTTATAAAGTGCATCGCAAACTTTAAAATACTATATAAATGCTAGCTATTATAATTAAATGCATAAAATAAAATGCATGGGTTTATGATAGAAATCGATTATGTTGAAATATAATTATATATATACATATATAATTATATCATACATATATGTATATAGATACAGATTTTTAAAAAAAAACAAGTTCATGAACCCCACGTTAAGATTCCATATATATTGCTTTAAGATGTGTAAAACATTCTACCTGTATTATCTCTTTTGATTCTCACAATAATCCAGTGAGGGAGGTACTTTTATTATCCCTATTTCTTCAGATGAAGAAACTGAGACCCAGAAATGTTAACGAATTGGCCAGGGTCACACAGATAGTAAGTTTCTGAGGAGGATTTGAACACAAGTCTTATTGACTCCTGGTCCAACATATCACGAACTGATCTAAACTGTCTCTTCAAACAAGCAAAAATACCCTCTCTAAAAAAATGCCAACTCAAAACCTATCCCAGGATGAAAGTGGATGCACTTCCTCTGCTTGCATTGGAAGAGTGAGTTAATGGCCTACTTGCTGAAGGACACAGGAGGCCTGACTTTACTTCTCTTTGGCCAGACCTTCTGACTGGGGACCTCCACATTTGTGAGCACCTGAAATCAATGCTGCTGAGGCTTAGTCAGGTCTTGACAATTTTTTTTTATTTAATATGGAAATCTACCAAGAACCAGGTCACACAAGTTCCTAGTTCTGACATGAAAAAAAAATTGGATTAGGAAATAGCTAAAGAAGAGATATTCATGAAGCTTCTGCTTTTTGGGAGGCACAGAGAAGGACACGGCTCCCAGTATCTGTTATTGTCAGTGACTACAGATATTGTGAGGCAAACAATAACAGCACAGTGGTAATTCGGAGAAAATAGGCTGAGTGACTTATTGCATGTTGGTTTTGAGCCTGCAAATCTGTTTTCTAAAGTACAGCAGGGATAAAGCCACAGACGAAATGGCTGGCTTTCTGCCTTTGCCACAGCCCTCTTATTCAGGGCAAGGAGGGCAAGTGAAGCTGAGAGGGGAGGGCCACTGTCTCTGCATATATTTTAGCAAGCAGTTTTGTATTTATTAGGTCTTTACTTTTACCTCAGATTAGTGAAGAATATCCATGAACATATTCAGACATCAAATTGATTATGTATCTCTATTGCTTCTCCAAAGAATATGTATATATTTATTATATATATAAATTATATATAATATATAAATTATATATTTAAATTATGTATATATTATATATGTATATAAATTGACTATTATATAGTCAATTAAAAGCACTGCCTTTCTGAGGATAAAGGCAATTCACAGAGACCTTTAATAGTGCTGTTTTCCTTTGTTAGAAAGACAGCAATTAACAGGTTTCTAATGGAACAAAGACTTCCCCTTGATAAGCACAACAGGATAATAGGAAGGTATCCTCCATTTCACTTCCAAACCTGATGTGTGAGAGGGTGTGTGTGTGTGTGTGTGTGTGTGTGTGTGTGTGTGTGTGTGTGAGAGGGTGTGTGTGTGTGTGTGTGTGTGTGTGTGTGTGTGTGTGTGTGTGTTTTCAAAGACTTGCCCTGATATTTTACAGTGTGAAGAGATTTGACATCACAGCATGTAGACTCAAATCTCACCTCTACCAATTACTGCTTAGGTGACCTTGAGCAGGTTATTTAATTCTCTGAATCTCAGTTTCCTCATCTGTAAAATGATGACCTTTGGGGTCCTTTCTATCTCTATCTCTATGATTTTATGATTGCTGCTAGCGTTGTCAGTCCCTTGCTTCTACCAACTAGTCCTTTCTCTGCTGTTAAGCATCTTAAATTAAATTTGTGTGCATTATTAGAATGCTCCAAAACCATAAATTTAAAAATCTCAGCCCTTTCTAAGGGGGCCCTTTTCCCATTTTCATCAGAAAGCAATGGTGGGTTAGATATTTTACAGGAAGTCTTTAATTATTTCTTGGGAATTCAGTTGTATCCAGTTGGGAAATTAGTATGATTGTGTGCATGTTTTTAAAAAGTGGGTTTCCATTTTCTGGTGCTTATGAATGGCACTCTCCTATCTCCCCCAAACCTCTTACCTCTTCCCCCTAGCCCCCTCCCCATCCATAGAACATTTGGAGTGTCAAAAAATAAAGAAAAATGTTATTTGGACATCTGTGGAATTTTCTACAGGAAGAGAGACTAGGGAAATTAGGTTTAAGAATTAAACATATTGTATCCAAGGTCATAGAAACAGAGTTGGAAAACAGAACACAGGGCTCCCAGTGACTAATCCTCAGCTCTACCCACATTTAGGAAGAGTTGGCAATATAGTCAACTACCTACGAAACATGCAGAATTGGCAAAAAGTCTTTCTGGAAAGGAAATGAGAGCATCTTTCTCTATCAAAATTAGATGTGGACTTTGCCTCAGACTGCCTTCCCAACATTATTTCTCAGTATTCTTTAACATTAACCCCCCCCCCCCCCCATCCTCTGGAGAGATCAGATAATACACGTTCAAGCTCAACCCAACCAAAATAAGACTCAGTATATGACTGCCTCAAAATGACTCCCCTAGACTAGACTGGAAATATCCATGTCATCTTCTATATTTTCCTTGGTTTCATATTTCATCAGGTGCCAAGTCCTGACACATTTTTCCCCCTCAAAATGTGTTCTGACTGTCCTCTCCTCTCCCATTTGTGTTGCTGCCACCTTGGTCTAGCCCTTAATTATTATAACATCATTCTGTTTTCCTGCTTACACCTTCAACCTCATAGGTATGCTGGTAAATATTTAACAACTAGATGGGGGGGAGCATGACACTTTTAAGTTTATTCTGTATTATTAACATTTTCCATCACTTTTCTAAGTATAGGCAATCAACAAAACAATAAACCAGTCTCCAAGTATGCTGATTCCAAGTCATAAATGCTCACTTTTGAAATTTAACAAGAGACTCTGGAGAACTGGTCTGAGCTAGCTCCAGCATCCCCCGTCTGGACCTTCTCCACAATATACTTACTAACGACCATAAGAAGATTAATCTTCTACCTACCTTCAGTTCTACTCTATGAAAAATACCATCTTCCTAATGTTAATTCATATGCACTGGCTCCCTGACACTGCTTCTTTAATTCCAAATTCTTCTTCCTGGCTTTCTGGATCCTCCATATTCTGTTCCCTCATCTGTATTTCCAAGCATTTTTATTTTTTAAATTCATGGAAGGAGCTCTGAGTGTGGAAATTTTCTGCACTGCAAATTGATATGTTAACTTAGAGTCCTAGAAAGTAGGCTAGGGGTACTGAGACAGTAAGTAAATTGTCCATGGTTACAGAGTTATTAGATGTTTGGGGTAAGACTTTGACCAAAGTCTTTCAACTCCAAGGTCAGCCTTCTCTCCTCTCTCAAAACTCATTTCTAACATTATTCCTTACTATTCTCTAGTATTTACATCTTCTCTGGACAGATAGCTCTTCTCATTATCTTCTCCATGTGCTATGATAATTACTACTTCCAGACCTCAATGTATGCCTACAATGCTCTCTTCCCTGTTCTCTGCTTGTCTGGATCCTATTCAATTTTCAAGACCCAGCCTAAGGGTCACCTTCTATAGGAAAATCAAAAAGACTTTGGTGACTATTCAAATCTATGGTCAGCTTTCTCTGAACTCTTATTCAATTTAGATACAGGGGTTGTTGGTTTTTCTTTTTGTATGCTTGGGATTTTTTTTTTTAAAGATGGGAATAGAGTACTGAGTGTGGAATCATCTTCTGGCCTCAGACACATAGTATCTATGTGACCCTGGGCAAGTCACTTAACCCTGTTTGCCTCAGTTTCCTCATCTGTAATATGAGTTGGAGAAGGAAATGGCAAACCATTTCAGTATCTTTGCAAGAAGACCCCAAATGAGGTCAGGAAGAGTCAGACTCCACTGAGACAACTGAACAGTAACAAAAACATTATTTCATCCCATAGGCAGTGCCCAGTGAAGAATGCTGTATTTTAATGGAGATTGGCATCTGCTGTGCAAGTTACTATCTTAGAGAGTTGTCTAGAGTAGTGAAAAGTTAAGTGACTTTCCTGGGGGCCACACAATCACTGAGCGCCAGAAGTAGGATGGAACTCAGCTCTCCCTAAGCCTGAGCCCAACTTTCTATTCAATATTTCTTGCTGCCTCTCTGCAGTTACAGTTACTCTCTTACATTTTATCCCTTTTTTCACATGTTGCCCTTGTATTATAAACTCCTTGAGGGGAGGAACAATGATACAAGCTGTTTTCATGGCCTCCATTATGTCTAAGCTGGGCATATAGGAGGCAATCAGTAAACTGATTGATTATCAGGCGCTCAAATCTGTACTCCTTGAGAACACACTTAAAATTCAGAGCTTCCTAGTTCCTCCCTTTTCCCTACTTCCCCCCCCCTGCTTTTGTCCTACTTTTTCCTTCCAAAAAAAGGAAATTTTGCCCCTTATTTGTTGAATGGCGAGACGTATTGCATATTTACTGGTTCACTTGCTAGAGGTGAGTGTCAGAAAAACCAAACTGAGAAGGAAATTACAAGAATGTGGGACAATTACTCGGGCTACAAGTGAGCTTTCACAATATATTCTGTATATATGTGAATTGAATGGATGAAACCAAGTGTCATGGAATTCAGAAGAAGCCCCCAGGGATGGCCACTGGGCTCAGCTATGCTTCCAAGCTCCTCAGAGAGGTCAGCCAATAGTTACGACCTCTCCTTTTCATTTCATGCTTTAGGGACTTCTCATTCTCTCCATCCACTTCAGAGTATCTACTCCTGACCTTTCTCTCTCTAGATATTCTTCCTAATGTTAAAAATTCTTTTTCCAGCTAACCCAGTGGTTGGGTAGGTTTTTTTGTTTTTTTTTTGGCGAATTCTTCCACAATACTCCTCATCAAAAAATGATTATGATTTTATATGTATATAATACATGTGTATGTATGTGCATATATATGTCTGTTATATATGTGCATATGCATATATAATGTATATGTGTGTTTTACCTATACATACATTCATAATCCATATAGAAATATGCATTAAAATATCCCTGTGGAATATACTCCACTAAGACAGCATGCCAGCCTCTATACCAAATGCAGATACTATTTCCCCATATTCACGTACAGAAAAACGGTGAGTTTTTACTCACAGGAAAAAAGGGCCTATTTACTCAGAAAGCTTTTCTAATACTGTCTTTCCTACTGTGCTGACCCCAGAGAAAAAAGTATCAGCCTCAAAACCTTGGTCACCATCTGGTGGATTATTAGTTTTTAGAGACTGATGACAATGGAAAGGACCTTGACAGAGGACCTTAGTCCTTTCTGCTTCTGTGTCTGACCACACCTAAACTATCATAGCAAAATGAATCATTTCTATTTGTTTCTAATGCTTGGAAATATTTTGATAATTGTATTAGGGCTATGGTTTCTTTTCTTTGGTGCATATCACCTTGACTCTTGAAAGGCTTCAAGGGGAGGAAGGGTTCAATATGGGAGTGATATTTCATGCCATATATATTTTGACAAAGCTTTCTGGTAACCCCCAGTGCTGGAGTAGTATTGCTTGAATATTCTAGGAAGGGGAATGGGAGTTTATCTTTCCTCTATATTAGAAATATGTACAGGGAATTATCTTATTGAGTCCATAAGTGAGAATCAGGGTCACTGTGGCATTTTCATTATGAAGCAAATGCTTCTGGGCTTACATTCTAGGGATCTATACGATGGGACAGGGGGCAGCTAGGTGGCACAGTGGATAGAGTGCTGGGCTTGGAGTCAGGAAGACTCTTTTTCATGAATTCAAATCTGGTCTCAGACACTTACTATGTGACCCTGCACAAGTCACCTAACCCTGCTTGCCTCAGTTTCCTCATCTATAAAATGAGCTAAAGAAGAAAATAACAAACCACTCCAGTATCTTTGCCAAGAAAACCACAAATGAGGTCACCAAGAGTCAGACAAGACTGAAAATTGGCTACACAACAATAACAAATAGAATGAGTAAGAAGTTTTCTTGATGAGGTCGTGGTGATCCTAACAATAGTAACGTACTGGACCAGAATCCAAAGTACATTTGTGATGCCACGCTATAGCAATTAGTCCAATAGCAAACTGTCTTATTAGAAAGTATTCACTGAAAGAAAAATTCTCACTTCTAAGTTTCCTACTTATGACCTCCTTGTGAAAGCTGGGTTGTGGGCTTCATTAGGTCCACCATCACAGTCATTTTGAAATTATCTTTCCCTTGATGAGGTAATAGTACTTAGGAAACCTCTGTTTCATGACGACTCTGGTTTCTTTCAAGAGTAACCTCATGGGGCGGCTAGGTGGCACAGTGAATAGGGCACAGGCCCTGGAGTCTGGAGGACCTGAATTCAAATCCAGTCTCAGACATTTAACACTTATTACCTGTGTGACCTTGGGCAAGTCACTTAACCCCAACTGCCTTGCTTTCTCCTCTCCAAAAGGCAAAAAAACCCCCAACAAACAAAGAGTTTAAATTCTGTCTTTTGCAAGAGGCCATCCCAGATTCCCCAACGTCTTGAATGTGAAAATGAGTTCTGAGATTATCTTACTATGGGAAAATCATTTCTCATTTTTGTCCCCAATTGGTAAGTACCCCTGTTATATACAAATGAGATAACACACACAAAATACCTTGTAAAACTTAAAGCACTTCATAAATGTTCATTGTCATGATCAAGGTCATAACCTTCATTAGCATCGCTGTTACTGAGGACAGGGATTGTTTTTGTGTTTTCACCTTCCTTTGTATCTTCAGTGCCTGGCACAGAGTAAGTACTTGTGAAATGTTTGTGGATTGATTAATTACATTCGTATATATTAGTTAATATATATTATTAATCATACTCTTTTGACCTTTGGGAATGTAGAGGCCCTGAGATGTGATGGGACTTCACAGTTATCTGGAGAATGCTTTTCATATGCACTAAGCTATATTTCCTTAGACATAGTGATATTACTACCAGGCCTTTATCCCAAAGAAAGAAAAAAGGATGAGAAAGGGAGCCATGTGTAAAAATAGATATAGAGAGACAGATATAGGGGTGTGTGTGTGTGTGTGTGTGTGTGTGTATGTGTATGCATGCTAGATGGTTTTGTGGTGGCTAAGAATTCCACATAAAGTGATACCTCTCTATTGGGCACTGTCTGCATGAATTAGGATATATGACTATAATGGAATATAATTACGTACTAAAAATGGATGAGTTCAGAGAAACCTGGGAAAATCTGTATGAACTGGTACAGAGGGAAATGAATACAACCAAAAGAATACTTTATATAAGCAGCACTGTAAAAACACACAACTTTGGAAGGCTTAAGAATGCCCAGGTCCCTGGTATGGGTGACTCCATTTTAGGTGATCTGGGCATGAACCAAACCCCATCATAGAGAGGATTCCAGAGGACTAAGGATGAAACTTGTAACCTGCCTTCTGAGATAAACATTTTTGGACATGGGCTATGTGGAAATTTGGTTTTTTGACTATGTGTGTTTGTTAACAAGTTTTCTTTTTCCCTTTTTCACATAGAGGTGGGAGGGAGAGAGGATAAATACTTGTTAATTGAAAAGTTAAATTAAATTTTTACAAAATTTTAAAACCCAGATACTTCTCCTGCTTGCCCTGCCTTCCCACCCCCTTCCACCACTATGTTTTGTTTGCTCTCTGTGTCCCTGGATAAAATAGTGCAAGTCAGAAGGGAAGGTCACCCCTTGAACAGCAGGATTCTGATCTTTGCTAACAACATTGCCTAGTAGTTGAGAGCCCTAGGGAAGACCAAGGCCCCATTTAGAACATGTATTACAAGGACATTTCGTAAGACAAAGACAACAGAGACTAAGTATTCTCTGACTAATGGCACATGGTCAATAGATTCTACCAGCTCATAAGAAAAATTATCTGTCTTTTAATATGTCCTACAAGAGCACCTTGCTCTGTGACCTAGTATGGTGTTCTAAATACTGAAAGTACTCAGGGGCTAACTCCTACCCAATTTCAATGAAAGCAGCAGTGTGAATACACAGAAAGGCCAAATTATCCATGATGAATTATCCATGTTAATTAGAAGCCTCCTGTCCTTCACTTATCATGAATTTCTCTATTATTGGTAATTCAAAGCCCTTCTACTAAATAGGCCAGTCCAATAATATGCATTTCCTTTTTTTACTTATTCATACACTGATAATGGGAGCATTTATGCATTCTAAATAAGGAGCAAAATGACTAAACCTGTAGCATTAAAGGATGAAATGTCGCACCCTTGAAAAGATGCATTGTGTTTACAGACAGGTGATAGAAAGAGAAGGTGGAGGTGAGGTATGGAGGGAGGAGGTGGCAATCATCAGGACTTCAACTCTCCCAGCATACACCAATCAAGTGCAGACTTTAGAAAGAAAGGATGCTTAGGTTTTCTTTACTCACCTAGCAGAATAACTGCTTCTCTGCCAGATCTCTCTTACGAAAGAGTAGGGAACAAGGTAATGCCATGGTGGGATTTCCAATAGCAGTTAGAGCCAGACTTTCCTGGCAGAGGGGAAATGCTTTGTCCTCCCACCCCTCCCCAAAACCTTCCCCTGCCCCTTAACCCCTTGCTTCTCCAACCCCTACCTCAATGAAACAATTCTCGATACAATCAGTTTCTGGGCTAAGGGCGCCGTTTAGAGGCATGGTCCAGGAGAGGAGTGGAGGAGGAAGATCAGCGCTGGAAACATTCTTCAGTTCCCTGGGTCTTTATACAGTGATTTTCAACCACCTGGTCAATACTTTTATTGGTCTGTGCTTTCCTCCCTATGCCAGAATATAATACAGCTGGGTGCTTCATATTTGGAATAGAAGAGAATGGAATCCACCATCAAAAAGTGAAAAATCTCTCATTGCCTAATTCAGTTAGAGGACTACTTAAGCAATAGAGGGTCCAGGTAACTCATCAACTGACAATATTTGAAAGATGATATCTATAATTTTCGTATAATTTATTATAACTTTTGGACCTGTGCAAAGGTGATTTAAATACAAATAATTAAAACCATATATTATGATTTAATCTTGAAATAAAAATATTCATCCTGTTGTGTCTAAGATAGTATGTGCAAATGCACTGCATCCGTTGACATAACTCGATTCTTCACAGCATTCCTAAATTCTAGTCCTTTACCACTTTTGTTGGTCATAGACCCATTTCCAGAATAATGGTGGGTTTTGGGGGGCATAAAATATATAGGATTACAAAGGAGATCAATTATATTGAAATAAAGATGTAACTTTTCCCTCCATCCAAATTCCTGTATCCTTTGAAATTTATCCATGGGTGGGAAGGTGGGGGTCTGTGGACTTCAGGTTAAGAAGCTCTGTAACAATAAATGAGATCCTTAGGGGCTCATAAACTCTTTAATAAAAACTCTCAGTAAACAATTTAGTATCTATGTTAACTACAGTCCATTTGTGGGACTAGTCAGTTTGCCAATATACCAACAGAGCAATCACCAACAATTAGGCTAAACACAGGAAGAAAAACAGTGAACCCCATTAAAAAGTAGTTGTGAGATGGGTGAGCTTTGAGTAATCAGCAAAGAAAGAGGCACAGCTACATTTGGTTGGGTTGGACTTACTTCCTTGCTGTATCTAAAGTCAGAACCATTTAATCCTAGGCTTCTTAAGGGCCATCTAAAGGCACCTACCTGCAAGTACATTAGTGTGATCTAAAGGCCCTATTTTTAGAGACCATTGAGGCAATCCGGTCTTCTCAAACATAAAGAACAAAGCGATTGCAACAATAATAGGAAAAATGAAAGAGTGAGAACACTTTCCTGGTCTAACCTTTCCTTGCAGGGTAGAACATAGACCCTTATTAGCACCTAGAAACTTTTTGTCCAGAGTAGGGAACTGAGAGGTAGACTTGGAAATCACAACACTTAGGTCTGAAGTTCTAAACTAAATGCAAGCATTGGACTCAATCGGATGATCTGGTTTAGGGTTCTGTTCCTAGGGATTAAGAGTAATGTGTTGGTTGGCAAGGTCCTTAACCTGTTTTCTCATCATTAAAATGAGGACAATAGCACTTGTATGGCTGTGCAAAAGCATGACAAAGTGAAGCGAGGAGGGCGGCTTTAGGGGGAGGGGATGACTTCCCATGTGGAAACTCAGTCCTTCTCCCTACCCCATGGGAAGTTTAATAGATTAGTCTCAAGGAGTTTCCTGAGACACAAGAGTTGTTGAGTGACTTTCCCAGGGTTATATAATTAGATAGCTAATTAGTAAGTGTTAGAGGTGAGATTTGAACCCATCAAACCCATCTTTCTGGTTCCTTTGTAGGTAGGTACTCATATACACATGCACATTATGTATACATATATACATACATACATACATACATACATACACACATTCTGGAGTTGCCATTCTCTCTTTTTCTCCACTCCAGTTAGCCATTGGGGCACCTAGGTGATGCAGTGAATAGATCACTGGGCCTAGAGTCAGGAAGAATCAAACTTCCTGAGTTCAAATCTGTCCTCAGACACTTACTAGCTGTGTGACCCTGGGCAAGTCACTTAACCTTGTTTTCCCCAGTTTCCTTATCTGTAAAATGAGTTGGATAAGTTGATGGCAAACCACTCCAGTATCTTTGGGAGTATCTTTGCCAAGAAAACCCCCAAATGGAGTCACAAAGAGTTGGACATGAATGAAACAACTGAACAATAACTATAAGTGTATGTATATATTAAATATGTATATATACATATATGTGTATGTATCTCTGTGTATATAGCTACACACACACACACACATACACACACACACACACATCTCTTAGTGAGGAACTTCCTCTATCAGTGCAAAACTATACCTTTTCTGCAATTAAGAATCTTGGGAAATTGTCTCAGTCATTGAGAACTTTGTTTTGAGAAGATTGAGAAGATTTGTCCAGGGTCATACAACATGTATGAGGCTAAGGTGAAGCTTGAACCAGCCCATAACCAACTCTCTGTCCAGAGGTGTCAAACTCAAATAGAAAAGGGGGCTGTAATCCATACCCAGTAATCCCTGTAGGTTGTGTATTGATTTAGTTTGAAAATATAATGTTCTCTATGCTTTGCTGTATTTTTCTTTCTTTTGTTAAATATTTCCCAATTACATTTTAATCTGACTTGGGCTTCACTCAGGAGTGTTGTGGGAGCTGCCTGCAGTGGCAGCAATGTGTTTGACACCTCTGCACCACACGATCCTGCCTATATATACACACATACGTGATTATTGTCACAACTGTTTAAGATGCTTACGTGTCACTGTGGAATTTTTTCAACCTAAATGAAAGAAGTCAGAGTTTGGCAGGAGACCAGGTATGCTGCTTTGAAAACTTAAAATCTCAAGCCTATATTTATGAACAGTTGTTGTAGTCTCTATAAACAACCTGTATATGTATTTATATATATATATATATATACACACTTGTGTATGTATTATATATACACACACATATATATACATATATATGTATATATATAAAAAGAAAATTATATATAAAATAGACATTTTAAAATTTTCAATTCATATTTTCCTTTAGAAATTGAGAATTGCATTCTCAATAAGGAAAAGAAACTTGAAATCTTTATAAATTCATTAAAAGCACACATCTACTATTCCTTCTGTCTATCATCTGTCCATCTCTCTATATATGCATCCATCCATCTCTTTATCTATCCATCAATTCAACAAATATCTCTCTCTATATGTCCATTTTCGATCTATCCATCATCTATCTTGTCTATTTCTCTATTTATATATCTATCCATCCATCTCTTCTATCTATCCATCCATCCATCCATCTATTATCTATCCATTTTGTTACACAAAATTTCTTTTTATTTAAATTTTACACTAACTTACTGAGATCTTGAATGATTAAGTAGTCATGTTGGCCAGAGCCTGACTATATCACTGAGTAGCGCTATCTGGCTAGAAGAATTAAATGGAAATCTTGGTTAATTACATACTCCTTCTCCCCTCCTTGTGAGCAAAAATAGAGTCATTGTATGCAAACTGATTGACACTGCTATTAAGAAGTCATTATTTCCCTTAAAAGTATTCTAGCCTCTATTACCAAGTTGTTTTATTTTTAATTTGCATGGAGGACTAGTTATCAGTCAATATTTATTGAAGTCATAAATAAAAAAATAATACATTCATATCTTTGTTAGCTTATTAGTTAATCACTTTACTTAAGTGCATAAGAAATGAGAATAAAAATGAATAGCATGATAAATCTTAGATGCTTGATTATTACATTTTCTCTTTTTTTTGTAGTATAAAATGATCCTCTGGTGACCCCGAAGAATTAACATATGTCTCCTAACTGTTTTTAGTCAACTGAAGGTTGCCCAAATTTGAAAATAATTTGCAGTTTCATGGAGGTAGGGGAGAAGGGAGAACAGGGACTCCCAGAATGGAAAGTACCTTCACCAAAGCATATTCTAACTATTCTACTTAGTATGTATATATACACACATAAAATGCATATACATATACACATGTGTACATATATACATGTGTGTATACATACATGCATGCACATACATATGCATACCTACACACATACATACACACACACACGCGCGCGCGCGCACACACACACACACACACACACACACACATATCTTCCAGTGAGGAATTTTCTCTAATGTGATAGACACTTTCTCAGTAACTTATACTCGTAGAAAATTGTCTGGAGCCCTGAGATTTTAAGTGATTTGCCCAGAATCAAACAGCTATTGCATGTCTATACAGTTAAATCTTAAGTCCAGTACAGAAGATCATAGATTTAGATCTCAAAAACACCTTGACAATTTTTTAGTCCCATTCCCTCATTTTACAAAAGGGGGGACTGATTCACAAGAGATGGGAAATCACATGCCCCAATATTAATCAAGTAGTGGGGAAGCTAGATGGCATAGATAATAGGGTGCTGGCCTTAGACACTTATTAGCTCTGTGACTCAGGGAAAGTCACTTATCCCTGTTTGACTCAGTTTCTTTTCCTGTAAAATGAGATGGAGAAAGAAATGGCAAACTAGGCATATATCTTTACCAATAAAACCCCAGTTGGGGTCATGAAGACATGACTGAACAACAGCAAAATACAAGTAGTTAGTAGAAATGCTGAGATAAAAACCTAGGTCATAAAGACTTCAAATTCAGCTCTTTTTCTAGGATACTTGCTCTTGCAAATCAAGTTTCTCTTCCTCCTAAGCACCTGGAAGAAGAGATGCCCATACTGTTTCAACTCTGGTCCCAGGAAAACTGACTCATTGATGAGAAGTTTTTATCCGATAGAAATTAACCCAGTAATAGGATCATATTAACATTTAATCAATGCCTCATATCACCTGAGCTTTAAAGCCAGGCAGAAGAATTTCAGTGATGGCAAGCTTTCCCAGTCAGTTCACAAAATATGTCTATTTTCAGTTTCCAGGAAGCATGAAGTGTCAGGAACATAAACTAAACCAATTTGCGTGTTAAATGACAAGGGAAGGATCAGGGCTTTTGATTGCTTTCAAAATTCAAGCATCTAGATCTTGTGTTTTTAAAAGTGCAGCAGCACCTTCATCTAGAACATTTGTTAAAGGTTTATCTTCAGTGTCTTTCCTTCTTTATCCTAGAAACTATATTGTTTTGTCACACACACACACACACACACACACACACACACACACACACAAACACACAGCTTAGTTGAGGTATAAATTCTCAGCTTGAATATTTTCATTCTAAAATTTTAATTTCTTCAGATTCTATCTCTGTCTCTCCATCTCTCTCTATCTTTGTTTCTCTATCTCTGTCTCTCTCTGTCTCTGTCTTCTCTATTTCTCCATCCCTCTCTGTCCTTTGTGATTGGTCTAATACAGTTAGTTACAGAGAAAGTTAGCCCCCTTGGCCATCATTACGAGCTCCAACTCTGCCATGACGGTTTGTTCCCTGGGCTTTGCCTATCTGGGAAGGCTCAAATCCAACAACTGCGGGTGGCCTTCTTTGTGACAGAAGGTCTAGCTGTGATCACAAAAAAAAGCATTTTTCTGGGAAAAATTTGAAAATCTTGCTTTCTCTCATCCTTTCTTTGAATTACTTGAGCAATTTCTCCCATTATTTTCCACCCCTATCATGTTTTGTCTGGTCACTTCTTTGTTTTAACCTGTAGGACCTAGGGAGTAATCTTAGCTTCATTCTGACATGTAATTTGTATCTGAAACTGGACTCCTGAATTAACTCATTGCCTATACTAGATATCTGACTTGGCTCCTCCTTGACCTTACCCTGGTTCTTTCTCTTGTTCCCTGCCGCACCCCTCCACCTACACCAACCTCTCCCCCCCCCAACAACAATAGTCCAAATCAGAATCATTACACTGTTTTAGTGCAGGAAGTGATATCTTCCCTTTGAAGATGAGAAAACAGAGGTCCAAAAAGCTTAACTGACTTTATAAGGTTGTCACTGTTGACAGCAGAGAAATGACATGGGGGTCCAGAATTTCAAAGACTGTGAAAGCACCTATTAGGGAACATAAGAATCTCCTGAGCACTTAGCTAAGACCAAGTCTCTTCTATCATTACATAAACAGAGTTAGCCACAACAGAGGATGAGCATGAGCAAAAGTATAAGCATCCCTCAGAGAGAAACTGCTTGTACAGAGAGCTCAGTTTGAGTTGTGTTCTTAGACAATCTCATTTCTATGGAGGCAACATAGGGGGGTGAAGGAGTTATTCCCCAGCATCAATGATTCCCCAGCATCAATGATTCCCCTTATGCTGGTGATCTAATAGGATGATTTTAACTGTAAGAGGTTATTGGGAGTGTGGGTGGGCAGGAATGCTGCATTATTCCACAGATAGTATACTCTTATAAAATCTTGTGTTCCAAAAAGTCTAAATGATATTGTGTCCAGCATTCCCTCCTTATTCTCTCTCCCCATTCTTCCCCATATCCAATCTGTTTCCAAGGACAATCTATTTTGCCTTTATACCCTCTCTTGAATACTACCCCCTTTTCTCTGACATTGCCACTATGCCAGTGTAGGCTAGATCTTCTACTTTTTTCTTCCCCTCTCATGTATTCTGAGATTGGTCAGTGTCATAGACTTCCTTGCTATTGCTCACATAAAGCACTTAATCTCCTGAACCTGGGCATTTTCACTGGCTATCCCCCATGTCTATCATTGTCTCATCTCTGCCTCCTGGCTTCCCTGGCTTTCTCCAAGTCCCAGCTAAAATTGTAACTTCTACCAGAAGCCTTTATCCTGCTTTGTGCTAGCCATAGGTTCCCAAAGTGGGCAATACTGACCCCCAGGGGGCACTGGAATGATCCAGGGGGATGGTAGCAACCTAAATTGCAATTGGGGGCACTGATTAAAAATAAGGGGGTAGTAGAAATATAAGGAAAGAAAAGAAGAAAACATTCATACATGTTTTCATCTGTTGTATAACAGAGTTAAAGTTATAGTGATTACATTATTTTCCAAAACAACACACAAAATGCAAGATATAACTGATCAGTGATCAAGTCTACCAAGAGATATTAACAAATTAAGTGTTGGCAGGCAAGATATTCTGGATCGTTGGGAAGTTTAACATGCATTGGCAGGAATATGTGTGTACAATGACTTGTTTACAATATGATACTATATGGCCACATGATGCAATATTGTGTCATCAAAATTTCAATGCGAAAAAAAAGTCACAAATTTACAATAAAATATTAAATTTAAGATGCATAATTGTTAAGCCAAGCATGAGCAGCTTTGCAGATGACTGCTGCTGTGAACAGCTTTAAGGTTCTGATCACATAGTATAATGAACTCTATTTATTCAGCTGTAAACTAAAGCAAAACATTCACAGAAACCAAAGTACAGCATTCACAATGTTATAGCATAACAACTTATCACTAAAGTGACCACATAGTTTTCACCAAAGTGACTACATAGTTTTAAACAAAAGATATCCTTCGGTAAGTCCTTAACTCAATCATCCTTAAGGAGCAAGCCTTCTTAAGGGACACAAAGTACAAAGGTCAAAATTCTCCACCCCTAGGTCACATTGTCTTAATCTCTCAGTCAAAAAGTCTTCTTTCTTCTTGATTGGAGATTAGTTTCCAATCATCCTTAACTCAATCATCCTTAAGAGGTGCAAGGTACAGAGTACAAAGTTCTCCCACCCCTAGGCCACAGTAAATCGTGATCTTCTCCATCAACATTAAGTACCCAAGGAGAGGTCTTTCCATCTTGTCTTGAGGCTGGTTCCCAAATTCCATAGTTCCTCTTCCATGGGTCCAACTCTTGTTTGAACGTACCCAACCATCATCTGGATTTAAAAGTAGGCAACTCTCAGCTCCTCGTCCAGTTCCTTGTCCAGTTCCTGGTCCATATTGAACCTCACAGTGTCCAGTCCACCTCAAGTCCTTCACAGTTTCTGTTTCTGGGAAGAAAAAGCTTAACAGAGCCAAAACAACACTCATTCACATTGCCAGCACCATCATCAGTTCACTTTCTGCCTGTGAAATCAACACAGACTCACAAACAAAGTCTGAGAACTCAACATAAATCATCACTATAATCCAAGGACCTCCCTGGACCCTCTGCCAGGACTTCCGTAAACAGACAACAAGAAAAGTCTTTTTCAGGGCTTCTAGTAAGGTCCCCGGCCTTCTGTACAAAGTATCACAAACACAAATCAACACAGACAGAAGAGATAAACAGAGTGCTGAGATACCACAAGTTTTCTCCCTTTTCAATTCTGCCACCACAAGTGTTCCCTTCTCAGTTATGCCCTCTCCCAGCTTGTGCTCAGTTTTTTATCTGGTCGTTAGCTCCTCCCTGTTCTGGCCACCTCTTATGTCCTTCCTGTTCCTGTCTTTGGCAAGTCCCTCCCACTGTAGATTTCACAAGTTCTGTTTCTTAACAAAGACTTGATATAATCATGGGCAAGGCTCAAAGGAAACTTGAACTGAAACAAAGTGCTAAGTACTTCATTGCTTGTCATTACAATAATTTTTTTTAAATTAATTTTTTTGAAATGTTGCAAATTAAAAGAAAAATGTTGAAGTAGATTTCCCAGTGGGCACTGAGTAATTATTATTTTGAGTAATTATAATTATTTGGCAGTAGGCCAAATAAATTTGGGAACCTCTGTGCTAGACCCTTCCCTCTACTGATTATCTCTAGCTTATCTTACATATAGTTTGTACATAATTGTTCATGTGCCCTCTTCCCCGTTAGCTTGTACATTCCTGATATTGTAAATAATCTGGGGAAGCAAGGAATAGTCTACCTGTCAGATTTATGGAGTAGGGAAGATTTTATGACCAAACAAGAGTTAGACAGCATTCTAAAATGTAAAATAGATAATCTTGGTTACGTTAAATTGAAAGGTTTCTGTACAAGCAAAGCCAATGTAACCAAAATTAAGAGGGAAGTGGGAAACTGGGAAAGAATTTTTACAATGAGTGTCTCTGATAAAGGCCTCATTTCTAAAATATACAAGGAATTATGTAAAATCTATGAGAATACAAGTCATTCCCCAATTGATAAATGTCAAAAGATATGAACAGGCAATTCTCAGAGGCAGAAATTAAAGATATCTATAAACATATGGAAAAATGCTCTAAATCACTCTTGATTCGAGAAATGCAAATCAAAACAACTTTGAGGTACCACATCTCACCAGCCAGACTGGCTAAGATGACAGGAAAATGACAAATGCTGGAGAGGATGTGGAAAAATTGGAACACTAATGCATTGTTGGTGGAGCTGTGAACTGATACAACCATTCTGGACAGCAATCTGGAACTATGCCCAAAGGGCTATAAATAATTTCATACCCTTCGACCCAGTAACACCACTTCTGGGGTTGTATCCCAAAGAGATCGTAGATGTGGGAGGAAGACTCACATGTACAAAAATATTTATTGCAGCTCTCTTTGTGGTGGCAAAAAACTGGAAATTAAGGAGATGCCCATCAAATGGGGAATGGCTAAATAAGTTGTGGTATGTGAATGTAATGGAATACTATTGTGCTATAAGAAATGGGGATGAGATGGACTTCATATTTACCTGGAGAGGTTTATATAAACTGATGCTAAATGAGAAGAGCAGAACCAGGAGAAATGTGTACATAATCACAGACACATCATATGTGTGATGACCAACCTTGATAAACTGGACTCTTCTCAGCAACGCACAGCTGTAAGACAACTCTACAAGTCTCAGGATGGAAGGAGATACCTACATTCAGAGAAATATCTAGAAAGAACAGAGTTTAAATGGACACTGAAGCAACCTACATGCTATCGCTCTTTTCCACGTTTGGTTTTGTTCCCTTTTTCCTATTGTTCACTCCATTGGTTATAGCCCTTCTATACAAGCAGACTAATGTCCAACATGAAAGTATTTGCAGATTCTATACTTGACTGCATGCCACCATAGGGAGGGATATAGGGAGGGGAGAAAACTTGAAACTCAAGGGACTCTGGAACTGAATCTTGTAAACTAAAAATAAATAAACAAATCAATTTAAAAAAAAGATTGTAAATTCCTTGGGAGCAGGGACTGACTTTTACATTTCTTTGTAACTACAGTGTTTAGCACAGTGCCTGGTTTATGGTAGGTGCTTAATAAATGTTTACAGGCTGTTTATCTCACTCTTTGAGACTTGAGCAAGGCAGTTGCATTCCATTGCTATGTTCCTGGGTGAATGGGAATGCCTTGGTAGGAAAACAGCTAGGTCATGTCTTTTGTAAAGTAGTGAAAAGGAAATAGAAACCCAAGCTTGTCAGTCAGGTTGCTGAGGGTGACAGCTACTGATGATAAATAGGTCCAGACTAGGCTAATAATTAAAATAATACTAGCTGACACAAGTATATAAACATTTGCAAGTCATTTTTGAGGTCCTTATGTTCAATGGTGCTCAGAGAGTATGTCCTGGGACAAATTTATATTGTGCTATTACTCTTCTATATTTTGATTTTAGTAAATTAATGTTCAGGTGAATAAAATGTTCATGCGTGTGTGTGTGTGTGTGTGTGCGTGTGTGTGTGTGTGTGTGTGTGTGTTTGGTAACTGAATGCACATATTAGAATGCAGGCTCTTTGATGCAGACTCACTGAAAGATGTTGCTTCTGGACAGCTACAGCTGTACAGGGGACAATGCTGATTACATGTACTTTTCCTATTCCCCTACACTTTAGAATGCTTTTGTTGGTCTGTACATTTTGAGAACTTTTACTCTCAATCAGTTTGAAGATTATAACTTTCTTTTTTTTCCTTTCCTTTTCTTTTTTTTTAAAATGACTTGTTTATTTACTTTTAATTTACAAGATTCGGTTCCACAATAACTTGAGTTTCAGATTTTCTCCCATCCCTTCCCCTCCCCCCCATGGTGGCATGCAATCATGTATAGGATCTGCAAATACTTTC
>CM053581.1:139704052-139738859 GCA_028627135.1 Pseudochirops cupreus | reverse complement strand
GTAGGGAATGGTCTGTTTCAGGTTTCCACCTGTTTCTCTGGGCTGCTTCTCAGGCAGGCTCACTGCAGCAGAATGAGGCCATAGTTTGCTGATTGGCCAGGTGGTTCTAAAGCACACCTGGGCTTTTGTTCTTAGAGCTTGCTGGCTCCACTCTCCTGGGCTTAGGCTCTGTACAATCTCCCTTCCCCCTTCCTCAGTGATTTCCAAGCCTGGGGCTGTTTACACTTATGCAAGAATGAACTCTAGGTGGGGCTTTTACCTCTTGATGTTTTCTGTGTCAGGGAGGGGAATGAGAGCCCCTGGATTTCATTCCTCCATCCCAACTTCTGAAAGTCTGGGCAGGTAGCTTCAAAAATCCAGGCCACGGGTTGCTAGTCCCAGGAAAAACCGCTGACCCTGCTATGCACCCTGCTTTCCCTCCCAGTTCCGTTGGTCTTCCGCTCAGCGGGGAGACGGCTGCAGAAGTCTCTGGCTGGGTGAGTCTGCTGGGTGGGGCTTCCCAGTCTGCCGCACTCTGCTCTCAGGTCCGCGCTGGTGCCACTCCTGTGTGCTCCGTTCTCCCTGCCCCGACCTGAGTAGGCACTTTTCTGGGCTGGGAATCTGTCACTCTCTGCCTCCCAATGGGTTCTGTCTCTCTTAAATCCGCTCAAATTTACTTTTTAGCTTTTAAGGATGAAATTCTTGGGGAGCTTGGAGAAGTTACTGCTTACTTCCTGCCCTAAGGTTATAATTTTCAATATGGCAACATATATTTTTGTTGGTCAATGTTATGGCCAGATGATTGTGGATAATAATTATATTTGTGAGGATGCTCTGTTTCTAGAACTCTTCATTTACTGAACAGTCAGTGCCATTTTTATATTTATTCTTGGAGAATTAGTGTTTTTGTTGTTAGTGTTTAAAGAGTTATTGTTATTATAAATATCCTCAACGTTACCCCTGTGTTTTATTCTTTTCATAATTTTATGGAATTCAAATAGAAGTAGTTAAAGGATATCTTATTTTGACATCATCCTTTTATAACTAATATTATTTATCTTGTTACATATATAGAGAAAAAATGCTGCTTTTTATAACTGAGTATCGGGATATACACTCATCATCTATAGATTTACCAACAACATCTTTGGGAGAACTATAGCAACAGACAGGACAACATGTACCTTGTCCTATTCCCACGTGGCTTTCTTCTTCTAGGCCTCTTTCTTTTGAAAGTTTTTCATTCCATTTCTTTTGGAGATTATGAGTATTTAATATGGGAAGATCTATTAAAGTGCCATTCAGTTTTTTTATACATCAATGTTTTATGGTTAGTTGATTGTGGGCAATGATTCTGTCTATAATGTTATGCAGATGACCTGCCTGGTACACTGATTGCAGTATAGCTTAATATAAAATACAGTAAGTTTCTAGTGTTTAATCTTAGCCATCTAATATCTCACTAAATATCTAGTATGCTCTCTCTCTCTCTCTCTCTCTCTCTCTCTCTCTCTCTCTCTATATATATATATATATATATATAATATTGCAATTTACAACATTGCTCAATATCTATCACTTCAGTACATAGTTTATATCAGTCAATAAGTCTAGATTCATCAAGGGCAACCTTACTATGATATCCACTGTCAATGTCCTGATCTTGAATTGCTATTATAAACTCTTCCATTTCTATAAACTAATGTTCATGACTCAAACATTTCTTTGATACTTATCAGTTGATACACTACTAGTTGAGTTCATATGAATGTTGCTATCAAATGTTTTTTGATTGCTTTCTTGGATTTTAGCTATTTCATAGATTGTATCCAGAGGTGAATCACTTTTCTTCATAGTTGATAAGTCAATGGTATAGTAGTAGTAGTAGTAGTAGTAGTAGCAGTAGTAGTAGTAGTAGTAATAGCAGTAGTATATGGAGGAGGAGGAGCAGAAGGAATGGTAGTATTGGTAGCAGTGGGAGAAGTAGTTTTTGCATAATAATAAATAGTTTTATATGTTTTAGGTTTTCCTTTTTATTTTTAACTTAATAAACATGGATATTTCAACACACAAAGAAAAATTTTAAAATAGAGGATTGTACGTGAAAAGCAGCCTTTGGTATGTCAATTTTTTCTTTTATACTTTTTATCCTGTGTATTTTATCTTGTATATTTAAAATAATTCAAATTTAATGAAATAGTTCCAAGACTGTACTCCTTATCTGTGTCTCCTTCTTCTCTTTTATACAAATTGACTAATTGACTTTTTTCTTGAATGTCTTCTTTTTTTAACTACTATCATTCACTACACCACTCTTCCTCATTCCCCCTTCAAAAAAATATAGAAAATCACTCCCTGTTAACAAATGATTATAGAAATTAAAAAAAAAATAAATTCATATGTTGGCTATGTGTGCAAATATATATCTCATTTTGAACTCATCAAACCTTCTGGCAATAGGTGGGAAACTTGAGTCATCATCAGTCTTCTGGCATCATATGGTCATTATGTTGATCATAGTTCTTAATTATTTCACAGTTGATTCTCTTTACAATGTTGCTGTTATTATATTAATTGTTCTGGTCTGCTCAGTTCACATGGTATCAGTTATGGGAGTCCTCCCAATTTTCTTTGAATCCATCCACAGTACAGTAATATTCCATTACATGAACACATTATGATTTATTTACTCATTCTGTGATTGATGGACATCCAATTTGTTTCCAGTTCTTTGCTACAACAAAAATTCTTCGTTTAACTATTTACACATAGATGCATCTTTTTCATCTTTCTCTGATTTTTTTGTATATAAGTCTATTCGTTCTCCTCCCAGCTGTGCTTTTGATCCAATGGGTTTCAGCATCATGACTCAGCTTCCTTCTCCCTTGGGAACTTCTCTTACTGCCTGAGGTCTTTTCACCCTGTAACATCCCTCTATTCTGGACCCCTTCTCCCACTGGTCAGCTCCTTCTGAAGTCTTCAGTTTGGAGAGATACTCTGGCTAACCATCATTCATTTCCCTCCAGGCTATACTGACTTTGTCACCTTGTCTCTGGAACCTTTTCCCTGCCCCTAATTTTCAACTTCCTTTTATACGTTATCTTCTTCCACTAGAAAACAAGCTGGGGGGGAGGGGGAGGGAAATGTCATTAGTTTTACTTGTATTTATATTCCCAGCTCTTAGCACACAGTTGCTTGCCTGATTGCTATTTCCTAGTCAATGAGCACCTACTTTATTCCCAGTTCTTTGCTACAACAAAAAGTTCTGGTATAAATATTTATGTATATATGCATCCTTTCATCTTTGATTTCTTTTGGATAAAAACCTAATCTTCTTTTTGCTGGGTGAAAGGGTTTAGTGCTTAACAATTAACAGTCTTTTCATCACAACAACCCTATGATGTGGGTAATATAAAAATTGTAATTCCTGACTTATGTGTCATTGGATTTAAATTTCAACTAAGTCCTACTCTGATATCTCATCATGCTGGGACCAGAACTAGTCTCTACCCTGTGGGTGGCCAGAGCCAAACAAACAGAGCAGGCCAGAGACAGAAGAGTCAGGACACAAACAGAAATCTAATTAATTTCAGAGTGAATATATGGAAGTAAATATATGAAAGCCCCCCAAACCCCCATAAGGAGAGCTTAAGGCTGCTAAGGTTAGGGCCACTTGCACACATTAAAGATGTGGGCCACAATACAATCATTCTTAGATCCAGAGATAATTCTCATTATTAGCATTTCTTGAGACAGTATAGGCATTCTTGGCTCCCATGGGAACAGTAATTGTCTCAAGTCTTGAGGGTTTCAACCACCCTGCCAGGTATAGAACCAGAGCTCTGTGGAAGGAAAAGGAGTACAGTACCTGTCAGTGACAAGGAACAGGAACTGTGAACACGTGATGGATGGCCCTGGGAAACAGAGGGAACTAAATCCCTCAGTCAACACTTGGTGCTGATCCAAGGAATACACTTTGCCAGAGGTGTAGAACATCCAGAGTGCAAAGGATTATTGTTATGCCAAGCTCAAGGCACAGCCTGCTTATTAGGTCTTAGCTCTGGAAAACAGGGTATCTCCAAAATATTTTGACATTTCCCCCTTTTGGTCAAAGGGAAGGGCTCTGAAAGAATTCCTACCCTTATTGCCAGTAAAGAAGAGGCAGGCATATGTCACAGGATATTGCCCAGGGGATTAGTTCCTTGAGGGGACCTATTGGAGAAGTAGGTCCCAGGTATAATTTCTAACCATTATTTGAGTGAGAAGCAGGGCAAGAATGTCAGAGTGAGAAAATGACAACACAGGAGTGAATCAGGGCCTTGGTGGTTGGATACATAGCAAAAGGAAAGAGTTTAAAAAAAAAACTAGGACAGTAGATTCAGCTTCTCATATGGAATCTTGGGACAACTGTCTCATCTGGATGTTGCCTGTTTCTGGGTCCATCCGCTCAGGAGCAGGGGCTTTCTTCAGATAATCCAGGCTAAAACAATATAATTAATTTTTTTCTCACAATTCTCATAATTATAAGATCAAATTACTTAAAGAGCTCACAATGGACTGGTTCTAAGAAGGGATATTTACATTTCACCAAAGTAACCAAGAAAACTTACGCATTAACATCAAGTTCAAACCCTATATAATAGGCACAAATTAATGAACACTCTCTTAGCCTCTGAGGGTGCAGCCAAAACAGAGCAGGCAGGAACAGTTGCTGAGAGAGTCTGGTGTCCCTGCAGAAAGTATAGTCCCAGATGTTTCATGTACTTGTCTGGTCCTTGAATAGCTTTTCTTGGACAAAATGCTTTATTCTCAGGTCAGCTCTGAAGGGGTCTGCTTCTGTTGTTCCAAATCTAGAGGTGACCTGATCTAATTCAATCACTTAAATTTGGTTCTACAGTTTTGAAACTTTAGAGAACTTCAGTTTATATATCATTTGCTTTTTTTAGCCTTACCTAGATCCTGTACTTGATATAATGTTTGATAGAATTCACTTGTAAATCTGTCTGATTGTAGTGCTTTTTTTTTTTTTAGGAAACTCATTTATGGCCTATTCTGACTTTTAAAATTATCAGACAGATGCTTAAAAAAAATTTCACTTTCCTTACCATTATGAATATAATTTATGTGTAAAATCTAATTAATTTTTACTAAAACTTTAGAATTTATTATCAAAAGATACTTAAAGCCTGAATTTCCGTGATTGATAAATTTGGAAGCCAATCATACACATCGATATATGGTTCTTTAGAGAGAACAATCTAATCCTATTGCTTTTCCTCAAAATTTACTATTCCATTTGATTTCATTAATTCCATTAATTAATTACATTAAATTTTTATCTTATTACCTTGTCTAATCATTTCCCCTGTGGAAGATACCATCCCTATATTATAAGTTAACCATAAATATTGGTTAAAATTGTAAGATGTTCATACTTGAATCCTGTTATAACTCAGAGATGTCCCAGTATCAATCTATTACTTAACAAATTTAGTGTTGTTTTTACAAAACTTCTTGATTATAGAATTTTGCTATTAAAGAAAAAAGAGAGACATAGTTATATCATAACAGAGGGGAAAACTCCCTTACTCCTTTCCCTGTTGGGAAAAAAAAAATTCCCTTAGCTCTGTTTGATTCTAGGCATGAGTCACATCTGACAGTCAATCATACAATAACAGTGTATTAAAGGCAAAGTTTAGGATTAACTGGGGGGGGGGGGGGAGGGATTTTCCTTTTCAGAAAGGAAATAGCATAATAGGAAAATAGAGACAGGAGGATCCTACCCAGGCCATGTCCTAGGTCATCCCTACAATCTTTCTCCAGGTACAAACATCCACCTTAGCAGTCCTCAGACTGTCACACATTCCATTTTCTACTATCGGCTTTATGACAATTCAGACAACTATACAGGTAATCAAGCTCAAAACAGCAGTAAATTTATAGTCCCAGGAATTTTTACCTAAAATAGCAAGATTTCACTAGTCACAACTTAGAGCTTGAATATCTTTCCTAATGTTTCCCTAACAGTTAACATTTCATTAATCCTTTACTTATGAATTAAGACTACCCATAGTCTGAGGCTTCAAACATATAGCAAATACCTAATAGTTGACTCACTATTAATATGTTGAAGCTACATCTTTAAACTACCTTATATAGCCAAGATTTTCAAATGAAAATCTGCTATTGTAGTAAATATTATCATCATCATTATTTTTACCTGTTTATAATTAAATATACCTCATTAAATATTTAAGTTTTCAAATGTCATCTTTCTTACCACATTCTTTTAAAAGCCTAATTCATATGTAACAAATTCCAGACTAAAAAATTATTTTGTCTGACAGCATTTCTGTTTTACAATTGTCTCTAAAGTTCAAAACATAAGAGAATTTAGATACAGGATACAATTTAGAAACACAATAATAACACAAAGAATATCATGTATTTAAAACATGAAGCAAAACTTCAGATGACATTAATTGCATTTCCAAATTATCAAATATAAAAATCATTGGTCTTATTACTTTTTATATTTTAAAACTACTTTAAAGTTATTAAATATTGAAAAATTACATTAAATTAGAGAAATAATAGTAATTTAGTACTTAGCATATGTCAGTCATTGTGTTAAGCATTTTACCATCATATCATTTTGATCTCACAATAACAACTATTATTACCTTTCTCTTTACCAATCAGGAAACTGGGGAAAACAGAGATAAAATTACTTGCCATAAAATACACAGCTAATACACTTCTGCAACTGGAACAGAGAAGGGTGGGCTTGCCAAAGGCAGACCTGGCTCCCCCTTGTCCTGCTGCCTTGGGGGATCTTCCAGGGACACTTGCTGAGAACTGGGCCAACTTGGAGATAATGACTGACTGGGCTTTGAGTGGTACAGCAGAGGGCAGTTCCAAATGACTGGGGTGGCTGGTGCTGGGACCTTGCCATTAGTGATAGTTCTTGGTGGAATGCTGGCCTTAAGGCCTGACCTGACTGCCCACACCCATACCCAACACACATAGAGCTGTAAATGCTGGAGTTGGGGAGCTGTTGGGGCAGGGTGTGTGGGGCCCCATATTTCCTACAGTTCTCCAGCATTCTCTTTTCTTAATCTGACCTGATCTGAGAGGAGTGATTCTTGGTTCTTTAAGGCAAGCCTAGTGGAGCACAAACTGACATTTTGCATCATCCTGGAAATGCATCTTTCCTGGAAATGTACATGTCTGCTTTTTGAGGACAAATCTACCTAAGTATGGAGCAACTCATCACTCGTAGGATAACCACTTAGCAATCAAGTGATTGGCCATAGCAAACCATGAAACAAAGAAAAAGACAAAGTGGCTCTTAATAGGACTCCTTCTAACTCCACAGCAATCATGTCAGATTGGCTGAAAAACAGAACATGTGCAGTTTTTAGGCCGTCTATAAATAGTAACTTAAGTGTTGATACTTTAAATGTGAGTCCTTTGTCCAATGAGAAGCAGGTGCCCATATGACTAGAGAACCAAGAAGACCAAAACAAGTCCATGAAAAAGAGAGTTCATCTCTTGGCTCCAGGAATTTTCTCCAGCTGTCTCTCATGTCTGGAATTTCCTCTCTCCTCATCTCCACTAGTGCCTTCCCTGACTTCCTTTAAGCCAGTGGTTCTCAACCTGCGGGTCGCGACCCCTTTGGGGATGGAATGACCCTTTCACAGGGGTCAGAGGGGTCACCTAAGACCATTGGAAAACACATATTTCTGATTGTCTTAGGAAGTGAGACTCCACTCCTCTATCTGTCTCTAGGCAGGTCCACCCACATTTAGATATACCTATATACGAGTATTAAAGGGTCACCGCATTAGGAAGGTTGAGAACCACTGCAAGCCCCAATTAAAATCTCATCTACAAGGAGCCTTTCCCAACCCCTCTTAATGCTAGTGTTTTCCCTTTTCAATTATTTCCTGTTTCTCCTGTATATAAGCTTGTTTGTATACATTTGTTTGCTCCTCATTGTGTCCCCAGTGATTAGGTTCTTAGATTATTTCATCAGACATTTCACCAATTTTATTGTAATGCATTGAAATGTATATGCAAATAAGTATTTGCATAATGTTTAGCAAGGGATTACTAATGCACTAATATCTGTTGAAGAGGACAAAGAGGTAGGAAAATCCATCCAAGTTATACATAAGAACCTCCAAATTTAATCAACATATACTTTGATTCTTGGTGACTTCAATGTAAAGGTGGACATAGATTAAAATGGCTTCCCACCATGCATATAAATGTATGAAACACATACATACTTATAAATATTTGTATATCTACATACCCCAAACTTCACTTGCTCATTGTTTGGGTTTTGATGGCTCAGAGTGAGTATAAATAGCAATTGTTTCTGCTCTGGCCAGAAACTCTGAGAGTCTTCCCTTCCCAGACCAATTCCTTTGTGAAGGCAAATCAGGCCATCTTTTGCCTAGTCTTTAATCACTGAATGGGTGTTGTCTCAGACATACCAAGACCTGAGAGAGACCTTAGCTTAAAAAGGCGGAGGTCTCCTACTGCATCTGGGCCATCACCAGTTACCCTGACCTATGTCTTGTCATTGCATTCTGCTGACTTTGGAAGAGAGAGTGAGGCTGATGACTTTGCACAGCTCTGAGTCACTTAAATTCCAATTTACTTGAAAGTCAAAACATCACTCTCCTCATGTCACTGGTCCTCTTTGAGAATGAATGATGAACAACAACAATATACATGCATGCACACATACATACATATATATGTATACTATATGTATTAAACATATACACACATACATACATACACATATACTTACACATGTATATGAAAAAAAATGTTTAATTACTGGGTGGCATTACTAACCTCTAACTTGACTTGATTCAGCAAAAACAATTGGAAGCTGGTTCTGTTCCACTCTTAATTTTTGGCCAAAAATGATTGGGAAAAGAAGGCATTTATAGATTGTGATTTGCATTGTTGGAGGGAAAACATACATTGCTGAGATCACAGAGTCATTGGAATACTGGAGAGGAATTAGAATGGAAATAATCCAAAACAGAGATAGGTTAAGTGAATTGCTCAAAGTTATTGGTTACTTAGTAGTGGTAGAGCTAAGATCTGAACTTTGGACTTCTAATTCCATGTTCAGTATTCTATTCATAATGTCACTCCTCTCTCAGAATGAGGCTCTGAAATTTTCCCTGTCTCCATTATCGTGGCAAGATTCATGAGAAAGAAAACAATCTCTTCTCAGATTTGTTCAAGGTCTCACAGCTACCTCTACTCCAGTCCAACATTCCATGCATATTGTTCAATAAAGCTTACCTTTCAGCCATTTAAAGCCATCTAAAAATTCTCTTCAAAGATACACAACATTGAATTAATGCCATTTCAGAAACAGAGTGAAGTTATTGTCATAGTCTTTTCCCCATTCTTAAGAACAAGTGTTTGGATTGCGGAGTGATTGAACTACACTCCATTCTCTTATTAACAGAAAATTGTCCATAAATTGCTGAGGCGTGACTAGCTCTTTTCCCAACACAGCTGCACACTCTTTATGCTAGAATCATTTTCAACTTCTCAGAATGAAAGGAAGAACTATGGGGAACTGACACCACTTTAACAACATCTCCTGTCACTCAGGAAGAAGAGGGACTGCTTTTGAGGTTCCAGACACGTAGAAGACAGGATCGTTGATAGCTAGGGCACTTTAAAAAAATCTCACTGTAATTTCTGAAGCTCAAGAAAAGACATCACAGAATCAAAGAAATTGAGGCCAGGAAGAGTTCTTAGGTGCCATATAGATAATATTTGTGAAGCACTTAGCACAGTGCTTCATTTATAGTGGATGCTTCATAAATATGTTCTCCCTTCCCATCCTCTCTTTCATATAGTTCAACCCATACTCAGAAGGAATACACATCACATTATCCCAAGCCTGAGAGATGCCACTTCTTGAAGATTTCCATTGAAGAGTTCTCACTACTTTTTCGTAACTTTAATTAAGTCATTCGTGTTTTTTTTGGGGGGGGTTGTTTGTTTGTTTTTGTTTTTTACCCCCAAGATTGAGCTTAGATTTGCCTTTTTGAAATATCCATACTTTTGCTCCTGACAAATCAAGTCTCTTCCACATAACAGCACTTTGGGTACTTAAAAGAGAGCTATCTTGGCCCCACTGAATTTTCTCTCCTCCAGGTGAAACACCCCCAATTTCAGCTGATACTCATATGACAGGGACTGAGGGCCGTTGACCATGCTAGGTGCCTTCCTCTAACATTTTCCCACTTTTCAATGCCCTTCTTAAATTATAGTATCCAGAATTCACCATTCCACTCCACAAGTGGTTGACATGTAGTTGCTTTTTTTTTTTTGCCACTGAGTAGGGAATCAGTCATCAAATACTACTGTCTTTTATTTCTTCTACCCCTTACTGAATGATGTCTTACCTCAAAATGATCATAGAGTGACTGGGCTAGATCGTTACTTGGGATCCAAGCAACTGCTTCTTCTTCAGAGCATCTAGCTCTCTCTTCTTCAGGAAAAGTCTCAGATTTGTTTATTAGTTCTCAGTGTACATTTGTTCTTTTCCTTTCCATCCTTCTCTATCTGACTTTATTACTCTTCCCCCATTCCTGATTAGGGTAAACTTTCTGCTTCTCTACTTAAGATCACTCTCCCCCCTCCCCATTGAATCCCAGTTTCTGTTTTTTTAAAGTTGTTCTTAAACACACACAGGCATATACTTCATTGTTCCTGATAACTAGAAAAAATAAAATGGTATCCCTCAAATCCCTTTTCTTTCTCTTCTGAGAGGTAGATCAACCTGCACTTGGAACACTGATAAGAACCACTTAACTCTCAGAATTACAAATATGATTCATTCAATGCAATTCATTGCAAAATTCATCCCATTGTCAATACCACTTGAAATTCTTAGCCTTGTTTTTTTTTAAATTGCTTGTTGCTGTTTAAACTGTACCCTAAGCATTCCATTAAGAACCTTGCAACCTATTATCATGTGTTTGTAACATAAAAGTCATACCTAATTTTCTTTCCTTAATCGCAACTACTCCTTAGCTGCTTCCTGCTCTTTTCCCCATTTGAACTAACTTCCGAGATATTTCACCAAATGTCACCTGCCAATCTACCCTACCAGCGTGCTTTATCCAACAATTTGCTCTGTGTGCTTTTTTCTTATTTATACTTCAAACATATGGTGACTTGGAATAAGAGCTTGGGGATATTTTTGCTTTGTATTATTTCAGTCAAGAGTAGCTTGTTAGTTTGACACCAGACTAATCCCTGCTTCTGCATTAGTCAGCTATGTACTTCAGTTGAGATTTGTTCAATAAACTCCCATTTTCTCCAGATATAAAGAATCATATGGTGCATATAGCACATTTTTTTTCAGTTTTATATAGGAATAACTGTACTTCTTCACAAAGGCTCCAAGGCATTTTAAAAACCCTAATGTGCCTTCTAAATCATCACAGTTAGATTAAGTTTCATTTAGTACAGCTTGGACATTTAGAAAATGTTTTTAAAAATGGGAAAATTGTGAGTGTCCTATGGCAACTCACAGTTAGCTTGGGTAGTCTATCAAATTTTCTTTACTCTTGGACAAACCAGGATTTTTCATGACTGGAATCTTCTGGAACGATATGCATCTATTATGAGTCATGCCATCTACCAATCTGGTGTATAGACCCCTTATTTCAGTTTAGGATATTAATGGGTGGAGTAACATGGAGTGGTTGTTGCCATTTTGGTCTTTATCTATGGTGGTATCTTGGGGGTGGCTCCACATGGGACCTTGGGAAAATGGTGTAGGGGAAAGTGTATCGGATTTGGAGTTAATAACCTGGGTTGAGCCCTGACCATTATGACCTATAGAATCTTGGATAGATCACTACTCTCTGAGTCTTGGTTTCCTCATCTGTAAGATTCGTGGGTTGGACTGAAATAACCTCTGTTTCCTTCCAAAGTTCTAAATCCATGATTTTGCCTTGTCAGCTTTCTTTCCTTTAACTCTTACTCTTCTGGTCTCTATTATTTAGCCCTCTTTCATCCAGATCCATCTCCTTCAACCTTTTCTCATAGAATCTGGAAGTAGGATATGGACATGAAGATTGTTCTCCTTCAAATATTCCTCAATTTCTCCCAAATTTTTCTTCCCTAAATTTAATCTCTGGCCTTCTAACATGTCCAAACCCCTCTACATATTATCTTCTCACTTACTTTTTTTTTTCAACAAAGTAGTCAGGTGGAAAATATGTTTTTCATTCCCTGTTAAGAGTCAGGAGGCATTTTTCATCATCGGTCTTTTGAAATGATTATTGTCTACTATGCTGATCAGAGTTTTGAAGTTGTTCAGTTATTTTACTTCATATTATTGTGGTTGTGGTGTAAATTGTCTTCTTGGTTCTGTTCATTTTACTTTGTACCAGTTTGCACAATTCTTTCCAGATTTCTCTGAATCCTTCATATTTTGTGATTTTTATGGTCCAATAATAATCTGTTACATTAAAACATCTTAATTAGTTCAGTCATTGTAACAGTGAGCTCTCTAGCATCCCCAGGATGGCCTGCTAGCACAGGTTCTTTGATCTGCTTTTCTAGGAAAGAGTGTTCAAAAAAGGGTTAATAATCCTACTTTTAATTACATCCACTAGTTCAGGGGAAAGGTCAGCACCCTGAATATCAGAGAAAATACAAGCAGAGAAATTAGCATAAAAATGAACAGACAGGGCTCTGCCTAAATCAAAGCAATATTGCTATATATTTTACATACACTGCTGGATCAGGAGAGCCTTTAATCTGAACTTACACACCCACCCACCCACCCACACACACACACACACACACACACACACACACACACACACACACACACACACACGTATATCACAATCCTCATGACTCAGTGCCTAATTAAGTTAGTACCAAAAGGTGTGAAAGCCTTCCTACAAGCAAGCCTCCCCTAAGCAAACTTCTCTTTAAGCAAGTTCCTCCCCCAGCAGGCTCTATGTGATTGAGGATATATCACTAGGCACATAGGCTGATTAATTGGTGGGGAAGATCTTATATCCCTTTATCCTTACAGCCATTCTTCAAATGTTAGGCATCTGCTCTGCTCCCAATATTTTTGCTGTTTTCCAAGTATTGTTATGGATAATTTGGTCCAAATGGGTCCTTCCCTTCTTCTTTTGTTGTTCTTAGTGTAAATGTCCAGTCATGAGAGACACTGTTTCATCAGAGGACATGAACAATTTAGTCACTTTGCCAGCATAGTTTCAAATTGCTTTCCAGAGTGGTTGAGTCAATTCATAGCTCTACCAATTAGTGTGCTTACTTTCCTAAGCCCCTGACATTATTTATTTCCATCTTGTATTATCTTTGTTAATTTTCTATATAGGAGATTAAACCTCAGATTTGTTTTCACTTGTATTTCTCTTATTATTAGTGATTTGAAGCATCTTTTTGTATTATTATTGTTTAGATTTAGTCTTCTGAAAACTGTTTATTCATACTCACCATTTATGTCGGGAGATTGTTCTTTATTTTAATGATACAAAACTTAATATAATCCCTTATTATAAAGTAGATGCCCAATATCATCTCACTGATCATAATGATGATCTTAATGATGGGAAAAGAAGATAAAAAGAAGGGTAGGTATATCTCTCTCATAATTTTCCAGTCTCTTAGAAATTATAAATAACTGTTACCCTATCCTATAGTCACTTTTTACCTGCTCAGTTTCTACTTCCACAGAAAAGGCTGTGAAAAGTGTCCATTAGTACTCATCACTCTGTTTTCAATCATCTAACTTTCCTATTCTCTGATGGTACCTTGATTGTTCCATCAATTAATGCCCCAGCCTACAATATGGTGAACCTATATTAAGGTTCCTTATGTTTTGTGACACTAACCTGTGTCCATTAAGTCTTTTTTGTCAAAGAACAAGAAATAATAACTAAATCTTAAACTGAATAGTGAGTGAACTGTAATGTAGTTAAGTTAGCTTGTTAGGGTATCCAGGGACACCAAAGAATATACATTATAAGTGGGTATATACATTTTTTCTCATTATTCCATGTTTAGTATAGGAAGTAAAAATGACTTTGGACATGACAATGTTATTTTTTCTCTAATAAAATTATGTAACAGAACTGCCAGAAAATATTTTAGAACAATTAAGTATAATCAATTTCTTTGTCTTCAGAGACAGTACTATAGAAAGATCATGGAACCTGGAGTGAGAAGTCTTAGGTTTGAGTTCCTAGCTCTGACACTTACTATTTTACCTTGGATAAGTAATGCAACCTCTATGAGCCTCGGATTTCTCATCAGTAAGACTTCATAATTATACTTGGATTATGCTACTGAGAGGTTGTGAAGATCAGGTGAGAGAGTTTATGTACAGTTTTTTGTAAACCTTAAAGTACCATCTATAGGCCAGCTGTTAATAGCATGAAATCAAGAGAAGAGTTTGATTATTAGGTTGCTGATCCCTTTGCCATGCTTCTCTGGAAACCTCATCACCCTAATCTATGGGACTTACTACCACAAATATTGATAGATGCTGAAAATAAGTTGAAAAAAAAGTTCAAGTTAATTCATGGGTGATTTGGAAGAGCAATACAACTCTGGCTAGATTACTAAGACCTACAAGTGATTTGCCTATAAATAAGCCAAGAAAATCCCTCAAACCAAACAGGTATGTATACAAAGTCTTCGAAGTGGTGTGGGTTGATATACATTTTCCAGAAACAATTAATCAAGCATTTATTAAATACTTAAAATGTGCCAGGGATTAAGTGAAGCAATAGAAAGACAAAGAGTTAGTTTAATCATCAGGAAACATTTTGGGGGTTATGTGTTGAGTCTAGTGGATGAATTTTGTATTCTTTTCTTTTTGGGGGGGAGGGGTCCAGGACTGTGATATAGTAATAGGAGGAACTTCCAATGTGGAAACTCCCTCCACTGATTCAGATAAGCTATTTCTCTGCAACATATAGCCTTAGAGATCTACCTGTGGGCATTTACAGTTTAAATAACTAGTTTATAGTCTCTCAGCTCATAGTATATGTCAGAAGTAGGGCTTAAGTTCGGGTCCTCTTAATTCCAAAGCCATGCCTAGGTATCTACCATACCATGCTGAAGTAGAGAAAGTAATCAGTTTCTGTGAACTGTGGACTATGCTGTCTGGAATAGTGTGCTAGATTGTTTGTATAGTTTATACACACCAGACTTTAAAACCCCAAACCAATAGAAGGATAATGTTTAGCCTCCCACCCCTTTATTTTTACCAGCTCTGTTTTAGAATAGAAAAATGGGTCAGATCAGATCCTTCCAGGCATTACTGAGTTTGTGACAATGACATCAGGGGATAATTTTCCTTTTTGTACTTAACATCCAAAGTAAAGGGATTTTCCTTTAATATGGCTGGTTTCCTTTAAAAAAAAAAACAATTCATGGTTCTATCATTCAAGAATTAATCATAACCCTTTTTGAACTTATTTATATTTTGAGTTTGAATAAACTCTACTGTGTTTCATAGATGATCCAAAGAATTAACAGAGTTTCATGGTAGGAATGAGTAAGCTTCAGGATGTATTTTATCAATAAAGAACTATGCAAGAGAAGCAATGTAAAGTAGATCATCAGAGAGAAACATTATGGCAAAGAAAGTCAAAAACATAGAGAAAGCAAGAGATAACTAATGATAATGCTCCATAGGGATCCACTCAATTTCAAGAGATCTAAGGGAAAATAATATGCAGAATGACTATGACAATGTCAATGGAATGAAAACAGCCATAAAATAATCTAAAGAGAATGCCATGAAATATAATGAATGAACTTGGCCCCAGTGAAGAGATATGAAGAGGAGCCTCCCCTGTTTTTTTCTTCCTTCCAGAGATGGAGGGCTATGGTGTAGAGTATTGCAGATGTCATATGTTTTTGATATGTTGGCTAGTTCTGATGAACCGTCTTCTCCAATATTTTTTTATTCTTTGTCATAAGTGGTGACTCTCTGACAGGAGGAAGAAGAGAAAGAGGAATCTATTAGGGAGAGTAGGTTATATAAAGATAGAATATACCAATACAATTCTACTTTAAAAACTAAAGAAATATTCTCAACATGTTGATTGAAATTTCAATGAAGGATTCATAAAAGGATACGGACAATAGTCCTTTGGGATGAGAAGATGTAGATGGATTTTGATCTATATCATTGAGATTGCAGATTGATGGGTTTAAGGAATTATCAATTGAACACCATTCCATTACTCTCCTACAAATTTCCTGTTACTTTCCTTGATTTTGGTTAACTAATTCCTATTGATTTTCATGGAAGAAGAAGAAAAAAATTTAATCCCCAATTTGATTCAATTCAACAATCATTTAAGTGCCTACGATTGTGTGCTAGGCACCATGTGCTAGGTACTGAGTATAAAAAAAAAATCACCATTAATTCCTATGCTCCAGAATCTTACATACCTATGGCAGAAATAGCATTTGCACAGGAAATTGAATTTTTAAAATATACAAAATAAAAATAAAGACAAAGTAATTTCCAGAGCACAGAAACAACTGTGGGAATCAGGGAAGCAATATGACATAGTGGAAAGAAAGCTGGCCTTAGAGCCAGAAAGATGTTTTGTTTTATTCTGTGAATAAATAAAACTTCTTCTTGAATAAAACAAGCATTTCCATAACATAGTATTATAAAGATAGATGATTGCACATTAAACTACAAATCTTTTATGTACAACTTGATATTCTTTTAAAATATATATTAAAATTATCATGTAAAGTTCTTTTTTTCCTTTTTTTCTTCCCTATTCTCCTTCCTCCTTAAAGATCATCACCATTAGATGTGTGTATATGTGTGTCTGTGTATTCGTATATGTATAAAATCATTCTCTATATACTTCTGTTTATCAGTTCTTTCTTTGGATGCAGATAGCATCTTCCTTTATATGTCCTTTGTAGTTAATCTGTATATTTATAATAGTCAAAATAACTTATTTGCTCAAAGTTGTTCTTAAAACAATATTGCTGTTATTGTATACAACATTCTATTGGTTCTGCTCATTTCACTCTCCATCATTTCATGCAAGTCTATCCATGGTTTTCTAATATCATCAAGCTAATCATTTATTACAGCACAGTAGTATTCCATCACAACCATATACCACAACTGTGGTATATTCAGCCATTCTCTAATCGATGGGCATTCTTGCAAATTGCAGCATTTCTGATAAAATGGTTTCCCCAAACTCACAATACAAGAAAAATTTTAGAAACACAATAATAACATATACAATATCATGTATTTGAAACATGAAATAAAATTTATTAGCATATGACATCAATTCAGTTGAATACATTTCTAAATTACCTTTTGTGGAAAATCATTCATTTTTGTCACTTTGGGAAATCTGTGCTAATTGTATTCAAGACCAATATAGAATAATTTTGATCCAATTGTGCTTTTAACTAAACTTAATTTTGTAGTTTTTAAAAAATATTTCCATAACGCCAAATACTGGGTGTCTTTTACATTAAATCTTGATTTCCTCAAATAATTCCATACCACAAATGCATTTAGCCTGGCTCTAGCCTGTTAGGTGTGGACAAAGTGTGCTAGTGGTGGGCCAGGCCAGGCTGGAGGTGACAGTGGGGTTGGTGGTCCATGTGGAAGCTGGTTCTTTATAGAAGTCTCCTGTTAATAAACTGAAAGATGTTGCCCTTTGCTGGAGGTGTTGTTCCCCTCATATTTCCTGCAAATTATCTTAAAGTGTCTCTCTCAAACACACCTGCCCTTATCCTTTTGTTCTGTAAATCTTCCTTTCTGGACCTTTGTCTCCTCTGCAATCCTCCTACATTGCCCCTTTCATGGTGGGGTAAGTGAATAAGAAAGAGAGGGGCAGTCAAAAATTTTCACTTCTTTAGGCTTACTTTAAAAAAATTTTTTTTAATGTTCCTTCTTCTCTGATTATTCCATACAAAAGTTGTTCTTAAGGGTACCATGGACTTTGTTTCTGAGAAATCCAAATTTTATAGACATTGTAATGAAGGACAGTTTTGGTTTGAAAGTTCTGCCCAATAGTACCTATAACCCATTTTGCCTAGGCTCTAGATCTTCAAATCTGTTTAGCATGTACAAGTAACAATAATCAAAGGTCCCATATTTATCTGGACAAATTTACTTTGTACTATGTATTAAAAATGCTACCAATTCATGCAGCATATTTAGAAAATATAAGTTCTAGTAAATCTTTGGAACTTTTCTGCATTGACTTTTACCTCTGCAAAGAGCTAATGGAAGCATAAGCTATATCATAATGGCTACCACTTATTTCATCAGGTATGCACAGATGTACTCAACTAGGAACCAGAAAGTTTCTTATTTGCTAAAGTTTGACGGGAAAAATATTTCTCAGCACATCAATTCCCTGCTGGAATACATCCTGGCCAGGGTAAAGGCTTGGAGAACAAAGTCTTTAAGGAAACATTTGCTTTGGAAGGTATTAAGACGTCTAGATGTATGACATACCCTCCCCAAGGAGACACAAAGCCTGAGTATTTCAATCTCACACTGATGAACATGTTAGGAAAACTGAGACATAAAAACAAAATCTCAATGGAGTCAACATGTGGCATTTCTAGTACCAGTGTCATTTACAACTTCACCAGGAATGATGCCATAGACTTCCTATCATACACGTATTCTGTTATTTGGGTGAGAATCACACCTACCTGTTTGCTAATGTTTTAGAGCTCTTGACAATGAAGAGAATGCAAATACATAAACGCTAGTACATCTCTTGGCTAATACATTGCCTGAAAGAAACTTAGCAACTTTCCATGACTATCTATGAAAAGGTCTGGCTCAAGTAAGCTCTTCAGAGATAGTCATGAAAAGTTGCTAAGTTGCTAAAGATGGCATGATGAGCAATATCAGGAACTTCATCAAGATGACAGTCTTTATAAGAAACATTGGTATTCAACGAACTTAGAAATCATCAGACCTATAAAAAGCTATCCTATGCCCGCAAAGAGTTCTGTTGATGGTGATGATAGTCAGTTCTTTTTCAGTCATGTTCAATTTATTGTGTCCCCATTTGGGGTTTTCTTAGCAAAAATATTGCAGTGGTTTGCCATTTCCTTCTCTAGCTCATCTTACAGATGAGGACCTGAGGCAAAGTTAAGTGACTTGCCCAGTCACAAAGATAGTAAGCCTAAGGCCAGATTTGAACTCAGGAAGATGTCTTCCTGACTCCAGGCCAAGCGCTCTATCCACTGTGCCACTTAGCTGTCCCAAAGAGTGTTAGGGGCTCCATAAAGACCAGTCATTGTAATAACCTGTTGTCTACAGGAGAATTCACTCAACTCCTTGAGGAGCAGAAGGAAAGATATGATGGACACTTAGCTAAAAAGACTCTGAGGAGAAAAGGTGTCTAATAGTTGCAGAAAGACTGTCTTATACAGATTAATAGCTTAGTAGGGGATGTTTCAAATGAAAATGCTAATCACTGTAAATAAAAAACCTTCCTTTGAAGTGAGGAGGACCTTGGCTCAGACAAGGGTGGGGGCAACTTCACTGAATTCATAGCAAATTTTCCGCTTAGAAGAGCTTTAGTTATAGAGACCTACAGTCCAGGGACAATCCATAGAACCTAGAAAATCTCATGGGTTTGATCACAAGATCAGGTTGTTTGGGTTCAGGTTTCTAAGCCCAAAGATAATGGTGATCAGTCCATGCCATCAACTAGCTAAGGTTTCAGTGCACAAAAGCCAGTAGGTCACAAAAGAGCTAGCATCATCTGAATTGCGACCAAGCTAAATTATAATGTAGGAGAAAGAAGAGGTCACAGCATAAGAGGAGCATCGATCACACATATAGCCAAATATTAATACTAAGGCTTGATCCTCTAATGTGTTTTGAAAGTAATTGCATGTGTTCATATGTTGATAAATGAGCTAATGATGACATTGCTCCTTATTTCTATATGCAGTATCATCTATGTACCATATCTATGGCTGTTACCTATGTATTGTTCTGGTGCTTGTTTATTTATACACTAATGATTCTTCCTGCATCATAATAATACAGGCCTATTGATAATATTGTTGCTTGCTATCTTTGCATTTTTTACTATACATGCTTATTTGCTTATGTATTATCAATAAGCTATCATGATGGGTGCATGTGATATGTCCTACATTTAATTTAGACATCCTGTCATTGAATAGGCCTGTCAAGTGATGTTTTGTGCTGTACTATGTCTACTACATGTAACATTCCTGTGGGGTTTCTTTAAATGGTACTATGGGATGATTATCTGTGATGATGGAAAAATAGTGTTGGTTTTCCTTTTGATACGTGTGATGCATATTTGCAGATGTTAAGTATATCATCAAGTGAGTTTTTCAAGGACTGAAAAACTTTTGGTCATGTTGGGGGAGAGAGTAGCCTTGGGTTTCTAAGATTCAGAAACACTCAGGAGAACCAGAGGCCATAAAGACTTAGTGGACTAGAAAATATGGTTGTCATATATTTCCTGAGTTTTGAGGTTTATAGTTGCTTTGGCTTTAGAATGATTTCCACTAGAGTCTTTGGCATGGTGCAAAAGAGAGTGCAAGGGAATAACTAAAGAATAATTCCTCAAGAGCTGAGATCTTCAGAGAGTTCAACTAGTTTGTTAGATGAAGAAAAATATTACCATTCTTTTTCTTCTTGTGACTTTTATTGAACTATATGTTTGTTTCACACATTAGGAAGATTTGCTTATGAGTATATCCTAACTGAGCATCTATCTTCATAACTAAGAGTTGTCAAAATATATTATTGGTATCTTTTGTTTTTTACTTTGCCAGAATTTTTCACAAAATCTTTTTTCCCCTCTCTAGTGGGAATGGAAATTTGAAGATCTTCCCTTTCCCCTTAATAGACCTAAGGGGGAATTTGAAGGCCTTCCCTGCTTTGAAAGTAAACTCTGCCCCCAGTAGGCTGAATGTAGTCACATGGAGCCTGTGGTGGGATCAGCTTGTTGAAGAGCCCACAGGAAGTGAGGAATCAGAGCCAGAGAGATGACGGGAGAGAGAAGAGATTGAGGAAAGGAGATAGAGAGGTTTGTGAGTAAATATTGATCTTGTAATTGTTTTGGGAAGGCTAAAAGATGCTGTGGCTCTCAGTGTTATTATGGCTTCTGAATATCTTTGGTACCATGATGGAATCAACTTACTGGTTTTGGGATTCAGTTTTCTGGTGTCTAAATAAATGTTTCGGTTCTGTCCTTTATATGGAGAATTTTGTATAAATCAAACATCATGTAATATTTATAGTCACATTCTTTTTTTGATTGTGGGTGTTGTCAATAATGCATTGGCATTACACCCTCTTAGAGAGCCATCCCATATAATATTTTTAAAAGAAGTAAAAAGAGACAAAAAAAATCAGCAAAACTAATAATATATTGAAAACATATGAAGATCTATACAACACATTTTCCCATGAACCTCCAACCTCACTAAATAAGTGTGATGTGGTATCTTCTTATATCTGTTCTTTGGAACCATGCTTGTTCTTTGTAATTTTACAGTAGTTACTTTTGATTATTTGGCAGTTGTTTTTTCCATTTACATTGCTGTCACTTTGTGTGTGTGTGTGTGTGTGTGTGTGTGTGTGTGTTTATGTGTGTGCTCATGCATGCATGCATGTGCATGCTTGTATGTGTAATTTTTTTGCCCTGCTTATTTCATTTTCCATTAGATTGTGTAAATCTTTCCATAATTCTCTATATTCAGCATATTTGCCATTTCATTCTGCACAGGAATATTTAATTTACTCAAAATCACAATATTTAGCAAGTCCCCAATAAATAGGCATTTGTTCTTTTTCCTAGTCTATCCTATTACAAAAAGTGCTGCCATATATTTTGGAGTACGTAGAAACATTCTTCTCATTAGTAACCTCCTTTGAGTATAAACCTAATAGTAGAAAGTGGGGGGGGTGGGGTCAAAGAATATGGACATTTTAGTTACTTTAATTAATTATTTACACAATTCCAAATAGCTTTCCAAAATGAATGTACTGTTTTACAATTCCACTCACAATGCATGAGTGTGCCTGTAAAATAGAGTTAATATCAAGAAAGAGAATATCATCATCCAAGCATCCACACTTCTTCCTAACTCTACACCTTTAGTGAAACTATGCTGTCAAATCAACTCCTTGATATTATGTTATGAAAAATTCAAAGAATTATGAAATACTGGCTGTCTGGATCCTCAGCCACAGTAGGGACTGTCATATAACTGGTATAGTTTAGAAGACTTGCAACAGATTGTACTAAAGTTTATTCTACAGTCTTCCAAATTACTGTAGATAATATTAGTGTTAATGGGTTTATTTTATAGCAAAGAAATGCTTCCAGAAATCCAGGAAGAAAACGATCACATTGAAGGGAACCTTTTACTTTTTCAGTTCCTTAATACATTATGGCTTTCAATATAGTGTAATAGCTTTCTCTACCCCCAGAGGATGTGTGTGTTTCATTATATGTCATTATCTTATATATATATATATATATATATATATATATTGGGCATAAAAGACTTTTTTTGCACAGGACATAATATAACAGAATTTTTATAAAGAAATGCATGCATCCCATCTTTTTTTGCTATATGTCTCTTCTTGGGTTAGCAAGAAACCACTTTCCTATTCTGTAAAGGCCTGTGGAATATATGGATTAATTGCAAAATCTGTGCCCTATTTTCTCACTCAGAGTTTGGATGAAGCATCCTGATTGGAGAAAATCTCTCACTTTGTACCAACTTTTTTTTTCTTTTAGCCAAATACCGTTTCCCTCTAGCAATTTAATCATAATTCTGTGACACTAAAAAAGGAGGGGAGTAACCCATAACAAAGCAGCTGATGTATCTTTAGAGAAGAACCTTGGACGAATTCAAATGGGCTTTACTCAAAATTGAATTGAATGTGACACCACATTCATGATTATATTTACCCTGTCTTTGTATGTATATATCTAAACTTCAATCCTACAAAGATTTGCAATTAGTCATTGCAGGTACTCCCTCCACTGATAAAGATTGCAACTCCTCTATGACTCCAAGTGTTCAAGAGCTATTGTGACTAAAAGATGAATCATTCTAAGGTCAGCCTGGTGATCAGCCTGTCATAACTTAGCTGGGCTAATCCTTAAATGACAGACAGACATACAGTTAGATGAAAGACATGAAATCTTTCCAGATGGGTAGGACCTGACAGGTCTGTGTCCTCTTGGCATAGCTTTTTAAGAACACAGGATCCCCACTGTACTATGGTTTATTTAATTTGATTTGTAAATTTATTTACTTAATTTAATTTTGTTCAACTTGTTATTCCTTTTAAATTTATAATAAATTTATAATAAATTTATCATGTAATTTTCACCCCCCATGCCCTAGAGATGGTTACCATTAGTCATAAATAAATGTGTGTGTGCGCATGTGTGCATGTCCATGTGCATGTGTGTGTTTGTGTGTGTGTAATCGTTCTATACACACTTCTATTTATCAGTTCTTACTCTGGATGCAGATAGCATCTTCCTTCATATGTTCTTTTTAGTTAATTTGGGTATTTGTAAAAGTCAAAATGACTTTTTTGGTCAAAGTTGTTTTTATAACAATATTGCTGTTAGTGTATACAGTGTTCTCTTGGTTCTGTTCATTTCACTCCTCATTATTTCCTGCAAGTCAATCCATGTTTTTTTCTAAGATCATGAAGCTCATCATTTCTTATAGTTCAGTAATATTCCATCACAAACATATGCCATTATACGATGATGAGGCATTGGAGTAGTATTATGAAGAGGGTATTTTTCTATCTCTATCTACCTATCTATAGTCATATCCATATTTGATAGATTGTAAGCTCCTTGATGGTAAACACCGCTTAATTTTTGTCTGTATCTGTAGTGCTTTGCATGGTACCTAGAACATGATAGGGACTTAATAATCCTATATAATAATAATATAATATATATAATATTATAATATAATTATGATATAATTATAATCCTATATAATATATAATAATAATTCATTAGCTGATTCTATAGCGACCCCTATATTTATATCTATATCATTATCTAAATACATACCATATTATATCTGACAGAATGCAAGCTTCTTGAGGGCAGAGATCATTTTACTCTCTTTACAATTTCAGCAATCATCCATTCAATCAACAAGTATTTATTAAGTATTTTCTATATGCCAAGCACTATTCAAACAATTGGAGATAGGAAGAAAGACACAAAAATAGACCCTGGTCTCAGGAACTTAAACACTTAAAGGGGTGAGAACATTTAGATAGATACATGATATAGATGTAAACAGATATATGCACATTTATATTGCATGTATTTTTGTATAAAATACATACATATACTAAGATAGATCTAGATAAACACATATACACATAAATACATGTATATACATATATACATACACACACACACACACACACACATATATATATATCTATATATATATATACATTCACATACATGAAATAGATAAGAAGGAAGGTAATACTGGAGGAAAATATTCAAGTGACTGCCTCAGAACCAAAATAAAAGAAGGAACTATGTGTATAGGTTGTTTTTCTATTTTCTTTTGATTGAATAAGGAGTTTAAGTCATAGTAACATCAAAATAGAAGTAGACATTTAGACATTTAGAAAACTATCAACCATACTACAACATTGCGGTATATTGGAAAGGGTCAAGATTCTAGTCTTGTTTTTAACACTACCTGGCCATGTGATCTCGAATGGCATTTGAGTTCAACTTCTCACTCTTCTAATTATTCCTGTAGAGGTAAGTCACTTCTCCTTTAGGGGCTACCAAGTCATCACTTAAACCAGATGACCTTTAAGGGCCCTTCAAGTTCTAATTTTATGAGCTCATGACCTGAACTTGATTTTTGATATGTAAAATTAGAGGGCTAGATGATCTCTGGGTTCTTTCCTAATTATAAAATTCTACCATTTCACCATTCTTTTTGGTCAGGAAATTTGCTAGTAAAGCAAGGGAAGGAGGATGGTAAAAGCTGATGGATGGGCTATCATGGGAGGAGAAAACAAACTGTCAGTGGTTTACCAGTGCAGGTCAGCATCGTCTCTGCAATTTATAGTCTTAGAGCGCTATAGAGTACTGAGAGACCAAGAGGTTTGCCAGTTACATAGCCACTGTGTGTCAGAGATGGGACTCTGATACATACTGCTCCAAAATTCTTGCACCCAAAACCAGGAGAGAGGGATGTCCTAAGGATAGGGGAAACCTGCTTTTTGCCTCAATGCAAAGTATCCCAACTTGTCAGAAAATAACTTATCACTCTAGGATGGAAGGAGACCTAACTGTTGCAATCCTGAGCAAGTCCTTCACCTCTTTTTGTATCCCTAGAGCCTAGCTCAGTGTCTGGCCCATAGTAGGTGTTTAATAAATGCTTACTGAATTGAATTGAACTTCACCTTTATAGCCCTGAATTTCCTTCTCTATAAGGTGAGGGAATTGATCTAGATTGTTCCTCTAACTCTGACATTCTGCCATATTAGGATTTCCTCATGATGGCTGCTTGTAACATATATATTTATGTGTATAGCCATATATTGCCCTATACACCATTTATATTTACATCTATAGGTATGAATATATCTATATCTAGCTATTTATATGTCTAATCCCTCCACCTTTTTCTTCAGGGTTATACTAAGTTGGGCTCAGGGTGACTCTAGCCATGGGCTTAAGTGAAGGGGTAATAGGCTGGACTGGGAATCACAGGACCAGGGTCTGAGTACTGGCTCACTGTCTCACTATCTGACTGCCCTCACAGATATTTTTACTATGTATTGTTTATCTGATTAAATAATTATATTCTAAGAATAAAATTACTATATAGTTGAGGATTTTCTATGTGTTTATGTGGGAAGTGACTCTGTTATGCCAAGATCAGTAAAATCTAGTTAAGTACTGGAATGGAGTTTCCTTTTTAATCTTATATATTTTATTTTATGTGATTTAAAAATATTATTCTGAGAAGGCATCTATAGGCTTCACCAGATTGCCAAAGGGGTCCATAACACAAAGTGTAAGAACTGATGCCCTGGAGAGTGAGCTATTGTAGACTCCCCTAGACAGATGGAACCAAGGAATAGGAAGTGATCCATTTTCTGAGTTCTATAGAGGGCTTGGGGACTTCCTTAGCATTTCTACCTGTTGGGCCCATAACCAGGCCTGGTTCCAGATCCTGCCTATTGAATAGAATCAAGAGAAGATGACATATGATAACTAAATATGCAACCAAAAACCAAAAGCAAACAAATAAATCAGTGATGATTTCTGCGTGGAAAATCAAATCAGGTGAAGCTCAGACTAATGCCACCTTATTTTAAATTCTGTTACACTTAATGGATATTAATAAGTGCCTACTCATTAAAAGACTTTGCTAGGCTTGAGGGATTCAAAGACTAAAGGAAAAACAGTCTCAACCCTCAAGGAGCACATGTTCAACATTACAATATCTGCATTTATTTCCTATGCAGCTGGATTAGTGACACGAGTCTCATTGACTTATATTCAGCTGATAACAATGGTTCAAATGGCCTTGACTCTGTGTGACCCACAGCAATCTATTAAAGTCTGGAAGTAAGACATGTGCATATTCCAGGGTAAGACCCAACCAACTACAAAGGTCACTTTGAGGAAGGTACTTCATAACCTTAAAATCTGTATACATAGCAAATGTGATTTACCATTATTAACATTTTCACCACCCTGAACATTTGCATACTTTAAATATTTCCTTCTTACTCATAAAGCTCTGAAAAAAGAATAGAGATTTTTTTAAAGTCCCTGCTAAGTGTTAGAAGGATAATCAGATGTATGAGGAAATATAGAGTTTTTATTTCTCTTTTCTCACTTGTCTCTTTGTAAATGCTATCACCCTACCAGGTGCATAATCATTAAAAGGGGTGGCACTGTTTAAAGGGCAATTTTCCACAGAAATCAAACCCAATATTGTTTAATTACCTGACATTGTGAAAATGGCCTACAAAGAATAATTTATAGTTTTCATTTGTCTGACCATTTGCCTCTTGCTTTCTGTATCATCTGTATCTTCTAAGGAAAGACAACAATTGAGAGGCAGCATGGGGGTATCCGGTAGAAAGAATACAAAACTGGAGTCAATAAGATCTAGGCTGAGAGTCAGCCTCTGACACTAGCTGTGGGACTGTGGGCAACTCAGTGTTTCTGAGCTTTGCTTTACTCATCTGTAGTGACTACTTCACAGGTAGTCGTAGGACTCAATTGTGATTATATGTGTGTGTGTGTTTGTATACACACATACATACATACATTAGACTTTAGAAGTCTATTTAATAGACTTTTACAAGATATATAACATACTTTATCTTTTTATACCATATATACTTTTTATGTATATATGTAAATATATCACATATTCAAATATATATGGATTTGTGATTTTATGTGCATGCATATGTATATGTACATATATGTGTATAGCTATATACATATATACAAATGCACACACATAAATATGTATGTATATATATATATATATATATATATGTATGTATATACACATATCCATGTCTATCTGCTGAAGCTTAGGGGTTCTGGGACCCCAAAATAGTGACACACGGGTCCTACCTGAATGAATTGGACCCAAGCCTTCTTTCAGTCAAAGACAAACAAGGTTTATTAAAACTCCTATAAGTGGGCATGATTCTAAAAATCTGCCATATTCACAAGTGGCCAGATTGAATTTGAGCCCTTTCATGGGAATAAGATAGATCTCATATACAGAAAAATTGTGGGAGAGATCTAGGCCAAGTAGTCTGGGGATGACTGGAGGAAGGGTCTAGGGATGATCTTAAAGGGAGTGACCCAGTAACTAGGCTGGGGTGACTGTGAGATAACAGAGAAGGGCCCAGAAGGCCAGAGACCTGGACTGTGTGGCCAAGGGAGAAAGATATCTAGATAGGATGAAGGGTGGAGAGTAGCTGGAGGCAATCTGGAGGTAACAGATAATGAAGGACTGGGCTAGGTTAAGGGTAACAGAGAATTGGGAGATTGGGCATAGGGATAATAAAAGGTCAGTAGTGAGGATTATGGCTTCAGGTGAATGCCAAATCAAGTGGTGAAATTCAAGGAGAGTTCAAGGGGGTTTCCAGAGCCTGTACCCCATGATATCTCTCTCTCTCTCTCTCTCTCTCTCTCTCTCTCTCTCTCTCTCTCCTTTAAAAGTGATTTCCAAGTAATATCTCCATGTCAGTTATATTATTATAGCCATTTCAGATGGGCACCTTCCTATTAGGACATTTCATTTTTCCTTTCTGTTAGTATTTACAATATCCCAAATCAGTCTGATCTGAGGATATTCTAAATAACTGATTATTTTCATGGTAAAGAGAGGCACTAGCTTGAATCTTTGGATATCTTAAGCAAAAGCAATTTAACTTCCTGGGGCTTCTACTATTTATTCAATAGATAAAAATATTAGTAAAAAGATGATTCCCACTCATGTCAGTCTCTGGGAGTTGAACACCATAAATTACAAATGATCTCTTTATGTACATGACTGCAAATTAGCCTGAAATGGAATGTTGCCATATTTGGTCAAGAAAGCCATAGAGTTGTTCTTTTTCTTTCTTTTGGGGGACTCCTTTTGTCTTTCTGCTGACACTATGAGCATTTGTAAGAATTTTTTGCATCTGGCACAGGGTCTGAGGGACCTGGGAGAGATACATTATAAACACCTTTATTTTATGACATACCATACTTTTCTAAATTTGGTGATACCTTTCTTTTACCCCCTATGTTGCATTCCTAGGGATCAATTTCCCATCCAGGGCAAAAGAATTTTCAAAACACTTTGACTGGTGGTAATGGGGAGATATCTGGCCAGTCACAGGCTGGATGAATAGATTGCCTCTAGCCTATTAACTACATTGGGAAAAGTTGACTTTTTTCTAGTTTCCTCATTTTCTTATCTCCCACAGTTTTATAGTACCATAAGATGTTAGCCATTAGAACTGGAAATGAACTTACAGATCCTGTAGTTAAAGTCTTATTAGTCAGATGAGGAAACTGGGGCCCCAAAGGTGAAGTGATTTGGCTAAGGTCACATAAATAAGTAGCACAGTTGGGATTTAAATTCAGAACTTCTGACACTAAATTAATGGCTCTTTCAATTACATTAGACTTCAATAAGTGACTAGTTATCTTGATATCATACTTTCTTCAAGGAGAAAAACTAAAAAAAATCTATGCATGTTTTTATCTTGGAAGGGCAAATAATCCTAAGCTACATAAGTTCAACAATTTCTACACTAAAATAGCCATTTTTCTTTGTCTATTTGCATGTTTTATCCTTCCAGTCACCCAGGTATCCAACCCATGCCTGATTCTTCCCTCTCCCTCCAATCTGCACCACCATATCCAATAAAATGATGAGTCTTCTGCCTCCACAGCATTTCTTAAATCTACCCCCTCCTCTCCATTCACCTAGGCACTTTTAAATCTAGAGGACCTTTAAATCTATTACCTCTCACCTAATTAGTCTCCCTGCTTCCAGCCTCTTCTATCTCTAGTTCATCTGCTGAAAATCTGTCAAATTGTTCTTCCAAAGCAAAATTTTTATCACAACTTTCCCCTGCTGAAAATCTTTAGTACTTCCATACCTCTATAATATGGGGTCCATCCATAGTCTTCCTTGACTTCGCACTCTCATTCACATCATTAATTTAATCAGTGGACAAATCTTGCTACTTCTAACTCCAAGCCTCTCCCTACACATACAGATACCACCCAGTTCAGGCTGACATCACCACTCACCTAGATTATCTCCAAAGCCTGCAAATTGTCCTCTGTACATCAAATCTCTTCACACTCTAATTCATTGTCTGTACAACTGCATATAGCCAATGGGATACCCATAGGGGCTGCTATGAATATGCAGGCATATTTCCAGGGTTGAACCACAAAATATAATAGACTCTCTTCCTCAAAAATGAAACCAAGCTATTTATTAATATACCAGAAAGCCAAATCTACCATGGTAATAAAGAAGATGGTATACATACCAGTGCAGGGAGCACCGTCATCCCCAAGCCTTCCCTCTATCAGGTCTCCTCAACAAATAAGTTCCCTTAGGCTAACTGCCCCTTTTTCACCCACACTAACTGCTCCGCCTCTGTCTGCCTCTTCTCTCTCTCAGCTCCACCTCACTCTCCCACTTCCTGCTCCACTCATTTGGCAAGCTCCTCCCACCATAAGCTCCATGTGATTTGGGCTCTTGTGAATCAGGCTCAAAGCTGGTAACGTAGGACTATTAATGGGAAAGAAAGATCTTCCCATTCTATTAACAATACATTAACAATAGAAGTTGCTAAAATTATTTTCCTAAGGGATAGGTCTGTTTATGGCATTATCTGATTAATTAATTCCAATGACTCCCTATCACCTCCTTGTCATCATAAGTCAAGAAATGAGTTTACTGATGATTTCTTATAAAACAAATTGTATAGGAGAAGCAGCATAAAGGACATCATAAGAAAGATGGGTTAGAAAAGCTTGTCATGTAGCAAGAGTGTGAAAGATAACAAATAGACAGCCTGCCTGGGTCAATGATATTGGTATGATATTGAGTGATTTAGAGGAAGGTCCCAGTATACAGCATGGTCCCTGGGTAGAGGATTTATAGGGAAGACATAGATAAAGACTGCGCAGGATGAAAAGGTTTCATAGGCTGTGATCTGCACACCTGGAGGAAGCACTCTTCTTGATATTATCACTGCTCTGTTCAAGTATCAAACTATGTTCTCTGGCCCCCAAGCCAAAGTAAGGCTTCCATCAGAAGGTCAAAAACAAAATATTCTGATCCAGAATGAACTTTTTTTTGTCATGTACTGAACTGTTTTGTCATGTAATTTGTGCCAGGATGTATAGCCCATTACTGGTTGGGACTCAAATGTGCAACAATATACTCACTGCATCAGCCCAGTCAAATTGTATATATGGATATTATTTATGGATTCTATGTACAAGATGAAACCTCTCTAGACATATGGTTCATCAAAATCTTGATTAACTTTCTTGTTTGTCTTTTGGCTTCTGTTGTCAGACTGTTCTTCTGGATTATGGGTGTGGCTTCAAGCATGTCCTTTGGTCCTTGTGTGCTTGGTATCCCATATTGGTTGATTTGAAGAATGATTCTTTTTTCCTCTGAACAAACCACCTTTTTTTTTTTTTTTTGCTTCTGGGCCCTCATGAAATAAGATATTACCATGGTAACTATGGCTACCATAGTGGCCTGTACCGTCCACAAATCAAGGTGACTTGCCAACACCAAAATCTCCACCATGGAGGGCTCATTGCCTCAACACACAGCTGGTCTTGGGGCTGGGGGGGTGCCCAGAGGAACTGGACAGCATGACATCCTTGACATTGGCCTATATAAACAAATTTGATATTTGCTCTGTGTAAATAGTGTAAATATGCCTTTAAATAGAGTGTAAGTTTTCTTTTATTCAGAAATGTAATTTATATGCCCATTTCCCTAGCCTTTCTATTTTGATGGTAAATATGTCTCTTAAAAATACTACTATCTATTTAGATGAAAATAAATCTGGCCCAATTATGATGCTGAATGCACATCAAACCTGGTTTTAGCAACAGCAGAACCAATTAAAGAAGGCTGAGACAGACATTGTTTGACCTGTGACTGAAGGATAAGCCTTACCAACTGTCTACTAAAAAAAGAAATGTTTGATCTCCTTAGTTAATAAACCAATATTGCTTTTGGCTTTATAGAATAAAAAGCAGTTTATTTTTCCTCCAAAAGTCATAATAGTGAATTAATGAACATTTTTGGATTATCAGAAGCATTTTTTAAAGTAGTTCTGAAATAGACTACAAACTCTCTCTGAGGTTACAGTAATTTCTTTTCTTTTTTTGTGCTTTTTGGAGGAAGGGAGACAGGGCAATTGGGTTAAGTGACTTGCCTAAAGTCATACAACTAGTAAATGTTAAGTGTCTGGGTCTAGATTTGAACTCAGGTTCTCCTCACTCCAGGGCCAGTGCACTATTCACTATGCCACCTAGCAGCCCCAAGTTATAGTAATTTCTAAACATTTAAAGCCAATGGCCTTATCTCAGTCTTTGTTGTGTTTGACTGCAAACTTTTTACACTTTTAGCCCTTTTCCTTCTGGTCACTTTCTCCTTCCTTGGCTTCTATAATACTGCTCTCTGTAATAACACTGCGGCCATTTGATTGAAGGAAACCTAATCAATATAGAACAGGAAAGAAGGGCAATGTGACAAATGGTTTCTATACTTGGTCAGAGAAACCCACTCAAGGGTTAGGAAAAATTGTTGGAAAAGATAAGAATGGAAAGAAATATTTTGGAAAGCATGATGGTTCAGGAAGAAGGAATTAGAAAAAGCAAATATTTGCAAATTAGACTTAAATCTTACTCTCTAATATTGTGGGGGAGGGGAGGAACCTTTCTTTGAGAAAAGAATTGCCAAATTCTATGTGTGACTAAATCAAATAACACCAGAAAGAATGAAATTGATTGTGTTTTAACAAGCAGGGAAAGACTGATTTAGGAGATCCTTGAGTCAACCCCCATCAGCTTATTAGAGTTGAGACTAGAATTTAAAAACAAAAGAAGAGTAATAAAGAGGAAGATTTATGGTATTATTGTATTAAAGTATTATGTACTTTTATAATTAGGGGAAGATAGGTGGTACAGTGGGTAGAGAACTGGGCTTGGAATCAGGAAGATTCAGCTTCCCAAGATCAAAACTGGCTTCAGACACTTACTAGCTATGGAACCATGGGCAAGTCATTTAACCCTGTTTGCCTCAGTTTCTCATCTGTAAAATGAGTTGGAGAAGGGAATGGAAAATCACTCTGGAATATTTATCAAGAAAAGCCAAAATGGATTGGATATGATTGAAACAATTGAATAACAACAACCAGTATAAAACCAATATCCATACCATTATAATATGGCACAATTCAACAACTAAACTTTAAACCATTTGTATAAGTAATTGACAACTAAAATGGGAAATATAGATGACATTGACACCTTCTATAATACTCTCTTCCAGAAGTTTCACCACTGTAAATTAATTGTTAGAATAAATGTTTGAAAGAGTTGACCAAAAATATCTGAATTACTTGCAAAAAAGAAAGAGATGACTTCTAAAGGCAACACTATGTTAGACTATAAACTCATTTTATAAAACTGTATGAAGAAGGATGATAGCCAATTATGAGCAGCATTTCATAAAGCAGAAAGAGGTACTAGAAGATCAAACCAGTTTAAAGAAAGCTTTATAAGATATCTAACTAAGTAAAGTCATCCAAAGGGCATTTAAGGATAAAAATGGAAGGAAGACTATAAGGAGAAGAAAAGTAAAAAAGATTTATAAAAATCATTTTGGGGAGTTAAGCCAAGATGGAGGCACAGAAGCAGGAAAACTCCATGAACTGCCCCATAACCACCTCAAATACCTATAAAATATGACTGTAAACAAATTTTAGAGCTACAGAACCCACAAAGTGACAGAGAGAAACAAATCTCCCAGTAAAGGCAATCCAGCAGGAGGACAGGAAGGGTCCATCACAGTGTGCTGGGAGCCAAGCCCAGCCCTGCAAGTGAGCCTGCAGTTTTAGCCCCAGGGTAGCCCCAACCAGCAGCGGCTATAGCAGACCTTCAGAGAGGGGGTCACCAGCAGTGGTGGTGGTTTCCAGAATTATCAACCCATAAGTACCAAAGACAAAGTAAAAGGTCAGTGAAGAACTCTGTTGGAACTGGGGGGGGGGGGGGGGAAGAGTGCGCTCTGGTCTCTGCCCACAGAGTGAGAAGTGGCAGAGGCATGGTGGTCATACAGCCACCTCTGTGTGGCTGCTTCAGAGCTCCTGGCCTTCAGATTGTAGAGGGACCAAGTGACCATTCAGAAGTTAATCACTCTTGCCCTAACCTGCCTGGATCTGGATAAGTATCTTGGGTGGGTGTGCTGGGGTGTGTGACCAATGAGCCAGAATGTGGGGAGTAGGGCACTGCAGAAAAGGGCACCCAACTAATAGCTCCAGCAGGTGCAAAAACCCCAGAGATTTGGGACAAAGCTCTCTTTTCTGGAAGCAAAGTTCTACTGTGGCAAAGAGCTCAAAAGTCAAGCAATTGAGTGGCAAAAGGAACAAGCAAAGGAAGCAAAGCAAGCACAGCCATCAAACCTTATATTCATTTTTGGGGGACAAAAAGGATCAAAGCATGGAATGGAAGGAAGACAATGAAGTCAGAACTCCTGCACCAAAAGCTTCCAAGAAAAATATGAATTGATTACAGGCCATGGAGGAGCTCAAGAAAGATTCTGAAAATCAAGTAAGAGAAGTGGTTGAAAAATTGGGAAGAGAAATGAGAATGATGCAAGAAAATCATGAAAAGAGAGTCTGCAACCTGGATGAAGGAAATAACACCTTAAAAAATAGACTAACTCAAATGGCAAAAGAGGTTCAAAAAGCCAATGAGGAGAAGAATGCCTCAAAAAACTGAATTTGCCAGATGGAAAAAGAATTTCAAAAGCTCACTGAAGAGAATAATTCCTTCAGAATTAGATTGGAGCAAATGGAAGCTAATGACTTTATGAGAAACCAAGATATTATTAAACAGATCCAAACAATAAAAAAAAA
>CM053581.1:139632340-139703552 GCA_028627135.1 Pseudochirops cupreus | reverse complement strand
AATTTCTTTTCATTAATTGCCTTGATATTCTGGACTTTTTGTTCTTCCAAATGAATTTTGTTACTATTTTTTCTGCTTCTATAAAATAATTTTTGGGTAGATTGATTGGTATAGCACTGAATACATAATTTAATTTTGGTAAAATCCAAAGTCTTAACTGTCCCTTTTCAGCAGACTCAGATACCTCTGAACTGTTAGCAGATACCAACTAGTCCATACTAGACATTCAGGCTCACTGAGACTCAGTTTCTTCACTTTAAATAATAAAGTGGTTTTGGAACAGCTTCATGGCGCAGTGAATAGAGCACCAGCCCTGGAGTCAGGAGGACCTGAGTTAAAATCTGGCCTCAGACACTTAACACTTACTAGCTGTGTGACCCTGGGCAAGTCACTTAACCCCAATTGCCCTGCCTTTCCCCTTCCAAAAAAAGCAAAAAAAAAAAAAATAAAGTGGTTTGGATAAATAATTTCAAAGGGTCTCTGTATCCCTGAATGCAGGGATTCTATGATTCTTTATGTATATCTTTACCTCTGGCCAGTTTCTGTGTTTTGAAAAGGGATTGCTGGAAACCATATCTTAAGGTAGACGATGAGAAGCCAAAATCCCATATTTGCACTGTATTGTAGCCAGAGTTATTTTGTTTCCTTTATCCATCCAAACATTAGGAGAATGCTGATGACTATCAGTGGATCACTAAGTAAAAATGAAAAGACATTGCATATGTCTTTATTAGTCAGTGGAACATTATGTTTTAGATTTTGAAGAGATTCCAATAGTATAGAGGTCTAATATCTCACACAGGGCGTGAGTTCCTCTTTAACATCCTTGACAAATGGTCATTCAACTTCTACTTGGAAAATTCATTCTTTAAATACCAATGCTGTGGTTTCTTTACAAAAGCACCCAGGTGTAATGGTAATGTAAATGGGAAGATTTTTCCCATCCATTAAAAGGCTTATATGACCTGAATAAGTCACATGGAAGCCTAAGTCACATGCATTTGAGTCACATGAAGCCTATGCTGAATAGGTGGAGCAGGAAGGGTAGAGCAGAGCCCAAAGGAAGTTGATCAGATCAGTTAGAGCTGTGAGAGAGAGAAGCAGGCAACAAATGTGTTCCATTGTGGGAAGGTCCTAACAGGGGGAAGGCTTGGGGATGGTGGTGCTACCTGCAATGCTATTGTGCATGGATTTCTTTGTTGCTATGATGGATTTGGCTTTCTAGTGTTGGGATTCGGCTTTCTGTTGTTTGAATAAATGATTTGGTTCTGTCTTTTATGTGGAGAGTCTGTTATGTTTTGGGATTCAGAATTCTACCAGCATATTCATAGCCACTGTAGGCATTGTGAATACTGCATTGGCACTATATCAGGTGAACCATGAATATACATCCAATCCAACCTTGACCCTCAATACAATCAAGGGACAATCCATATTCCCTCCCAGAACACCAATGGGAACATGGGAAGTCCTAAGTCTTCCATACTTTTTGAAGCTCACAAGTACCTTCTCTGGCCTAAAAGGAGACGAGGAGACAACGAGATCAGGTCAAGATGAAAATGCTCACCTCTCCACCCCCAAGTGACTCCTCAGGTTGTTTGTTTTGTTTTTGTTTGTTTGGGTTTTTTTTTTTTTGTCATGCTTGATCCAATTTCTTAAACACTCAGATACTTGGTTAGCTTAATAAGTTATTGATGTGCCCTAGGACATGACCAAGTTTCCTCAGCCCATTTGAACACTACAACCTTAATCCAGTTCCAAATACTTTTCATACTTAGTGTTGTAATGCCATGCACAAACAGTTTCCCAAAAGAATGCTATTGTGAACACCTTTTAATGTTCTGATTACACAGTATAGTGAACACTCTATTTATTCCATAACAAATCAAGTCAAACTTTCTCAGAAAATCAAGGTACAGTACAATATTCACAACATTACATCTTATCACAGAAAATCACAATATAGTGTTCACACAGCTTAACATTAGAATGGCCACATAGTTTTCACCAAAGTGGCCACAGTATTTAAAACAAAAAACAAAAGAATAATCATCTGATTTGCCTAAGGGAGAAACTCTCCTTACTTAATCATTCAATCATTTCACAATACCAGTCTGTCTTCCACTCGTGGGGCAATCATAAGTTAACTTAATCAGTCTCTTATCCAGATTCACAATTACTAAGTATCATTAATCACTAAACACAATTATTAGAAAATTACACAAACCATCCACTCCTCAGTGTCTAGTAAACTTCAATTTCATCACACGTTCAATATCCAAGGAGATGCCTTTTCTTCATCTTGACTCAGGGTGGTCTCTCAGATTCCCTGGATCCCCTTCCATGGTCCCAGGTCCTACCTGAATCCACCAAACAGTCACCTGGATTCAGAGGCAGAAAGCTCCCAGGTTCTCTTCCAGTCCTCCAGGCCATTCTTGTTACACACTGAAATTCACAGAGTCCAGCACATTTTGAAACCTCCACAACTTCTATTGCCAGGAACTTAAGGATCAGCCCAGCCACAGACAAACGATGTTTTATCTGGGTCATGGTTCTTCAGTCCTCCAGCAGTTCATCTGGCCTTAGGACCCAGAAGAAATCTTGGCCTTCTAGGCAGCAGCCACTTCTGCCTTCCAGGAGGCAGCAGCCACTTTGGCCTTCCAGGCAACTCCAGCCTTCACCAGATCTCTCAGCAGAACAGCTTCTTTTACCAGGAGTAAAAATTCTTGATTCTGACTGTCTCTTCTCTGGGTTCTTCTTAAATATACACACATACATATTGGCTTCTTTTCTCAGCCAACCCCTTCCTGTTATATCAGCAATAGGAGACAGAGTTCACACCTTGTTTCTTTCACAGAGGTACTTAGCCCTTACAAGTGTAAATGATTGATAGCTTGAGATTTATTCTCATCCCATTAATGAACCAGGGTATCTTAACATTTAAGTGGAACAGGTGATTTTGCTGAGTAAATCATTCAGTCTCACTCATCAAACTATATAAATTTCTGATCTTTAATCATTTGATAGTTCCAAGGACTTTAATGGTGGGAACTTGAATTTTTAACACAAGTAAATATGACTTAATATTGATCACCTACATTTGGAGGGATAGAATTAACTTTCTTAGCTGTGGCTCCTCAGAAGGCAGAAGCTATAATAGCTGAAGAGGCAGTTGCCAGGATCCATTTCTATAAGGATGGACTCCCTAGATGAAGGCTGTAGCCACTATGTTAGAAACTGTACCCTTTATCTGGGAGACGTTATTATTTGGTCATTTTATTTCAATTCACTTCAAAGTATGCTTATTAATACACACAAAACATTGTACTAGATGATGGACATATGAAAATTTAAAAAATCACAATCTCTGTCCTCAAGGAGATATACAATGATGACTATGATACAAGTTATAGTAGAATTTAATTCAGGGCATTTAAATCAAACAATAGAACGAGAGATACAAGGAAGAATGAATCATTTCTAGCTGGGGCAATCTGAAGCAGTTTTGAGTGATTGTGAAGTCTAAGGTTTTAACATTCTAGTAGTGGCAAAAATAGAATGAAGATGGGATTTATAAGATTTGAGAAGCTGAAAGAACAAAGAGGCCAACCAAGATGTTCAAAGTGTTGTCAGCTTGAAGATGGAAGCATCTAAGGATGATTGCAAGAGAAGAGATGTAAAGGAAAACTGTAAGACAAGTGTTGAAAGCATCAAGGAAAGTGAAAGAATGCCTTGCAGAGCCACATAGAGTGGTAGAAGCTATCAACAGGGATTTGGAGGGAGCAGTGAAATCATGTTGCATGGACTTCTTTGGGGGAAATTCATTCTGATTCCTAGTAATTAACACATCCATGAAAAGCATACACAAGAGATCTGTTTAATAATTTTAGAATTTTGTTTGTCCTAGTTGTGGAGCTCACATCTCTACAGTTTCTTGGACCTACCCCTTGTATTCCTTTTGGAAAAAACAACAACAACAACAGCAACAACCACAAACATAACAACACTCTTTGCCTCTGGCCAGACTTTTGGTTCCTTTCTCTTTCTATGAATCCTTGAGGATTATTGACAATGGCTCTTCATTCATATCTGTAAGTTCTTTCACCTAATTGTGGGTAGACAATTGTGAAATAGTTAGAATGAAGAATGGTTTTGTGTTGACTTCACCACTTATAAAATTGGTAAGTCATTTCACTTCTCTTGGTTCAGAGTTTCCTCGTCTATAAAATGAGGACAATACTTGAATTATGATCCTAATTCCCTGTGGGTAGGCACCATTTTTTATTTTGTCTTTATGCCCCCTCTTATTTCCAGAGTTTTCCCTTGGTTAATTATTTCCTATTTATCCTGGTTTGCACATATTTGTTTGTATGTTGTCTCCCCCATTAGAATGTAAGCTCCTTGAGGACAGGAACCTTTTTTATACTTCACATAAAGAAGGCACTTAATAAGTGTTTACTAAATCAAATTGAATTGAATTGAATATTTACAGGAAACATAGGACTTAAAGTACCTGGAAGAATACTTAGGGATAAAGTGTTGGATTTGGAATTAAAAATCACACCTCAGACATTTACTTGTGTGACCATAGACAAGTTAATGTACCACCATAAATTTTACTCCCTTGAGTTTCCTCATCTATAAAAAAAGGATTGCTACTAACACCTTCCTCCCAGAGTTTTTACTAGTGTCAAATGAGAAAAAGATGGTAAAGTGCTTTACGAACCTTAGCATACCACATGAATATTCTGTCTTATTATTTTATAGATGAGGAAACTGAGACCCAGAGACTTTAAATTTATCTCTATTAAATTTCTTCTAATTAGCTTATGACTTTCATTGCAGCCTGTATAGATTTTCATGGATCCATATTCTGTTTTCCAACATATTAGTCATCTTTCCTATCTATGACTTCTGTACCTTCTTCCAAGTTATTGACAAAAAGGTAGATGAAAACAAGGCCAAGAATAACATGGAGTCCCTCCCAGCTGTCATTAGTCTATTCAACATTCAATGGATCCAACTAATTCAGCCAAATTAACTGATTGAGTGATTTACCCAAGGTTAAATAGCAAGTAGATGTCAGGGCCAATTTGTTGTAAATAGCAAATAGAATTATGTATATAATTTGTGAAGCATCAAGCAAATATCAGATCTGATAATGATAATGGTATGATTTGTCAGAACTTGGAAGTTCAATCACCATACATTTATTAGGCTCTTCTTGTATGCAAATATATACACATAGGAGTGGTATCATGTTGAAATGGATGTTGAAAGCTGGTGTCAGAACCAAGAATTGATCATCCTGGGTTCAAACCCCATCTCTGATGCATTGTAACTGTGTGACCCTGTGCAAGTCCCTTGACTTCTCAGTTACCTAGGCAACTTCTAAAATTATGAATTGAAGATAAGGTACTAGCATCTATTGCTAAAGAGAATTTTCTCTTCTGGAAATTATTTTACTGATATAGTTTCCTATGCCAGTGAAATCATAGATCTAGTCTCTATCCCTGCTCCTACTATGTGCAAAGAGTGCAATTAGAGATACAAAAGGGATATAAAGACAAAATAAAAAATGGTCCCTGCCCATAGGGAATTTAGGATCATAGATTTGGTGCTGAAAGAGACTTGAAGGCTATCTGGTTCAATCCTCTTATTTTACAAATTAGGAACTGAAGCCCAGGGAATTTGTGACTTGCATACTGTAACATAATTAATTAAGTCAGGATTTGTATTGGTAATGGAATTTGGAGATGTCCTTGTATGGACTTGGTTTTTGGGTTGAGTGTTAAAACCCAGAGCTTGTGAATCCCACTTGTGAGATGGACTTGTTGATGTGAAGAGAGAGGGCAGAACTGGGAGGAGCCATGAATTGGGAGAGAGGCCCAAGCTGAGAGAAGGCCAGAAGGACTTTTGGAGAGCAGTATCCAGTATAGTGGAGCCTGAGTTACTGAGAGAAAGACTGCTAAGAGCCCGTTGGAACTGCCCAGGACTTTTGAGAACTGCCACCCAGAGCTGCCAAGGACTGAGAAGGCGTGGCTATGATGCCAGTATTTTGTCTGTCTGTTTTGATGTTGTTTTGCCAGATTCACCCGATGGTGAAGGACAGTGCTGCTGTTGTAGAGGTCCTGGAACCTTGCTGTTGGTTCAGAAGCCCTGAAGGAGGATTTTCTTGTGGTACCTGCACAGAAATCCTGGAAGAGGGCCTTGCTGATGTTTTCAGGGGTTCTGAGACTGTTCTACAGGCAGACAGTGACTTGAGCCTTGTCTCCCCAGGAACTGAGATTGCTGAGGGCTTGCTTGGAGTGAAGATGAAAGAAGGACCTTTCCTTGGGTATTCAATGATGGCTTTTTGTGTTCTCCTGCCCCTTTTGAGATTCAGGGGTGGGAAGCTTTTGAGTTTTCTTTGTGCTCTGTGATTGACCAAATGAATGTACTTTGTTTATGGTTGGAGAGTAATCTCCATTTGAGAAGAGACTTTTAACTGACTAAATTAATGTACTGTTTAGGGGTGGAGTAGTACCTGGATTGAATTGAGAAGCTAGCTAAAGGAACAAGTTACACTGTATTTTGACTTTTTCTGTTCTGTGAATGTTTGCTCAATAAATGGAGTTTGCTATGCTGGTAATATGAACCTTGTAAGTTGCCTTTGCTTGGCATTACACTCCTCCAAATAAAAATCTAGTCTTTTACCTTACTATGTTGCAAGGGTCTACAACAAGCCAACAGATAAATAGAGTAATGACTTTTGAGGAAGGAAGCATGCTAACAACCAGGATAGTCAGGAAGGGCATCCCAGAGGAGGTGATGCATGAGCTGAATCTGGAAGGAATACTGGATTTTAAGAGATGAAGGAGTAGGGAGGAGTGCCTTTAGACACAGGTGACTTCCTGTCTAAAGGAATGAAGAGATAAATGAAATGCCAATTTGGTGAACAACAATTAAGCCAGTTTCACTGAAATAGAATTTATAAAGAGGAATAACATGAAATAAAACTGGAAAGGTAAGCTTGCAGAAGGCTTTAAATTCAGCCTGAGAAGTGTACATATTAATTCTAGGAACAATAAAGACATGGTAAAGATTCGTAAGCAGGGAAATAAGGTCAGATTTTACTTTTGGAAAATTGTTTTTGTCATATTTATGGAGGAGAGATTAGAGAGAGAAGAGACTGGTAGCAGGGAGTCCAATTAGGGGACCGTTGAAATTACATAAGAAAGGCATGCTGAGGTCCTTACCTAAAGTGGTTATGGTCATGTTACTAGCATGGAAGAGAGGAAACAAGCATTTTGTGCCAGGCACAATGCTAAGTGTTTTAAAAATAGAATCTCATTTGGTCCTCACCACAACCTTGGGAAGTAGGTACTGTTATTATCCCTAATATTATTTTCAAGGAAATAGACAGTAGTTAAATAGCTTGAGCAGTGTCATAATCTATTTTTATTTTTTTATTATTATTATTTGTCTTTCTGGAGGGGGGAAGGCAGGGCATTTGGGGTTAAGTGACTTGCCCAAGGTCACACAGCTAGGAAATGTTAAGTGTCTGAGACCAGATATGAACTCAGGTCTTCCTGACTCCAGGGCGAGTGCTATATTCACTGTGCCACATAGCTGCACCAAGTGTCGTATATCTAGCAAGTGTCTGAAGTGGGATTTGAAGTCAGGTCTTCCTGGACTTTAGTCCAGGATTTTATTCGCTGTGCCATCTAGCTATTCCTTTAGTAGAAAGAAAATTACTATAGAATACCTAAGGGAGTCTTTGAGCCTTAGTAAAATGTTGTGACATCAGTTGTGAGGGACGTATGAACTTCCCAGTAACTGGATAAGTGTGGAATTGAGGAAAGATAGCTATGGACATATGGGCCCTATGATAGTTTCTTGGATGGGTTAGCAACTGAGTGTCAGTAAGGACTCCAGGGCCTTACTGGTAGGACAATGTAGGTCTTATGCGTGAATGGTCACAGCACTCAGGTGGATTTAAAGGAGGGGACACCTGCTACTCAAGACTTCACAGCCAGAACTTTATCACAGGTGATCAATAAGCATTTATTGGGTGCTTTCTATGTTCTAGACACATGCTAAACACTGAGGATACATACAAACAAAAGTTCCTGGCATCATAGAACTAACTTTCTAACAAGGGAGACAACAAAGAAACAATATATATACACATGTATCCATGTATATATAGTCATATATATGTATTAGTATTCATATACACATAAACATATGCACATACACACATGTATACATATATATACATCTTGTTGCTGTTGTTCAATCATTTGAGTCCTGTTCAACTTTTCATGGCCCCGTTGGGGGTTTGGGGTTTTTTTTGGCAAAGATACTGGAATGATTTGCCATTTCCTTCCCCATCGCTTTTTACGGATGAAGACAAAAGATGGCCTAATTTATCATCACAAAAATATCTATCTGTGTTACTGGTCTTGCTCGACAATAAAGGATGAACAACAATCACAGATGAGGAATGGAGGTAAGCAGGGTTAAGTGACTTGCCCAGGGTCACATAGCTGATAAGTGTCTGAGACCAGTTTTGAATTCTGGAATATGAGTCTTCCTGACTTCAGGCCCAGCGTTCTATTCACCCTCACACTTAGCTAAGTGCTAGAAATACAAAAAGAGGCACTAAACAATCCCTGTCTTCAAGGAGAGCCCTCAATCTAAATGAGACAGACAACATGCAAACAACTATATACAAAACAAAGTAGATACAGGAAAAATAGGAAATAATTAAGAGAGGGAAGGCATTAGAATGAAGAGGGATTAAGAAAGTCTTTCTATATAAGATGGAATTTTAGTTGAGATTTGAAGGAAGCAAGGGAAGATGATAGTAGGCAAAGTTGAGGAGAGAGGGTATTCCAGGCATAGAGGACAGCCAGAGAAATTGCCCTGAGTTCAGAGTTGGGGTGTCTTGTCTGTGGAACAGCCAGGAGACCAGTGCCATTGGATCAAAGAGTATGTGTTTGGGGAGCAAGGTGTAAGAATGCTAGGAAGGTAGAAGGGAGCTTGGTTATGAAGGGCATTGAATGCTAAAAAGAGTTTATTGTATTTGACCCTAGAGACAAATTACTGGAATCACTTGATCAGTCCTGTGCATTAGGAAAAATCACTTTGGTGGCTGAATGAAGAGCGCATTGAAGTGGGCAGAGACTTGAAGCAAGCAGATTTAGCAGCAAATGATTGGTATAGTCCAGGCATGACGTGATGAGGGCCTGGGGCAGTATCCTAGGAGCAATGTTGAATAGGGGAAATATAGAGGCCTTGGCAACAGATTAGATATGGGGGAGCAGTGAGAGATAGTGAGGAGTGCCCAGTAACTCCTAGGTTGTAAGCCATGACCCCTGAGGGACTTGGGAGGATAGTGTTGCCCTGTACAGTAATAAGGAAGGTGTGGCGGGGGAGGGAGAAGGTTTAGGGGGAAAGACAATGAGTTTGGTTTTGGACATGTTAAGTTTCAGATGTCTGCTGGACATCCAGTTTTAGATGTCTAAGAGGGAGCTGGAGATGCAAGATCAGAGGTCAGGAGAGAGTTTCAGGAGGATTTAAGAATCATCGGTGTGGAGATCATAACTAAATCCATAAGAAGAGGGCATGAAGCAGGAAATGAGGATGAGGCCTTGAGCAAAGTCAGTGGGTCACAAATGAACCTGAGAAAAACAGATAAAAGGTAGGGCTATAGGCAGGTAATTGGAAGGTGGCCTTTGGGAGGTCTGGTAGTAGGCAATAACAGAAGTCCAGGTGTGTGTGCAGTCTGAGTCAAGGAAGACTAGGCCCATACAACATAGGCACCCAGGCATATGGACAGACAGATACAGGAGGAAGACTGCCATCCTTAGAAGAACAGAGGATCAAAGCAGGACACTAGACCTGGAAATAGAAGTCAGTGACTTCTATTTCCTAACCATTTCCAAACCATTCCACTTGACACCCTGGACAGCCTTCTCATCTTCTTTCCACTGGAACTCAGACTCTGCCCCTGGAATCCCGGGCTCTGAAAGGTAAGCTTTCATCTAATCCCACAGAAAAGCAGGCCTCAGCCTCACCTTCCAAACATCTTCCCTTGCCACCTGCCATCCAACCTCCCCTTTATGTATTTATTGTCTTTCTCCATTAGAATGTAAGCTCCTTGAGGGCAGGAACTATCTTGCTTATTTGTTTATATTTGTTTCCTCAGTACATAGCACAGTACCCAGTTCATAAAGTATTTAACAAATGATATTTCACTTTATTCATTCAATCATTTATTCATTCATTCATCCTACTGGGGTACAAGACAGAAACTTGGTCATAGGAAAACAAGGCAGAAACCTAATGATTGGAACTAGGTCAAGGTCAGATAATGCCCAGAGCACACAGACTTCTGGGTTAACCACCTACTGGCCTGTTGCTTCTCAATTTCCTCTTGTCTAGGACAAGATTGGTTCCAGTGTCTGTGACTGCAGATAGACATGGCTTAAGTGGCTCAGCCTAAGAAAGTGAGATGAATAGATGGGCAGGGAGCCAAGCAGATCACTGCATCATCTGGCCTCCTTCAGCAAATTCCACAAAAGCCAAGTGCCCTGAAATGAGACAAGGGGTTTGAAATGCAAAGCAGGGGAAAGAAAAACCTATCTATGCAGGGCTGTGTCCATAATAAGAACCAGAAGTCAGACAGATTGGTTTATTCAAATGCCTTTAAATATCCCTTTCTTAAACTTCCTCTGTGATTTCATGAGTGCACTTAGTACCTCTACTGACCCAAGTCACAACCCCCATACCTTAGCAGATAATTTTCCGAGTTGCCTTTTCAGGTTTATAACTTCACCATTATACTGGACACCTCATTCTTGTTCATACCACGCATCTGTTCAGTTGTGAAATCCTGCTGTTGCTATTCTCATGACTTTCTCATCTGACCACTTCCTTTCCTCCACTCACAGAGCTACCACCTTAATACAGGGCCTTATAACTTCTTCCTCAAATTATTGAATAGTCTGCTAATTGGTCTACTTGCCTCAAATCTCTCCTCATTTTAGTTCATCCTCCACACTGCTGCCAAAGTAATTTTTCCTTAATTACACATCTGACCATGGTGACCCTTCCTACTTAATCAACTCCAATATCTTCCTATAGCCTCTGGGATAAAATATAACCTACTCCACTTAGCTTTGCAAGCCCTGTGCAACCTAGTTCAATATTTCCAGCCTTAATTCTCCTTCCATACTCTGCAATGCAACAAAACTGGCCTCTCTGTTGCTCACACAGAACACTCCATCTCTTGTTCCTATGATCTTGCACTGACCATTCTTCATGACTGGAATCTCCTCTCTCCTTACATCTGCTTTATAGAGTTTCTATTTAAGATGCTGCTCTGCAATGCACACACGAGCAGCTTTTCAGAAGAATACTGCTGTGAATAGCTTTTCAAGGTTCTGATTATATAGTATAGTGAGCACTATTTATTCAATAACAAATCAGAGTGAAATATTCACAGAAAATCAAGGTACAGCATTCACAATGTTACAACTTATCACAGGAAGTCAAAATATAGCATTCAAACAACTTATCACAGAAAATAGCCACATAGTTTCCACCACAGTGGTCACAAAGTTTTGAACAAAGAACAGTCACTTATTAACTCAAGCATTCAATCATCTCAATCGTTCAATCATCCTTAAGGAGGTTTGCCTCCTCAAGGGACACAAAGTACAATAGTCAAAGTTCTCCACTCTTGGGGCACACTAAGTTAACTCAGTCAGTCACTTATTCAGTAATCAATCACTAAGTACAATCATTTAGTCAATCAATCATTCAATCAACTCAATCATCCAATCATCCTTCATCATTCACTATTCAATCATCAGAAAATATATAGACCCTCCACCCCTAGATCACTAGTAAATTACAATTTCTCAGTCAGTACACAGTATCCAAGTAAAGTTTTCTTTCAGTTTAACTCAGGGTGGTTTTTCAGATTCCCTGCATCCCCTTCCATGGTCCCAGATCCTACCTGGAATCACCCAACTGTCACCTGGGTTCAAAGGCAGACAGCTCCCAGATCCTTGTCCAACTCTCTGAGCAGTCTCTGTTCCATGCTGAAGCTCACAGTGTTCAGTCCATCTCAAATCCTTCACAGTCTCTGTTTCTGGGAAGACAAGGCTTAACTAAGCCACCAACAGGTTCATACAAAGTACCAGCCTCATACTCATGCTTCCTCAGTCTTCAGCAGCCCTGACTGGCCCTTGGAAACCCTCAGCAGCCTCAGCAACTCCAGCTGGCCCTCAGAAATCCTCAACAGCCTCAGCAGCTCTGGCTAGCCCTCAGCTCTGACTGGCCCTCAGAAATCCTTAGCAGTTCTGGCTGGCCCTCAGACTCAGCAGAATTTTCAGCTGGTTCCCAGAATCAAAATCACATCATCCAGGTTCTCCAAATCAAAATCATTCTCTCCAGCCTGGGGGCCTTTCCACTTCAGTCTCCCAAGCTGCAGCTGCTTCTGCCTCCATGATGCTTGCTCCAAGAAGATCTGTCTTTCCCAGCCAGGGTCTTTCCTTATATACACACAGCATTAGCTTCCTGTTTCAGCCAACTCCTTCCTGTTACATCAGCAACAGGGACTCATACCTCCTGTTTCTTTAACAGAGGTTTGATTAATTACTAAGTGCTAAGTACCTGTCACCTTTGCCAATACAAAGGGATCTTCAAATTCAAATTATATTACCATTACATTGTAGTGAATGATGAAGGATGATTGAATGATTGAGTTGATTGAATGAATTATTGACTAAATGATTGTACTTAGTGATTGATGACTAAATAAGTGACTGATTGAGTTAACTTTGACTTACTGTGAATGTTTTGCTTGGGTGTGTTATGGAATAAATAGTGTTCACTATACTGTGTAATCAGAATCTTAAAAGAATCAGAACCTTCACAACAGCATTCTGAAAAGTTGCTTGTGCTTGGCTTTAAGTACCACCTTCTATATGAAGCCTTCCTGATCCCCCCAAATGCCGCTGCCATCATTTTCAAGCTACCTTGTATTTAACTAATTTGTACTTATTTGTATTCATAAACTTTATGTTTATGGTTTATATACTTATATAATTGTTGTTTCTACCATTGAATTATAAGCTCCTTGTAAATAAGAATTGTTTTTTTCTTTGTACTTGTATCCCTAGCCCTTGACATAGTGCCTGGCACATAGAAAGCATTTAATAAATACATGCTGATTGATTATTATATAGTGCTTTGAAAGCTTATGTGGAACTTTCCCCTAACAACCTATTGCACTCTGGACCATCGCCAGTCACCTTGACTTCTTTCTTTCCATTGGGCTTTGATGACTCTGGAGAAGAAAGTGAGACTGATGACCATGCAGCTCTCCCTTACTTAAATCTGATTCATACATGAGTCAAGACATGACTCCATGATGTCATTGGTTCTCTTCAAAAATGGAGGAAAACAATAGGATTACACACTTTATTTGACAAATTAAGAAACTTAGACTCAGAGAGATAGATGAAGCCCAGATGAAGCCCAGAGTCCCACATCTTGTCAGTGTCTGAGCCAGGATATAACCAAAGGTCCTTTCAGATCTGTGGCTAGTTCTCTTTCCACCAGACCAGTCTTTTGGAGATGAACCTCTCTGAGGTTAGCTACACTGATTTTCCTCAAACAATAGACATCATCCATCTCTGGTTCCAAATTTGAAACTTCCATAGCTTGCCAGGACCACAGGACTTCCACTCTACTGTCATAGCTTTTGAGAAATCAGGGTGTTGTTCAATCCAGGAAGAAACAACAGAATGAGATTTCGATGATTACCTTGTTTATCAAAAGATCTCAATTAAAGGAACATAAGGATTAATAATATTAGACAATCATCATCAACTAATTGTCCTGGAGTTGCTGACTTGAGGGTTAATGCCACAGAGAGCTGCCTGAGAATTTCAATTTAAAGAAAGCAAATTCTGAGAACTTAGAAAAATTAGTAGGCCAGGCCCAATGGGGAATGGTGCTAAAAATGAAGAGCAGGGGAAAAAGCCTGCGGGATACTGAGATATCATAATTAGGGCCCAGTGGTTTCTAATTCCTCTCAACCAAGAAAAATGCAGGAATGAAGGAAATGATATTAATTATGCTTTGCATTTCTAGCTAGCTTTATACTTTCCAAAATCCTTTTACCAGATCTAGTTTATTTCTTGATGCAATCTGGTGAGGGAGGTAGGAGAATGTAGTATTATCCTCATTCTAAGGATGAAACAACTGAGATAAAGCAAAGTTGTGGCTTATCTAAGACTATTGAGAAAGAGACTGGGTGGGAATCAGGCTCCTCAATGCCTGACTACTAGTGAACAGTATGAACATAATCTCATGAACATAACCTCAGAGATAGAGATTCTTAATCTTTTTATGGATCATGGTCACTTTTGGCAGTGTGGTCAAGGCAATGGGCACTTCCTCAGACTCACCTTTTTAAATGCATAAAATCAAATACATAGAATTATAAAGAAAACTAATTTTACTGAAATACAGGTGTTAAAGGTTTTTTAAAGTTAACTGACAAGTAAAAGAACGCCTTCCCTAAAGGATGAGACTATCTGCTTTACCATGTCCTTGCACAAGGGTTGAGAACTTTGTAATATTAGACTACAAAATGGTTGAGGGATTTCTATATTGTTAGTCCGTGAGGATATTGCAAAATGATTATGATTCTTATTTCCACCCTCCTTCACATTTTCACTCCTACTCCAAAGGCCAGCCAAGCTGATTACTGGGAAGCTTATCCCCAGGTTAGCCAGAGGATGATGACTTTTTGACCCTCAAAATTCATAAGCTAGGCAGAAGTCTGGACATGTCACTCCCTTGCTCAAGACTTCTTAATGTCTGCCCTGTTGCCTCTTGAATAAAATATCTGCTCTTCAGTTTGGTATTTAAAGTTCTTCAAAATCTGGCTTGATCCTACTTTCTAGGCTCACTGTACATTACCCTTCTTCATGTACTCTATGTTTAAGCCAAACTATCCAATTCACTTTCTCTTATTTCTTTTGCCTTTACACTGATAGCCTCCCCATGCCTGGAATGTACCTCCCCCCTCATCTACCCTCTCAGAAGAGAACTTACCTAAAATGAAAAATATTGGAGCCATTCACCAAGAGCTCCCTCTTCTCTCCTTCTTATTTCATATCACTCAGCTACTTGTCACTACTATCTACTCCTTAACCCCTGTTTCACATAAAGAGGTACCCCTTCTCCTTCCTAAATGAGTGATTCCATTCTCTCTTGTCTTCTTCAGCAGATTGCCCCATATATACCCCATTCTTTAACTTTTCTTCAATCTCTCTTGGTCTACTGGCTATTTTCATGTTTGTCAAACAAGCCTATATCTCACCCATCTCAAAAAGTCCTCACTTAATCTATACATCTTCCCAAGTTATCTTCTTGTATCTTCTGGTTATACTACTGAGAAGGTCATCAATCACTCCACTTCCTTTCCCCACATTCTCTGCATTTTCTTCAAATGCATTCCTTTAATTGACACTGCTGTCTCCATAATTACTAGTGGTTTCTTGCCAATTCTGATGGCCTTTTTCAGTCCTCATCTTTCCTGACCTCTCTGTATCCTTCAGCACTGTGGATTCCTCTTTTCTCCTTGATATTCCCTTCTCTCTTGATGTCCATTACACCACTCTCTCCTGCTTTTCCTCCTCCCTGTCTGACCACTTCTCAGTCTCTTGCCAGATCTTCATCAGCTAAAATTCCACCTGCTGCATAAAACCTTTCCAAATCCTTATTAATCTTAGTGACTTCCCTCTGAGACTATGCCCAATTTTCCTTTACATATCTAGTTTGAGCATAGTTGTTTGCATGTTGTCTCTCCCATTAAACTAAAAGTACCTTGAAAGTAGTGATTAGTTTTTTTGGAGAGTTTTTGGTTTGGGTTATTTTTTTTTTTGCATTTTTTATACCCCAAGCATTCATTGGGCACAGTTTCTGGCACATAGTAGGTATTAAATAAATGCATGTTGACTGGCTGCTTCTTAGAATCCTTAAGGATCCTCAAGGATCAGGTCATGCATCACCTTTTGCAGGAAGCTTTACCTGTTCCCTATAATTCACACTCTCTCCTTCCTCAAATCATAGCTCTTTATGTATTATGCCTCTTCAGGTAAATATAAACTCTTTGAGTAGAGAGATTGTTTTTCATATTTTTCTTTAAATCCCCAGTACCTAATCTAGAGCTTTATATATACTCTTAGTATAGATGGTTAAATGCTTATTGAATTTTGCTGAAGAGAGCTAGATTTTAGTCATGGTCTATAACACATAAAACTACACAGAACTGAATATGGGATTTTTAAAAGATGCTTCATCCTTCTTAGTCATGGCTAATGTTACAGAAGTAGCAAAAAAATAAAAAAAAACAGTATTATCTCATCAAACAGTTCTGCCATATTGACAAATCACTCAGTTGAGACCCTTATTTTTCATAGTTTCATAGTTCAAGGTAATATATTACCTGTATATTGTAGGCCTAGCCACATTTAAAAGGGAAGTCAGAAGGTATGTAATGATGTTTTCTTCAAAGAACTGAGTCTTAGCTAATGTTAGTGAAGTCTGAGCTTAAGTTTCTTTTTTTTGTCTTTATTAATTTGTTTGTTTACTTTTAGTTTACAAGATTCAATTCCAGAATCCCTTGAGTTTCAAATTTTCTCTCCCTCCCTTTCCTCCCCCCCCCACCCCAAACCCATGGTGGCATGCAATCAAGTATAGGATCTGCAAATACTTTCACATTAGACATTAGTCAGGTTGTAAAGTAGGATTGTAACTGCTGGAATGAGCAGTGGGAAAGAGGAGACAAAACCAAACAAGAAAAAAGAAAGAGAGCAGGTAGTTTGCTTCAATCTGCATTCCAACTCTGTTCTTTCTAGTTCTTTCTGTGAATGTAGACATCTCCTTCCATCATGAGTCTTTTGGAGTTGTCTTATAACCCTGCATTGCTGAGAAGAGTCCAATCTCTCAAAGCTGGTCATCACACATACATTGTGTCTGTAATTGTGTACAAATTTCTCCTGGTTATGCTCTTCTCACTCAGCATCAATCTCTCCAGGTAAATATGCAGTCCATCTGTTCCTCATTTCTTATAACACAATAATATTCCATTACATTCATACACCATAAGTTGTTTAGCCATTCCCCAATTGATGGGCATCCCCTTAATTTCCCATTCTTTGCCACCACAAAAAGAAATGCTATAAATATTTTTGTACATACAGGTCTTCCTCCCACTTCTATGATCTCTTTGGAATACAATCTTAGAAATAGTATTGCTGGGTCAAAGGTAAAAAATTATTTATACCCCTTTGGGCATAGTTCCAGATTGCTCTCCAGAATGGTTGAATCAGTTCACAACTCTGCCAACAATGCATTAGTGTTCCAATTTTTCCATATCCTCTCCAGCATTTGTCATTTTCCTGTTTTGTCATCTTAGCCAATCTGACCGGTGAGATGTGATACCTCAGAGTTGTTTTGATTTGCATTTCTTTAATTAATAGTGAATTAGAGCATTTTTTCATATGCTTAGAGATATCTCTAATTTCTTCCTCTGAAAACTGCCTGTTCATATCTTTTGACCATTTATCAATTGAGGAGTGACTTGTACTCTTATAGATTTGACTCAATTCTCCGTATATTTTCAAAATGAGGACTTTATAAGAGACACTGTAAATTTTTTTTCCCCAATTTCCCACTTCACTCTTAATCTTGGTAGCATTGGCTTTGTTTGTCCAGAAACTTTTAAATTTAATGTAATAAAAATTATACATTTTGCACTTTATAATGCTCTCTAACTTTTGTTTGGTCATAAAGTCCTCCCTTCCCCATAAATCTGACAGGTAAACTATTCCTTGCTTTCCCAGATTGCTTACAGTACCAGTCTTTCTACCTAGATTGTGTACCCATTTAGACTTGATTTTGGTATATGGTGTTAGATAATGGTCTATGCCCAGTTTCTGCCATACTATATTCCAGTTTTCCTAGCAGTTTTTGTCAAATAGTGAGTTCTTATCCCCAAAACTAGGATCTTTGGGTTTATCAAACAGTAGATTTACTGTGGGCATTGACTTATGTACCCAATCTATTCCACTGATCTACTACTCTATTCCTCAGCCAGTAACAAGTAGTTTTGATGACTGATGCTTTATAACACAGATTAAAAGCTGGTATGGCTAGGCTACCTTCCCTAGCATTTCTTTTCATTTATTCCCTTGATATTCTGGACCTTTTGTTCTTCCAAATGAATTTTGTCACTATTTTTTCTAGCTCTGTAAAGTAATTTTTTGATATATTGATTGGTATGGCACTAAATATGTAATTTAATTTAGGCAAAATTGTCATTTTTATTATATTAGCTTGACCCATCCATGAGCAATTGATGTTTTTCCAATTAGTTAGGTCTGATTTTATTTGCGTGAATAGTGTTTTGCAGATTGTGTTCATATAGGTCCTGGGTTTGTTTTGGCAGGTAGATTCCCAAATATTTTGTAATGTCTACAGTAACTTTAAATGGGATTTCTCTTCCTATCTCTTGCTGTTGGATTTCATTAGAAATATATAGGAATGCTGAAGACTTATGTGGGTTTATTTTATATCCTGCAACTTTGCCAAATTTGTTTATTGTTTCAAGTAGTTTTTTACTTGATTCTCTAGAATTCTCCAAGTATATCATCATATCATCTGCAGAGAGTGATAGCTTAATCTCTTCTTTGCCTAATTTGATTCCTTCAATTTCCTTTTCTTTTTTAATTGCTACTGCTAACATTTCTAGTACCAGATTGAATAAGGGGGGTGATAGTCGACATCCTTGTTTCACCCCTTATCTTATTGGAAATGTTTCTAGCTTATTGCCATTACATATAATACTTGCTTGTGGATTTAAATAGATGCTAACTATTATTTTAAGGAAGACTCTATTTATTTATTCCTATATTTTCTAATGTTTTTAATAGGAATGGGTGTTGTATTTTGTCAAAAGACTTTTCTGCATCTATTGAGATAATCATATGGTTTCTGCTAGTTTTATGGTTGATATGATCGATGATAACTGATAGTTTTCCTAATATTGAACCATGTCTTCTGACTGCATTATTATATTTCTTACCAGCCTTGCTTCCTTTGTCTCACTCTTTTGCATTCCTGGAATAAATCCTACCTGAACAAAGTGTATTGTTCTTGTGATAAGAGTCTTTTTGCTAATATTTTATTTAAAATTTTCGCATCTATATTCATGAGGGAAATTGGTCTATAATTTTCTTTCTTTGTTTTGTCTCTTCCTGATTTAGGTATCAGTACCATATTTGTGTCATATAAAGAATTTGGTAGGACTCCTTCTTCACCAATTTTCCCAAATAGTTTGTAGAGTTTTGGAACCAATTGATCCTTAAATGTTTGATAGAATTTGCTAGTAAATCCATCTGGCCCTGGAGATTTTTTCCCTAGGGAGTTCATTGATGGCTTGTTCAATTCCTTTTTCTGAGATGGGGTTATTTAAGTAATTTATTTCCTCTTCAGTTAATCTGGGGAACTTATATTTTTGTAAATATTCATCCATTTCACTAATATTGTTGAATTTATGTGCATACAATTGGGCAAAATAATTCCTGATTATTGTTTTAATTTCCTCTTCATTGGAGGCAGATTCATCCTTTTCATTTTCGATACTTGTAGTTTGGTTTTCTTCTTCCTTTTTTTAAATCATATTGGCTAAAGGTCTATCAATTTTATTGTGTTTTTTTTTTCCACAAAACCAACTCTTAGTTTTAGTTATTAGTTCAATAGTTTTCTTGTTTTTTGGGGGGGGATTGCTTTTTGGAGGGGAGAAAGCAGGGCAATGGGGATTAAGTGACTTGCCCAAGGTCACACGGCTATTAAGTGTTAAGTGTCTGAGGCCAGATTTGAACTCATGTCCTCCTGACTCCAGGGTGGGTGTTCTATTCGCTGCACCACTTAGCCACTCCTCAATAGTTTTCTTAAATTTAATTTTATTACTCTCTCCTTTGATTTTCATTATTTCTAATTTAGTATTTAATTTGGGATTTTCAATTTGTTTTTTTTTTCCCAGCTTTTTCAGTTGCATGCCCAATTTATTGACCTCCATTTTCTCTATTTTATTCATGTATGAATTCAGGGATATAAAACTTCCCCTAAGAACTGCTTTTGCTGCATCCCACAAGTTTTGATATGTTGTCTCATTGTTGTCATTCTCTTGAATGATGTTACTCATTTTTTCTATAATTTCTTGTTTGACCCACTCATTCTTTAGGGTTAAGTTATTTAATTTCCAATTAGTTTTTAGTCTATCCTTCCATGGCCCGCTATTACATATAATTTTTATTGTATCATGATCTGAAAAGGATGCATTTGATATTTCTGGCTTTCTGCACTGAATTGTAAGGTTTTTATGCCCTAGTACATGGTCAATTTTAGTGTATGTGCCATGTACCTCTGAGTAGAAGGTATATTCCTTTTTATCCCCATTCAATTTTCTCCAGAGGTCTATCATATCTCTCTTTTCTAAGATTCTATTTACCTCCTTAATTTCTTTCATATTCATTTTGAGGTTAGATTTATCAAGTTCAGAGAGGGAAAGATTGACGTCCCCCACTAGTATAGTTTTGCTATCTATTTCTTCCTCTAACTACCTTAACTTCTCCTCTAGGAATTTGGATGCTGTACTGCTTGGTGCATAAATGTTTAGTTATGATATTGCTTCATTTTTGATGGTGCCTTTTAGCAGGATATAGTTTCCTTCCTTATCTCTTTTATTTAGATCTATTTTTGCTTTTGCTTTGTCTGAGATACAGATTGCTATCCTTGCCTTTTTTTACTTTGGTTGAAGTATAATATATTTTACTTCAGCCTTTTACCTTTACCCTGTGTGTATCCCCCCATTTCAAATGTGTTTCTTGTTAACAGCATATTGGAGGATTATAGTTTTTAATCCATTCTCCCATCTGCCTCCTTTTTATGGGAGAGTTCATCCCATTCACATTCACAGTTATGATTACTAGCTGTGTCTTTCCCTCCACTCTATTCTTCCCCTGTTTATACTTTTATTTTCCCCCTTCTCCCTTCCCGTCCTTAAGAGTTTTCCTTTTGATTGCAGCCTCCCTCAGTATTCCCCCTTTATCAGCCCCCCTCTTTTATCGTATCCTTCCCCCTTATTACTTCTTCCCTCCCTTCTAACCCCCCTCTTTTTTTTAGCCCTTCCCCCCTCCTACTGCTTGTATGGTACCATAGATTTTTATATTTAGTGTAGTATGTTAGTTCTTCCTTGAACCAAGATTTACGAGAATAGATCTCATGCAATGCTCCTCTCCCTCCCCTCTTTCTCTCTGTTGTGATAGCTTTTATGTTGCTTCATGATAGAGTCCTATACTTAACTGATTGTGCTATTCCCTCTTTATGCCATGACCAATGAGGGTGAAGTTCATATAATATAAATCTCCCTACCTTCTTTCCCTTTACCATAATATGTTTTTATGCCTCTTTGTGTGGCATACTTTACCCTTTTCTGCTTTGTTCTTTCCTCTTCTTCTATTGTGGTCCCTTTGAACTCCTTAATAAAGTTTTTTTTATTATCATTTTGTTTAATTTATACCCACCCCCTCTATTTATCTCTATCCCTTGTAAATGTCACAGTAAGTATACAATTCTCAATATTAACAGGTATCAGCTTCCCATACAGAGCTGTAAACAGTTTGCTCTTATTAAATAACAAGTTGTGTGTGTGTTTGTGTTTGCGTGTGTGTGTTTTCCCTATTTACCTTTCTATGTCTCTCTTGAGTCTTGTAATTGGAGACTGAATTTTTGAGCTCTGGCTTTCTCATCAAGAAGGTCTAGAAGTCCCTTATATCATTGAATAACTATCTTCTTGCCTGAAAGATAATGCTTAGTTTCGATGCCTAGCTGATCCTTAGTGGTAACTCAAGCTCTTTTGCCTTGAAAAATACCGTGTTCCAGTACCTCCAATCTTTCAATGTAGAAGCTGCCTGGTCCTTTGTGATCCTCACGGTAGTTCCATGATATTTGAATTGTTTCTTTCTGGCTGCATGTAGTATTTTTTCCTTTACCTGATAGTTCTGGAATTTGGCTACAACATTTTGCAGAGTTTTCAATTTGGGATCTCTTTCAGGAGGTATCAGGTGGATTCTCTTGATTTCTCTTCTACCTTCTGGTTCTAGGATCTCAGGATAGTTTTCCTCGATGAGCTCTTGGAAGATGTTGTCCAGGCTCTTTTTTACATCATGATTTTCTGGTTGACCAATAATTCTTAGATGATCTCTTATGGATCTATTTTTCAGGTCAGTTATTTTTCCATTGAGATATTTTACCTCTTTTTCTAATTTTTCATTCTTGATGTTTTGTTTCGCTGATTCTTGGTGCCTCATAGAGTCATTAGTTTCAATTTGCTTGATTCTAATTTTTAACTAATTATTTTCTTCAGTTTTTGAAGCTCTTTTTCCATATGTTCAGATTTCATTTTTAGGGATTTATTTTTTCCAGTTAGATTTTGAGCCTCTTTTTCCATTTTACACATTTTTCCTTTTAAGGAGCTGCTTTCTTCGTTGAAATGTTTTTCTATTTTCACAGTTTCGATTTTAAAAGAATTCATCAATTTATCTTCTACCTCTCTAATTTGGTTTTTAGAGTCCTTCTTGAGCTCTTCCAGGAATACTTTCTTGGCTTGAGATTCTTTCATTTTCCCTGTTGAGGCTTCAGCTGTGGGTGTGGAGTCAATACTGTCTCCTTCTGAATTTGGTTCCTCAGGCTTGCAATAATAGGATTCTAGAGTCTTTGTCTTTGGAATCTGTCTTTTGCCCATTTTGAGGCAGGGCCTTAGCCACACCCTTCCTCTAGGACTCCCAGGCCTTCACTATATTAAAATTTTGCTCTGGGGCAATAATTTCTGTGTTTTCAGGGTCAGAGTGGGGATTAGAGCAGTCAGGGTTCACTCTGCAATCCTGGTCCCTGGATGTTCAGGTAGGTGTTTAAATTTCTAGGCTGTGGGTTCATAGTCCCAGGAGTAGCTGTTGCCACTGCCGTGGGCCCTGCTTTTGTCTCTTACACAGCTCCAACAGATCCCAGCCCTTCCATGATAGACCTGGGAATGGTCTTTGCAGTTGGTGGATCAACTTGCCACCATGCCATGCACTCTCCACCCTGAGCTAGTTCTCACGCGTAAGTTTTACTATATGGACAGGATACATAATAGAATATTACACAAATTTAGACATATATCTCCCTCTTCTAGTAATCAGTTTTAAGAATCCTTGTAGAAAAACAAAGAATACTAATATTCTCAAAATGAGTTAGAACAATTCATCTCCAAATTTTTTCTACTCCTCTCTTTTTCCTCAAGGGAGAAAGGGAAAGGGAGAGCATCATAACTGTTTTTTTTTCCCTCTCTGAATCGGTGATTTCACTAGTCTAGAGGTAGATAAAGCAAAGTCCTTCTACCAATGCAGATCAATAACTGCTCTAAAAATTCTGTTAGAGATTGTTGAGTTGTGTGTGGCATTGAGAGGTAAAGCAATTTGTCTGGGGTCACACAAAGAGCTAGTGTGTGTCAGAGGCCATACTTGAATTTAGCTCTTACATATTTGAAAGCCCAGTTCTCTAACCATCATTATACTTAATTGTATTCACTTTGGCAGTAGTTTTGGTTCTTTTTCAAATAATGAATTGAACCATCTACAGTAGAGGTTCCCAAACTTATTTGGCCTACTGCACCCTTTTAAAAAATAATGATTCAGTTTACCTCTGGAAATCTTTTTCAACTCTTTAACTATTTTTTTTTAATTTGTGTCATTTCAAAAAATACAGAAAATTTTTTTAAATGATATAATTTAAATTTAATAATATATTGTAAATTTGTGGAGGTTTTTCCTGCATTGAAATTTTGATGATGCAATATTGTATCCTGTAATCATCCATATAGTATCACATTATAAAAAACATCATTACACACACATATTCCTGCCAATGCATGCTGAACTTCCCAGCAATGCATGACAAGATCACCTGCCAACACTTGCTTGTTAAGCCCTGTTGGCAGACTCAACCACTGCTGTGTTATAACTTGCATGTTGCGTGATTGTTTGGAAAAAAATGTAATCACTACAACTTGATTCTGTTACACAACATATGAAACTTGAACAAATGGCATTTCAAAATTTTCTTCTCTCCTCTTTCCTTATGCTTTCACTGTCTCCTTATTTTTATTAAGGCTCCCCAGTCGCACCTGAGGCTACTACAGTCCCCTGGCTCAGTCCAGCACCTAGCAGGGGGCAGTATCACCCACTTTGGGAACCTATTATGGTATCAGATGTCTGAAACAAGTGCTATATATTCACCAACTATTCTTGTCTCTCACACAAGTTGTACATGAAAGAAATTCAGTTCAATTCAATAAATCTCTATTAAGAACATACCATATGCAATTTACTGAATAAAATGAAATAGTCTCTGTTCTCAAGGAACTTACAGGGCATGGGAAAATATAATGTTTGTACATGTTTACATCTATGTATATATGTGTACATATACATATACACATACATACATAAATCCATATATATGTATATGTATTAAAGGAAGGTGAGGAGTGAAGAGGGTAAAGGAAGATTAGTGGGAAAAACAAAACTACTCTAGGAATATTTAAGAATTAAGATAGAATTTATAGCTAGGAAGCATGTTTTATGGAAGAAATGGCTCCAAAGCTAAGCCTTAGAAGGAAGATAATAGCTAGGATTTGTGTCACTTCAATGCTTTTAAAGCAATTTACAATGTTAACTCATTTGATCCTCACGCCAACCCTGTGAGGTAGGTACTATCATTATCTTCATTTTATAGCTGAGGAAACTGAGGCTTAGAAAGCTTAAATGACTTGCCCAGTCACATAGCTAGTGTTTGAGGAAGAATAAGAAGTCAAGTCCTTTTGACTGCACATCTTACTCTCTATTCACTGCTCTCTGTCCATCTGGGAGGCAATGCAAAGTGGCTTATGTAGATACATTGAGACAGAAGATGTGCCAAGTTTGAAATACTGAGAGAATTACCAACATGTGACACAGAAACACAATTAGAGCACAAGTTTTTGGGGAAATGATGCCTATAGACTTGTTTGATCCAGGATTGCAAGAAACCTTTAATTTGTAAAAATAAAATAAAATAAAGCAACATCTCCAAAGTGCAATAAAATGAGGTAATCCTCTATTTAAGGGGGATGGGGTAGAATGAGGGAGATAATGACATCTAGTTTGTGAACTTGAGTGACTAGAAGGATGTCAGTGCCCTGGACAATAAAAAGGAAGTTTGGAAGGGAGAAGGTGCTGAGAGGAAAGATAATTTCAATTTTAGACTATCCAGTTTGATATGTCCAATAGGCAGTTGGAGATATGAATCTGAAAGTCAGTAGGGAAGTCAGGGCTAAATGTCATTCCTAAAATAAGGCACACTAAACTGAAAACAATTCTCCAGATCTGATTGAACCAGCACAGGTGACAGTGAGACTATCCCTGTCCTGAAATCCCAGATATTGTGTCACTCAGCCTAAAATCACATTAAAATTTTGGACTTCATATTCTGGACTTATATTAAGATGGCAGTCAAATTAATCCCTAAAATCTTTTTCATACTAATTGCTGTCTAACCATTTTCTCTTCTCATACTTATGATGTTGACTTTTGCAATTAAAATGTAAGACCTACCTGTAGTGTTAATAAATTATATCTTACTAGTTCAGTCCAATATTCTAGTTTCTCAGGATGTTTTTGAATTTTAATTCTCTCATCTAGTGCACTAGCTAAATCTTCTAGTTTTGTATCATTAACATATTTGATAAGCTTGTTGTCTCTTTTTACTGCTTTTATTGAAGTCACTGGTGAAATATATATGTATACATATATATGTATATATATATATATACACACACACATTTATTTACATGTACAAACATATACATATACATAACATACATGCTCACACATACACACACACACACACATTTCAGACTACATAGGGCCAAGCACAGATCTTTGCACTACTCCACTAGAAACCTAGTGTCTATTGACATTAGGTAATTATTCTTTGCATCCAGTCATTCAACCAACTCTACCTAACTGTATTTTTGCTTATTACAACCTTCCTATTTCATTTTATATAAAAGAATAGCACAGGACCTTTTCAAATGTTTGTTAAAAATAAATAGTTTGAAAATTATGCACTCTTTCCCTTTCTGAAATTAATAGTTTTTCTTATGTACTGAGGCACTTTCCCTATACCAGGATCTTTCAAAGATCACAGATCTTTCAGAGATCACATCTATAGGCTCTTCAAAACTTTGGGATTTCATTCATTTGGGCTGAGGCTTTGAATTCTCCAAGGGCAGTTAAGTACCTTTTAATATTTCATTACTTGTCTTATTTAAACAAAACTCTGTATTGGGTGCTTTGTCCTCTTCCATAGCTCAGAGATTATTCCCCTTGATGGAGAAAAGAGAAATAAAATAAAATGAATTAAGTACTTTTGTCTTCTCTCCATGAGCATTTAATGGTATTCTATCTTCCCCCAAGTATTAGTTCTTTCTCTTCTGGGTTAAGCCTTTTTGTTCTCTTTGACCAGGATCAGTTCTTTCTGAGGTTTATCACTTCTGGTACTGCCTTTTCATGACCATGTCACCAATGTACTATAGCAGCTTCCATCTAAAATGCTCAAAGTACTTTACAATTAGGTGCCTCATTTCACCTATTATTTCTCCTTCTTAAATCAGAGCAAGTGTATTCTCCTTAGTATTCTCATACAGTGGGCATATATCTTTTCCATTTCAGAGAGTCTCAAACCAAGATATAGAAAAGGAGTATAGCTTAGCCAGGGCAACACATAATAGTAAGAATATTGAATAAACTATAATTTCTGAAAACTTCCATCACTTACCCCACCTTAAGCCTTCTGTATACTGTCTTTTAAAACTATTAGTGACTGACGAATCCCTGTGTATTTACATCAGTATCTTTAGATGATCTCATTGTTTTGTCCTCATTTAAATAGTTTGTCTTATGTCTTCAGAATTCATTTTTGATAGTTCCCCATCTATCCTGGGATGACTTCCTCTATATAATTTTACATGACATTTTTTGGAATTTTAAAAATTATTTTTAATATTAAAGTTTTCTAATTTTTACACATAAAAACAATTTTTATATCAGTTTTAAAAATTTTGAGCTCCAGATTCTATCCCTCCTTCTCTCCTCTCCTTCTTTGACAAGGCAAGCAATTTGATATAGATTATCCATAGGCAGTCATGCAGAACATATTTCCATACTAATCATGTTATGAAAGAAAACATACAAATAAACCCCATAAATACAATGACAAGAACAGAAACTAAAATTTCCAAAAAAACAAAATAAAAATAAAATGTGTTTCAATCTGCATCCAGGCTCCATCAGTTCTTTCTATGGAGGTGGATAGTATTTTTCTCATAAGTTCTTTGGAATTGTCATGTTTCATTGTATTGCTGAGAATGGTTAAACAATTCACTATTCATTGTACAATATTGTTATTACCATGTACAATGTTCTCTTGGTTCTGCTCACTTCACTTTCTATCAATTCACGTAAGTTCAGGTGTTTCTGAACACATCCTGCTCATCATTTTTTATAACACAATAGTGTTCCATCACAGTCATATACCACAAATTGTTCAGTCATTTACCAGTTGATGAGCATCCCCTCAGTTTCCAATTCTTTACCACCACAAGATGACCTGCTATAAATATTTTTATACATATAGATTCTTTTCCTTTTAAAAAAAATCTCTTTGGGATATAGACCAAGTAGTGGTATTGCTGGGTCAAAAAATATGCATAGTTTGATAGTCTTTTGGGTATAGTTTCAAATTGCCTTCCAGAATGATGGGATCAGTTCACAACTTCATTAACAGTGCATTAGTGCCCCCAATTTTCCCACGTCCCCTCCAACATTTGTCATTTTCCTTTTCTGTCAGATTAGACAATCTGATAGGCGTAAGGTAGTACCTTAGACTTATTTAATTTGCATTACTTTAATCAATAGTGATTAAAGCATTTTAAAATATAACTATGGATAGCTTTGATTTCTTCATTTGAAAACCACCTGTTCATATCTTTTGATGATTAATGAATTTGGGAATGATTCACTCTAATAAATTGATTTAATTCTTTACATATTTGAGAAATGAGGCCTTTATCAGGTATAAAAAAAATTTCTCTCAGTTTTCTGCTTCTCTTCTAATCTTGGTTGCATTGGTTTTATTTTTACAAAATCTTTTTAATTTAATATAATCAAAAGTATCCATTTTATATCCTATAATGCTCTCTATCTCTTGTTTGGTCACAAAGTCTTCCCTTATCCATAGATCTGACAGGTAAACTATTCTGCTGACCTAATTTGCTTGTGGTATTACCCTTTATGTCTAAATCATATAATCTACTCCGTTATCTGCTTCTGTTTGGTGGGTAAATTTATCCCCCACATTCACAGTCATGATTATTTGTTTATTTCCCTCCATCCTACTTCTCCCCATTTATCTTTGTCTTGCCCTCCTTTCACCTTCTCTTTCCTCAAAAAATGTTTTTCTTTGGACCACTGCCTCCCCTAAGTCTCACTCACTTTTATCAATCCTCATCCTTTACACATCCCAGTTCTCTGATCATCCTCCCCTCATACTTCTCTGTAAAGGAAGATAGATTTCCATATCCAACTGAGTGAATATATTATTCCCTCTCTGAGACAATTCTGATGAGAGTAAGATTCAAGAGTTGCCTGCCACCTCTCTGATTCTCTCCTCCATTATAAAAGCTCTTTTGTCCTCTTTTATGTGAGATATTCTACTGCATTCTCCCTCTCCTAATGCATCCCTCTTTCTCACCCCTTAATTTTATTTTTTTGGATATAATCCCATCATAGTCAACTCACAACTGTGTCCTCTATGTATACTCCTTCTATCTGCCCTAATAACAATAAGGTTCTTCAGAATTACAAGTATTCTCTTCCCATGTAGGAATATAAACAGTTTAACTTTATTGAATCCCTTATGATTTATCTTTCTTGTTTATCTTTTCATGATTCTCTTGAGTCTTGTATATGAAAGTCAAACGTTCAGCTCAGCTCTGGTCTTTTCATCAGAAACATTTGAAAGTCTTCTATTTCATTAAATGTCCATTCCAACCTCCCTCCACCACATGAAAAATTATACTAAGTTTTGTTGGGTAGATGATTCTTGGTTATAATCGTAGATCCTCTGCAATATCATATTACACCTTTTGATCCTTTAATGTGGAAGCTGCTAAACCTTGGGTTATCCTGATTGTGGCTCCACGATATTTGAATTGCTTTTTTTCTGGCTGCTTGAAATATTTTCTCTTTGATCTGGGAGCTCTAGAATATGGCTAGAGTATACATGGGAGTTTTCATTTTGTGATTGCTTTCAGGAGGTGATTGGTAGATTCTTTCAATTTCTATTTTACCCTCTGGTTCCAAGATATCATGGGAAATTTTATTTGATAATTTCTTGAGAGATGATGTCTAGGCTCTTTTTAAAATCAAGGCTTTCAGGTAGTCTAATAATTCTTAAATAATCTCCTGTATCTATTTTCTATGTCAGTTGTTTTTCCAATGAAATATTTCACACTTTCTTCTATTTATTTCATTCTTTTGATTTTGTTTTGTTCCATTTTTATGTCTCATAAAGTCATTAGCTTCCACTTCCCAATTCTAATTTTTAAGGAATTATTTTCTTCAGGGAAATTTTATGTTTCCTTTTCCATTCGGCCAACTATGTTTGAAGGAGTTCTTTTCTTCAGTAAAATTTTGTACATTTCTCTTCCCCCCTCCCCAATTTGACCAGTTTTGTTTTTTTTAATGAGTTCTTTTCTTCAGTGTATTTTTGTGCCTCCTTTGCCATTTGGCTTGTTCTGTTTTTTAAAATGGTATTTTCTTTTGTATTTTTTATGCTTGCTTTACCAAGCTATTGACTCTTTTTTCATTATTTTCTTGAATCACACTCATTTCTTTTCCCAATTTTCTCTCTGCTTCTTACTTGATTTTTAAAGTCCCTTATAAACTCTACCAGGACATCTTTTTGGACTTGAGACCAATTTACATTTTTCTATGAGGCTTTGTGTAGCTGTTTTGACATTGCTGACTTCTTCTGAGTTTGTGCTTTTATTTTCCCTTTCCCTATGTGGTCACATTCTTTTTTGCTTGTATGCTCATTTTCCCAGTCTATTTCTTGATATTTAACTTGATGTTAAAATTGGGCTGTTTCTGGGGTATTAAAGGCACTGTCTTAAGCTTCAGGTTTTTCATGTTGCTATTTTCTGAGCTAGTTCTGAAGTTTTCAGTTCTTCCAAGGTGGCATGATCTAAGTAGAGGTGTGGTCACTGTTCTCCTTGACTCTGCTTTGGTCTGTGACTGACTACATGTACTCTTTTCTGCCCTGAAACTGTGTCCTGCTCATATTTGCTCATGACTATGACCCAGAACTATGTATGGTCAATGCAACAGAGTATGGCTTGCAGTGCCAACAAAAGGTACTCTTTAATGCCCTTCTGATAAGTTTCCCAAAGTCTTTACTATCTGTGGGCTAAGAATTCCAGAAGCCTATGCCACCAATTCAATTGTCCCCAAGGTCTGTTGCTGGCTTTCCAGGTGAAGTCTGGTAAAGCTTGTACTAGACTACCCTCCCAGTGAAACTGACCTTTCCTGTCAACCTTCTAAATAATCTTGGTCTAAAAATGTTTTCACCCCATCCTTTTGTTGTTTCTGCTGCTTCAGAATTTTATTTGAGGTTTTTGTTTTTTTCAATATTGTTCAGAGGGAAATTTGGGAGGACTCAGGTGAGTCTCTGCCTTTACTCCCCTCGCTTGGCCTCCCCCTCCTTGCAATTTTCCTTCCTACAATTTTAAGCCATGGGATCATACATATTCTTTTTCCAAACCCAGTAAAATCGGCTATCCTCAAATTTAAAATAGGCCAATTTTCCTTTCTCTTTATATCACAATTTTAAAACTCAAACTAAAATGAGAACGGTTGATAATTATTTGATGTGTTACCCTTTAAAATGATGTGCATTTTAACTGTGAAAAGGGAAAGAGTAAATTTCAGGTTTTTCTAATAGAGGAAATAATTTTAGGGGTGATGAAGAAAAGATTAGAGGGTTCTTTTCTTTAGTGAGCTTCATTCTATCTGTACCTTGGATGTCAGATGACTCCCTATATTATCCTAGAACTGAATAACACAGAAGTAAAAGGACTCATAAAGGGAAACCAGAAACTTAGATTTGAACCAAAGCAATCCTTGATTTCTGTGCTAAGAGAGTCATTGATTGGATCCCAGCATTTCAAAGCTCTTTTATTATTCTTTTCATTTAAACATGGCCTTTCCTTAAGTAATCCTTTCTAAATTATGTCTTCTTTAGAGAATTTTTTAAATGAATTTGGTGGGCTTGGCTGTTATTGGAAATTATTTCCAATGTGCCAACATCTGATAAAGGCAGAGCAATCAAATGGAAAAGCCCTGAAATTTTCAAAGGTCAGTGAGGACAAAAATGATTAAGGCTTCTTCCCAATCTGTACTGGAGTGGTAATGGGAGTCTGGAGTTTCAAATTGCTTTGATGTACTGGCCAAAGGGCCATTTAAATTTTAATTTAATTAAAATAAGACAATAATACTTTGTACTTATGCCGTAGGGTCTTTCATATAAGAAAGCTCAAAGTCTTTTTATAAATAAGCACCTTCTTTCATTTATTAATTCTCTTTCCTAAGTCATGATGAGCATACTTTTCTTAGTATCTTGAATTTTGTGGATATGTGTCTTTTCATTTTCAGAAAAGATGGAATGACAGAATAGCTTTTGTGGGGCTAAAAGCAAATTGAATGAAAATGAATAAACTTCAATTCTGCTAAAAAGTATCTAATGGAGTCTAAATGGTAAAGGGCCTTGAGATCTTCCTTTATAAAAATCAGTTAGATTGCTGCATAGTTTGGTAGAGAAGACACTAGACTAGAAGTTAAAAAGACCTGAGTTCAACTCTTCTTGGGGACACTTCCTAGCTATATGTCCCTAGGTAAGTCACTTAACTTCTCTGTCTTAGTTTCCTTATCTGTAAACTGAGAGAATAGGATGTGTCTCTAAATTTTGATCTTGTGAATTAGAGGTGGTTAGTCTGGAGAAGAGAGAGGGTAGGATAAATATTAAGGAAGAGGGATTAGACTTGTTCATCTTGAACCAAGAAAGCAGAACTAGGAACAATTTGTAGGAGTCATAAAGAAGCAAATTGAAGTATTATGCAAGGAAAAAAAACACTTCCTAATAATTAGAGCTAAATAAACATGAGCTAAATCTCCTTTAATGGTATTGGGTATTCCTTATGTATCTTCCAGAAAGGCTGAATGGCCACTTATGGCAGAAGTTATGGAGATTTTTATTCAGATGTGGGTTGGCTTAAATGACCTCAGGTGATAGCTAGCCCTGAGATTTTGGGATTATGCTTTCTCTCTACACCTGTACACTTTTCTCTACATCGATGAATCAACAGGTATGAATTTATTTATTATGTAAAAAGTCACAGTAGCATTGCAGAGTAAACAAGTAACAACAACAATGAACCATATCTTAAGACCAAATGTGATCTTTGATCATAGGGAGTATATGAAAAGCTATTAGTAAGCTACCTTGTATTCTTTTCAAAATTCATCTTCTGGTGTCCCCGATAGATGGAAAGCCCTTAGGAGCCAGCAGCATTTTGTACCATTTTGTGCATGTAGCATCTGTCATGGTTGTTGGTATTGTTGTTCAATCATTTCTGTTGTGTCTGACTCTTTGTGACGCTATTGAGGGTTTTCTTGGCAAAGATACTGAGGTGGTTTGACATTTCCTTCTCCAGTTCATTTGACAGATTAGGAACTGAGGCAAATAGGGTTAAGTGACTTGCCCAAGGTTACACAGCTAGTAAATGTTTGAAGCCAGTTTTGAACTCATGAAGACTAGTCTTCTGACTTCAAGACTGGTGCTCTATTCACTGTGCAACCTAGCTGCCCCTGGTTTGTGATACAGACAATAAGAGGGGGGGTACCTAGCATACAATGAATGATGCTAACTGCGGTAAATATCATGGGAGTCAAAGAAGGAAGAAGTTGCAGAATCACAGGATCTCATACTTGGAAGGAACCTCAGAGATTTAACCAGTGCCTAAGAGAAATTTTCCTTTGATAATATCCTTGAGAAACAAATTTATAGCTGGGAGGGATCTCAGTGGTCAATTAGTCCAACTCTGCCATTTTATACATGAGAAAACAGAAACTGAGAGAGACAAAGAGACAGAGACAGAGATGAACAGATTCATATCTGAAACCCCATTTTATTGTAACATGCACTCCTTCCCCTCCCCACTCCATAGTAGAACATGAGCTACTTAAGAGCCAGGACTTTCACTACTCTATGTGTATCCTTAGTGCTTGGCATGGTGTTTTACATATAGCATGCACTTAGTAAGTTATTTTTCATTTATCCATTAATTGACTTACCCACAGTCATATACATAGAAAGCATATACATATACATAGGATCCAAATCCAGGCTTTCTGACTTCAAATCTAGCATTCTTTCTACATTGTTATGCTATGTGTTATCTAGCCTTTACTTGAAGACCACAAGGAATAAACATTCATTAGCTCTTGAGACTTTCATTTGTATTTGGACAATTCTAATTACGTGTTGGAAAGGATAGAAAAGGAGACAGGATAGAAAGGATAGAAGAGGAGACAAAACCAGAAGAGCTGAATCCCAAAAGACTGAGGTGATAGAATAATGATATGGCTCAATGAAGACAAAGGAAAGGGTATTCTAAGTCAATGTAACAGTCTAAGCCAGTGGTTCTCAACCTTCCTAATGCTGGGACCCTTTAATACTTGTATGTGGGCATATCTGCACGTGGGTGGACCCGCCTGGGGACTGATAGAGGAACTGTGTCTCAGTTCCTAAGATCATTGGAAATATGTGTTTTCCGATGGTCTTAGGTGACCCCTGTGAAAGGGTTGTTCGACCCCCAAAGGGGTTGCAACCCACAGGTTGAGAACCACTAAGCCAAGGATGAAAATTCCATGGAAAAGGTAGGAAAAGCCAGAAATCTGGCCTGAAAATTAGATTGATGAGCTGTGGTAGGAGGCACATTCTGTACTATACTTTTCTTGGGCTAATACAATATTTTTATTAATTTCTGGACATTATCCCCATTAATGTGCATGCCTGTGACTACATATGGCATACAATGCCTTTATTTATCATTTCTTTTTGTTGCACACAACTCTCTAGAAGTACTCTAGGTTCTTATGATACTATCTGTAGCTTTCTCTTTTACCTTGAAATCAGGTCCCCTCCTCAAACCTAAGCTTTGTTTTCCACTAGTCCATAAAACACATTACCTCCTCACCTCCATTCCTTAGAATGTCCTTCAAGACTTCTCCAGATCTTTTCTGGGTACCCAGATGCTAATGCCAACAAATGTTACCTAATACCTCCTTTATGTATGTTTTGTATATACCTATTATCTCCTTCGATAGAATGTAAACTCCCTGAGGGAAGGTACTCTGACTTTTCTCTTGGTACCTCAGCTTCTATCAGTGCTTGGCACAAATGCTTATTGATTGAGTTTTTACTGGACTCCTCCAACTGCTTTCTTGAGGATGTATAATTTGCTAATCCCATAGTTCTTGATGATTTGAAAAGCTTGAAGAAAGCCATCTTTGCTTTTCTCATGAATTGCTTCTGACATAATTAGGGTTAAGGAATCTTTTGGGAAACAGGCTTTCTTTTTAAAATGCAAATACCCTCTAGGCAGATTGATTAAACCTCATTCACACCTTAGTGTGAATTACTTTAATCAGGCAATCTCTTAAAAGTTGTTGAACACTCTAAAAGCATAGTGCAATTGGAGTCTTCCCAGAAGAGAAAAGGAATAATGTTGAACCTGTCCCAGGTGACAATTTGAAAGCACTGAGTATGTGTGGGTGGAGGAATATTGACAAAGGGAGAGGAGAGGAGACTGGAGATGAAAAAGTCAAGTCAATAAGTCAAGTTAACCAACATTTAAATGCCTACTATATTCTTGGAGTAGTGCTAAGCTTTAGGGAAATAATGAAGGCAAAAGTTTCTCAAGGTGTTCACTACCTAATGTTGTACTGGGCCCTAAGGCACCCTAGGAGAAAATTTGCTACTACTTTGACATTTTACCAAGATTCATGACTTCATTGATTATCTTTTCCCCTCTGTTGCTATGTCAGAATGCAGCCCTCTCTTCCTGTTGGAGCAGCAGTTCACAACCTGTGGGTTACAACCCCTTTGGGGGTCGAAAGACCCTTTCACAGGGGTCACAGGGGTCACCTAAGACCATCGGAAAATACATGTTTCCAATGGTCTTAGTAACTGAGACACCACACCTCTATTGGTCTCCTGGCTGGTCCACCCACATGCAGATATGCCCACATATGAGTATTAAAGGGTTGCGGCATTAGGAAGGTTGAGAACCACTGTGTTGGAGGGAGAAGAGAAAAAAAAACAATGAAGAGATTTGCACATGTGGGACCAATCATTTCTCCATATACATGATGGGAATAATAAATGGAATTTCCTTAGTTACAATCTTTAGAACTTGTCTCCTTGGAAGATTAGTCATCTGCTTTAATTTTACACAAAATACAATCTATTGTTTTGACAATAAGGAGACAGAAGTTTTTATGGAGTTAAAGAAGAGGTGCCAGGGGAGAGAAAGAGGAGGAAGGGAATCAGGTATGCTCTGAAGTGTATTAGCAATCACCCTAGCACACCCAGAATGGCCTGCTAGCACAGGTTCTTTTGATCTGCTTTATAAAGGAAAGACATCTTTAAAGGGGTTAACAATCCTACTTTAATTACAGAGAAAGAAGTGAGTATAGAAAATACAAGCAGAGAAATTAGCACAAAAACCAACAGCCAGGGCTCCAGCAGTCTGAACATGGCAATATTGCTATACACTTTACATACAACACTGGATCAAAGAAGCACAGAAATCTGAGCAGTTGAGGGGGGTGCTCTGAACATGAGTAGATCAAAAGATCCTTCTCACGAGTGAACACACACACACACACACACACACACACACACACACACACACACACACTTCTCAGAGCCAGAAGGCATCACAACTCTTGTGACTCAGTGCCTAATTAGGTCATTATCAAAAGGTGTGAAAGTCTTCCTACAAGCAAGCCTCCCTCATAAGCAAGCTTCTCTTTAAGCAAGTTCCTCCCCTAATGGGCTCTATGTTATTCAGCATGTATCACAGCTGGGCACACAGGCTTATTAATGGCCAGGAAAGATCTTCCCAGTTCATTAACATTACATGGGGTACATACCTTGAAGTTCTAGGTGGGGGAGAGGAGTATGAAAGAGGAATGTCAAAGTAGATAGAAGGACAGAAATCAATCATCAATCAATCAGTAAACATTTATTAAGCATCTATTATGTACCAGGCACTGTGCTAAGTGCTAGGGATACAAAAAAAGGCAAAAAACCTGTCCTTTCTATCAAGCAGCACTGATCACAAGGGGAAAGGGAGATGGGAAAGTGCCAAAAGTAAACTTAATTTTGAAATTTTGCCTAGGGGTGTTTGGCAGAGCAGGGGAAGGAAATACATTGTCTCTCCCTTCTCTCTGAGATCAAGTATATTGACATTTACTTCTGGAAAATTACACTTTATCTTCCAGTGCAAATGGAAACTTCAGTCAGAGATTCCTTTGGATCGATAACAAAAAAGCTAATAAGTAAGCACCATTAAAGAAGGTGGGAAGGGTAGCTATCAGTCCATTTGCACCCTAGGAAAGACTAATTTCACTCATCTACACTATTTGTTACACAACACTACATTAAGGCAAACATTTATTAATACATATTTGTTGTATCACAATGTATTCTGAGGGAAATGGAAATTTTAATTGGGGATAGGACCTTAAATCAAAATATGGCACTACTTAATCCTTGTGGAGTAAGGCCTGGCTAGGGAGGAAAGAAAAGATAATTTATTCCTTTTTCAGCCTCTTTCCTCCATCTCTTAGAATATACAAACTGTGGATATGCCCCCTAAAAGAAAGAGTAACTACCTTCATTACTGCCCTCCTCTCCTCCCTCTATAGAGGGGTATAGACATCAAAGCAGCTTCCTACCCTGCCCAGTTCTCCTCTTCCCACTGAAGTGGTTCCAAGACAAACTGACAGGAAGCCAAAAGTCGTCATGGGCACCAGGCTATATACAACAGTGAGCTCTTGACAGGGTCAGGAAACAATCTAGTAGGACTCACTGGGGGTCAGTCTTAGATCTGTTTTAAATCAGTCATTTCCATTAATAACCTGGAAGAAGCTGAAAATGCATTAATTAAATTCTTAAGGGAATGGTGAGAAGTGTTGCCAAGACCTGAAAGGATAAAGGAGATGCTAATTGATCTAGAAAAACTAGGAAACCAGCTTGAAATCACCAGGACAAGCATTAGTCAAGGAAATGAAAACCAATGTTATAAATGCGAAGAGAAAATAGCCCCAAAGCCCTGAGATTTATAAACAGTATTAATAAGCTTCACTTAGAAAATGAAAAACAAAATCTACTTGGAAAATCCACTTAACAAAGAGCACAGACACAATGGTGGAGGAGGTCATAGAGAAGAGGTCTTCTAGTCAGAGGGAGAATGTAAGCATGGCCATTTTGTTGATATCGTACATGTGAAGCTGGAAGGGTCTTCAGAGACCTCACGCAGTTGTCCCTCATATTTTACAGATGAGAAAACTGAGGCTCAGAGAACTTCTAAGGACACAAAGAGTATTGGAACCCAGGGCCTCTGCTTCCCCAGCCAGTTGGGTTTTCCTTTGTCTCATGCTCCCCCTTCACTGTAGATGGTTAAGGCTGGTCATGGTGAAATTTGTCTCCAAGGTCACTCTTTCTGAGCCACCCTATTCCCTTTAAGGACTCAGAGCTCTCACTACATTTGGCAGAAACCCTTATATAGTGGGGAAGACAAATTGAAAGGACCTCAGAGGTTACCTGCTTCAATCTCTTCATTTTACAGTTGAGGAAATTGAGGATCAGAATGGTTACTTAACTTCTCCCAAGCTTTTCCCAAGTTCTCGAAAGTCAAAAGGAGTCAGGACTTGAACTTTGATACTCTGACTCCACATCCAAGACCCCTTCCACTGCAATATGCAGCCTTGTTGTGGTTCACTCCTGTTCCACTCTACACGACCCTATAGACATCAGTCCATAGGGTTTTCTTGGAAAAAAACTAAAGTGGTTTGTCATTTCCTTCTCCAGTGAGGCCCCATTTTATAGATGAGGAAATTGAAGCAAACAGGAATAAATGACTTGCTTAGGGTCACACAGCCATATCTGAACTCAGATCTTCCTGCCTCCAAGTCTTGCCCTCTGTCCACTGTACCAGCTAGCTGCCTACACATAGGTAATAGCATCAAGCTCACGTCTTTGTTTAATATTGAAATATAGGGACATTTATGCAACTTGAAAGACTTTGTCAAAACAGTCAATCAACTTACCCCAAAACAGAATAATCTAGTCTAAGCAGGCAACCTGGCAACCAGCAAGCCTAGTTAATGAGATAATGAGATGCTGGCCTACTTAATTTAGATTGGCCTACCTCCACCCATTAACCTTCGGCCTCTGTTCTTTATCTCTTTATTGCACTATAAGCCCTGAAGTTTCTCGGTGCTAGTCTGTGCTGTCACAGGGGTAGTGACACCAGGAAAGAGGGCTATTCTGGCAGAGGTAGTGTAGGAAAGAGTATTAGACACAGAGCCTAGTAGATCTGAGTTCAACTTTCACCTCGGATTTTTAGTAGTTGTAGGTCCACTGAAATCAAATCACTTAAATTCTTGCTTCATCTGTAAAATGGGGGATGATATTAACGACCAGTATTTTCTTCATAGAGCTATTTTTTGGTCCAAATGAAATCATATGCACAAAATACTTTGAAAATGCTAAAGAGCTATCTATCGCAATGCCAGTTGTGGTTGTTACCAGCTACGTAACACTTTGTCAGTCACTTTCCCTCTGTCTGCCTCAGAATTGTCATCTGTAAAATGGGGGTGATAATGATAGCCCCTTAACCTCCTAGGCTTGTTTTGAGGATAAATGAGAAAATATTTGTAAAGGACTTTACAAACTTTAAAGTGACATACAAGTGCTAGCTATGATGATGATGATGATGATGATGATTTTGATGATGGTGGTGGTGGTGGTGCTAGTGATGAAGATGAGCCTTTAGCACAGGAATCCACAGTTTCATCATATCACATTTTCTAGAGAGGCTTTCGGTCAGACCCCTTTAATGCCATACAAGGGAACATCCTCAAATAATAACTCAGTACGAGGGCCATTAAAAATGACATTGCCTCTGTAGCTGATCTGTAATACACGGCCAAACAAGCATTAGTATCGACAAAATATCAGAGCACAATTGACTGCAAACCATGAACACCCAGTAGATTAGCTATGAGATTTGGAAGGGGAGCAGGAGGGGAGAACACTGGAGAGGAGAAGTGTGAATTCTCCAACTGAAGTGTCTGTTTTAAAGTAAGCAATAGAGGTGTGAAACTTTAAAAAAAATAGCAGATGAGATAATAGTACTACAAATTGTTCCCCAGCCTGTTCTCTTCTAGTACTGGGGAATATTATTCTGTCTGATATTTCCTTTGATTTTTTCTTCACATTGATACAAGACATCAATTAACACCTCTAGTGTCACTGAAGGAGATGAAGGTTACTAAGAAATACTATTGGTAATTAAAATCTTTTTGGAGAAAAGAAAATAGGAGCCTTAAAAGAAACCTGATCCTATAAGGATCTGACAAATAGACCATGTAACATAGAGAAAAATGAAGATTGATTACAAAATGATACTGATCACATTGGCCAATGACTCTGTCTAATGATATTATTATAATACTTGGCACTAACTTCTGAGAACAGATCACACAGATGTTCAGTTATAGCAAACCACAATAGAAAGTACGGCCAGAATTTACCAAATAACAGAGCTGTAATTAGCCTGGAAGGGCAAAAAAAATGTAGAAGGAGGATCAATGGAAGACATTTAATCTATCTGCACAGCAGAAGGGGAGGAGAGAAGTGCCTGCTCAGATAGGTTGAGGAGTAGGGAAGAGGAGGTTCTGGTTTACTCCTATAAAGAAATCTACAACTCTCATAATCAGCCTCTTTACCCTCCTTCCTCATTTCTCTTCCCACCTTTTTGAAGACAGTCAACAAATATTTGTTAAGCAATTACTATGTGCCAGGGACTGTGCTGAGCATTGGGAATACAGAAAGAGGCAAAAGCTAGTCCCTTTCCTTAAGGAGCTCAGGATCAAATAAGAAAAGGGAGGTGGGAGGGAACCAAAGGCAGTGGGAAATGAACACATAGAGAGGGAGAGATTGAAAATAAGTGATATGTGTATAACTGATATCATATTGCAGGCCTTCTCAAGAAGAAATAATGGAATGAGACTGAACAAGCAGAGAGGTTAGCCTAGGTAAGGAATGTGGCCATTTTGTCATTGAGACAGATATGAAGGAGGAAAAAGTGACAGAAGGCACTTGAGTGACAAGAGATCAGGAAGAGGGAATTCGCAGGGAATGGCTCGAATTTTTTTTTTCTGTAAAATACGGGGCAAGTATCTCACCTGAGAGTGGGGGAAGGGAGACCCAGAGGAGGTCTGAGGATGGAGAAAAACATTCAGAAGAGTCACAGTGGAGGGTGGGACAGTGAGTTCATAAGGAACATATAGCAGAACTGCCCAGCTGCAGTGAGGGCCCAGTTGCGGTTATGTAACATAAATTTGTAGTGGACCCAGTAAGAAGGGTTCCATGATTGTCTCCACCTTCATTCAGCAATGCATGCATAAAGGTGAAAATGGAAGGTAGCAGGAGATAACAGGGTTGGCAGAGCCTAATCAGCAAAACAACAAGGGGACTAAGGATGCAAAAGAAGAGGATAGTGTAGAGTTGAATTGGATCACCAAGGGGTCTAGATGGGGAAAAGAAAACAGAGTTGCTAGGTCAGGGGAGATGGCATAGGAGAGAATTGAAGGGTCAAGAGATTGGAGGTCATGCTGTAGATGAAAAATAGAGTTAGGTGAAGTATGCCAGGGGGAAGGGTTTGAAAGCCAATGGATAATGGTCGGATAAGGGGATTCAGGGATTTTCAATATGGAGGTGATACATTTGTGGGTGATATAAAGAGTATGAACATCTTTGTGTAGGCCTGAGTTAGGGCAGAATAGGTCAGGGGAAGAGAACTGAGTGGTTAGGGTATTTTAAGAAGAATCAGTATTGAAGGTGTAGTCCCCAAATGTGAGGACTGGAATTGTAGAGGAGAGAAAAATTGTAAGCCATGTACTGAACTCATTGAGAAGGAAGGGAAGTGACCTATCTCCTTGATGACTAGACACATTCATTCCATTGTTTTCACTGATGTGCAAAAACAGACAAAGGTAATGGAATGTGTATAGTCATATTTTGCCTTTTGCCAATCTGCTTTAAAATGGGGTCTGAATTTAATCTAAATGCCAGGATTGTATAGCTTTGTACTTGGAAGGCACAAGAATAGCCAGATATTGGCTTATAATGTCCCTCCACTCCCCAAAGAAAGGAAAGAAACTCAAATGTTACCTGCAGAGAGCCTAATTTTAATTTATGTTCCTTTGGAAATTACCTATTCCACACTACTTAACATTAATAATAATGATAATAATAGTAACAATGATGATGATGATGATGATGATGAAGATGGTGATGATAGAAGCTAATTTTTATGTAGCACTTTGAGATTTCCAAAGCATTTTACATGTTGTCTCATTTGATTCTCAGGAAAACCCTGTGAGATACCTTATTTAAAGGGTTCTGTGTCATCAAATGTGTTAATCCTTGTCACCCTGGAAATAGGAATGAATTAGGACTTCATAGCTGATTAACTTGTTTTTAAACATGTTTTTATTTCATTAAATATTACCCAATTACATGCAAAAAAATAAACAATCATTTTTAAAAAAAAATTTGAGTTTCAAATTCTGTTTCTTCTTCCTGTCCCTCCCCTCTCCTTGAGAAGACAAGCAATTTGATCTCTATTATACATGTGAAGTCATGCAAAACATATTTCTATATTAGTCATGTTGCAAAAGAAAACATAGACAAATAATGAAAATAATGAAAATTTTAAAAATATGCTTCAATCTGCATTCAGGCTTCATCATTTCTTTTTCTGAAGGCAGATAGTGTTTTTCATCATGGGCCATCACTAACTTATAAGGATGGAATAGACTTGACATTGGGAGGATCTGGCTCATTAACTCAAATGATTATTGTATTTAGTATTCAGGGGTTGAGAAAGGGTGACCTGTTTTTGGAGAGCAGATCAATATAACCACATATGATATCAATATTCAAGCTGATTAATATTTACCATTTCAGGGATGATAGAAAAAGACATAAAAATAGTAGTAACTCTTTAGGTGATGGTAACCAACAACTCTATGCTCATCTCCATTAATTCTCTGCCTCATAAAGGAATTATCCATCTCCTCATAAAGCAGCTCCAGCATGTCTGGAAGTGATTATTGATGGATTGCCCATTATCAGCAGTGTGCTGGGATCATGAAAAGGCTGCATAATGCTTATATCTTTATGATGAAAGAGCTCTGATGCTTAATTACACAAAAGCACTATTATCTCAGCGGCATTTCTATTACCACTATAAACATGTAGATTCTTCAATATGAACCTCTCAGAGGCTACAGTAGGAACTGACCAGAAAAGAAAATATGAATCAGACCCACCTGGCTTATGGACATATGTTCTAGAAAACCATACCAATTCCAAGGAAACTTGGACTCTTTCATGTCTTCTGAGAATTTTGAAGGAAGCATGAAATATTCCTCCTCCTGTTCTTCCTTAGGCCATGCCCACAACCCTTAAAAAGACCTTTCCTTTTGCAGTATCTTTATTTCAATGAAAGATTAGCCACCTGTTCTTCTCTTACCCTCAATTTCAGGTAGACAGTCACCCTTATTTCTTACACCCCTCCAATCCTATAGTTTGTACACAGATAAGTAAATATAAGGTAATTTTGTGAATAAAAGAACATTAACAGCTGGTGGGATCAGAGAAAGCTTCATATAGAAGGTGAAACCTGAGATGAGTTTTGAAAAAAGCTAGGTATTCTAAAAGGTGGAGGTCAGGAGGTCAGGTCCAGGTATAGGGCACCACCAGACACATGGCCTATCTTACTCTTTGCTTATTAGCTCTGTATTTTAGCAGGTTATTCATCCTTAAAAAGTTGAAAAGTATGTGAATCTGCTTGGGCCAGTTGCATTCATCTTATTTTATTTTTATTTATTTTTATTTTTCTCTCAGGGGAGATCCCTTGAGACTAGTCTACTTTAATTATTAATTTCCTGTTGTGTCGATTTTGGTTATTTGTATATTTTTTAAGATAGTCAACTTTTTCTTTTTTTTTAAAATAAATTGATTTGTTTATTTACTTTTAGTTTACAAGATTCAGTTCCACAATTCCTTGAGTTTCAAATTTTCTTCCCTCCCTTTCCCCCCCACAACCATGGCAGCATGCAATCAAGTACAGGATCTGTAAATACTTTCACATTGGACATTAGTCTGCTTGTATAGAAGGGTTGTAACCAATGGAGTGAGCAAAGGGAAAAAAGAAACAAAACCAAACATGGAAAAGAGCGATAGCATGTAGGTTGCTTCACTCTCCATTTAAACTCTGTTCTTTCTAGATCTATCTCTGAATGTAGACATCTCCTTCTAACCTGAGACTTTTAGAGTTGTCTTATAACTGTGCGTTGCTGAGAAGAGTCCAGTTTATCAAGGCTGGTCATCCCACATATGATGTGTCTGTGATTTTTCCTGGTTCTGCTCTTCTCACACCAAAATCAAGTCTAAGTGGGTACATGATCTAGGTATAAAGGCTGATACTGTAAATAATCTGGGGAAGAAAGGAATAGTTTACCTGCCAGATTTATGGAGTAGCGAAGACTTTATGACCAAAGAAGAATTAGAGAGCCTTATAAAATGCGAAATGGATAATCTTGATTACATGAAATTGAAAAGTTTCTGTACAAACAAAGCCAATGTAACCAAGATTAAGAGGGAAGTGGGAAATTGAGAAAGAATTTTTATAACCAGTGTCTCTGATAAAGGCCTCATTTCTAAAATATACAGGGAATTAAGTCAAATCCATAAGAATACAAGTCATTCGCCATCTGATAAATGGTCAAAGGATATGAACAGGCAATTTTCAGAGGTAGAAATTAAAGATATCTATAAGCATATGAAAAATGCTCTAAATCACTATTGATTTGAGAAATGCAAATCAAAACAACTTTGAGTTACCACATCTCACCAGTCAGATTGGCTAAGATGTCAACTTTTTCTTTTAAAGGGGAGTCAGCATGATGGAGGGAAATGAGTGCTATCTTGAACTGTACTGAAAAGTCCCTGGGTCAAATCCTAGTTCTTCCTTTGTGACTTTGGCCAAGTTGTTTAACTTCTCTGGACCCCCTGTTTCCCCTCCCCATTGTAAGAGGAGGGGGTTGGACTAGATGACCTCTACAAGTCTTTTACAGCTAAGTTATTGCTGCTATAATTAAATATCAAGCTAAGAAACTTCAAGATCTTCACTCCTTGTTTGTCTTAGTCGACATCATCCATTGTACCTTTCTCAGCTTTGCCTATTCTATTTCTCAAGACATATGGACAATCTTTTTGCTCCTTTAATCAATTAATCAATCCACACTTCTTAAATCTACTATATCTCAGGCACTGTGTTAAGTGCTATGGATATAAAAATAGGCAAAACAACCTGTTCCTGTACTCTAGGACTTTACAGTCATTATTTAATGGTTTATGCTCAGTTACCATCCTAATTTGACAATGCTTCATCAGTTTATCCCTTTCTTCAGTTCAGGTTCCTTTCCCTGGGGGTGAGGAAAGGAATTGAAGGGGAAAGGAGAAGGAGAAGTTTGACTTCCTAGAGACTGATCAGTCTAGAAAGTTAAATCAGGAGAATACAAGCTTTTCTTCAACAGTATTCTGCATCTTCCAAATACAAATGGTTTGATATTACTGATAGCCATGGGGGAGGGAAGGAAGGTTCTCATCCATAATTCTGGATATAACTTTATGTATTTGTCTTTTCTTTATGGTCTGAACACCTTGAGGGCAAAGGCAAAGTTTGACATGAGTTTAAATATATAGCACCCAGTAGATTTTTTGGTATGCTTTTGTTACTTGGTTAAATTATTCACATAAATAACACATACAATGAGTTTTTGGTTTATAATTGATTTAACTCCTTAGTTCAAATGTCTTCTCTCTTTGGTTATAACCACATTCTTCCAGCTTAAATATCCTAGGAGTTTATGAATCTGTCTTGGCAAACCAATTCAGTTGCTTTTAATGTAAGAGACTGGATGAGTGAGAAGTGAACTCCATATGAAAGATGATTTGTTCATTTATGTAAACAAACAGTGAGTGCTGTGTGCAATAAACTATGCTATTGGACATGTCTGATTCGCAACACCCTTTTCCGGGTTAGTCAACTCTGTGTGTGTCTGTGTCTGTGTTTACATACAGCTGCATATGTGAGTAAGCATAGCTTTTTTTAAAAAAAAATCTTCTTAATCTCAGCAGACATGGAAATACAACTTCATCCTTTTTTTTTTCCTAAAGATCTAAACCTTCGATTCTTGTAGATTCCCCCAGGTCAACAGTAGTGCCTTGGTTATTGGGGCATAAGCCTGATACATAGATGAACTTCAACTAAGAACAAAAATAGCTGAATCTCGAAGTTTTTAGCATGTAATCAAACCAATGATATTCTTTCTGTACAAAGCAAACTTTACATGAAAATAACAGCATAAGTTAGTAACTAAGTGTTAGTTTCTAATTTTGAATGCTGCATAAATATTTTAAGAAAAGACACAATATGGAAAGATTTAAAAAGAAATTTTGTAAGAAAAATTAACTCCTCTATATATGTTTGTACCTTCCTGCCTGAGACTGAACTGTTACTAATATACTTACCCTAACCCCAACTGTTTCTGTTTTGTTTTGTTTTGATTTTTTTAAACCAGAGCTAAATAGAAAATAGCACCACAGAATGATAGGATTTCAAACTAAATGGGGCAGTTAGGGGGTGCAGTAAAAAGAGCACTGGCACTGGAGTCAGGAGGACCTGAGTTCAAATCAGGTTGCAGACACTTAACACTTACTGGATGTGTGACCTTGGGCAAGTCACTTAACCCCAGTTGCTCTGCCTTTCCCCCTCCAAAAAAAAGACAAAGTAAAAATGCAGATCATTTTGTCCAACCCTTTAATTTTATAGATTGGAAAACTGAGTCCAGATATAATAAATGATCTGTCCAAGGTCTCATGGGTAGAAGAGCTGGGATTGGAACCCAGGTCCTCTAAAGCCACTGCCCATCCTCTTACTTCATTTTGTTCACCACAAACCTGTTCTAGCTTCAGAAGTCTTCTTGGTCCTCTGCACTGCTACCTGCTGCTTCTGGCTGCAGAGTTGAAAAGGGAGGAGCTGTCCAAGTATCTTTCTCTTGCTGAAGGGATTGTTATTGACTGTAAATTTGTCATCAAATTATCATTCCTGAGGCACCCACTCTGGTGACTAACCCAGCACAGATGTTATTAGGCAGCAGATCTGGATTAAATGTGTGCAAAACTTTGAAAAAATAATCTCCTTCCCCCTCCAACCCTCCCCAACTATTGCACAACGGTAAGGCAGAAAGGTTTTGGATGGTAAGGACAAGTGGGTTGGCAGGGAGGTCAGCGTGGGAGTTAGTGCATCAAACCAGCAGCTCAGTTATTTTAGTGAATTTGTCATCCTGTTCACAGTTTCAGGATCCAAAGGGGAGCTAACTCACTCCTTACCACATTCATAGCTCACTGTCTGGGGAAGGGGAGCTCCTGTGAAGCTGCATGTAGGGAAGCAAAATTGCTCTGTGAGATGACAAGGGCAGAAACACAACTCAGGGTGCTCAGAAAAGAAGTTGTCAAAGAAAACAGTTTTTGATGCAATGGAGAGAACACTGTCCTAGGAGTTAGTGATAAGACCAGGGAAGGAGCAGCTAGGTGGTGCAGCTGCCTAGAGCACTGACCCTAGAGTCGGGGGGGATTCAAGTTTGGCCTCAGATGCTTATTAGCTGTATGACTCTGGGCAAGTCACTTAACCCTGATTGCCTTAAAAAAACAAAATATGGGACCAGGGAGTAAGTTGTGGTTTGGTCACTTACTAGTTATGTTGTTTCCTTGAGCAAGTCGTTTCTCTGAACCTTCCTTTTCTGTAAATGGGGGATAAATATAAATTATATGATAATATATTATATATAAATTATAAATAATATATAAATATAATTAATTATAGCTACCCTTTATTTAGCATCATGAGGTTTAAAAAGTACTTTTCACATATTACAAAGGAAATACAGTTTACAAAATACTTTACACATATTATATCCCTTGATATTATATGTAAAGAACTTTGCAAACTTTACTGTTATACAAACACAAATGTTGACTATTATTATTTTTCTTAGCAGCTAGTTGGTCTGCTGGATAAAGTGCTAGACTTGAAATCAAGAAGATCCGAGTTCAAATCCAGCCTCAGATACCAACTAGAAGCATAACCCTAGGTAAATCTCTTAAGCTGTCTTAATTTCAGTTAAATTGACATAAACACTATTATTAATTGATTCTTATAGCTTTTCACAATACTTATGTATTATGGGGTGAGGGGCCTGACCATTAAACCCAAACTTCCTGAGCATGCACATGCCTCTCTGCTGATGAAGACTATAGATCCCTTCTTAGAAGAATGCTTTTTAAATGCATAAAATAAAATATTCAAGATAGAAAAGGGCTGTAGGCTATGAATCCCTGTTCTAGAGGCTTCCTTCCAGCTCAGGCTGTAGGTGAGAGAAAGCATTATGAGGTCCAGAGAAGATTACTCTACTCACTGAAAGAGTCTTTAGAAAGCATGCTCAGTTTCTAGCTCAGCTCCCAGGAAAAAAAGCTCTTCTTCAGTGGTAAACAGACCAGAAACAATGCCCAGCCAGGCTCTGAAGTCCATGGGGTGATTGCACCATCAGGGCAGGATATGCATGTTCATAAGGACTGAGCTCATTGACCGGTACACTCCCTCCCCCCTTTATACTTATACTTCACAGGGATGTGAATACTTGTGGTGGAATTAGGGAAGCCTGAGTTCAAAGCCCATCTCAAGTTACTAGCTATGTGACTGGGGGCAAAACATTTAATCTTTCTCAACCTAGGTTTCCTCATTTATAAAATGAGCATACTAATTAGAGTGTCATACAAGGAATAAATGAAATAATATATTGGAAGTACTGTACAAATGTGAAATTTTTATCTGATGCAATAAGCCACAGGAGATTGCTTTGTAAGCATAACATAGTATATAAATCAAATGTTATTATTATCATGATTTGGAGTGACTAAGAGGAAGATACTGGGAACAACTGCATTTGGGAAATTTCACATTGCTTTGCATGACCCCGTACTTCTTCCTGAAAGAATGGGAAAAATATTCTTTTTAAAATACCATATTCTTCCAGGGATTCAACTGAATTAAGGAATACCACAACATCTGGTGAATGAAAGCTGCAAGTTACTAAAAGGACAATGGAGAAGTGCTGGTGGATATAAATATAAACAAAGGCAAATTATATGCAAAAGTGGTAAAACAGATATCAACAGAGATGTATGCCCAGAAAGGGAGATGAACTTGTCACGCAGCAAGAGAAAGAACTAGCAGATGGATAGCCAGTGTGCCCCTTTGGTGCATTCATGATGTTAAGGACCTAGATGAACATACAAGAGGACATGAGCAAGAGTCCTATCAGTTGAGAAGGCATAAATGGCTTTTGATTTTTCAGATACTACCCACGTTGATGAGATCACAGATCCACTGGAATATTGAAATGCTCTAATTCTCCTTTTCCTGACTGTAAGAGTGGTCCACAGAAAACCAAATCTACCCAGCAAGTGAGCCCCTACTGTATGTGAAGTAGTAAGCTAGGGACACAAAATGGAGGAGGTTGGGGACAAAATTGCTCCTGATTTTTCATCAGTCATTTAAAAGCAAAGTATATTGGAAGATATATAAAAGGAACAATGCACCAAATTCTCTCACCCATGTATTATAGAGTAGACTCAAAAGCCTCAAAGGAAATTTCCTTACTGATTCAAAGAAAGGGCAATAGAGAAAATGTGTCCAAGTGGGCAGAGTGCTAGACTTGGCTACAGAAGAACTAGATGCAAATCCAGCTTCAGATACTAGCTGAATCTTCATTGGCAAGTCACTCAATCTCTTACAGCCTTAGTCTCCTATTCTGCAAAATGGGGATATTAACATCTGTAATACTTCACAGGGTTCTTGTGAAGCATGAGCAGAATATGTTTGTGACATACTTTGCAAGCTTTATAGCACTACCACATCTCAGTGTTGGTTATTTTTACTCTATCTGTGCTCATGCCAAGAGTGGGCAACTTTAGAAACTCATTGCTACAATGCATGGTTTCTTTGCGGTGTTCAGGTGCATCTGCAGATGTGGCCCTTCACTAGTGTTCTTGGGCTCTTTGGAAAGTCTCCCAGTATCCCCTGAGCATTTTTTTTTTGCCATTTTTAAACAGATACAGAATATTTTTCAACAATGCTAGCCTTTCAGGCTGCTCATGGTGGAAATTGTGTTTTCCTCCTCAGTCTAAGCTAGTTCAAGAGGAAAAAAGTACATTATGGGAGGTGTAGGAGGTAGAAGTAGGAGGCATCCCTCCAGGGTCTGCGCTATGCATACTACAAAGCAGTTAAATTGTTTCATCCCTTTGCTTTCCTTTCATGTCCCTTCCTCTTCCTCATGCATTATCCCTTCCTCCAAGGCATCAAATGTCCTATGCTTTCAACATCCATTTTTAACAACTTCTTTCTAGCTCCATCCCATCCCTTGGCACAGTGCCTGGCACAATTTAAGCACTTAATAAAAGTTTCTTGATTAATCAATAAACAAATTTGTTCTGAAGTGTTAATAATTGATAATTGCTTAATGCACTAGTTGTATTTAAATTTTAATATGGGTTCATTCCTCAACTCAAAGAGAAACAATTAATGGTAGAATTCCAGGCACTAATGACAGGTTAGTTGAAGCAGTGGCTTGGAGGGAATGGGGTAAGGAACCTATGGAGACATGCATAATAATAATTTACATGGATAATCTAAAGTTTATATCAATATATTTTTTCAGTGTCTTTCCTACCTATTGTTTATAAGAACTGATTATTAGCACAGTAGATGCAAAATTTCAACCCCAAAACTGGTAAAGGAGCATTTTAATCAGTCTTCTTACCTTCATTTGTTCTTTCACACCATTGCTAGAGTAATCTAATTTGTCAAAGACCTGGTCATGCCCTTCCTCGGCTCCTAGTCTTTCAATGGCTCCCTATTGCTGATTAATTATAATATGAAGATCTTAGTATAAGAGGCAAGGTCTTTAAGCATCAGTTGTCACTGCTTCTTTTCAGCCTTAATCCATTATCACTGGGAGAATGTGGTACTACTATGTGATACCCTGAGTCCCTAGTGTAAAGTATTGAAGACTTCTCTAGGGGTGCTTCTGATGCACAAGGGAGTGGCAACTGACTATATCAGTACATCATGATCTGAAAAGGATGCATTTTGTATTGTATCAGTATTAGTACTACCCATGTATATCAGGAGGCAGATAATGAGAAAGAGACTGGTAGCTACTGGATCAAACCAATCTGTAAATGGTGGTACAAAAAACAACAAACAAACAAATGAACACATGCTAAATATATATAGAATGAATACAAAGGAGAGACTAGTCTTGTGAGAAGTGGTACAACTGTGATATACACTGACATTTGGTCTTAGGTCTTTTCCCCCTTGAACTGTCATTGTAGTTTGTGATGATAGTCATGGGGGTCTTTGTCAGTCCATAGTTTATGCTATCTCAGAACACGCATGCAGAATTGGAGGAGCAAGATACGATGAAGCTAGGATCCAATGTAGCCAAGAGCTGCCACTTGATTGGCATCAGCTAAACTTATCCATGATTTCCTATCCTTAGAGAAGTGTGGCCAGTGATGGACACTGTAAAAATCTTAGCCCTTTATCCTGTGCTACTCTCCTCTTCACTCTATACTCCAAGGAAACTGGACTCCTCACCACCCCTTCCTAATTTTGTACCTATGCTTATTATGGCCTTTCCCCACCTCCATCAGCTGAAATTGTACCCACCCTGTAAGGCTCAGCTCAATTGCCATCCCTCTCTGAAAACTTTCCTGATTCTCCCAAATAACTTCAATGGTTACTTTGTTACTCTACTATTTTCTTCTGTTGTCTAATCACTAAAGGGTGTTATTTCATGCTTGCATTAGTGAAGTTAAAAGCAATACTGTGTCTCTCCACTCCCACCCACCCACCCCTGCTCCTTCATTTAGATCTCTTTGGTAATTTTTATCACATGCTTAATTTGTTCTTTTTCTAGCTTTTTTAGTTGTATGCCCAATTCATTGATTTAGTTGTATGCCCAATTCATTCATCTCCTCTTCTCTATTTTATTCATGTAAATATTTAGAGATATAACATTTCCCCTAAGAATTGCTTTGGCTGCAAACCATAAATTTTTGTGTATTGTCTCATTATTGTTATTCTCTTTGACAACATTATTGATTATTTCTATGATTTGTTGTTTGGTCTATTCTTCCTTTAGGATTAGATTATTTAGTTTCCAATTAATTTTTAGCCTATCTTTCTGTGGCCATTGCATCATGATCTGAAAAGTATGCATTTAATATTTCTGCCATTCTGAATTTGATTGTGAGGTTTTTATGTCTTAATACAGTCAATTTTTGTGTAGGTGCCATATACCACTGAGAAAAAATGAATATTCTTTTCTGTCCTCATGCAATTTTCTTTAGATGTTTATCATATATAACCTTCTAAAATTCTATTCACCTCCTCAACTGCTTTCTTGTTTATTTTGTGATTAGATTTATCTAGTTCTGACAGGGGGAGGTTGAGATCCTCCACTAGTATGATTTTGCTGTCTGTTTCTTCCTGTAATTCTCTTAACTTCTACCCTAAGAATCTAGATGCTATACCACTTGTTGCATATATATTTAGTATGTTGTTTCCTTCTTTATTTCTTTTAACTAGACTTATTTTTGCTTTTGCTTTGTCTGAGATCAGGATTGCTGCCCCTAGTTGTTTGTTTGTTTGTTTTTACTTCAATTGAAGCTTAATATATTCAGTCCAGCCTTTTACATTTACTCCGTGGGTATCTTTCTGCTTCCAATGTGTTTCCTGTAAACAATATATGGTAGGATTCTAGTTTTTAAACCACTCTGCTATACATTTCCATCTTATGGGAAAGTTCATTCCTTTCACATTCATAGTTATAATTACTAACTATGTATTTGCCTCCATCCTATTTCTTCCCTGTTTATGCTTTTTTTCTCTCCTTTCACTCTGTTCCTCCTCACCAGAGTTTTGCTTCTTACCACCATCTCCCTCAGTCTGCCTTTCCTTCTATCAATTCCCCCTTCTTTTACTTCCTCTTTCCCCTCCCACTTCTTCCCTCCCTTTTATCAGCACCCCATTTGCCTTTTCTTTCCCTGTTCATCTCCTACTTTCCTATATGGTAAGATAAATTTCTACACCCAACTGAGTGTGTATGGTATTCTCTCTTTGAGCCAAATCTAGTGAGAGTAAGATTCAAACAATACTCATCCCTTACTTCTTTTCCTTTACTGTAATAGGTCTTTGGCACCTTTTCACACGATGCAATTTACCCTATTTCACCTCTCCCTTTCCTCTTTTCCCTGTACAATCCTTTTTATCACCCCTCAATTTCTTTATACCAGCATATCAATTTATACCCATGCCCTCTTTCTATGGATACTCCTTCTAACTGCCCTAATAAACAGTTCTTAAGAGCTATAAGTATCATCTTCCCATGTAGGGAAAACAGTTTAAACATTATTGAATAACACTCTTTTTTTCTTTCCTGTTTACCTTTTTATGCTTCTTTTGAATCTCATATTTTAAGATAGAATTTTCTGTTCAGCTTCAGTCTTTTCTTCAGGAAAGTTTGAAAGTCCCCTATTTCATTGAATCTTTTCTCCTGAGAGATTATGCTCAATTTTGCTGAGTAGTTGATTCTTAGTTTTAATTCAAGCTCCTTTGTCTCCCAGAATATCATATCTCATGTCCTTTCATCCTTTAATGTTAAATCTGCTAAGTCCTGTGTAATACTGACTGTGGTTCCTTGATATTTTAATTGCTTCTTTCTGGTTGCTTGCAGTAGTTTTCTTTGACCAAATAATTCTGAAATTTGGCTGTAATATTCCTTTGATTTTCATTTTGGAATCTCTTTCAGGAGATGATTGGTGGATTCTTTGGATGACTATTACCCTCTGATTCTAGGAGCTTTCCTTGATAATTTCTTGAAAGATGCCATGTAGGCTCTTTTTTTTTAATCATGGCTTTCAGGTAGTCCAATAATTCTTAAATTATTTCTCCTTGATCTGTTTTCCATATTAGTATTTTTGTTATTTTCAGGTTAGGTATTTTACATTTTCTTCTATTTTTTTTTTCATTCTTTTGATTTTTTTTTGACTGATTCTTGCTGTCTCATAGAGTCATCAACTTCCACTTGCTCAATTCTAATTTTTAAGGATTTATTTTCTTCAGTTAGCTTTTGCACATCCTTTTCCATTTGCTCAATTTTACTTAAAAAAAAGTTTGCTTCAGTGGATTCCCTACCCCCCCCCCCCCCCCAATTTGGCCAATTCTATTTTTTAAGGAGTTGTTTTCTTCAGGCAATTTTTGTGCTTCCTTTTCCAAGCTTTTGACTCTTTTTTCATAATTCTCCTTCATACCTCTCATTTCTCAAGTTTTCTTCTACCTCTCTTACTTGATTTTTAAGGTTATTTGTCTAAAACTCTTCCAAGAGGACATTTTGGGCCTGAGACCAATTCATATTCACCTTTGAGCCTTCACACATGGACATTTTCATGTTGTCCCCTTCTGAGTTTGTGTTTTGATCTTCCCTGCAGCCACAATAGCTTTCTATGGTCAGAGTTCTCTACTGTTTCTTACTATGACTTTTAACGTTGAGCTCTTATCCTGGGGCACAATGAGCACTATCCCAAGTATTTTATGCTGGGGGCCAAGGGCCTGGTCACTGGCTTTCCACACTGAGACCTCAGGTGCTTGAGACTTGTCCACTGTTCTGGGGGTAGCTCCATCTAGTTGTGCCTGTTGTGCTAGGATTCCGGGGCTGTCAATTTGCTTTCTGCACTGAGGCTGGAGGCTTCGCTGCTGGCCTGCTGAGCCAGGACCAAGGGGACTCAGTTGCTGATCTGTGCTTTGGCTAAGAGCCTCCCATTGGGTTGCCCAGACATCATTTACACTTAGCTGTGTTCCCCTTTTACCCAAGTGAGAAAGATCTTTCCTGAAGTCCTTATAAATTATCTCAAGATGGAAAAATGTCTCACTCCATTTTTTTTTGTGGGTTCTGGCACTCCAGAATCGGTGTAGAGGCTTGATTTAACATTGTTTCCAAGGGAAACTGGGGAGAGCTCAGGCAACTCTCTGGCTTCTTTCCACTATCTTGGCTCCCTTTATCATGCATTTCAATAGGCTGTGTTAAGGAAGACATATCCTGCATTAGGGAGATAATAGTCCTATTGAACTGTGCTCTGCTCAAAGTGAATCTGGAGTACTGTGTTCAGATTTAGGTACCTTATTTTTGAAGCTGTACTAGAGAGCCATCAAAGGAAGATGTTCAGGATTGTGAAGGATCATGGATCTCGCCATAGAAAAATCAGCTTAAGGAACTAGGGACATATAGCTTGAAGAAGAAAAGATTGAGGGGGAACAAATCAGTTCTTGTTAGTTGTTGAAGGATTTTGTTGGACTTGATCTGCTTGACCTGGAAAGAGAGCAGTGAGAGCAATAGGTATAAAACAGATTTTTGGTTCAACTTAAGAAAAAGCTCTGAATAATTAGAGCTCTCCGAAAGTGAGAGTAAGGTTCAAACAATGGGAATTAAGAATTTGTCCCCCACAAGAGGCATTAATACAAAGTATAAATGACTACATGTTGAGTAGAGAGGATTTTAATTCAAGCATGGCTCAGAGATCCCTTCTGACTCAAAGATTCTATGCTCTTATCGGTTTGTTTTATAGTTATTCATATATATGTCCTATCCCTCTATTAGATTTATTTCTTCTACTGAAATAAACTTGGTTGAGTTGACTTTTATTTCCTTCCCTTCCCACAACTCAAAACCTAGTTCTTTGATGTGGACTATTAGACCCCAAAATGAAAGTTGTAAATGGGTGGCTCTAGTAAAAATCAAGGCAAGCCAAGAAGTATTTATTAAATACTTCTTAAAATGGCGGGCACTATGCTAAGTACTGCAGATACAAAGAAAGGAAAAAAGAGCTCCTGACCTCAAGGAGCTCACAGTCTAATGAGAGAAACAACATGCAAACAATTCTTTGCAAACAAGATATATACAGGATAAATTGGAGATAACCAATAGAGGGAAAACACTAGCATTAAGAGGGAAGGAAAGTTCTTGCAAAAGCTATGATTTTACCTGAGACTTGTGGGTAGCCAGAGAAACCAGGAGGCAAAGGTGAAGAAAGAGAACATTCTAGGTACCATCTTATATATCTGATCTAGGACATAATAGGGAGCCACTGGATTTTATTAAATGGCAAATGCCACGGTCAGACCTGTACATTAGGATGATCAATTTCATGGTTCAATTGAGATGGACTAGACTTGAGGCAGGGAGACCAATCAGCAGGTTACTGTGATAGTACAGGTGCAAAGAGACAAAGATTTGCAGTAGGGTGGTGGCAGTTTCAAAGGAGACAAGAAGGCATAGAAGAGAGATATCATGGAGGCAGAATAGGTAGAAGTTGACAGTTGTATGAGTGCTGGGAGTGAGAAAGAGTGGAGAGGAGAGGATAATACCTGGGAGGGTCAAGGAGGGAGGAAGCAAAGTATTGGAGGACACTGAATTAGATGACCTACCCTTGGATAATTAGGAATGGCTAAAACTTTTTAAGCCTAAATGGCCAGTTATTGATTCAGATAGTTTATAAATTTCTTCTGGTGGATTCAGTCATTCCTAGTACAATCCCTTGTACACATCACACAAACTGAATAAAATGTTAGATCATGTTAGATGAGTTCAAATTTCCTAGCTTTGGTTTACTCAGTAATCTGAAACACGGATACAAATTGCCAATGTTTTTACAAGGTATTACAAGTAAAAGTTGTAAGTTAAATTTGTCTTGATTTATTTTATAGTAGAAATCTGGTGCAACTTTGATTCTAAACCAGGCAAAATGTTGCAGTGTGAGCTGAGTTTAGCCTTGAATTTCTTTGTTTATTCACTTTCCTAATGTGAAGCAAACCACATAGTGTCCAAATGTTCCCTGTTTAAGCTGGATTCACACACAAAAAGGTTGTATGAGGCCTCTGAAAACATGCATTACTGATATATTTGTACAGCTGTAATTGTTGCAAATAAATTACTTCATTTAAAGAAAAACAAATGACATCATGCTTTTTGCTTTTTAAATTTGTCTGTTCTATCTCTTCCTTCTGCTGTCTGATTGCCAGAGGATCATTTGTTTTGGCTCATCTTTGTTGCAGTGAGACTCTAAGATCCCCAAAACAGCTTTGGTGAGTCCACATTTTAGGTTCTGGGGAAGAAAAAAAATGGGGGGAAAGGGCAGTAGAGGGTCAACCAATCAACAGGGACATATTAGTGCCCTGCTACGTAGTCCAGTGATAAATTATTGAGAATATGGCTCCATTTTAGAGAATGAAGAAAGTTTTATGGGTATGGGATGCTTTTAAAATATATGTGTTTAATCAAAGCTCGTTGACTAAGTAAAGTCAAATTCTTATCCACTGATATCAAATAACAATAGTAACTGACATTTATATAGTGATCTATAATTGCAAAGATGTTTTCCATGTGTTTTCTCATTAGATCCTCATAGTACCCTAATGATTTGGCAAGTATACCAATTTTTAGGGAGCTAGATCTGAGATTTCAGGTATATAAGGAGTTCAGAGTGAGAAATCTCCCTCCAGCAAGGCAGATCAGTACCTGCTCAGCAATTTATAATCTTAGAGAATTATCTGGGACATAGAGATATTAAGTGATGTGTCCAGGGTGGAGGACCTGAACCCAGTATATCTCGGAGAGAATTTGAACCCAGGCCTTCTTCTAAGGCCAGCTTTCTATTCACTTCACCATGTGTTTTACCTTCATTTTAAAGGTGAGAAAACTGAAGTTCAGAAGAATTAAGTTATTTTTACACAAGATTCCAGGGGCAGCTAGAGGATAGCTAGAGTCAGGAAGATGAGTCTTCCTGAGTTCAGATCTGACCTCACACACTTACTTGTATGTGGACGTGGGCAGATCACTTAACCCTATTTACCTCAGTTGCCTCATCTGTAAAATGAGCTGGAGAAGAACATGGCAGACCTCTCTAGTATCTTTGCCAAGAAAACCCCAAATGGGACACAACTGAATGTAACAACAACAATCCAAGGTCCCATTGGTTATATATTACAAAGATCATATCAAAACCTACATCTTTGGAGTCCAACATCTGTCTGCATTTTACAATACTAAGTCCAAGTTCCCCCCACCTCTTCCTTTTTCCCCCACCTTGTAGAATAGGGTTACAGGTTCATTTTTTCTATGAATAATTGTATCCTGGAAGACATGCTTTTCTTACTAAATGTATAAATGATAACCAAATATGTGCCAATATAATAATTGTATACAACTCCAAATACAACCTGTATCATGAAGTAGGTGTATGGTTTAGAAGGCCATCTCCCAGAAATCAATAGAACCAGCATAGAAATATAGCACATGGAAATTTGTGTTTTCCAATTGTTCTTGAGCTAGGCTGGTCTGTGTTTTTGAAAGGGTGAATCTTTATATCCAGTCCATCAAAATGCATGATTTTTAAACTCTGATTAACCCAGACATAGATAAATTACATTCAGCTTAAATCCAGATGGCAAAATGTGCTTGTGACTTCTGGAACCAAATTGAAAAAATGTTCCACTGCAGTTCTCTATAGCTGCCAACCAGCTAACTATGTATATGTGAGGGAAATGAAGAGGCATTGTGATTTGAAGACTTTATTTGGAGAAGTGCTGCTGTTGGAGGTCTTAATTTTTTTCCCTGAGCATAGTGAACACCCATGTCTAGACAGAAGAGATAGCAGTCCATGGCATGTTTGGTCTAGAATTTGGGGCCATCATAAAAACTGGATCAGACCACTGTATGACTGATCCAAGAGATTGCTGGAGAAAGCGTTTTTTTTTTTAATTGAGTTAACCCTTCACTGACTTGATTCCCTTCATCCATCTCATTGACCCTTAATAGCTTTTCTTTTTTTTTTTTTTAGTAGGCTGTCCTCATGTCCAGGTAGCTAAGTGGCTCTGTGAATAGAGCACCAGGCCCAGAGTCAGGAAAACTTGAGCTGAAATTTGACTTCAGACACTTTGCCTCAGTTTTCTCATCTATAAAATGACATGGAGAAGGAAATGGCAAACCACTTCACTGTCTTTGACAAGAAAACTCCAAATGGGATCATGGAGAGTCAAACACAACTAAAACTATGATTGAACAACAATAAACATAACAACATCAGCATCCTCATGTCTCCTTCATATTTCCTGAATGTTTCCAGGAGGTTCAGTGGGTTTTTTATAAGAAGTATTCATAAAATAAATTAATGTCATTTCAGGAGAGATACATCTGTGGAAATCAAGAAAGGCCTCATGTGGGAGGTGATACCTGAGCTGTGCTTTAAAGGAAAGAAGGAATTTTACATTGCAGAGGTGAGGAGAGAGTGAATGCCAGACATGAGAGACCATCTGTGCAAAGGCAGAGGAAGGAGCTGGAATGTCATTAATGGGAAACATCTTGTAGGCTAGTGTGCCTGGAACAGAGAATGCAAGAAAGAGAATAACGTGAAGGTAGATGAGAACCAAATGGTGTAGAGTCTTAAATGCCAGGTTGAGGATTCTTGTTTTTTATCTTTGAGGCATTAGGGAAGCTATTGGGAAATTTTGAGGCAGATGAGGTCATCAGTGATGATAATAATAATACATGATGATAATGATATATAACATTTATATATTAGTTATATCTAATATATTACATAACAATACATAATGATAATAATAATAAATACTACCATTTATATAGCACTTGAAGGTTTGTAAAGCACTTTATCTGTTATCTTATTTGATTTTCATGACAACCCTATGAGATAAGTACTCTTATTATTCCCATTTTACTGTTGGGAAAACCAAGACAGACAGAAATTAAGTGACTTGTCCAATTAGTATGTCTCTGAGGCAGGCTTTAAACATGGTCTTCCTGACTCCAAGTCCAGAACTCTTACCCACTGTACCTACCACCTAACTGCCTCATGTTCAAGTCTGTTCATGAGGTCTGAGTTTTAAGAATATGAATGTGGTCATTGTGACAGATACGTCAGAGAAGATAGAGGTACAAAGGCAAGACTGAAGTGCAAACCTCTTAACATTCATGCTAGTGATCTTTGTCCTTTGAACTTCTTATGTTAGTCAACAAGGAGTCGTTTTCTGTCTGACTGTACAGAAATGGCAAGAGCCCTTAGTAACTCTGGAATTATTGTGAATGAGGGTGCCATTTTGTATCCAAAGACAATCTTTTGAGAGATGTAGCAACAGAGATTGAAATATTCACCAGTTTCAATACTGCTATCCAAGCTCATTAATGTTTTATTTAATTTTTCTTTTTCTTTTTTTAAAACTAATTGAAGAACATGATCATTTTTTCCATATTCACTGGTAAACTCCAAAGCACTTAAAAGTGTTATGTTTATCTGCGGCATTCTAAGTCCTCAAAGCAATCTTCTTCCCATGAGAAAGGGAGGAAAACAGGGTGGTCTATGTGCTGTTCAGATCATGCCACGGTATAAGGGGAAAGCAGCAGAAACCAACAGAACTGAATACTGTAATTCAAAGATTTGTGATGTTATCAGTGTGAGTACGGTCACTACAAATCATAAATCTTCTGTTCCCAAGTCAATCTATGCCCATTTTCCAAGTCTGTGGAGGGTGGGGCTATATAGAGAGGAATAGCAGGGCTTTGAAACAAGTGTATATAATAATGCAGAGTAAAAATGCAATAGACTCTAAGTTAGGAGGTCTGGTTTCAAATCATGTCTCTGTAACTTATTGCTCACCCAATTTTGTGCAAGCCTTACTTTCCATGTTGACAAAAAGAGGGGATGGAATAGGATAGCATGTAGTGATTTCTCTCATCTCCCAATCCTATAGCTCCTGATACACACACACACACACACACACACACACACACACACGCACACACACACTCACACACATACACATATATATGAGTTTATATATCATGACTCACATTTGTTGGGTTCAGCTTTGCCTTATTTTATGCACACAGCCTTACTTTTGTATATACTCCCTAGAACTCTACCTGGTTGGTAAAGAACTATAGAGCTATATCAGAGAGATAGACCTGGCTTATAGTATGCATTTAAAGCAAATTAACTACTCTTTAAGGCCAAAGCAATGTGGTATGACAGAGAAGGAGGACCAGGGTTTGAATTATAAATCTTTACTAGTACTATCTGTGTGATCCTGGGCAAGTCACTTAATTTCTCAAAGTCTCAGTTTGCCTACCTGTAAAATGGGCATAATAGTGTCTGTAGTGCCTGTATCAGTTGATGTGAGGCTCAAATGAGAAAATGAATATAAATAAAGCTCTGTGCAAATTCCAGTTATTCTGGTTGATATTATTATCTACAGATGCAGTTGTTTGGACAAGATAATTTCTAATTTTTCTTCTAGTAATAAATTCATTATCATCTTATTTTTAAAAATGAAATGAAAGTTGTCAAAAATTATTAAGTGCTTGCTATGTGCCAATTTTGAAAGTTACTTTGAAAACAAAAGGAAGAGCACTAGTGTGGAGACAAATTGCCATCTATACCTCTTTTAGGACTCATCATCAGCTAACTCCCACTGATGAAGGGGTAAATTAGGACATTTCACGTAGAAATGCTTCCTGAAAAACAGACAGAAAGTGGCAGTGACAGCCTAGTCAATCCACTGCTCCCACCTTAACTATCACCTCCCCTGAAACTTCAGTGAAACAATCCAGAACCCTGAGCCCCAAAGTCCTGAAGTTAGTTGGCCACTGACCCTGTTTCTAGCCCAGCCCCTGCAGCCATCTGGAGGGGAGTGACCCCTTGTGGGTACAAGGGCCTACCAGGGCTGCCACTACCAACACCAAGCATTGTAGACACCTGACTTGGTGACCCTCTCGGCTGGTGTTGTAGCCTCCACTACTCAGTAACCGCAACTAGAGTCAGTCAAAAAGCTTTGATTAAGCACCTACTGCATGCTGGTTACTATGCTAAGTGCTGGGAATACAAAGAAAGAGAAGACAATCTTGCTTGCAAGGAGCTCATCTTCTAATGGAGGAGAAGACATGAAAACAACTATGTACAAACTCTCTCTGTATATACACACATTCTCTCTCCCTCTCTGTCTCTCTGTCTCTGTCTCTGTCTCTCTCCCTCTGTAGTGTACATATACATATATGTATATATACAGAGTATATATATATATATATATATATACACAGATGTATAACTAAACATAAATACACATGTATGAATATATATTAATATATGTATATGTATGTGTATATATGTATACGAGATAAAGTATAGATAAACAACAAATTGTCCATAATTGCCTTCTTGCAGAAGATGAGATTTTAGCTAAAATGGTGTTCCTTAGTGAAAGAAGTCAGGAGGCAGAGATAAGAGGAAAAAAGAGAGAGTTCCAGGCATGATGGACACAAGTAAAAATACTCCTGTTAGGAGTTAGGAGATAGTGTCTAGTGGGAGGAGCAGCAAGAAAGCCAGTGTCACTGGACCAGAGGCTACATTTGAAAGGAGGAAGGATATCAGAAGACTAGAAAGGTAAAAAGAGGCCCGGCTATAAGGGCTTAAAAGACAAATGGAAGATTTTGTTTTTAATCCTGAAGGTAATAGGGAGCCATTGAAGTTGATCAAAATAGGAGATGTGGGGATATGTGTGTGGGGGGGAGTGATGTAATCAAACTTGTGCTTTAAGGAAAATCAGTTTGACAGCTGAATTAAGGATGGACTGAAATGGGGAGAGATTTGAGGCAGAAAGCCCAGTCAGGCTTTTTAGGGTGATGATGGCCTGGACCAGAGAAGTGGCTGTGTCAGAAAAGAACATAGGCACATTCAAAAGATACTGTGAGGGTAGAAGCATGTCTTGGAAACTGATTGTAAATGGGGAGTGAGAGAGAGTGAAGAGTTGAGGATGAAACCAAGGTTGTGAGTCCAGGTGACTCAAAAGATGATGGTTCCCTTCACAGTAATAAGGAAGTTGGGTAGGGGGAGGGCTTGGGGGGACAGAACAAGTTTCATTTTGAACATGTTGAGTTTAAGATATCTATGAGACATCCAGTTCAAAATGTTCAATAGGCAGCGTGAGACTGAAGGTTGGGAGAGAGGTTAGGGCCAGACAAATAAATCTGAGAATCCTTTTCATAGAGATGATCATTGAAACCACAGCAGGTGATGAAATCACTAAGTAAAACAGTATAGAGATGAAAAAGATAATTCTCTTGTAAAATGTATCAACATCAGAAATGGGTTTGGTTTTAACAAAGAGCATAAGGCTAAAGAAGACATATTCTTATCTGTCCTACGGATACCAATTGAGGACTGTTGGGTCTTTCTGTCTGTTCTGCAGCAGCTTACTTTCCCCCATTAAAACGCATACTTCTTGGGTACAGGAACTCTCCTGGCTTTTCTGTCTATCCCCAGTTTTTAGCATAGTCCCTTGCACATAGTAAATTCTTAATGAATGCTTTTTATATTCCTTCATTTGAGAAACCAGAAATTACCTTTGTTAAGAAAAATGTGATTTAATGCCTTTTTGCAAAACGTCATGAATTCCTCAGTCAGCCCTACAGATTTGTTTTGTAACTTTGGAGATGTTACTTAGCCTACCCCCTCAACGCATCATCTCTCTCTTCATAAAGATAGCAGATGAATATTGTTCCTTACTTTATAACGAGGTAAAAGAGAGATACATGAGGTGATGTTGATTGAAAGTCATACAATCTTCACTGCAGAATTTGGCACTGGATTTTGGCACTATATTTTATTGGAAATAATGTGCAGAAGTGTTGACTTTCATATTTACAAATGTACAGAGGTTAATTAACCATTTAAAGCCTGTGGGTTTTTTGTTTTTTCCCTAATGATAGTTGACCTTCACTGGAGTGGAAATCAATTGAATATCATGTCAGCTAAGATAGTTACTTATTTTAGTAAGAGAGAAGAGAAAGACACAGACAGAGAGACAGAGACAAGAGAAACAGAGGCACATAGAGGGAGAGACAGACATACAAAGGCAGAGAGACAAGAAAATATTTTAATGACAATTTTCCTTAAGTGAAGAACATGGAATACAAAATACTATTCAAGAAATAAACACATTAAATTAAAACATGAACATTTGAATTATATTTTGTAATCAGTTAAAGGGATGCAGCATAGAGGGAAGGGAAAGGGGAAAAGGAGGGATGAAGAGAATTGGAGTGAGAAAAACTCCCAGAGAAAAATACAAAGAGGTTGTGAGGCTCATTAATTTCTGAAAGGACAGTATTAGTTGGTGATAAACTGCTCTGGTCTTACTCTGTATTTTACTTGGGCTATGCTCATCAGACACATTATCATCTGTTATCACTTCCCTTTAAAATGTTAATTAGATCTCCGAACTCCTTTTCTCATCTGGGAAGCAGCTTTTAGGGCTTTTATTTAAAAATTTACATGTTTATTTTTGAAATAAATGCTTATCTTCCCACAGAACTCTGCCTGTTTGGGACCTATATAAGGTTATAGACTTGGGATTTTAGAAATTGACTTTGGAACCCTCCAGGTTGGTTGATTTACTAGTGGGGGGCAGCAAAACCCTTTGATAGTCACGTGTTATTTAATAGTTCTTTGTTAAGATACTGGAACAAGCTCATTTCACAATTCTTGAAAGTTACGGGGAACTAATCATTATATATTCAATTTCAATTCAACAAGTATTAACTTAAAGGCTATAAAACTAGGAATTAAACACAGGTCCTGCCTCTGAAGTCCTTATGAGCTAGTAGGGGAAATAAAGACATGTTCACAAACATAGTGCAAAATAATAGAACGTGAAAGGGGCCTATGTATGAGACATATGAACAAATTACCATAAGAGGTCACGGAGGTATAGATTATTTCTAGCTATGGAGATAAAGGAAAGCTTCCTGGAAGAGGCGGCATTGCATCTGAGCTTTAGAGGACATGTGGAATCCCAACAGGGAAACTAGGTGGCTATGCGGGGAGGGAGGGCAGGAGAACTTGAGACCCAGTATATATGTTGAGGCAGGACTAATAGAGTCTAGGACTACACAGTACACTACATGTAGTTGAAGACCAACTATTCACTAAATCTCTGCCTTTCTATGTTGGAAAATATTATTGCATATTAAGAAACAGAAAAGACAAAGGAAATTTTAAAAATCACCATTTTTAATGCTATCTATAAAAACTACCACTTACTATGTAAGTATTGACTTAGAGAGCATTTGTGGCTAACTGTTGAGGATTTAGTGTGAGCGAATGACCACTGCTCCAGGCTTGTGTAATTAAGCCTTTGAGACTGCTAACTGTGATTTCCTTTTCTAGTGAAGGATTTTGTACTTGACATTTTTTTTCCCCTTAAATGAGAGGGAAAAAAATAAAGACAAATGGAAGAATGTCTCACAGGGCATCCTTAGAGAAATTAAGGAGTTGGTTTATTTTTCATCCTAAGGTAATAATGAACAGAATTGCACAAATTCAATAAATAAAAGGCATCTTGATTTTATAGGTGATAGATTTGGAGTCAGGACCTGAGTTCAAATTTGTCCTTAGATACTTACTAGCTGTGTGACCCTGGACAAGTCATTTAACTTCTGCCTCAGTTTCTTCATCTATAAAATGGGGTTAGTAATAGCACAAGTCCTAGGATTGTTGTGAGGATAAAATGAGGGGATATTTGCAAAGTGCTTTGTAGAAATAAAGCATCCCTTAAATGTGAGCTGTTAATTCCAGCAAACATTTGGTCATCTCATATTTCAGAACTGGAATCAGGAAGACTTTTTTCCCAAGTTCAAATCTGGCCTCAGACACCTACTAGCTGAGTGACCCTGGGTAAATCACTTAGCCCTGTTTGCCTCCGTTTCCTCATCTATAAAATGAGCTGAAGAAGGAAATGGCAAACCACTCCAATGTCTTTGCCAAAAAAACCCAAAAGCAGTCATGAAGAATTGAACATGACTGAGAACCCTTACATGAAAATGGGGTTTTTATTTTCCACTGTTCCCTCTCTCTCCCTTTCCTCTCTTCTCAATTTTATTTCGTATTTCCGTCAAGTATAATTCTGCTCTTCACAAGTTAGACATGATTAGACCCGTATATTCAATCAACATCCCCTGGACAATAAACTATTAACTTCTGTGAACCACACTCTTACAAAATGTCAGGTGCCCTATTTAAATTCTTGTTTTATTTTTCATTCAGATCGTGTTGCTTACCATTCATGGTAGGTCATTTAATCTCTTTGGCCCTTAGTGTCTTCACTGGTACAGTGAGAAAATGTTACTAGACCATCTTTCTGATCTCTTCCATCTCTGAATCCAATGATCTTTTCATCTAATCTTTCCAGTCCTCCAGAAAGGGCAGATATGGCAGTGAATAGCTAATGTGGCATCAGCTAGCCTTTGAACCTAGCGTGTAGGAAAATGTAAAGTATCTTAGGGACTTTTAATAGTGTTAAACACAGCAATAGCTTTCTTTCAACTTTAAAGAGTAACTGCATTTATTTTGTGGATTTGTAAGTGTGGGAATACAGAAGTGAGATTAAGTTTCTCTGTATGGTTACGCTTCTATTTGGGATTCACTTCTACCACCTCTAAACATTGAAGGAAATAGTTCTACAGGTAGCAGCAGTGGGGTATAAGCTGATGTTTTTATTCATTTCTATAATATATACTTCTAAATATATGAATTTTATATACTTCTAAATATATGAATCCTACAGGGAAAGGGTAGTTGGCACAAGATGTACATGGCCTAACAACTTGTCACAGAGTTGGATGATACATCTTCCATGTTGGGATGGCATATAAAGAGCAGCCTGAATGAACTCGGTCTATAGAATATTGGTGTCTGGCAGTCAGAAGTACAAGGCTAAAGAAAGCAGAGGAGATTGATGTATTTACCAAAGAGGTTGTGGTATGATTTGTACCTTTTGCAAGGTACAAAACCAGAAATGCTGAATAAGAATTAACTGTACTCAAAGACAAAAAGTGAGAAATTCAAGTCATAGAGTATATCTGCCTTCCTGAAGTGAATGGAAAGTTTTCACCCCCATCATTTCATTAAAAAGTGAGAGGATATTTTTATACTTACATTACGAAACAGAAAGCTTTTACATATCTGAGAAATTATGGATATGCTTTCCCTATTTGCAAATCAAGTCTTAGAAGCAGACGAGAGCTATAGAATGGTAGATTTAGTGAAAATGGAAATGAAGAGCTGAAAAATAAAGATCTCAGGGGCGGCTAAGTGGTGCAGTGAGTACAGCACTGGCCATGGAGTCAGGAGGACCTGAGTTCAAATTTGACCTCAGACACTTAACATAAAAACTAGCCGTGTGACCTTGGGCAAGTTACTTAACCCCAATTGCCTTCCAAAAAGCAAAAAAAAAAAAGATATTAAAAAAATAAAGATCTCAATACTTAATAAATAAATTAGCAGTTATCAAGTGCCTACTGTATACTGGGCTTAGCACTAGGAGCTGGAAATACAAAAATAAACATTAAGAACCATCCCTGCTCTGGAGCAACTTACATTCTTTCATGGGAAACAACATTTTTGTTGTTAGTCAGCTGTTCCAATTATGTCTGACTCTTCATGACCCCATTTGGGGCTTTCTTGGCAAAGATATTGGAGTGGTTTGTCGTTTCCTTCTCCAGAAAAGAGCATATAGGCACAAAATACATACAAAATCAATTTATTGGCAAAATCTGGAAGGAAGGGTAATTGAGCTCTTGGCACAGGGAAGTTGTAGCTGCTGCCAAAAGCTAGAATAAGGACATCAACTTCTGGTACTCTTAAGGTAGCGCTTAGACAGTAGATAAAAGCAGTATGATCCATAACCTCTGGAATGGGGTTAAAAAACTGCTCCTTAAGAGTGGCTGCAGAAATATTTGTCTTACTAGCAAAGAAAGGGGGAACTGCTCTCTTTTTTGGCACAGAAGATGACTCTTGTTAGGACAAAAATATCTTGTGTTTGTGGGTGGATATTCTTGTGACTCTATTTGTGTTTTGCTGTGTTGTGTGCGTCCCTGGGGAAGTCTTGGGTGTTAGTAGCACCTTGGCCTATGCTACAGAAAACCTAGAAGACTATTACAAAGTCAGTGAAAGGTGAGCCCTTGAAAACAAATTCTAAGCTCTTTTCTATTCTCTCAGATATGTCTGTCAAAGGTCAAAGAAACCTAGACAACACTGTACAGAAACCATCGTTTAGGTGCTAGACTGCACAGTGGATAGAGCTCTGGGCCTCATGTCTGAAAACCTGAGTTCAAATGTGACCTCAGACACTAGCTGAGTGATTCTTGGTAAATAACCCAACCTCTGTTTGCCTCAGTTTCCTCAGCTGTAAACTGCACTTACCTTTCAGAGTGATTATGAAAGTCAAATAGAACTTTTGTAAAGCACTTTGAACAGTGCTCTAGCACACAGTAGGGGCTCTATAAATACTTATCCCCTTTCTTTCCCTTCCCCCTTACCTTCTTCTCAAATTAGTGATAGACCATATTGTCTATAGCAAAATCAAGAAGCACATAAATGTGCTTTCAGCACTATAGACTTCAAGGTCTGCCCTCTTTGTCATCCTTTAGTCTCTTTCAGGAAGCCAATGCCCTTTTATTCAATTTTCCCCTCCTCCCACCTGAAAGTCTGAAAAAGGCCTTGTAACTTAGTGCTCATTTAAGCCATCTTTACTTTTCTTGTTGTCATTTGTATTCTAAATCGTGTTATGTAAATGAAAGATTCTGTCCCTTACTTAAAGGAATTGCAGGCTTTAGGGAACAGCACAGGGAGGTTTTGGGGGGGTAACATGGTGACCCTTCTTGATGTCTCCTAAAATCTCCCCATGTAATCAGCCCCTTTCTTTGCTAATAGCTTCTGGTTGTAGAAATACTCAAATAGAGGGGTACATATTTTATGTAGTTATTGACTGAATGAATTTTTAATAGTTCAATTTAACAAATTCGCACTAATTACCTAGCACATGTGTGGCACTATGCTAAATGTTAAGAATTTAAAGGTAGATATTAAACAGAAGAAGCTTCCCTTCCTGGAGAATCCAGTGTGGGGAGAAAATAGGTCAGACAAAAGGCTTCAGAACACTTGAAATGGAAGAGAACACAAATGCCTGATTTATCAGCGTATATTACAGAGAGTGGACACGTTAGAGGTACTTATCACTAGTTAGTAGAGTGCCTTGTTCATAATAGATGTTCAATGTATGTTTGCTGGCTAAATGAATGAATGGAATTCTCTACTTTATTTTCCCAAACAGCCTGTTTGAATAGAAGGCTGTACATTATCCCTCAGGGGTAGTTAAAATGGCAAACAGGGAGGAAGAATGAGAAATTAAAGAGAGACAGTGTAGCTTCTGATATCTTGAGAGGCAGTGTAGGATAATGTGTGACACCTTGGATATGAAGTCAGGGACCTGGATTCAAATTCTCCCTCAGTTCCTCATTTGTAAAATGGGGATATATTTGCTGTCTACCTGATAGGGATTTTGAGAAGAAATGCAGTGACCTGTGGGAGGATCAGAGAGAAGTTGTAGTCCAGTTTGGCTGGACCTCAAAGTGTGGTCAGGTATTGTCCAATGAAGCTGGAAAGGTATGTTGGGGAGCCTTGTTGGGCAGAACTTTCACAGATAAAAAGATGAATTTAGATTTGCCCCTAAAGGCTTTAGGAAGCTATTGGAGTTGACTGAGGAGGAAAGTTGTGTGGTAGGTTTTACCTTGGCAGAAGGGTGGGGGATAAATCGGAGCAAGAAGAGATTTGGCATAGGAAGAACAATTAGGAAACTGTTGCAATAATCTAGCCAAGAGGTGATGACAGCCTGAATTAAGATAGCAGATATATTAGTGGAAAGGAGTTATATGAGAGAGATGTAGAAGTAGAAATGGCAAAATATGGCAATTGATTAGTTATGGAGCGAGGGAAGGTGAGGAGTCAAGGGTAATGCAGAAGTTATGAATCTGAGACAATACAAGAATGATGGTGGTGCCTTTGGCAGAAATAGGGAATTTTAGAGGAGGGGAAAGTTTTGGGGAAAAGATAATGAATTCAGTTTTGAATATGTTAAGTTTGAGATATCTCTCAGACATCTAGCTTGAAATAACCAATAGGCAATTGGTAACTGGGGCTTAAAGCTCAGAGGAGAAATGGGTTGGATATATAGATATGTGAATCTTATGCATAGAGAAAGAATTTTATTTAAAATTCAACAAATATTTATTAAGTACAAGAAACTGAAATAGACACTGAGGGAAAAGCAAAAATAAATGATACAATTTCTAAGAGGTTCTTATCCTAAAGGAGGGAAGTTAAGACATATGCACAAAAAAAATACCTCAATAAATCAATTAAAATTTATTAGCACTAGTGGATAGAATGCTGGGCCTGGAGTCAGAAAGACCTGAGTTCAAACCAACCTCAGATACTATTAGTTATGTGATCCTGGGCAAGTCACTTAACCCTGTTTGCCTGCATTTTCTCATCTGTAAAATGAGCTGGAGAAGGAAATGGCAAACTACCTCAGAATCTTTGCCAAGAAAACCCCAAAATGGGATCATGAGGAGTTGCGCAGGACTGAAATGATTGAATAACAACAAAATGTGCCAGGAACTCTGAGAAGCTCACAATCTAATAGAAGAAACCACAAACAAATATATACAAACAAGCTAAATACAACATAAATAGGAATTAACAGATGGAAGGCACTAGAATTAAGTCGGGAAAAGCTTCTTGTAAAAGATGGGATTTTTGTTGGGATTTAAACTCACACAGGGCAAGCATTCACATGGTTATCAGAAGAAGTTACTCAAGGTCACTCTCAGGGTCTCTCTTAAGAACTTTGGAATTGACTGTGTGAGTTACAATTATAGTTTTTCCATGTTGGCATGTAAATAGTTCAACTTTGATAAGTTCCTTATGAATTCTTTTCTCTATTTACCTTATCATGCTTCTTGTATTTGAGTGTCAAATTTTCTTTTCAATTCTGGTTTTTTCAGCAAGGATGTTTGAAAGTTCTCCACCTCACTGAATGACCGTATTTTCCCCTGGAACATTATACTCATTTTTTCTGGGTAGGTGATTCTTGATTTTAATCCTAGCTCCCTTGATCTCCAGAATATCATATTCCAGGCCCTTTGATCCCTTAATGCAGAAGCTGCTAGATCCTGGGTTATCCTAATTATTTTTCCACAGTATTCAAATTGTTTCTTCTTGGCAGCTTGTAATATTTTCTCCTTGATCTGGGGACTCCGGAACCTGACTATAACATTCCTAGGAGTTTTCTTTTGGGGATCTTTTTCAAGAGGTGATTGGTGAATCCTTTCAAGTTCTATTTTGCCCTGTGGTTCTAAAATATCAGAGCAATTTTCCTTGAGAATTTCTTGAAGGATGCTTTCTAAGTTCTTTTTTTGAT
>CM053581.1:139600348-139631840 GCA_028627135.1 Pseudochirops cupreus | reverse complement strand
GTGTGCATTTTGGAGTTCTAGGATTGGTTTAGAGTCTTGTTTTATGGGTATTTTGGGGTGGCTATGTAAGAGCTGCGATATGTTGCTGCTGCTACGCCGCCATCTTGGCTCCGCCGTAATGTTTTATATTTCAATACAAATCCCACCGCATACAGTATCATTACTTTTCAATCACTCTCTAAGTCTATTAGGATTATTCCATAAGAAATGATGACAAGGGTGTTTTCAGAGAAACCTGTGAAAACTTATATGACTTTGATATAGATTGAAGTGAATAGAACCAGGAGAACTATTTACACACTACAACAACATCATTGTAAAGACAAAGAACTTTGAAAGATATAAGAAATCTGATCAATTTAATGACCCACAAGAATTCCAGACGACTAATGACACAGTATGCCAACCAAGTGTAATGGTAATGGAATTTAAAGATCTCCCTGTATTGGCTTGGTTTTCGGGTTGAGTGTTGAAACCCAGAGTTTGTGAAACCCACTTGTGGGATGGACTTGTTGACGTGAAGAGAGAGGGCTGAAAAGGGAGGAATTTAGAGAAGGCCCAAGCAGAGAGGGGCCAGAAGAACTTTTGGGGAGCAGTATCATGTAGGCAGAGAAAGAAGAGAATTGCCAGGGGCCAGAGTTGCTCAGAGACTGCTGAGGGCCAGTTGGAGCTGCCCAGGACTTTTGAGAACTGCTACCCAGAGCTGCCAAGGAGTGAGGAGGCATGGCTGTGATGCTAGTATTTTGTCTGTCTGTTTTGATGCTGTTTTGCCAGATTTGTCTGCTGGTGAAGGACAGAGCTGTTGTTGCAGAGGTCCTGCAACCTTGCTGTTGTTGGTTCAGAAGCCCTGAAGCAGGATTTTCTTCTTTAATGTGTACAGAAATCCTGGAAGAGGGTCTTGCTGATGTTTTCAGGGGTTCTGGGACTGTTCTGCAGGTAGAGAGTGAATTAATGAGGACACTGGCAATGTATATTGTGGCTTTGTTAAGCTTTGTCTCCCCAGGAACAGAGATTGCTAAGAACTTGCCTTTTGTCAAGATGAAGAAAAGACCTCTCCTTGGGTATTCAATGCTGTGATGATATCTTAACCTTGTTGTAGCTTAAGGATATATGGTCTTTTGTGCTCTCCTGCCCCTTTTGAGAAAGTGCTTGGCATTAATGGATGGTATTATAATTCAGTTGTGATCCAGGGGTGGGAAACTTTTGACTTTTTTGTGCTCTGTGACTGACCAGATGAATGTACTTTGTTTATGATTGGAAACTAATCTCCATTTGAGAAGAAAGACTTTAGGACTGACTAAATGAATGTACTGGCCACTTTGACTAATGAATTTGCCAGGGGTGGAGTAGTACTTGGATTGAATTGACTTCCCAGGGATGGGATACTTTGACTAATGTACTGGCCAGGGCTGGAGTAGTACTTGGATTGAATTGGGAACTTACTTGCTAAATGAATGAGTTACACTGTATTTTGATTTTCTCTGTTCTGTGAATGTTTTGCCTTAATCTGGAGTTTGTTATGCTCCTAATCTGAACCTGGAAGTTGCTTTTGCTTGGCATTACACCAAGATAAGATATGATGAACTTTAGATGCAAAATAAGTTATACAGTATTGCCAATTCTCATCATTTGCAATAGTTCTATTCTGTAAGTAACTATGAAAAACTGAATTAGTGAATATCAAACCATTACTCTTATGGGAAATATGGAGGTTAAGTTCTTGTGAGTCTATGGTCACAACTTTTGTTTAACACTTTATGGAATAATCTCATGTACAGAACAGCTAATTTCCTCTTTCTTTTTCTGCATGTACCATACTGTTAATTCATTGACATTGAACTTGTGGCCAATAGCAGTATAATTTGTGCCTGAACAAAGCTTATCTAATATATATACTTTCTCTTTAAGCATATAACAGCCTTAGGAATACTAGACAGTACTTCAGTATGCCAACAGAAAGCACAAAAATGTGAAAAATGTGGCGCTAAATAGACTGTGAAAAGGATGCTTGTTTACAACATGAGGGTTGAAAGAAGGCAGCATCACCTTTCTCAATTTTGGCTGAGAATGTGTGCATTAGCAGATCCAAATTCCCTCCCTCCCCTTGCTCCTGTCCAAATGACACAAAAGAACTCAAGAATTGATTTTGAGATTATAAATACATTTTAGTTAATTGGGTGAATTCACAAATATGGAATTTATGAATAATGATCAATCGTCTATATTTTTGGCTATGGACAATGCAGGAATTTGTATTGCTTTACTACATATCTACTACACGAATTTCATTGTGTTGTTTTCTTTTTTTAGTGAAGGGGAGATGAAAAAAATAGATTTTTGTCGATGGAAAAAATTAAATAAAAAAAGGATTTTATGTCCATTAATCCACTTTCATTTTTTTTGGATATGATTAAAGTTAGTGTACACTCCATATTTCTCTTTTTTCCCTCACTTTGTATTATCAATTAAGATTTTTCCATATTTCTTTGTATTCCTTATGTTTATCAGTCTTAATTATATTATAATATTCCACCCACCATTATTAAGTCAAAATTACTTGTTCCCTGTTTGATTTATTGAGGGCCTGCTTTTGTGTATGTGTGTCACTAGTGTGCTGAAGACAGCTCAGAGTGACTTTAGCCAATTGTCAAAATTTCAGTATGAGCATTTATATCTTAGAAATTGGGAAATGCTTCAAATCAGGACTTGATTTGTTGTTTTGTTCATTGTCTAGACTTAAGAAAATTAGAAAGAAGATGTTAATTATTACAGATTAAACTTTAAAGTGTTTTTTCAGAGACCCCAGTTGTTAAACACTTACCAGTGTATCAGTATCTCTCTCTCCCTACATGAGAGTAAAGTGGGATGTAATTAAGAGGCTCAGAGCTATTATTTTGGCCATTGGGTCCCTTTTAGCCTTTAGAAGAGTTGAAAGAAGCACCCCTCTCTCATGTCCCTAGATAGTATTTATTGATAACTGAATGCCAGTCTCAGAAGGAAAAGACCAGAGGAAGAGAAAAGGTGGAAGAGAAGCAGTGCTGAAAGCCCCAGATTAGGGAATAATGAGTGTCATACATGAAGGAAATGGAATCAGAAGTGCAAATGAGCCCTATCCTATAGGAGGTTATACAGAGAAAAAATTGAATATATGATGGAAAATCTCCATAAAGAAATAGAAGCTCTGAGAGAATAACAAATTTAGAACACAAAATTACTGAAGTAGAAGACAATTTAGCAGAAAAGAAAGAAAAGACAACAATATTAAGAGCCCATATGAATTCTATACAAGACAAAGCAATTGATCTTGAAGACAGGATGTGTAGAAATAAGTTAAGGATCTATGCTTTCATGGGCTTTTTTAAAAACATAATTTTTATTGCATTACAGTCTGAAAAGGATGCATTTAATATTTGTGCTTTTTTACATTTGTTTGTGAGGTTTTTATCCACTAACACATGGTCAATTTTTATAAAGGTTTCGTGTATAGCTGAGAAAAAAAAAGTATACTCCCTTCTAATCCCATTCAATTTTCTCCAGATGTTTATCATATCTAACTTTCCTAAAATTAATCTCATTGATTTCTTTCTTATTAACATTACAGTGAGATCTATGCAGCTCTGACAGCAGAAAGTTTAGGTACCTCAGTAGTATAGTTTTTATGTCTATTACTTCCTGCCATTGTGTGCCTATTTCTATGTCCAGGCTCTTTTTGTCATTGCTTTCAGGTAACTAAATAATTTTTCAATTATCTGTCCTCAATCTATTTTCCATGTCAGTTGTTTTTCCAATGAGATATTTCACATTCTTCTATTTTTCATTCTTTTGACTTTGTTTTAGTGTGTGTTTGTGTGTGTATGTGTGTGTGTGTGTGTGTGTGTGTGTGATGTCTCACAGAGTCATTTGCTTCACCTTGCACAACCTAATTTTAAAGTAATTATTTTCTTCAGTGAGCATTTGTTTATTTTTTTTCCATTTGGCCTATCATGTTTTTTAAAGAGTTCTTCTCATCAGTGAATTTTTCTACCTCTTTTCCCATTTGAAAAATTCTGGTTTTTAAGGTGTTATTTTCATCAAGTTTTTTTGTGCCTCTTCTACCAAGGTGTTAATTTTCTTTTCATTATTTTCTTTCTTCTCTCTCAATTCTTATCTAATTTTCTTCTATCAGTCTTCTCTGATTTTGATTTTTTTTATCTTCCAGTAATTCCTGTTGGGTTTGTATCCAATTTATATTTGCCTTTTAGGCTTTGCTTATAGCTGTTCTGATTCATTGTCTTCTTTTGAGTTTGTTTCTTGATCTCTCCTATCACCATAGTAGCTATTTATGGTCAGGTGCTTTTTTGTTGGTTGCTCATTTTCCCACCTTGTTTCTTGATTTGGAACTTTATGTTGATGTTGGTCTCTATTCTTGGTGGGGGTGTGGGGGGGTGTGTGAGTGGAGAGGCTCTGTCTCAAGCTTCAGACTTTTTCTCACTACTATTTTCAGAGCTAGCTCTGGGGGTTTGGAATTTTTTGGTGCTTCCCAAGTAGTATGATCTGGGGAGAAGTGCGACCACTGATTTCTGGGCTGTACTCTTGTTCTTATCCAGGCTGGGACTTTGTTCCCTTGGGACTGTAATCAATATTGTTCTTCAGGGTCACTGATTCTTTGGTGCCAGAAGTGATATTGTCCCTCAAGGCTTCTATACCCTCTTGACTAAAAGTGCTCCTTTATATCTATGAACTATGAACTAGAAATGGGTAAAGGCAATGGAATTACCAAATAGAGACTAGTCATTCATCCATTGTCAGCATAGGGGTATCCTGCAATGTATTTCTGATCAATTGCTAGTTCCCTTTGTTATCTCTGACTTGGAGAGAGCTCCTGAAGCTGCTGCTGCTTTCACCACTACCTAGTTCATCCATAGGGACTCTGAGCCAGCCTTCTGTCCAGCTCTCCATGTCACAGATATGTCTTTCCAATCTCCTATGTTGTGCTAAACTGGAAAAGTGCCTCACTAACCTTTTGCTGTCTCTGTCATTCCAGAATTCAGTTTGAAGTATTATTTTAAAGTTGTTTGAAGGGAAGTGTTGGGAGACCTCATCTGAATGCTTCTCTACTCTGCTGTCTTGGCTTTGCACCCCAGTTGTTACATTTTTAATATAAACAATCACCCTTCAGAAATCAGCAAACACTAAAAATCAGGGCTTGGTATTTTATTGTTTTGTTGATTTTCTGCTGTATACTTTAAAAAGTGATAGAGAAAATGTTAATAATAGATAATAAATTTACAAGTGTGTTGTCTCTACACTTCCTCTCTGAGAAAGCTGATTGTTAAATGTTTATCGGCACACACCCATAACTGCCAAGTCTTTATGTAAAAAATAAAGAGATAAAAATGCCATTCGGTCTCTCAATAAGGGCAGGTGAACTGTGGGAGAATATAATCACCCAGTAAAAGGGATTGAAAAGAGAAACTTTAGTTGAGAAGCAGAAAATAAAAGGTGCCACTAAAGAATATTCTCATAGGAAAGGAATTATATGACAGAATTAAAAGGGAAGGACCTTAAAATGGATTTTTGTCTGGAATGGGGGAGCTGCACATTAAGAGTCCACCTTCTAGAAGATGGGTTTGTAGTTTCATGGAAAGTATTCCACCCTTGAAGAAGGAATGTGTGAATCCTCAAATACATATAGTATCCAAAATGCTGGAGGAGCCTGGAATGGAACCAGAGATAGGATGATGTGCATTTAGGAATAGAAACTCATCATGATAATGGTAGAAAGAAGAAGTGGATCGCATAAATTTAGACACAGAATAACTTCAACCACATACTGTAAGTCCAACCATACCATACTCCTTTCATCTGGTATTGCTTTCCTCATAAACTGATGTTGTTATGAGTAATGTAAAACAGAAAAATAAAAAAATAAAGATAGGGTAATGTATTCAAAGGCATTAACATAGAAACTGGAAAGGAAAAGAAGCTCAAATCTGATGCTCTTCATCCATATGAGGGATTCACAAACACTAAATAAGGAACTAGAAAGGTAATACAGTCCATGAATGAAGAAATAAAACTCAGTTTTTATTGAAAAGGAAGAGAAATAATAAGGAAGACAAAGGAAAAGAAAACTTCTTGGGAAAAAGTGGAAAAACATTTACTTTAAAAAGAGGTTGTCGAATAGGAGTCTAATGAAGATTTTGTACCACATATTTGACTGAGCATGGAAAGAAAAGAGAGAAAAGAACAGAAGGAATTGATAAATATGTTAAATGAAAGAAAGAGAAAATAAATGTTTTAATAAATAAAAAGAATTTGGGGTAGGGCAAGAAAATGAAAGGGGGGGGGGCAGAATTGGGAATGACCTCTAGTTATATGTGAACATCACACTAGTCTGAGCAAAAGTAATTACAGGCATAGGGTACTGGTAAATGCAAAAGAGAATAAATTCAATACAAAAGAAATAAAATAAGGAAAACATAAACTTAGCAATCATAACTTTAAATGTGAATGGATTAAGGAATCCAATAAAATGAAAGAAAGTGGCAGAATGTAAAAGGAAATAAGATGCATAAGTCTGTTGTATAAAACAAACATATCTAAAATGAAAATACATATGGAATGAAAATTAGAGTCAGGAACACAATTTACTATGTATCAGATGAATCTAAAATGCAGTTCTAATCATAGTATCAAAACAAAACTAAAACTTTCCATTTACGATTCTCACATTCTCAGCATTATGCTGAGATTATATCTAGTTTGCCCCATATACATCTTGTCCATAGCCAGATGTTTTCATGTTATCTCCCTCATTACACTGGGAATCTTTGAGCACAGGGATTGTTCTTTGTCTTTCTTTGTCTCTCTGGTGCTTAGCACAGTGTTCGCAATGAATAGGTGCTTAATAAATGCTTCTTGAAAGACTTGACTTATTTTTATCAAAAGACACCACATAAAAAGCCTTGAAACTTTTTGATTAAATGCCTACATTGCTTAAAATGTTACCATGTACTCCTAGTTTTTGTGTGTTTAATTATAAATTGAGTACATATATTATTGTACTAATAATTATATATGTTTTCAAACAAAATGGATATTTAAAATGGAGGATGAAATATTTTATTAATAAATATAAAATCATTTTTGTTCTCACTAAAATATTTTAGGAAGAACAATGTGATTGAATATATTTCATTAACTTTGAAAATCTTGTTTAACACTTCATAATACAGTGATTCAAAGGTCTCGTTTTGAATTCAGTTTATTTCATTACTTAGTTTTAATGGTTATTATAGTTGAAAAAGAGACATCACAATGATGTATCATTGGAAGACTGCATCATTGGGTACATTTACTAAACCATGGTTCACATTTTTCAATTCCATTTACCAATTATGCAAATATTTTTGTTGAAATTCAGCAAATAAATTTCTGTCTTTCCTCATGCCAATCAGTTGTTCTTGCAAACTAATGAGGTGTTGCATTTCATTTTTTTTTTAAACAAGTAAGCTCCAAACTCACTAAAATACTTTGGAAGACTTTTAAACAGGCTAGTAAATTCATTTCCATTTTTTTCAGTGTGTAGATATGAATTTTTATGGGTGATATATTATTTTTTAGCAAACCAGAGAGGCAAGAGTAAGCTTTTAGGAGGAGAGGGTGGGTAACAGTGTCAAATGCTGCAAAAGTCAAGAGAAGTAAGGATTCTGAAAAGGTCATTCATTTTAGAAATTACATCATTGGTAACTTTGAATAGGGCGGTTTGGGTTGACTGAGGAGTCAAGGGTGAGGGGGTTGAAAACCTGGAAGACTAGAAGGATAGTGATGCTCTATATAGAAACAGGGACATTAAAAAGAATCATAGATTTAGAATGGGAAAGAATCTTTGTGGCAGTTAAATCCAATCCCCTCATTTTAGAGATAAGAAACTGAGGACTTGACTTGACGTGCGTCACCTAGCCTGTATAAGTGTCTGAGAGGTCTTCCTGACTTGAAGTCCAGTACTTTATCAACTGGGCAAAGAAAAGCAATATAGTATAATGAAATTGGCACTACAGATTGCAATTGATCAACATCTGGTCATCTTGTGTAGCTCAGCTTGTCCTACTGAAAATGAAAAGTAGGGAGCCTGGCTCTCACCAGCTATTGATGTAAAATGCAAAGCCCACCCCAATGAGTCAGATCTGCCACAGTCATTAGATGATCTGAGGGTACAAAATGTTGTATACTGGGGGAGGAAAAATTTTACCCAAAGTACCTAACCTATACGGCTACCATGTGTATCTGGATTACAGTTAGCTTTTAAGGGCTAATACAAAGTTTAGAAGGAGAGAATTTTGGAGCTTAAACAGCTACAGAAGGCTAGGTTCAAGAAGGGACAAAATGAAGGAAATGTTGCACAATAATGGATGAAGTGAACATTGTTATTTTTTTGGAGACAAGGCCTATGAATAGCTGTCAGGAGAGGTTGGGAAGTGACTTATCTTCCCAGCTTCCAACTAGTTACCCCTTTGGAATCATTCTATGGTTCTTTAGTAATCATTCCATACCCTAATGGTGGTATTTAGGCTCCACTTTGCAGATCACTGATCTAGAATACAAAGTTTAAATAAATATAAAAAAGCATAAATATCCTTTACAAAGCACAACATGAGAATATGAATTAATACAGGGGACACAAGCAAAAAGTACAGATATAAAGATGGAATTAATAATGACATCTTGAATAATCATGGGGCTGAAGATTAAATCTTAGAAATAAGAAAAATATGAAAAATAATAATATAACTTATGAAAATTTCTGAGATGCAGTTAAATTGATCCTCAGATAAAAAATTCTCTGTAAATATTAATATTAATAATAAGAGATTAGTTAAATTTTTCATTTAAAAAATTAGAAATCAACAAATAAGCAAAACCAAAATATGCACAAAAGGGGAAATCCTGAAAATTACAGGAAAAATTAATAAAATGGGGGAAGAGAAGCTATAAGATTGATAAACAAAACTAGAAGCCAATTGCTTGAAAAGACTAAAAAAATTTGTAAATCTTTTGAAAATAAGTAGGAGAAAAATCAAAATGCCAATTTTTAAAAAACAAGCAACATGAAATCATAACAGAGAAGAAATGAAAACAATAAGAATTTACAATACATAATTATTTGCCCAAAACCCTGAGAATAATAAAAATAAGAACTGTTTAGAAAAACATAATATACTTAAATTTATAGAATAAGAAATAGATCTTAAATAATATAATCTCCTAAAATGAAATTGAACCAGTTATAAATATATTACCAAAGTAAAAGTTCTTGGTCCAGACAGATCTACAGATGAATTGTATTAAACTCTTAAAGGCAGTTAATGCCTTTTCTGTGCAATTTATTCTCAAAAACTGAGGCCAAAAATCTTACCTAAATGCCTTTTATGAACACAAGTAGTTTTAATACCCAAACCAGGAAAGAATACTTTTTTTTAAAGAGAGAACTATAGACCCATGGCACTAATAAATATTGATATAAAAATCTGAGATAAAATTCTATAAAAATGACTACAACAGCCTATCCAAAAAACTTACTCATTATGACCAAGTTATACTTATATCAAAGATTAAAATATCATTTAAGAATATTAAAGCAACTAGCATAATCATATTAAAAGCAAAATACCAAAAATCCACATTTATATAAACAGATACAGAAAAAAAACAAGCTATTGATAAAATAGAATACATTTTATTCTGAATATCCTACAAAGCATAGTCAGAGAAGGATAGCTTTTCAGTATGGTTAAAGTTAACATCAAAACCCAAAACTAGAATTATTTTAAGAAGGAAACACTAAGAAATTTCTAATAAATACATGAGTAAAGCCAAGTTTTTCCCTTTATCCTTGTTTTGTGATAGTTGCAGAAATGCTAGCAATGTCACTAAGAGAAAGAAATCAAAGCCATCAATGATGTCAAAGAGAAATCTACTTGCTACTTGCCCTATTTGCTGATGATGCGATGTCTTACTTAGAAAACCCCAGAGAACTAGAAAAGAAAGCTGAAGCAATTATTTATAGCTTTAGCAGAATATACAATAAATCTTCCAAAAGAGAGAATCTGCTCTAGGTCCTTGACTTCAATCAGCCAGCATTATCACCATTTTACAAATGAAAGATTATATTATATTATATATAGGTTTTAAGTTTGCACAATTATTTTCCTACACAATTGTGCGAGAAAGAGAAGCCATTTGTCACCCATTCTCCTTTTGCAGATGAGAAAAATTAGGCACAGAAAGATAACAGGGTCTTTGAGGTAGAGCTAAATGATGCTTAGAGTTCAACTGGCCCAAAATCCTTTAAGTCTCATATTCCCCATCCTCTTTACACTATATCACGGTACCTGGGAATGTGTATTGTGGATGGCAAAGACAGAAAACATTTTGGAATCAAAACATGGAAAATTTTGAATGACAAGTTGAAGCTTCATCTTATTTGGTAAATTCATAATGAGGGAGAAATGACATATCAGATACTTTGCTGGGGACAATTGACATTGAGATAAGAGAAGAAAGCATTAGGGCACTTGGGCCCTGAAGGAGATAGAGGGGGAAAAGTATGTAGAAAGAGAAAGCTAGAAGTATTGAGGACATGTAACCTATTATATCATTTTGGCCTTTATTTACCTCCCGGTATAATTGTGGTTCTTTCATTGCTTAGCATGCTTCCAGAGAAAAGTCATTTGTTTTCCTGTGTCTTGCTTCCTCCCCCTGCAAAGAAGGATTCCAAACCCAGCTACACAGAGTAGTACAAATCTAGGTGGTATAGAGGATAACATGTTGGTCTTGGATTTAGGAAGACTAAAATACAAGTCCTGCCTCAAAACACTTATTAGCTGTGTGACTCAGAGTAAGTCACTTAATTTCTTTGTTTCCTCTTTTGTAAAATGAAGATTATAATAGTACCTACTTTCTAGGGTTGTTTCAAGAATCACAGGAGGGGTGGGTAGGTGGTGCAGTAAATAGAGCACCAGCCCAAGAGTCAGGAGAACCTGAGTTCGAATGTGACCTGAGACACTTAACACTTACTAGTCCTGTGACCTTGGGCACTTAACCTCAATTGCTTTGCCTTCCCTCCTCCAAAAAGAAAAAAAAAAAATAATCACAGGAGATAATATATGTGAAATACTATACCAGTATGTGCTGTTATTATTTGACAGTGGGTGAGTTAGCAATTTCTTAGTCTGACAGCACTTGCGAATCATGGTGTAATCCAGTAGAACTCTGAATCTGGAGTCAGAGGAGCTGGTTTCAAATCCTGACAACCTATGTGATCTTGGGCAAGTCAGTTCTCTTCTAGTGGCATTAATTTTATCATCTGTAAAATGTGCATGAGATTTTAATTGGATGACTAGCAGAGTCCTTTCCAGGTCTAAATCTAAGATGGGAAGCCTATATCAAGTTTGGGCACTAACTAGGAATCCCATGAGATTTCCAAATTCCTGCCTTATGACCTTAGGTATCTAAAAGAGAATAGTATTATACAAAACAAATGAAAGTATTATTTGAAATATACATTGTTATAGAGCTGCTTATAGGGGAATAAAAGGGAAAGAAGAAATGTGGTTTTGCATTTTCTTATAAAGTACACCTCTATATTTAGACAATATTTTTTCCTTCCTTTCTCGGAATCGCTTGCTTCTTAGGGCATATTTTTATTTGGATTTGATGGTACAGATGGTAAAGGGAAAGTGTGAGCCCCTTGGGGTGCTGTGAAAATGAGGGGGTTGGGGGCTAGAATGTATAATGAACCAGAAAATCTCATCTAGTAGGGAAAGGTGGGGGGGAGAGTAGGAGAAATAATTTAGAAAATGAAAAACAATGAGAAGAAAAATACTTCTTATGAGAATGATTGGGTGATTATTGTGAAAGGATCAATTAGCAACCATAGGACAGCTACAGAATGGGAAGAAATACTGCTATAAAGCTTTACAATGTCATCAATGTGGCGAACTTCTGTTGTAAGAACTCCCTTGCTTCAAGAAGATAACCACCCTTCTATTGCTTATTAGAGAACTCCCTAGGAAATTGTGGGAAGCACACAGGGATTAAGACATATACCCTGGGTTACAGAGCTAATAAATGGCAAAGGTAGGATTGTATCCAGATCTTCCTGACACTAAATATAGTACTCTATCCACTACACCCTCTACCTTAAATTTATCCTCAAAAAATGAGGGGGTAAATTTGGGGGTACCTAGGTGGTACAGTAGACATAGTGTTGAACCTAGAGTCAGGAAGTCCTGAATTCAAATCTAGCCTTAATACTTACTAGTTGTGTGATCCTAGGCAAGTCACTTAATATGCATTTGCCTCAGTTTCCTCACTGTAAAAAGATGATAATAATAGCACCTACTTCCCAAAAGCATTGTAGGACCAAATGAGAATTGAAAAGAACTTATCATAATGTCTAACACATAGTAAGTACTATATAAATGTTAGCTATTGTTATTATTATTATTGTTAATTAATACATGAGTTAAAAAAAGCATGTGAATAGAGATTCAAAGTGAGTAATTTATATGCTACAGATGGGCGATGTTTCATAGCATCTAACTCATTCCCTCAGAGACTCCTCCATTCAAATAGCCAAGCCCAATGGCTCAGACCTGAAGACCTATCTGGATGCATTTTTACCTTTTCACGTGTGCTTTGCAGATACACTAAAAGAATTGTTTTCAGGGACAGTCAATTGTAGAGGCTCAAAAGTCTTAAATATGTGAAGAGCATGCAGATTCACTGCTAGTGCCCTCTAGCCCTAATCCTATAACCAGCCATGCCATTCTTCCCCCAATGTGTCCTGAAGTCCCTCCCCTGCCAGATGTCTTTTGCTTCTCTCTGCTGGCCTGGGTTCTTTGCTTCACAAAGTCTTTAACAGCCCATCTTGCCCTGGAATAAAGTAGGAAACAGACATTAGATATCAGATAGTGTGACCGCCTCATTTTATAGTTAATGAAAATAAGGCTCATAAAAGTGAAATGACTTTCCCAAATATTATACAGCAAGGAGCAGAGCCTGAACCAAAAACCAACCATACTGATTCCAGATTCAGCATTCAGCTGACCCCAGTCCAAGCCACACATATGGTGGGCAGAGGCCTTGGTCATTCATGCTGAGTTCTGGCATAGTGGACATGGATAAAAAGGCAAAGTTAGAAACTTTTTTGAATATGTGAATATCTCAATAAAATGAAAGTAGAAGCAAACTGATCAATGATGAAAAAAAAAAGTTTTTTTTTCTTTCCCCTGAGGACTTCAGATATAGAGCCAACAGTAACATTTCTTTCTAAGTGCTGAGTGTTCTCATCCAAGCTGAAACATTAAGTATTCCATTTTTTTCAGTGTGTGACACAGAAATTGCTGACACTTCTTTCTCCAGTCAGTCTGAGGTAAGGCCACCAACTGAGGGAGCCATGCAGTAAAGCTAAGACAGAGCAACAGGAGACGCTTCAGAAGCAGATGGCGAGTGGAATGATACATCTGAGATGCTGACTTATTCAGAGGCTGAACTGGAGAATTTGAGGTTTTGGTTTTTTTTTTTGACAAATGAGGTAGTACAGGCAGACACTGAATAGGGAAGAAATTATTTTTAAAAAATCAGTTGTGGGGAGAAAGGAAGGATAATATATATTTTTAATCTGCTTATATGGCTGTGTAGGCTATTCTGTCATCATTCCAATGTATTCAGTAGATTCTAGTCCCTCTTAGTGGCTTTCTGTCCTCAAATATACAGTTGGAATTTTAAAAAAGAAGCTATTGCTTTTATTTGAGTTATTATCCCTGGAATCATAGGTTAACCTGAGCCCCTTTGATCATCTCTTTGAGTTTGTAGTCTTTGTAGATGGAAGAAATTCAGTAATTTTCTTTATTTGGTGTAATTTCCTTTTGAGTTAAAAAAAAAAACAACACTTAAACTGTCAAGTTTAATTAGGATTTGAGAACTGACTGGCATCCTGGAATTTATAGTTCAGAGGGACAAGGCTTCCTTCTCAGCCCTGAGAGTAAATTAGGACTAGAAGGACTAGTAAATTAGAACTGAGTAGGACATAAGTGTTCTAAAAGTCATTCACAGTCCCTGAAAGACAGACGGCAAGGCAGGACTATAAAAGCAGAGCAACAGAAACAGTAGAGAGTCTGCATCCCCGGACCCACCTGGGATTTAACAAGCTGAGCTGGAAATAAGTGGCAACAACCAAAAGGAAAAACTGAATGTGATAGTGGGCCATTAGGCCATGTAAATATCTCTGAAACAGAAGACTCCGACTTGGGTTGAAGCTATAGCTTTTGCTTGCCCCTTCAAGACTGGGGGAAGTTGCCTCCAAAAGGTCATCTTTTTCCTCAATTTCCCTTTCTATGCCTATCCAATAATTAATGCTATAATATGTTTAACTCATTTTTAACCTAAATATTTCTTGTATCCTGAGGTTGCCATGAATATAAAGAGGACAACAATTAGCTAGAAATACACACAACTTTCTATAACTATAGTACAAACTCACACCTGAATTTTAAGAATTTTTCTAACTGGGGGCTCCAAGCTATTGTGCTCATACTAATAATTTTTGACTCCATGAAACAGAAGAGAAAGGGGCACCTGGATCTGAGGAACACTCTTTATACTACACTCAGAATAACAGTAAGTTGGCACTTGCAACATGGCATGACTAATTAAATTTATTCTCTCTAGTTTGAGAAAGGGGGTTAAGTCAGGTGAGGTTTAAATGAGATTCACCTCTGCCCCTTTCAGAAGGGAGAAGAGATCAGAAGGGAACAAAAAGGTTGTGTAATACCTTCTGTATGATCATTTTTCAGCTGTGTCTGACTTTCCATGACCTCATTTGGGGTTTTCTTGGCAAAGATACTGAAGCTGTTTGCCATTTCATTCTCCAGCTCATTTTACAGATGAGGAGACAGAGGCAAACAGGATTAAGTAACTTGTCCAGTGTCACATAGCTAGGAAGTGTCAAATCTCAGGTCAGATTTGAACTTATGTTTTCCAGACTCTAGGTCCTGTACTCTATTCACTGCCCCCACTAGCTGTCCCTGTATAATACCACCTACCAATGTTACATAAATAACAGGTAGATCTATTTTTTTCCCAGGGAAGACATTGGCGAAATGGTTGTAGGGGAAGGAAATTAAAAGCTTTCTTTCAGATACTCTTAGTAATGTGAATTTGAGACAGATCCAGATATTCAGAGTTGTAATCCCTATAGTTGATGATTGGCATTTTTCCAAGGTTTCATCTTCCAACAGCTCTGTGAATGACAAAAATAACTTAATACCTAAATCATTTCCTTCCTTTGAATGTGCACAATATGGACCAGTGATCTTCAAGAGTGAGGTGACTGCAGATGTCTGATATCCAGACCACAGACTGCATCTAAAAAAAGCAAGTGAACACATAAAAGTGAGGGATGAAGTAGAGACTTTAATTGGAAAATGTGAAATATGAGAGCTATAGTTACAGTTGGAAGGGAAATCAGAAGTTATCTGTAAAACAGAATAAGAAGTCAATCAAAAATCTTTTATTAAGGATTTTCTATGTCAGGCACTGTTATATACTAGGGATACAAAGAAAGGCAAAAACTTGTTGTGCCCTGAAAGAGCTCACTTTCTAATGGAGGAGGCAACATGAAAATAAATATGCACTATGTAACAGATATGCTTGGGAAGCTAGGTGACTCAGGGGATAGAATGCTGGACCTAGAGTCAGGAAGATTCATCTCTTTGAGTTCAGATCTGGCCTCAGACACTTATTAGCTATAAACCATTGTGCAAGTCACTTCACCTTGTTTGCCTCAGTTTCCTCATCTGTAAAATGAACCAGAGATGGAAATGGAAACCACTTTAGTATCTTTGACAAGGTAATTTCAAATGGGGTCATGAAGAGTTGGATGTGACTGAAAAATGACTGGATGACAACAACAGTAGCAGCAGCAGCAGTGGAGGAACTCTGGTCTCACTCTCTTGGGGCCAGGCCTGCTATAACACCCCACAGAGTACCTTGATTGGCATATGGAGTATCTCTTTCTCTACTCTCATTGGCTTGAGTGTCCATTAATTATGTTCCTCCTATTAGTTACGGGTACAGGGGACAGGGAGACTAGCATCTCAGGTTCCATTTAACCACTTAACATCAGAAAGTTCTACAGAAAGTTTTTACTTCACAAATACAAATTTATGTGAATATATGAAATGCAAACCATTCCAGCATCTTTGCCAAGAAAACCCCAAATGTAGTCATGAAGAGCTGCTCAAAACTGAAATGACTGAACAAAAATAAAGAGATACCTAGCTTTCAGAAAAAAATAGGAGATAATCATAATACTTGAGTATATGTCTTCCTATTTTGACCAATTTTGGTGGCACCTTTTAAATGAGATATCAACAAATTGGCCTGTTTCAAGGCTGGGAGGTTAATGGTCAGGAGTCTGGACATGCATTGTTCTTCTACCATAAAGCCAAGCACAAGCAGCTTTCCAGAGGACTGCTGCTGTGAATAGCTTCAAGGTTCTGATTACATAGTATAGTGAACTCTCTATTTATTCAGTAACAAAGTAAGACAAAATATTCACAGAAATCAAAGTACAGCATTCACAATGTTATAGCATAACAAGTTATCACTATAGTGGCCACATAGTTTTCACCACAGTGGTCACCTAGTTTTAGGCAAAGTACATTCATTTAGTAACTCAATCATTAATAAGACCTTAACTCAATCATCCTTAAGGAGGCAAACCTCCTTAATAGACACAAAGTGTGAAGGTCAAAGTTCTCCATCCCTAGGTCACATTTTCTTAATCTCTCAGCCAAAGTCTTCTTTCTTCTTAATTAGAGATTATTTTCTAATCATCCTTAATTCAATCATCCTGAAGACTACAGGATACAGAGTACAAGGGTCAGAGTTCTCTACCCATAAGTCACAGTAAATCATATTCTTCTCAGTCAGCATTAAATACCCAAGGAAAGGTCTTTTCATCTTGACTTGAGGCAGGCTCTCAGCTTCCATGGTTCCTCTTCCATGGTCCCAGCTCCTGCCTGCATCTATCACACCTGAGTTCAAAGACAGACAGCTCTCAGTTCCTTGTCCAGCTCTTTGTGGAGTTCCTGTTTTATATTGAAGTTCACAGTGTCTAGTCCACCTCAAATCCTTTACGGTTTCTGTTCCTGGGAAGACAAAACTTAACAAAGCCACAATAACATTCATCCACATTGCCAGCATCCTCTTCAATTCACTTTCTGCCTGTGAAATCAACATAGACCCAATGACAAGGTCTGAGGAATCAACACAAATCATCAGTATAGTCCCAGGACCTCTGAAAACATCAGTAAGACCCTCCTCCAGGATTTCTGTGAACATACAACAAGAAAATCCTTTCAGGGCTTCTGAACCAGCAGTAAGGTCCCAGGGCTTCTGTAACAACAGCAATGTCCTCTATCAACAGATAAATCTGAAAAAATAATGTCAAAACAGACAGACAAAGTACTGGAACCACAGCTATGCTTCATCCCATTTTTCCTCTCTTCTCATTTCTCAGTTCTTCTCAATTCCCTTTTCAATTCTTCTCAGTTCTCAGTTCAGTTCTCAGTTCTCATTCTGCTACCACAAGTTCTGTTCTCCATTTTGTTCACATTTCATAGCAGTTCTCAGAAGTTCTCAGGATCCTAGCAGTTCTCTATCTCTCAGCAATTCTGGCTCTCTAGCTTGGGCTTTTCCTTATATATCAGTGGTTCTTAACCTTCCTAATGCCGCGACCTTTTAATACTCGTATGTGGGTGTATCTGCATGTGGGCAGATTTGCCTGGAGAGGGATAGAGGAATGGTGTCTTGGTTCCTAAGACCATCAGAAATATGTATTTTCTGATGGTCTTAGGTTACCCCGTTTGACCCCCAAAAGGGTTGTGACCCACAGTTTGAGAACCGCTGTTATATATGGTATTAGCTCTTCCTTGTTCTGCCCTTTCCTGTTACATCAGCAACTTCCTCCCGCTGTGGGATTCACAAGTTCTGGACTGGATCTTAATACTTGATACAATCATGAACTGAAACAAGGTGCTAAATACCTGTTTGATTGCCAACACAAGGGGCAGGGAAGATCTTCAAATCCCCATTACCATAATATCTACCTAACCTGCTTTCTGTACACATAAAACCAATTCATGTTAGGATAATTAATGGAACTATGGATCATTAACCTAGAGAAGAGAAGATTTAAGCAACATTTAATAATGTTCTCTAAATATCTAAATAACATTTCGTATTTTCATATAAATGAATTTCAGATATTAATATATTTCATATATTAATTTCATATATTCACATAAATTCAAATAATAAACATACATACACATTCCCTAATATCTTGAGGTCATACTTTCCCCTATACTAACTTGGTCTCTGGCCTAGTAGATTCAAAACTTAGCTCATTTTCTGTGCATTTACTATATGTGCTTCACAGGACCATTTGATTATGTTCGATGCAATTCGGTCAAGAAATATTTTGGAAATTGTAATATATGAGTTATCATCATCATCTAGTCCAGTGGTTCTCAACCTTCCTAATGCCATGACCCTTTAATACTCATATGTGGGCATATCTGCATGTGGGCAGACCCACCTGAAGACAGAGGAGCAGTATCTCAGTTCCTAAGACCATGGGAAATATGTGTTTTCCGATGGTCTTAGGCGACCCATGTGAAAGGGTCATTCAACCCCCAAAGGGGTCATGACCCACAGGTTGAGAACCACTGATCTAGTCTAACATCCCATTTTATGTAACCAACCCTTTGTGTAATACATATGATATATGGTTGTCCAAACTCTGCATGGATACATCCAGTGAAGGGTAACTCATTCCTATATAGCTCATTCCAAAAAACAAAAATCTTTTCAAAAGTCCCCTTCTAATTTTTATTCACTGGTTTTAGTTTTGCATTCTGGAGTCATCTAGATTATTGTTCATCCTCCTTTCACCTGCTAGTCCTTCAGATATCTGAAGAACACTATTAAATGTTGCCTAAATCTTCTATCTACTGCACCACCTACCTGCCCAAGGTATCTCTTAATACAGTAGGAACCTCCTCTATCTGTCTCCAGGCGAGTCTGCCCGCATGCAGACATGCCCACATATGACCATTAAAGGGCCATGGCACTGTCTTAATATAACCTACTATTACATTAGCTTCTGGGTAGTTTCTTCACACTGTTGACTCATATTTAGTATGAACTCAATTAAAATGTATGCACACAGCTGCCAAACCAATGCAAGAGCATGCCCCATTGTACTGTCAGACGTGAGCTTGTATTTTGTATAAAATTTTTTCTCAAAACAAAAGTATCTAATGAAATAGTAAACTGTTTAAAATTCAGATAGAACAATTCACAATATAGTCAAAAATCTCTCTCCCCAAAATAAACACAACCTCAAGGGGAAGAGTGGGCACACATAGGACACATATGGTACTCACATAGGGGAGTACCAATGCATGGCCCTGACATGGGGTCAGGGGAAACTTACTCTTCTGATTCTGCAGAGGTTAGGAAATCATTTTCACAGAATATGAATAACTGCCTTTAATACAAAGGCAGTTTAAAGATTTAAAATTTGTGAAGCCCTTTAATACAATATCTTATTTAAGCTTCACAAAGATCCTATAATTGGGGCAATTGCCCACATTTTTGATATAATCAAAACTGAGACCCAGAAGAGTTCAGTGATTTGCCTGTAGTCTCTACAGCTCATGAGGTCAGAGGCAAGATTCAAACCCAGTTTTCTGCAGTCCAGTTCTTGTCACCCTAAGTGACCATGGTTCAACCCATGAACAGTGTTTATGTTTTGTATTGTTGCTAACTCACCTTGTTCTATCTGGCCTTGGCCTCCTATTTACCAAACTTTAGGTTTGTTGACTGGACTAAATGTTTTTTGATCCACAGAGCTCTTCATTGTGTCTATCTCTGCCCTAATTGTTGGTTAACTTCTCTGGAATGGAGGGTTGATACCTCTGTGTTTACTGAACCTTTGGCTGGCTAGTAAGTGTTTGATAAATTATTGTTGACTATTAAGTGAAGACCCTTTAGAGCAGTGGTTCTCAACCTGTGGGTCATGACCCCTTTGGGGGTCACCTAAGACCATCAGAAAACATGTATTTCCCATGGTCTTAGGAACCGAGACATCACTCCTCTATTTGTCTCCAGGAAAGTCTGCCCACATGCAGATACGCCCACATACAAGTATTAAAGGGCCCCAGCATTAGGAAGGTTGAGAACCACTGCTCTAGAGTCCGGACTAACATACCATCTCTACTGTGATAGAAAACTTCTGGTTCTTTTTTCTTTCCTGTAAAATTGTGCTAAGCCAGGTCTCCCCTCCTTCTCCATATCATGTACTAATTTTTTAAAAAATCTGAATATAGGACTTTGTATCACTGCTGAACTAAAATTTGTCTAGTTGGGTCAAACATTTAAGCTTGTGCAGATTGTTTGAAATCTCACTTCTATTATGTTTTGGATTAACTATTTCTACTACTTTTGTCACCTAATAGTTAAATATGGAAAGAGATCATTTTCCCCCAGTATAGGTTGAACTGGATGGCCAATGAGGCTCCTTTCAACACACTATTTTGTAAATCTAATCCTGACTCCAAATTGTGCCCTTTCTATGACACCATGAAGAATGGGTGAGACCAAAGTCTTACCTTCTCTTCTTCCGTACCTACAACTTCAGTTACTATCCATTTTGTCCCAATGTTAGTGCTATCTGCTCTTTTGGGATATTTTGAAATAGTAGGAAGAATTGGCAATTCCCTTTGAAAATCCCAATTCCCTGGCATCATGGGAATTTGCCCAGTTTACATACAGGAAATCCAACCCGTCTTCCATCTGTCTTTGTATCATGTTTGAATCACTGCTGGCATATGTGACATACACCATATTACCTTGTCTCTGTCTGACTGAGAACTTCATCTTTACCAGCTACTGAATCTCAGCTACACTCCTCCAGACATTTGGCAACTGGATCAGAAAAGTTTGATTCTCCCAGCTTTCCTTGAGTTAGATAAGCTTCACTGGAGGCCTTAAAAATATGCACAATTTGCTCAGTCTGTCAATCTGATCAGGTTGGCTCTGGAGGCTCTGCCCCACACAGCCTGCTTCCTTGACCCCTGGCTAGGGATGGATGGGTCCATGATTGGAGCAGAACAGGAGTGTCAGGAAAGGAGGCTGAGAAGCTGAGAACAGCCAGGCCAATGGGATGGACAGTGTCTATCCAGCTTTATGAAGGAAGGTGGTTGTGACTGAGGTGAAGAATATGAAAATCTGAAAAGGTCAAAAGGACACAAATGCATATGAAGGCTCAAGTCTGGGGGAAGGGCTTTATCAGGAGTTCTCCAAATTAGGAAATGCATAGTTTTGAGGAAGAATTTACATGCTCCATTTTTCACAGTACATTTGAAGATCCTTGAGTACTATCATTCTCCTGAACATTTTGTGGAAATTATCTGGAAAATGTTTTTGGGAATATGGTAACTTTTATATATGGAGACCTGTAAGAATTCCACTTTTGTTATAATTATGGAAGCCCTGTCAAAATTCCTGGAATTGATTATTTACTTATCAATTCTACGCTGAATGCTATTGTCAAAAAATACCAGTAAGAAGGATGCTCAGATACTGTCACCTGCCCTGAACACTGCAGACAGTTAGTAAATGTTTATTGTCTGGTCAAATGAGATAATATTTGTAAAGTGCTTATCATGTCACCTGCACACAGTAGGTGCTAAATAAATGCTTCTTCCCTTCTTCCTCTCTCCCTTCTGTATTAGACCAACAACTAGTCTGTAATCATTGCCTTACAATAGATCAGCATCATGGTCATCCCATAGATTATTTTCTTATCATCAATTTGAAAGAAAAGAACACTCTCCAAGCACTTCTTAACAAGTTAACTGAAAATCAATGTTTGCTATTGAAAAGTTAGAGGAAAAGAAGTCTCATTTTGAGAAAATTATCCAGTGATAAAGAAATTTTCCTCCATTATTTTAGGAAGCTCAATAAAATAAGGACTCTCGCTCAGAGATGCACAGCTATTAAATATCTGAGGCAGGATCTGAACTTGAATATTCCTAATTTCCAGTGTAATGCTCTAGCCATTCTACCACCTATGTATCACTTCACAAGAAACCTCTATTCTCACAAAACCTTTCCTTAAAGCAAAGGCAAACTGTTTAGCAAAGGCCAAATAACAGAGTGATAGCTTGTGATAGTGTAAGTCAACATTCTGGGCAAAGAGGAGGGATATATGTTTTAGAATCACAGAATTTTAGAATTTGGTGCAACCTCAATGGCTACGCAGTCTAATCTATATACCCCTAAATAATACCCTTTACAACAGGGATGTTAAATTCTAATTTAAAAAAAAAGGATCTCTATCAGCTGCATATTGAATTTAAAAACCACAAATTAATATTATCTATGCTGTATTGTATTTTTATTTATTTTGTTAAATATTTTTCAATTACATTTTAATCTGGTTTGGCCCTACTGCAGTTATAGCCCATAGACTCTGAATCTGATACCTCTGCTTTACAACATGCCCACAAGTGATCCAGTTGTTGGTTGAAGGGGAATCTCTTTATCTGTCCCTTCATAATTTGACCCCTTCCTACTTTTCTGGTTTTATTACACCTTATTACCTTCCAAGTACTCTGTGATTTTACGATAGTGGTCTTATGCCTGTTCCTCCCACAAGACATGGCATCTCTTGACTGTGCATTTTCACTGGCTGTCCCCATGTCTGGAACTCTCTCTCATTAGTAAGCATGGGAAAATCCCTCTGATATAGGCAAGGCAATTGGTGGGCAGGTGGAGTAGTTGGGAGAGTGACTTGAGTAGAGAATGAAGGGAGGATGAGAATTGCATAGACTGGCTTCAGATTAATCTTTATAGGGGTGACAACTAAATCCATGGGAGGTGATGATAGCACCCATAATGGATGTAGGGAAAGAAGAGGCTGGTAAGAAGTGTAATTAGTTAAAATTCTTTTAGGTCCTGACTGTGCTCTCCTTATCAAAGCCTTGTCATGTCAGTTCTTAATAATGTGGCTTCATCAATACTTTTGACAACTTACCATCATGGTTTTAAGGTGGTTTACCTCATAGTTCAAAAGGGAATCTAGTATAGACAGATGGATAAGGACACAAATGAAGTAGGGCAAGTGTGAATAATTCATTAACAAAATAAGAGTAAATAATAAATAAGAGTAAAAACAGATTGAGTGGATAGCACTGAGGTTAGAGAGAAGCAATACCAAATTTAAGATCCCAGACAGTGACTTCAGATGACCATGTTCTAGTTATCAACATTCTGATACAATAGTAACTAAGTGTAGGTTTTGGAGAAGGGAAAATTATGGTGTTGTGTAGATCATCAATACATAGAATACTCTGGAATCCAGGTGGTAACTGAATTGAATCTGATTTCTGCTACCTCTTAGTTTGATTTGTTTTCCATTTATACAACTGTAGCCATTTTATATATTATTCTGGTTCTGCTTTATTTGGAAAGAATGCCACTTCCTTTTAAAATTAAGTTTTAGCTTTTTAGTGAATAGAAATCTATTTTCTCTTCCTCTTACCACCTACCTCATTGGGAAAAGCCCCAAAAACTCTTTGTAAGAAATATTCATAGTTAAGTACAACAAAGTCCTTTATTGGTCATGGTAAATGCACACACGCATATGTGTATATACATATATGTATATGTTAGTGTATGTATACACATGTATATATGTGTATAGTATGTATATATGTAGTGTGTATCTATGTATGTATATACGCATATGCATTCATATATACATCTATCATCTTTCTCTTAGATGATTTATCAGGATCCTCTGGAATCATGAATTGTCATTATGCCAATCAGAGTTCTTGTAGCTTTGGAAGTTATTTGTTTCTGCAGTGTTGTTGCTGATGTATAAATCGTAATTGTGGTTCTACCCATCTGATTTTTCATAATTTTAAGTGCAGTGTCTTAAATAACTTGATTTCCAAAAGAATCTTTAAAAATAAAGTTCTCATAATTCTAGAAAGCAAATGGCTGTATCTCTCCAGAAAGCATTTTTGAAAGACTTGTTTTTTTCTGGGTCAGTGAGAAAGTTATGACCTTCTTCACATTCAGAGCTCTCCCTTTTTCCTCTGCTTATTGGGAACATGATGCTTGTGAAATGGTCCGTGTAATAAAGGGATATTTTATCTTTCTAGCTCTTCCTTCATGACTTTTATTTTTTAAGAGGTTGGAGATAAAGAAACGGGCAATCAATTAAAATTTTCTTTGGCCCTGACTGTGCCCTTCTCATCAAAGTTTTGTCATGTCACTTGTTATTATGGTGATTTCATTGATTTTTTGACCACCTATCATCATGAGAAAACTGATGGTAGTGGTGGGAGGGCAATAGTGTATCATACAGAGGAGAGATTAGTCTTGTTCTTCTTGGCCCCAAAGAGCAGAACTGAGAGCAATGCATGGAAGTTTCATAGAGACAAATATAGGTTTGATGTCAGGAAGAGCTTTCTGATAACCAGAGCTGTCAAAAAGTGGAATAGCTTATTTGGGAGTTAGTTAAGACTTCATAGTTGAAGTTATTCAGGGCAAAGGTTGTAAGGAGGAGAGATTGTAAAAGGGGTTTTTGTTCAGAAATGGTTTGACTAGGGGTAGCTAGGTGGTGCAATGGATAGAGAATAGGCTGTGGAGTCAGGAGGACCTAAGTTCAGATCCATTCTGAGACACTTGCTAGCTGCATGACCCTGGGCAAGTCCTTTAACTCTGATTGAAGAAAGAGAGAGAGAGAGAGAGAGAGAGAGAGAGAGAGAGAGAAAGAAAGAAAGAAAAGAAAGAAGGAAGGAAGGAAGGGAGGGAGGAAGGGAGGGAGGGAGGAAGGAAAGAAGGGAGAAAGGGAGGGAGAGAGGAAGGGAAGGAGGAAGGAAGGAAGGAAGGAAGGAAGGAAGGAAGGAAGGAAGGAAGGAAGAAAAGAAAAAGAAATGGGTTGACTATATGGTAATGAGATTCTTTTCATCTTAGAACTTCTATGAATGTGTGAGTGAAAAAACAGTAAAAAAACAAAAACACTAGAACTAACCTCAGAAAACCTACATTCAAACATGTTTCTGCATATGATCTATGCGAACATGGGCAGGTCATGACAATCAATCAATTAACCAAAATCCCTTTGAGTCCTATTGTTAAGTACCAGACATTGTGTACCTTAGATTAAATATACTAGTGAGATATTCCCTACCCTCAAGAAGCTGACATTTTATCTGGGTTTAGGGATGGAATACATTTATTAAAATAAATCAATCCAGATTATCTACAAAATAAATATGTGTTAGGGGAGGAGGCACTAATGACTGAGGGTATCAGGAAAGGCCTCTTGAAGGAGCTGCCTCATAGAAGTAAATGTTCTATGAGGCAAAGGTGGGAAGTGAGAATATTTCAGGCATGGGGGAAATAGCCCCTGAAAAAGCCAGGTCCAGGAGATGGAATGCTGCATCACAGGAACATCAAACCTGCCATTCTGGCTGATGTGTAAAGTTTGGAAAAGAGAGTAATATATTATCAGTCTGCAAAGATAAGGCTGAAATCAAACCATGAAGCACTTTAAATGTCAGAGTAGTTTGCCTTTCATCCAAGAGGCACTTCTCTGGTCTTAATTTCTGCATCTGTAAAACGAGTGTTGGACGCTATGATCTTTAAGGTTTCTTAGAATTCTATAGCCAAGGTTTTATATACATAGAGGGAACATTCTGAGCATATTTCACATATGAAGGAACTTAATAAAGAGACGTTAATACACTCAAGATAATAATAATTACTGACATTGATGTACCACCTTCAGGGTAGCAGGTACATATACATTATTCATATACATTGTTATTTCATTTGAGTCTCACTGCAGTCCTGTGAGGCAAGTTCTACAGGGATTGGCATCCCCATTTATAGGTGAGGAAACTGAGGCCCAGACAGGCTAATTGATTTACTTATTGCCACCCAGGTAAAAAGTGTCAGGGGAAGAATTTTAATTCAGGACTCTCATAACTCCAAGTTTATTTATGATTCCTATACTATGTTGCCTTTCAAGGTAAAGCCACAAGTCATGACAGACATCAGTAGAACTCTACCATCTTGATGACCTTGGGCAAATGACTTAAGCTCTGTAGGCCTTGTTTTCCTCATCTGTAAAATAATGGCATAGGACTCAATGACTTCTAGGGATCCTTCCAGCTCTAAATCAATGCTCCTTTAATCTCTGACACTAGAATCTTCAGATAGAGCTCAGCTTTTTTTATCTTATGCTAGTGAACTAATAACTGGGCCACCTCACCATATAGCATATTTCAAAATCATATTCTAAATCAATCAATCAATCAATCATTTACTCAGTGGTTTATTGATAGAATTCAATATTTGCTATGGAGCTGTAAGAGAAGACAGGAGTCCTTCAAGGAGGAAGGAAATTGTGAGCTTAGTGGTCTGTTTTAAATAAAGATAAAATATAATGTGTAGCATCCTGAGAAAGTTCACTACATCATACCAAAATGTAGAAAAACTCTTTGCGGGATGGCCCTATACCCAAAGCAATTCAAGTCTAAATCTTTCCACTGGGATTGTGCCTATCTCTTTCCCTCTTTAAAAGGAAAGAAAGAAAAATTCCCTGTTAGTTCTGGCTAAAGTTTTGTTTTTTGTATATTATTTTTATTTTATAATATTCAGACATTTTGCTCCAAATTAGTTTTCTAGCAGCCTGTAATCCTAGGCCAATTTTTGAAGGCCATTTGGCTTCCTATAGGGATGTAGTTTCAGTGTCCTTCTGTCTCCTTTTAAGAAGTTTTGTTTACTGAAAAGGGAGCTTGCTAAATAACCTAGTCTCTCTTGCCAGTCACCCATTCTTCGGCTGATTAAGAAAGCAGACTTTAATCCAATATCAGCCCATTTGAAAGCCACCTCTGGCTGTTGGCTGAACAAATCACAAATGACATACTTCAAATCTTGGTATGGCAGATTATCCGGTGGGGTACTTTGCTTATTCAGAGGGAGAAATAATATCTTCCTAAGTCATACTAGGTGAGAAGGTGGTGATTTTTAAAGTCCTGGAGTTTTAGTGGAGTAAGTACAACACAGGAACATCTGGCAAGCAGGGAGGAAGGGATGATGATGGGATTTAATGTTGTAATATAGTTAAGAAATGACTGCCCTGATAGGAACCCTGTTCTGAAGAATGGAATTTTACAGCTTACAGAGACCAATATATATTTTCAATGTTCTGTGAAGCTGTTTGGAACTATCCAGCTTTAAAATAGGAGAGTTTGCTGATCAGTTAAAATTCACAGCAAAAGTAAGAGAACCGTAGCAGATCGATCAATATTTTAGTTTTGAAGTCTTGAGTTTAATTTCTAATTTGCAGCTAAGCATGCAAGAAAAGAGAAAGTCAAACTCACCAAGGTTTGGAGGAAAATAATCAATATAATAGCAAACATGCACTTGATTCTCCTCCTCCTCTTGCCGTTAGCAGAGGTTCTTACCCTTTTAAGTCTCATGGGCCCCTTTGGCTGTCTGGTGAAGTCTGTGAACCCCTTCTCAGCATAACATTTTAAAATACATGAAATAAAATAGATAGGATTGCAAAGGAAATCAATTACATTGAAAAACAGTCATCTAAATATATTTTTAAAAGTCTGTGGACCCCAGGTTAAGGACCTTTCCTAGAGCCTAGCATCCATTCCTGGTTTTTGAACAGATGGAAGAGGATTCTGGGCTCAGGGAAACCCAATATCTGGATGCAACCCAATCCCTGTACCCCTAGAATAGCACAGAGACAACAGTAGGGATGAGATAACATCCATAAATTGATGTGGGCAAGTTGCCAAGTTCCAGGGACAAAAAGAGCTTGAGTTGAGGCAGAGAACTGTGGAATGGTGTTTGATTTATTGTCTGGAGGACTCAATTTCACTGTGTTCCTACTGAGTGGGTAAAAAAAAAAATTGTTCCAGTGTTTGTCTAACTACCTTGACATTCTGAATTATCAGCTGGATGCCAACCAGTTACATGGCAGGAAATGTTGTTCCCATTCCACAAGAGTCCTAATAGATCCCAGCTCCTGATGACCCCAGGAAGTGAATTTTTAAAGTGTGGGGAGGAGTAACTGACCAATCAGAGAGCAAGGACCAAATGAGTGTGGAAAGGAAGTGTTGTTTTTTTTTTGGAAGGGGGTATTAGTAATGCTTTTTATTTTTTCCTGTCCCCAGCTCTAGAGATATGGTATCTATGATTCTCTCCCACCCATGAGGAAATGCACAAAAGGCAGATTGTCTTATAGACTTGCAATGGTCTCTCTAGTTTATTACAGTTGCTGAGTCTTTCCTGGGGGCAGTTAGGTGGCACGGTCCATAGAGTGCTAGGCTTGGAATCATGAAGTCTCTTCTTCCTGAGTTCAAATATGGTCTCAGACAATTCCTAACTGTGTGACCCTGGACAAGTCACTTAACGCTGTTTGCCTCAGTTCCTCGTCTATAAAATGAGCTGGAGAATGAAATGGCAAACCACTGTAGTATCTTTGCCAAGAAAACTCCAAATGGGGTCATGAAGAGTCAGGCACGACTGAAGAGACTCAAGAACAAAAGTCTTTTCTAAGGTTGTCTGGCTGCTATGAAAACACTGTGTTGCTAGTAGCTGAAGGGACCTTGGGTCCAAAGGGAATGGTCCCCTCTTCAATCAAATAAATCACTGTGATGGAGACAGGGGGAAAAAAATTCTTACTTATGTACCTGGATTCAGATCCTGGACCTGCCATTTATTAGTTATGTGACTCTGGGTTGCAATGCTCTGAGCCTCACTTTTCTCATTTGACAAAAAGAAGAATATTTTAATTATACTACTGGCCCTCACAGAGCCATTGTTAAGATCAAGTGAGATACTGTTGATTAAAATACTGTAAGACTATACAAATTTGGGTTACTGTTTTTTATTATTATCAGTATCATCTCCCACTACCAACACATTGTCACTTGAGGGCATCAGTTAATTCACTGGGACACTTCAATGAATACAGTAGTAATGCATTAGATCTTATTCCTTTCTTTCTTTCTCTTCAAAGCTCAGGAATATTGGGTGGGAAGCTTAGTGCAATAGAAACAAATGTCCTCTGGCCTGTTCACTTGGCTAAAAGTCATTTTACATATCCAAAGTGGGACTTGACATTGTCACAATGATAAGGAAAATGGCGAGTGGATGGAGATACATTTTAGAGAACTACAAATGATTAGAATGCTTGACATAGTTTCCCTACCTGATAAAGGGTTATTAAAAATCTAGGGAGTGAAATCCTGCAGTTAATTAGAGTTCTGACTGACTGAGTCTCTAAGGTGTACCATACCTTGAGAGATGCAAATGACTCCACGGAATTGTGTTAAGAGACTTAATACTGGAGAGACACAGGAAAAGAGGCACTTGTGATTTTATGCAGGAGACAATTAGGACCCAATTCAGCCAAAAAGAAAATCATGTTTTTATACTGTTTGAGTCTCTTACGTGCTTACCCTGCATGTCTCCACTGATTCTGAATTAATTTTGCATCTTGACTCAGTCAGATCCCACCTTTTTTTTCCCCCAGAAATGGGCATAAGGTTATTTTTTTCTATGTTTTTTCCAGACAAGATGCCTTTAATGGCAAAACCCTCCAGGCACCATAGGTGCTGAAATGTATTGAATTAGAAATGTTGTCTAGAGAAGATATATTCTGTTCAAATGAGTCTTCAAATGCATCTGTATTACCCCCTGTGTCCAATCCTAACAGTCTAACTGTTTTGAGTTGATAATTATTCAGTCCTTCTCTCAAGCACCCTCCTGATAAGTTACTCTATTGCTAGGCAAACCAGAGACACAAATCCAATTGCAAAGCATTTAAAACATGAAAAAACCCACAAATAAGAAAAGGATCAAATGATAAAACATTCGCTATACTCATACAAAAAAACAGATGCAAATGTCCTGTAATTTCTGAAAAATTATAATCCAATTCTCCTTCAATCCCTCTTACTCTCCAGGATAGCAGGAGAGTACAGTCACTTTGCAATACTAAGACCAAGCAGTGGAAGATTAGAATGAAATTCCATCTGTTTCTTGGAATCTTTCCCCAGAATCCCATGGGGCAGGCAGAAAACTGACTGAAGACTTTTGCCCTGATTCAGACAGCATATAGAAGTTTAGCACACCATGCCCAGTGCCCCATATGGTAATCTTTCTCTCTCTATCTGTGACCTTACCACAGCTCCAGACCTTGCTGTTCCTGCCCATTGTCCTCCTTGGCTCTCACAGCTCTATTTTTGATTTGGTAAAGCCTCCTCACCAATCAGAGTTCTCAATTGTTGATACCACTATATTGTGGGCTCAGATTCAGCCCTGTTGGAGAGAATTTCTCAGTTCCAAATGTCATGGGAAAAGAAGTCCTATGAATAAACTCCTTGTACCTTATATACCTAATGTTACTGCAAGCACATAAGGAAAATTTATAAATATTATAAATATTATTTAATGGTACCGGAAATTCTACCATGGGATTAGAATTATGATAAAGATCCTACAGCTACTGACTAGTTCTGTGAATTTCACCCCATTCCCACTACTTTTTTTTTTCTTCACAACTGCTGTCCCTAAGTAATTTTGTATCTTTAGGATAACATGAAGGCTACCTAGTGAAGTGAGTCATCAGGACCAGAAGTACCTTGTGAAGTACATAAATGAATGAAGGAGGCTCCAAGTTCTCTAGCTCCCACCCCCACTAGATCCCAGAAAGAAAATATCAAAAGACCAAAGTTTTCTTTGCTCATTCTCCCCAAGTACCTTGAAATTACAAGTTGACTTCTCATGAATTGCCACACATAGAACAGAAGACTTTTAAAGCTGGAAGGGACCTTTGCAATCAGCTAGCTCATGAATACAAGCTATTTCTAACAGTACTGGACCGATAATATTCAGGAAACAAGCATATGCATTGTATCATGCCAGGCAGAGGCATGCCTATGTATCAGCAAGCACCCTAGAATACCTAGGGCGGCTACAAGCACAGGTTCTTAGATCTGCTTTTCTAAAGGAAAGCAACTCAAAATGGGTTAACAATCTTACTTAAATCAAACATATTATTTACCTAGTTCAGGGGGAAAAGTCAGCACCCTGAAGTTTAGAGAATGCGAACACAAGTTACAAACAGAAAAACAGATCAGCAGATGGTTTCCAGCGCCTGACCATTACATCAGTTACCTAGTCAGTCACCAGAGAGGGAAGCACCAACATCTGGGTTTTTCACAGCTGGGGGGCTCAATGGCTGCCCAGAGTCTTATCTGGTCAAATCACACAACTCTTCTCAAAGTGAGCCCCAAAGCAAAACCTCACATCAGGGCATATATATATA
>CM053581.1:139571291-139591130 GCA_028627135.1 Pseudochirops cupreus | reverse complement strand
TGTATACATATGTATAAGTGGATATACACATACCCCTATATTCATATTCATATATATTGCCTATATATATATATATTCTTTACATGTATGTATACTCTTCAGAATTGTGGAAGAATAAATAGTAAGAGGAAGATACGGTGAGGTATATAGGGGGATTACTCATTAACTGGTTAACAAACTTTTACCCAACACCTATTAAGTGCCTCAAATTCCTTAACATCAAACAATGTAGAGATTTGCTTTGTAAAATTTAAATGTTCAACCCTCATCCTCACCCCCCAAAAAACCTGGTGTGTGGGAGAGAGGATTAAAATTTTAAGTAACTTAGTACTGTGCTTTATTAGGTGCTTAATACATTTTTTTGTGTTGAATTGAATTTGTTAGATTGGAAACATAAAAATAAATTTGGTAGAATCCTATTTGTTAATAAAATGTTCATATATGGTATATTTAATTGTCTAGAGCCTCAGAAACAGAAATAAGAAATTATTAAGCATAAAAGGGTCATTTTTTCCCAGTTGGGGGAAGATACCCAAATTACTTCTAAATGTTTTTGGTCACATTCTCAAAAATTTTCCCATGTCCTCATATTTCTACAATATATCTATATCTATATATGTATGTATGCATATATACACACATATATATTATATATGTATGTGTATTTACCTCATTGCTTAATAGATAACATTGACTCAAATTGACACTGAGGTATAAGTGATTGATAACAGCTCCTATCCCAAGAAGTTTAAGTTAAATGGGGAAGGGAAGAGATTATCAAGCCTGTGGTGCTAGAAAAGAAGCTGATATCACTCCCATTCTTCCATCTGCTTACATCCAGAGATTCATCATAAGCTATGGTTTTTCCCTCTTCCTCAGCCTCCATTTTGAACCATTTGCCAAATCTCATCAGTTCTATTTCCATAATATCTCTTGGATGATTCTCCTTTTCTCTGCCTGTGGACTCTACCCTTAGTCTCTCAGCTAAAAAATTGCAATAGCTTTCTAACTGATCTCCTTATTTCTAGTCTCTTTCCCCTCCAATTCATCCTTTATAAAGCTGCCAAATTGATATCTCTCAAAGATAGACTTAACCATGTCACCTGCCTACTCAAAAATTTTCAAGGCTTCCCCTTTGCTTCCAGGATCAAATATAAAATCCTCATCCTTTCATTTAAGACCCTTTACAGTCTCATTCCCAGTTTCCTTTATAGACTTATTTCCTATCATCTCTCTTCACTCATTCTCTCATTTCATTAAACTGACCAGTTAGTTTTTCCCTGCACAGTTCATTCTATTCTTCATATACTTTTGCACAGGTGGATCCCCATGTCTGGAATGCATCCCCTCCTCACTTCAGTTTTTTAGCTTTCTTGTAATTTCCATCACAGCATACATCAGGTGTCACTTTATTTAAGCCCTTTCCCCATCCCCTCCCCGCCTACAACTCAGTTGTTAACTCTCTATGTTGAAATTATTTTGTGTATACCTTGTATCCACTTATACTTGTACACATTTTTATCCTCTCAGTAGAAGGTAAGCTCCCTGAGGGAGCGGGCTATCTTGTTATATTTACATCCCTGGCTCCAGTTCCAAAGACTTGAACATGGTAGCCATTTAATGAATATTTGTATATTTGTAGGATTGAACTGGGAGGCTGGAGACACCAAAGACAAAGTTCACCAACATCAGTTTCTTCCAAAGCTTCCTGTTGTCTATAAATTGAAGGGAGAACAGACACATATACACACACACAGAGTAATGCATATGTATGTATATATGTGTACATGCACGTATGCATATAATATATGTATACACATATAAATACCCATGTGCTCATGTATGCACATGTGTGTGTTTATACCTATATGTATTTACAGATGCATTTATATATGTATTCTTTCTTTCCATGTGTATATGTTGTCCCTTCAATATAACGTAAATTCCTTAAGACCAGAGATGATTTCATTTTTGTGTCTGTATCCCTAATACCTAGCACAATCCCTGGAAAATGCTTAATACATGCTTATTGATTGATTTCCCCTGAATCTTCAACGTAGATAGGGAAAAGACAACTGTGTGGAGGATGGATTAGAGAGGGGAGAAACCTGAAGTGAGGAGACCAGCAATTAGGAAGACACTGCAGGAGACCAGGGAAGAGGTAAAGACAGTCTGAACTACAATGGTGTCCATGGGAGTGGAGAGAAGGAGGCAGATGTGAGAGATGTGGAAATCAATTTACAAGATTTGGCAACTGAAATATGTGCCGCAGTGAAAGTGAAGAGTTGGATATGACTGGCTGCCAACATGGATGACTAGGAAGGAGTGATAATGAGTTCTGTTTTGGAAATGTTGAGTCTGAGATGGCCATAGAACATCCAGGCAGAAAAGTCTGAGACAGCTGATGATGTGGAAACTGGAGCTCAGGAGAAAGACCAGGGCTAGATGAAAGCATGTGGACGTCATCTATGTAAAAATAATTGAACCCTTCGGGGTTGATGAAGTTACCAAAAGAGTATGTAGAAAGAGATGAGGACTATGTATCTCAGAGTATAAGTGTACTCTGGGGTACACCCACAGATAGGGGTAGGGTATGGATCATGCTTCACTAAAGGAGATTGAAGAGTATCCACATACTTAGGAGAACCAAAGGATCATTGTCACGAAAATTAAGAGAGGTGAGTGCCTGGGAAGGTGGCCATTATTGTTCAGAGAGGTCAAGATGGTTGAAAATTAAGATGAAGCCATCAGAATTATGCACAAAGAACTCATTGGCAAAGTCAGAGTCATTTCATGTGAGTAATGAGGTCAGAAGCCAGAATATAAGTGGTGATTGGAAGAATTTGTTAGTCTGCTGACAATGGATTAAGGAGAGAGTGGGGAAAGAAATCATATATATCCTAACCTCTCTGGAAGACTTGTGAGAATACCTGGACAAGTCTCACTGGATAAGATGTCACCGATAAGCTGTGACAGCCCCTACTGGGGTGAAATCCATAATAAGGTGATGTGGAAACAACACTGAATCTGACTTCAGAAAATCTGGATTTAGGGGCAGCTGGGTGGTGCTGTGAATAGAGTACCCACCCTGAAGTCAGGAGGAGCTGAGTTCAAATTCGACCTCAGACACTTGACACACTTACTAGCTGTGTGACCTCGGGCAAGTCACTTAACCCCAATTGCCTTGCCTTCCCCCCTCAAAAAAACAAAAATCAGAAAATCTGGATTTCAACACTGGTTCTTTTATCTGTCATCTTGTATAAGTCTTAACTTCTCTGGGTCTCAGTTTACTTGTCTGTAAAATGAAGGAGTACTAATAGTTTTTAATGTCCCCTCTTTCCCTGAATCTATGATCCTGTGATCATGCAACACTGGGAACATTAAAGTGGTTCCTAAGCTTAATATGTGTCAGCAGTGCAACATGATGGCCAAAAAATGCAACCAAAAAAACCGTGACCAAAAAACCCAACCCAGATGTGATCATGGGCCACACAAAGAGATACAAAATGTCCAGATTTGTCCTGTGTGTATCATGTGTATACACACACGCACATATGTATATCTGTATGTATGAATTCCATGTGTGCATATAAATATATATGTATATATGAGTATGAGCAGTGTGTATGTGTGTAAATGTCAATGTATATGTGTATATCTCTTTCTCTATACATATATGCATATATATACATATATACACATACATATACATCCTCTGTTCTCAAAGAAGACCAGTGACATCACAGGGGCAATGTCTTGATCTGCACATGAATTGGATTTAAATGAGGCAAAACTGCATAAAATCATCAGCCTCACTCTCTCCTTTGGAGCCATTAAAGTCCAGTGGCAAGACGGAAGTCAATATATAACTTGTAGATATGTTAGTTATTTGCATGTTAACTCCCCTGTTAGAATATGAGCATCATTAAGGCAGAGAGACCCTTTTTGCCTTTCCTACTATCTTGAACTCTTGGAATGCTGCCTGGCACATGGTGTATGTTTATAATCGTAAAAGCTAGTATTTATATCCAACTTTACAGATTTCACATTTGATCCTCACAATAACCCTGAGAAGTTGGTAAAGTTTCTATCTCCATTTCATAGATGAGGAAACTGAGTCAGATAAAAATTAAGCCTTGCCCTGGGACATACAACTAGTCAAAGTGCTTCAGGGTAGATTTGAACTCTGGTCTTTCTAATTCATGGTCCACTCTGTCCACTGTTTATTAACTGATTGAATCATGTAATATAAAATTCAAGTAAAGGAAGTGAAAACATCTAGTCTGATGAAGGGATGGCTTTGTACCTATCCTTTAATAAAGGGCTTTCACAGAGAATGGGAATTAGACTTGCTCTTTCCACTGCTTTGAACTCATTTTTCTTCTTTTTTTTCTTTTGGAGGCAATCAGGGTTAAAGTGACTTGTCTAGTGTCACACAGCTTTCTAAGGCTGAATTTGAACTTGGGTCCTCTTGACTCCAGGGCTACTGCTCTATTCATTCTGTCACCTCACTGCTCCTATTCTTGGAGGCAGAAGGCAGAACTAGAAAAAAAAATCAGGTGGATATTAACAAGACACTAATTTTGGCTCAGTTTAAGTAAAAGCTTCTTAATGCAGTTGTTCAAAAGTAGAATGTACTACTTTTAGAGGTAGTGAGCTCACCCTCACTAGAAGTGTTTAAGAGAAAACTGTATGAACATTTTCTCGTCAAGGATTTTAGAGGAAACCTCCAATCAGGTAAAAGTCAGACAAATTGCTGTCTGATTTCTATCCCAACTCTGACTTCTGTGATTTTGTAAGCTGCGCTCACCAGCTAAAGATGGCCTTGTGCTTGCTGATACACTGCCAGTGATACATCCCAGAAGGAGAAATATGGAGTTTCTTTTTTTAATCTTCTTTTCTTCTCTTAACTTCACTTGGCCTCCTTCCTGTTCATGTTTCCTGACAGCCCTACCCTCAGAGCAGTGTCAAGGTCTGACAACCAACCACCTGTCACATTTCTAACTCAAGTTAATAAATGTATGGGCCTCTGACTTATGCAACCCATGCCATTACTTCCTCTGGCACTTTCTCCTTGGTCCTGCAAACCACTGTATGAGGTGTACGAGGTAGAGGCAACTCACCCTTCTAGGCCCTAGTGGGCCTGGGGACGAAGCGCTCTTCCTCCACCCTATCTTCCAGGCTGTTAGACTACTCCTTCTGCCTCCTCTGGTGCCTTATAAGGCTTGATTTACTCCATAATGATAATAACGGTTCGCCATTATACAGTGCTTGAGGTTTTCAAAGCACTTTCTAAGGTTCCCTTCCAGCTCTAAATCCTATGATTCTCACTACAGACCTGGGAGGTAGGCAAGCCTGTCAATCACACCACCCTTTGCCAAGAGTAAATTCACTGAGTGAAAAGGAGAAAATGAATTCACATTTCCTGCACTAGCAATCAATCAGAAATTGCATTCAGCCCCCTTAATCCTTTAATTACAGCATGGGTCCTATTAGCACTAACATGAAAAACTCCTAGGTTGCTGACACATTCCCAGTGATCGATTGTCATAAGGTCGATGCCCATATGGATGGTCAGCTTTGCTCTATTCTGTGACCAACAGAATGACATCTGGCCATTGGCCAGGCACCTTGGAAATATGTGTTGTGAATCACAGGGAGGATGGGGGTACAAGGATGGCATAGATCATAGGATTCTCGAAAAACCATCCCCAATCCCAAAAAAAAAAAAAAAAGAATTAAGCATCCCCTCCTTTGACAGTGGGTCAGTAACACCATGTTCATGTACAAAGGAAAGCACATTTTAAATGACTATACATTCATGCTACTGATTTCTTTAATGTTAACACCTGTGTATAAAATTCATAAGTGCTTATAATTATAGATATTAACTTTCTAAATAGAGGAGGCATTTGCTATGCAAAATGTGGTATAGAAACTGAATAGTGATTCAATGAATGTATTCAGCTGCTCTGTGCTGAAGCCCTCCAAGCAGTGTGCAGTCATTATTACACTCATTTTGGCAGGTGCCCAGTAGTGTAGGTAAGAAGTGCATGTTACTATCCTAGTTTTATATATTAGGAAGCCTGTACAAGCAGAATAATTGGCAGATGGGCTTTCTAAAGTGATATTTGTCTACTTAATCAAGTGAACATTTATTAAAGACCTACTGTGTGCCAGGCACTGTTTCAGGCACCAAGGATACGCAGATAAAAAATAATTATTATTTATTTAGTATTTCTATAGGGCTTTAAGCTTTGCTCAGTACTTTGCAAATGTTTTCTTATTTGATCCTCACAACTCTGTGAGATGGGTGTTATGATGATCCCCAATTTTGGAGATGAGGAAACTTAGGCTCAGTGAAGTTAAGGGATCTTACCAGGGAGGTTAATAAGTATCTGAGATAAGCTTTGAACTCAGGTCTTCCTGACATTTGGCCTGAAACTCCATCCATTTTAGCCACTAGTTTCATAAACAAAACAATTCTTCTTCTTAAGGAGCTTTCAGACTGTGGAGCCTCCAACCTTTAGAACTGAAGAAACCTTGGGAATGATCATGTCCAACCTTTTCATTTATGTATCAGGAATTGGTATGACTTGCTCAAGGTCATGCAATTAGTGACAGATCTGGGACTAGAATTCAGGTCTCCAGACTCCCTGTTCTCCTTTCTTGCCACTATGCTATGCTAGCCTCCTCGTTAATTGAAAGTCAGGATGGAAACCCTCATTTCTAGACATCTTGTCCTATTATTTTCACATCTATGATGGTAAGACATTAGGGGCTCATTTACTGCCTAGGACAATCTTGGTTTGGAAGGAAGTATTGACACTTTTACAAAGGTAAGATCTTGGTCATACAGAAAGACAGTATGATGGAATAGAATGAGCATTAGAACTGATATCGGGAGAGACTAGAATTTTAATTTTGCCTCTGACATTGACTAGTGGAGCAACCATGGGCAAATCATTTAATCTCCATGAGTGTAAATTTCCTAATCAGTAAGATGAGGATAATAACGATTGGAGTACCTACCTTACCGTGCTGTGAGAAGCAAATTGGGGAATTATATGTAGAGCATTTTGTAAAGCTTAAAGCACTACATAAACACCTGTGATTATTGTCTGGCAATCAACACAGCTAAGAATCTGAAAGGAAGCAACTTGTAGTTAGAGTAGGTGTCTTGCCTTAAACCTCTGCTGTAACCCTGGGCAAATCACTTAATCTCTGTTTGACTCAATTTCCTCATGCATAAAATGAGAATAATAATAAGACCTACCTTGCAGGGTTGTTGTGAGGATCAAATGAGATGATATTTGTAAAACAGCGCAAAGCACGCACACAATAGACAACATATACATGATCTTTCCTTTCCTTTTCCCTATGTGACCTTGGGCAACTCATTTAACCTCAGTCTCCTCATCTGTAAAATGAGAATGATTATAGTACCTACAGCCCATGCTTGATGTAAAGATGAAGTAAAATATTTGTAAAGTGTTTTTCAAATCTTAGAGTGCAGTAGCAATCCTAGCAATGACCTTGATGAGGAGAAGGAGGAAGATATTGATAATGATATAACACTCACTGCAGTACTCCCCTCACTCAGAACCCATTTAATCATAGTTTATACAGCCACAGTGGTTAATAGTTTTACACAAATGGGGGAAAGGAAGACCATGTCACTCCCCTGTCAGAGAATGATATATATGTATAAAGAACCATCCCTATTCCCGAGGAGTTTACATTCTAATGAAGGAGGCAAGTACAGATGTAAGTATATGCAGAATAAATATAAGGAAGTAAAATACAGAGCTGCTAAGGAGAGATAACACTAACAGGTAGAGGTAATCAAAAAAGGCATCAGGTAGACAAGGGATTCTTAATTGTGTGTGTGTGTGTGTGTGTGTGTGTGTGTGTGTGCACACATGTGCATGTGTACACGTGGACTTGTGTGTGTGATGGATCCGTTTGCAACCCTGGTATAATTCACCACATTTTAAAATGCATGAAATAAAAGACACAAGATTACAAAGGAAACTATATTGAAATACAGTTTTCAAAATATTAAAACCAATAAATTCACATAGAATATATTGAGAAGTTCTGATATAGAAGGTGGTATTCTATATGTAGAGGGTACTTAAATGCTTATTGAACTAATATGAATTTAATTAAGTTGAAGAATCATTCAAGCAAAGGCATAGAGATTTATACCCTCCCCACATCTTTCCTGTGCCTTTTCCCCCCATTACATTTAGAATCATGAGCAATCTAACTCCACCTTATTCCTACAGATCTTTTATATAATATATTTACTTTAAAGCAAGGCTTACCTACTTTAATTTTATAGAATGCCTACCTAAAACCAAGCATTTCAAAAAAATTATTCCTTAATAACAATCTATGTATGTTTTTATAGATATATATAGAGAGAGACATATATGTATGTGTTTATACATGTATATATTCATAGGTATCTGTGTATATATATACACTTTACAGTTGAACAACACTTTTTCCAAAGATAAACTTATAAAGTAATTTTGTAGCTATAATCTCATTTAAACCCCACAATATCTCTGTGAAATATGTCAAGTTTTACTAATCTTGTTTTGTAGATGAGAAAACCGAGTTTCAAGTTAAATGACTTACCCCAAAATCGCAAAACAGTAAGTTGCAGAGCTAGAACCTCAAATTTTCTAGCTAAAATGTCTTTTTCTGTTACTCCACAAAACTTCTAATTTCCAAAAGCTTCAAGTGGATATTGAGCTTAGTTTGTTGCACTGTGATTCCATTCCAGAAGATAGTGTTCAAGATAAATGAGCTTGCCTCTTGAATTTGGAAGCATGCTATTTTCATGACACTGAACATGGTAGCATTTTGGGCATCGTTCATTGTGGTCAGGAGAAAGAAATGGCAAACCACTCTGCTGTCTTTGCCAAGAAAGTCCTAAATGGGATCACAAAGAGTTGGGCATGAGTGAAAAAAAAAAACAACTGAACAACAATGACAGCAAACGAGACCTGATAATTCTTATTCTATATTCGATGTTATGTTAGCCTGGAAGGGTCTTCGAGCCCTTTACCTTTTTTTACAGAGACCTAAACCTGAAACAAATAAACAGAAACACAATCTCAGAGTTTAAAGAAAGTTGAAAGGCCATTTATTTCATAAATAAAGTTCTTTCTACAACCTACTTTACAATGGATCACCCTGACTTTGCTTGAATTCCCTATCCTGTGATAGGGAATTCACCACTTCCTAAGGTATCCAATACCAATTTTGAACAGCTGTGTTAGGAAGTTTTCTTTTCACTGAGCTATTTGGAAATGGAATGAGATATTTAATAAGGTAGAGAGTTCTGTACACCAGTAGCTTGAAAGTGGTCCAATTAACTCAAAAACAATTACTTTTTACCCATTTCACAGAATTTATGTAACTTTTCATTTAAGAAGCGAGTCATGAAATGAACAGAGGATGTACTCAAAGATTTTCATTTTGCTTCTCAGTTTCGGAAGCCTGGATCAGTGAATGAGGAAACCCAGCCAGTGACTGTGATACTAAGTGCACTGTGAGCTGAAGCCCAGATTCCCAGGGAGAAGAGTTGGTAGGCATGATTGACAAGAGTTGATCCACTCATGATTACTGTAGCATCTGTAATGATTTCCTCCCCCTCAATGGAGATACTGAAACAAAACATGTTATTACTCCTGAAATTCTATCCTCCCTTTCCTCTATCAGGATGAGAACATTGACTATCCAGAGACACTGAGGAATTTCATATACTGTGTGCTATTTGTCAGACATCTCTCACCTTCCACAAAAAAAAAATGAAAAAAGAAAGAAAAATGAAAAGTTATAGTGTATGCACTGATTTTGAAATAACTGTTCTGTACTTTGCTTTTCATACAAATATCTATTTTTAGCTACAGTGAAATTCTACTCCTGGGACTGTATGGGTCATAGTCATTTCTTGGGAATCCATACAGCTGTGAGATTCCCCAATCAAACATGTGCAGAGAAGCAAAACCTTCCTTAGAAAGTTCTATGCAGGCGTTGAATGCAAGGTAGTTCAATCATGATATAATTGACTCTAATTGGCACTCCCACAAGCTGTGAAATTCTTTATCTGGAGCCTAGTGGTAGCACATTAGAAATCTGTAAAGCTTCTTTCCTGTCTTTAATTTAAGAACATTGAAGAAAATCTAAAAGCCCTGACTCCCATCCCTCAACTAGCTGATCCCAGTAAAAGGAAAAGTCCATTGGTGTTCATAAATTGGTAGTTGTTTCCTAAGCAGTGAGGATCAGCTTTGGGGAGGGAGATCTGATTCCTTTGCCTGACTGCTGCAGAGTACAAAATAAATGCTCCTGGAATTGGGTAGGGGGAGAAATGTCCCTTGCCCCCTTCTTTGAGCTTTCATTTTATGTTATACCTTTTCTAATGTACACACACACACACACACAAATACTTCCTCTGTATTTACCCCACCCATTGTCCAATCTGCTATCAGTTGATAGAGCTAAGGTTTTGGTATGAAAGGGACTTCAGAGATCACCTTGTCCAGAACTTCTCATTTTACAGAAGAGGATACTAAGGCTCCAAAAGACCTTGTCTTGTTCAAGGCATGTTGTTTTGTTGTTCAGTTATTTTAGTCATGTCTTAATGTTTGTGACCCCATTTTGGGTTTTCTTGGCAAAGACATTGGTGTGGTTTTTGCCATTCCTTTCTACAACTCATTCGACAGATGAGAAAACTGAGGCAAACAGGGTTAAGTGACTTGCCCAGGGTCACACAGTTAGTGTCTGAGTCCAGATTTGAACTCAGGTTCTCCTTACTGTAGGCCCAGCACTTTATTCACTGCATCATCTGGCTGCTGTTCAAGGCTACCCATTTAGTAAATAGAGATGAGATTCAAAACCTAGTGATCTATCCAAATCCAGAGTTATTCCTACCATAACATTCTGCCCTCCTTCTTGTCTCCTTCCTCAATACATTCTGGTAATTATTAAATCTATATACTTCTGTTAATTGTAGAATGGTCCATTTTTCTCCTTTTTTAGATTTATTCTCTCCCTAGAGTAAGAACTGTCTCTTCTTTTGTGTGCTTCTGCTAGTGTCCTGCTCTGACTCTTCATGGCCATCTTCATTTATCTCTATAGGGTTCACAAACCACTTTCTTCACTGCATCCCTGGGAATTCGATAGTACAAATGGTATTATCATTTTGCAGGTGAGGAACCTCAAGCTCAGAGCAGTTAAGTGGCTTTCTCATGGTCACACAGCTTATAAAATATCTCTTGATACCAAGAACAGCTCTACTTTCTATTAGGTCAAACTGCTTCTTGTAAAATGCTATATATACAGTGAACACTCAGGAGATATTTGAAAGAGTAATAAGTATTCATGATAAAGATTTTGTTTCTTTAAAAAATATATCTTGAAGAGGCAGGTACAAAAATTATTCTTTTCCTTCCCACTTTCTAATTCCATTTTAGAGATAAGAAAACCAAGGCTTGATATGATATTAGCAATTACTTCTCTGTGCTCCAATCCATGGTTTCCCAAACTTAATTGGCCTACTGCCCTCTTTAAAAAAAAAATTACTTCATGTCCCCCTGGAATTCTAATTCCTTTAACTGTTTAATAGTTGTTCATTGTTATTTTTTTAAATTTGCCTCATTTCAAAAAACATGAAATATTTTTAAATGACACATCTTAAATTTAATAATTTATTTTACAATTTTTCTTGCATTAAAATTTTGATGATGGAATATTTCATCATGTAACCATATAGTATCATATTGGAAACAAGTCATTACATGCACATATTCCTGCTGAGGCATGCTGGATCTCCCAATAATGCACAGCAGACTTACCTGCCAACATTTGCTTGTTAAGACCTGTTGGTGGACTTGACCACTGTTGGGTTATAACTTGTGTTTTGTGTTTATTTGGAAAATAATATAATTACTATGACTTTAACTCTGTTTTACAACAAATGAAAATTGTACAGTTTTTCAAAATTTTCTTCTCTTCTTTCCTTATATTTCCACTTTCACCTTATTTTTATTCAATGTTCCCCAGTTGCACCAGAGGCTACTACTGCCCCCTCTCATTGTTCCAGTGCCCACAGGGGGTGGTATTGCTGACTTTGGGAACCTTTGATCCAGTCAAACTAATGTCCTTCCTGTTGCCCTACTTGGCTTTCTGTTTCCTGTCCCCACGCCTTTACATGGACTGGCCTTCATCTCTGGAATGCTCTCCCTCCTCACCTCTGTCTTTTGGAACCCCTGGCCTCTCTCAAGGCTCCTCTCAAGTTCTTTGAACTGCCCCCTCATTTGTTAGTACTCTCCCATGATAACTTTGTATTCTTCTCTTTACTCATCTATGAAATTAGTACATATGTGTATATACATATATATATGTATATATATATAAATATATATATATATATATAAACATATATATATATATATATATATGTATACACACACACACACACATACATATTCCCAGTAGAATGCAAGCTCCATGAGAGAAGACTGGATCATTTTGTATTCATTCCCCAGAGCTTAACACAATATCTGTCTCATAGCAGCTGCTGAATAAATACTTGTTGATCAGTTGATTGATTGATGAGCTGCTTTATAATGGTAATGCCCTTCATACACAATCTTTCTTAATTTCACACAATGACCCTGGGCAAATACCATTTTCCCCACTTCACAGATAGAAATAAATAATATTGTTTTCAATACCGATATTTTTCTGATGACATTATATGGCTATGAATCATGGAATTAAAGACGTGGGTCAACCAGAGAACAGTTGAGAGATGCATGATGGGAGTAAATAGGCCATAACATATTATGCAAATATATAAAAAAAGATTTGTGATTGGAACTCCTGACATGGGAACTCTGTGCCAATGCAGATTGACAATGTATCTTTGACTTAGTAATTAAGAACTAAGAAGTTGCCTAAGTCATATAGAGGTTAGATGACTTAGTCTGGGTCACATAACCAATAAATATTTAAGTTTTCCTGATTGACAAGGCAAGCACTTCAGTCTCTAAATACGCTAACTCTATGGAGCAGGACATTTCCCAGTGAAGAACTGTGTCACAGTTTTTAATAAAATTCTTAATTAAAAGATTTGTTCTGCAAAGGACAGTTCTTGAGGACCTAGAGGGTCATATGTGGCTTCAAGGTCACAGGTTCCCTACCCCTGTAGGATAAAGAGAGTAAAGGAGGAAATCAAGGAACTATATGACCAAAAAGTAAATGAACTGGTCATACGGTCAAAAAGAAAGATAAGAGGTGGTTGGGCCTTGGATATTTACCCAATACCAAGAGACTAAAAAGAAAGTCTGCCAACAAACTGAGTAGATCCACTCTAGAGGATTTACTAGAAAACATGAACAAGAGTCACAAAGATAGATGCTCCAGTGGAGGGGGTATTCACATCAGTGACATCATACGTTCATAGATGTTTTGAAATAATAATCCACCTTTGTCTAGCACTTTACAGTTGATAAAATGCTTTCCTAACAATAATACAGAGCAATACGTCCTACAAACATTTTTATACCCATTTTACAGATGAGGAGATTAAACAATTTGCCCATGGCTACTCAACTGGTAAGTATCCTAAGCAGGATTTAACCTTAGGTTGCCTGCTGCTAAGTGTGATGTTCTCTCAGAGAGTTGGAGGGATTTGGATGAGATCACTCACATAGTAAGTAGCAGAGCCGGAATTCAAAGCTGAGCCTTTTGACCCCAAGTCCAGGTGTCTTTAGGCTGTCATGAGGCAGGCCAGGAGTCAGAAAGACCCAATTTCAAATTCTAAACTTAGACATTTACTAACTATGTGACCTTGGGCAAATCACTTAAACTCCATTTGACTTAGCTTCCTCAACTGAGGAAAATGATAGCACTTACCTCCCATGGTTGTCGTGAGGATCAAACAAGATAAATTTGTAAAGCTCTTAGCACAGTGCCTGCATATGGCAGGTTCTTAATAAATACTTATTTCCTTCCTTCTTTCATACTACTCCATGAAGGGAATAATAATGCTGCTTGTCAATGTCAGGACATTGTTCATGAAGCCCCAGGCTCCCAATAATACGACCTAATTTTTTTCAGCAGAATGTTTCATCTTCCCAATAGCACCCTAGGACCACCCACCTATATTCTCCCAAGGAGACAGCGAAAGTACTTTGCCTCTGAACCCATTTGTGATGTTATTATGAATCTTTGGCTGCAGATTCATATATTTTTAGTTGGAGAGCAAGTGTTTGTTTTTTTCCCTCTCTCCCAGTTTCTATGGCAAATTGCTTACAAAGTCACCATTTACATGATAAAAATAACAACATCCAATCAGATTATTTTGCCAGTAGGTGAAATGTGATTTATGACCTTGCTTTAAAGTGCCAGTACCCTATGCATAGACACCATCCTTATAGCAAAAATAAAATAAAACACAATTCAAAAGGCCTAGTTATGAGCAAAGATCCCCTTGTCCTGTACGTCAGTGTTTCCATGACTCCAGCAGACATAGTTGCTATAGGCAATGTGCCTTTTTTTAGTCAACTGAATAATTAAAACTATTTTACCTATTGCCTAGGATACCACTTCCTGAATCTCCAGCAGGGCAGCTGAGTGGGCTAGAAGGAAGCCATAAAAAGGAGGGGGATTTCTCTGGACTCTCCTACCTTGAGTATCCATTGACCTTACCCTGCCTTTTCAGCGATATTAGTCACTATTCCCCAAGAGAAGACTTTGCCACTTTTTCTATGCCTTTTCCTTATGCTGATATCTCACTTGAAAAGCCTTTCCCCACCCCATTCTGTGTACCTGTCCAAAGCCTTCTAATTCTTCCATTCTCAGGCTGGCCAATCACCAAAAAGTCTTTCCTTAAAATCCCAATATAAATTCTTGTCTCCTCTCAAAACCCCCAGAACTAACTATTCGGTGGACAACAGTTGAGCTCTTGAATACTCCCACTCTCCTACTGTGCCAGTCATTCCTTGCAAACCCCAAACTTCTATTATTCCCATCAATGGTAGTCATTCCTCTTCTTCAAATGGTACTAATAAGAGTCAGAAAAAAATTACAAAATCATACTATGTCTATTACTAATTTATATTATGCAATTATAACTAAGCCTTCGATGCAGCAAGGCAATCCTTTTACCCATTATACCACCCTAAATCAAATCACATGATCAAATGAAATAATTTCTTAAATTTTATTTTTAATTTATGGAATAAAACAAGCATTTTCATGACATAGTACAATAAAAAGATAATTGTATATGAAACTGCAAATCCACTATACACAACTTGCTTTCCTTTCAAATATACAACAAAATTATCATGTAATTTTTTTCTTCCCTCCTGCCCCCCCCCACTCTAGAGATGGCTACCATTAGACACAAGTAGGTATTCTATGTTATTTTATACATACTTCTATCAGTTCTTTCTCTGGATACAGATAGAGTCTTTCTTCATATGTCCTGTATAGTTAATTTGGGTATTTATAATAGACAAAATAACTTATTCATTCAAAGTCATTCTTAAAACAGTATTACTGTTAATGTATATTATGTTCTCTTAGTTCTGCTCACTTCACTCTTCATGATTTTGTGCAGATCCTTCCATGTTTTTCTAAATATCATTGAGTTCATCATTTCTTAATCTATTATACTTGCATAATACAATTTGTTCAGCCATTTTCCAATTGATAGGCATCCCTGCAGTTTTTAGTTCTTTGCCACCACAAAGAGAGCTACTATAAATATTTTAGAATATATAGGTGTTTTTCTTTTTTTCTCAGTCATCTTTAGAAATGGACCTAGTAGTGGTATTGCTGGATCAAATCTGTAAAGCACTAAACACAATACCTGGGACATAGCGGGTGTTATATAATGTCTATCTTTTTTCCTCCCCCCTCCCTAATTGCTTTCCAATCACCTTAGTGTCCATTCCAAACCTTTTTATCCCTCCTTCAGTAGCCCTTCTTCCACCTACTCAGATGCCTACTTCTCCATATATTCTCTGAAAAAATAGAGGCCATTTGCCTGAAGCCCCCATTCTCCCTTTTCTCCTCTTCTCGCATCCTTCAGACATCTTTCTCTGCTATCTCCTCCTTCAGACCTGATTTGGGGAGGTCCTTCTTCTTGCCAAAGCAAACCTCCCAAAATGCACCCATGATCTAATCTCTTACTAGAAGACTATCCCCGCTGTCACCCTTACTCTCTGTTTAATCTTCAATCTCTATTTATCTATTAGCTATTTCCCTGCTGCATAAACTATGCTCACTTCTCTCCCATTTTTATAAAATTTTTACTTGATTTGACCATCAGCGCAAGCTACTGTCCTACGTCTCTCCCCCAGATGGAACATGAGAGATCCATCCATACTAAATGCCTTCATTTTTGCTCCTCTTACCCTCTTATTTATGCTCCACAAACTGAACTCTAAATCATCATTACCCTGAAAGTGTTCTAAAGTTATTGATGATTTCTTATTTCCCAAATCGGGTGACCTTTTCTCAATACTCAACCTTACAAACCTGTCTGCAGCCTTTGACCTGACAACCTTCTCCTTCTGGATACCACCTCCTCTCTAGGGTTTCATACATATTGAAAACCTTGCTGTTTGGGTCCATTCATCTCAGTATTTAGTTTCTGATGATTTATAGGACAGTGTAGTTAGGCTTTTATGTCCTGATCACTGGCACCATTACTTACAGGAAGCTTTTCCTTTATCTCTCATTCATATTATTTTTATATTTATTTCTCTGTTATATTCCTTCAACAGAAGAGACTCCTGAGGGGAGGGACTCTTTCTCTTTTTTAATTTATCTTTGTTGTGCCCAGTGCCTTACATGTGGACAGTGATTAATAAATTAACATTGAATGAAATGTTTGACAAGTTGCCCACCAAACTACCCCTTCCCCATGGAAGTAACCAAAGATACATTTCAGATAGGCATGATATTGGCCAACCATAAATTGCTTAAAGAAGGACCTAGGAATTGTAGTCTAGATAAAGAAGACTCAGTGGTAGCAGAGGAAATTAAAATCAACTTACTCTAGTCTGAAAAATGGAACGGGGTAGAGAATGAATGATATCAACATGCTAGTTTGAGGTACTATGGAGATCTCAGTGATCAGTAAATAGGACATTTGGGAAAGAAAGGGCTGGGATCAAGCAATGCATGTTGGAACTGAATGGCAGTTTGTCAGAAATGGATGGCTTGAGTTGCTCAGCCTATCAGCCACAAGCTAAATGCTTTATGGATCAACTGGCCCTGCCCCTAGGATAAAGAGCTATGTGTACCACTGCACCCCAGAGTCAGGCTTAGAATGCTAGAAATATTTCCCAAAGCATTCTCATTTGCCTTAAAAATCTCATCATAATCCACCATCTGTGAATTTATCTAAACATTTTTAGTCTATTTTCAGTCTATGTCATTTCTTAATTCAATTCAATTTCATAAACATTTTAAAGCACTATTTACAAAGCACTCAAAATACCAAAATGACAAAGTCACAATCACAGTTCTCTAGGCAACTAAGTGGCAGAGTGTTGGTCTTAAATTCTGGAAAATCTGAATTCAAATACTATCTCAGGTACCTACTTAGCTGTGTGATCTTGGGCAAATCAGTTAACTTCTAAGTCTCCTTTTCCTCTTCTGTAAAAATGGGTAAAATAATTGTGCCTGTGTTCCCTGCTTGTTTGAGGATCAGGTGTCAAGCATGTTTTAAGTCTTAAGGCCCAATATAAATGCTATAATTATAAAAATAATAATGTTATTATTATGGAATATAAATAGTCTTAGGGCATAGGATTAAAAGGCTACATGCTATGTAGAATAACATTTTTTTTATATGTCCTCAGTTTATCTATTTCAAATATTCTAAGATTCAATGAAGAAAGTCCATTTGGGAACTGAAAATCAGGATTCTTCTAATCCCAGCTCTCTCACTCTTATATGACCTTAGGCAAGTTACTTCACTTCTTTAAGTTTCATTTTGTTCATGTCTAAAATGAAAAGATTGAATGATGTCACTAGTTTCCAATTTTGGCTCAAGGACAGTTAAAATAGTCCATTTTCCCACACTTTCCAAATTTTTTTTTTTTTTGGAGAGAGGAAGGCAAGGCAATTGGGGTTAAGTGACTTGCCCAAACTCACACAACTAATAAGTGTGTCAAGTGACTGAGGCTGAATTTGATCTCAGGTCCTCCAGGGTCCATGGATGGTGCTCTATTCACTGAGCCACCTAGCTGCCCCTCCAATTCAATTTTTTTTTTTGCAGGGCAATTGGGGTTAAGTGACTTGCCCAAGGTCACACGGCTAGTTTTTGTGTTTGCCCAAGGTCACACGGCTAGTTTTTGTGTTGAGTGCCTGAGGCCAGATTTGAACTCAGGTCCTCCTGCCTCCAGGGCAGGCACTGTATTCACTGTGCCACCTAGCCGCCCTCCAATTCAATTTTAAAAACATGTATGAGGTACTTGTGTAAAGCATCTTGTTCTCTGTTATGTAGAGAATAGAACCAAACTCAGAGCTGTGTTTTGAGCATCGAGGAAACCAAGGAAGCCTTGTTCAGCCTCTCTAACTACATCCAAGATGAGGCTGGGTGATCATGGTACTGTCTAGTGAATACTTGAAGCACTAGACCCATGACTATAGTGTCACTCAGAAACCCTAACTCCTGCCCAGGCTAAGGGAATTGATGAAATTGCTTCCCTAAGCTAGGGATGGTGCTCCAGACTAGGAGGAGGGACAGCATGTGGTTCAGCAGCGGGGAATGCTATCCACATTCCTCAAAATTAGGAAAAATGGGGACTAGATAACAAAATTTTCCCTGAGGACAGCAACATGGAAGTGGGAAGGAATGATCCAACAGCTTTTGGCATCACTGTCACCCCCTGGTGCAGGCCCTCATCACTGCACACTTAGACTATTGCAAAAGTTTTCTGGTGGATCTCTTTGCTTTAAACCTCTCTCAGTTCTGGTTCATCTTCTGCACTCAGCTGTCAAACTGACCTTCTGAATGAGAAATTTGACTGTGGTATTTCCCTATTCATTTTTAAAATAAGCTTTTTACTTATTTTTAATCTATTAATATTTATTATATTTTATTTATTAGAAATTTTATTGTTTTTTTATATTACCAGTTTCCCCAATACCTCCTCCCTCTCCTAGAGAGTTATCTCATATAAAAAAAAGTATTTTTAAAGACCAAAAAAAAAGTTAAAATCACTGTAGCTCATCAATACATTGAAAAAGCTTAAAACATGTACAATGGGCAAGACTTTTGGACCTCCCACCTCTGCAAAGGAGTGGTTAGAAGTCTCTCCTCATATATCTTCTAATGAGTAATGCTTGTTCTTTATAATTTTGCAACATTCACTTTTGATGATGTGTGTGTGTGTGTGTGTTGTTCTCTATTTACATTTTTTGTACTCATTGTGTACATCATTTTCTTGTCTCTTTTACTTTACTGCATCAGTCAGTATTGATCATTCTATACTTCTCTCTGTACTTGTAATTTCCTTTTTTTATTATTCTGTATTCTTTTTTAAAAATTTAATTTGTTTATTTTTAGTTTTCAACATTTCATTTCCACAAGATTTTGAGTTACAAGTTTTCACCCCCTCTTTCCTCTACCCCCACCCCAAAATAGCAATCCTACTGAATACCCCTTCCCCCAATCTGCTCTCTCTTATATCCTCCCCCACACCCCCTCTGACTTTCTAGTAGGGCAAGATGGATTCCTATACCCCTGTACACACACACACACACACAGACATATATATGTAGATAGATAGA
>CM053581.1:139514029-139570791 GCA_028627135.1 Pseudochirops cupreus | reverse complement strand
GGTTGTATCAATTCACAACTCCACCAACAATGCATTAGTGTTCCAATTTTTCCACATCCTCTCCAGCATTTGTCATTTTCCTGTTTTGTCATCTTAGCCAATCTGACTGGTGAGATGTGGTACCTCAAAGTTGTTTTGATTTGCATAGGAAGCTTTTTCAAATGATGAATTCTTACCCCCTCACCCCAAGCTTGGATCTTTGGGTTTATCAAACATTAAATTAATATGGTTATTTCCTACTGTGTATTATATACCTAGTCTATTACATTGATCCATCACTACATTTCTTAGCCAGTACTAGATTGTTTTGATGATGACCACTTTGTAATATAGTTTGAGACCTGGATCTGCTAAACTGTCTTCACATTTTTTGTTCATTGATTCCCTTAATATTCTTGACCTTTTCTTCTTCTAGATGAAATTGTTATTTTTTTCTAGCCCTGTAAAATAATTCTTTAGTAGTTTGATTGGTAAGGCACTGAACTGAAGTAGAACTGTCATGTTTTATTATATTGGCTCAACTTACATGTAATAATATTTTTCAAATAGTTTAAATTAATCTTTATTGCTGTGTAGAGTATTTATAATTGTGTTCATATAATCCCTGGGTTTATCTTGATAGGTAGACTCTAAAGTCATATTGTAAACAGTTATTTTTAAATGGAATTTCTCTTTCTATCTCTTCTTGATGAACTTTGCTGGCAATATATAGAAATGCTGAAGATTTATGTGGATTTATTTTATATCTTATATATAATAAAAGTTCTATATACATACACACATATCCTATAACTTTGCTAAATTTGTTAATTATTTCAAGTATTTTTTAGTAGATTCACTAGGTTCACTAAGTATACAATCATATAATCTGAAGAGTGGTAGTGTTGTTTTCTCATTGCATATTTTTACTTATTCAATTTCTTTTTTCTTGTCTTATTGCTAACTAGCATTTCTAGTACAATTTTGAATGATAGTGATAAAGAACATCCTTGCTTGACCCCTGATATTACTGGGAGGGCTTCAAGTTTATACCATCTACACATCACATTTGCTTCTGATTTTAGATAGATACTATGTATCATTTTAGGAAATTCTCCATTTATTCCTATGTTTTCTAGTGTTTTTAGTAGGAATAGGTATTTTTTTTGTCAAAGGCTTTTACTATAGCTATTGATAAATTCATATAATTTTTGTTGGTTTTGTTATTGATATGGTCAATTATCCTTATAGTTTTACTAATATTGAACAAGTTCTGCATTCCCAGTGTAAATCCTCATAGTGTATGATCTTTATGATATATTGCTGTAATCTACTTTGCTAGTATTTTATTTTTAAATTTGCATTGAAATTCATTAGGGAAATTCTTCTATAGTTTTCTTTCTCTGTTTTTTTCTCTTCCTGGTTTAGGTATTGTTAACTATTTGTGGCATAAAAGGAATTGGGTAGGATTCTATCTTTGACTATTTTTTCAAATAGTTCACATAATACTGAGATTAATTGTTCCTTACATATTTAGTAGAATTCACTTGCAAATCCATTTCTTCCTGGGTATTTTTCAAGAGGGAGATTATCAATTAATTATTATCAATTAATCAATTAACCACTGATTAATTATTCAATTTCCTTTTCTAAGACAAGGTTATTTAAGTATTCTATTTCCTGTTCTGTTGATATGGACAGTTTGCTTTTTGTAAATATCCATTCATTTTAATTAGATTGTCCATTTTACTGACATATTGTTAGGCAAAATAACTCCAAATAATTGCCTTAATTTCCTCCTCAATTGTGGGGCATTCATTTTTCGCATTTTTGCATACCAGTAATTTTGTTTTGTTTTCTTTTTCTCTTTTTAATAAAACTAACAAATGGTTTATCAATTTAATTTTTTTATAAAATGACATGCTAGTTTTATTTGTTAGGCCAAAGATTTATTATTAATTATTATAATTATTCAATATAATATAATAAACTATTATAAGTGGAATCTTCACTTCTATTAAACTCTCCTCTAATTTTCAGAATTTTTATTTTGCTATTTAATTGTAGATTTTTACTTAATTCTTTTTTTGTTTTATCATTTTGGGGGGGGGGGGGTTGGAGGAAGAAGGTATGGCATTTGGAGTTAAGTGACTTGCCCAAGGTATTTTCTTCTTTTTCTAGTTGTAGTTGCATGGGCAGTTCATTGATCTACTCTTTTTCTCTTTTATTGATGCATGCATTTAGAGATATAAAATTTCCCCTAAGAATTGCTTATACTTCATCTTACAAATGTTGGAATGTTTTCTTATATTTGTCATTCTCTTTAGTGAAATTATTGATTGTTTCTCTGAATTATTATTTGACCTGCTCATTCTTTAGATTAGATGATTTCATTTCCTATTAGTTTTTAATCCATGTTTTCATAGTCCTTTATTGAATGTAATTTTCCTTTCATTATAGTATAAAAAGAGTGCATTTAATATTTTTACTTTTTTCCATTTGATTGTGAGTTCTTTTATACCCTAATGCGTAATCAATTTTTGTGAAGGTGCCACATACAACTGTAAAAAAGATATATTCCTTTTTATTCCCAACCCATTTTCTCCAGAGGTCCATCATATCTAACTTTTCTGAGATTATATTCATTTCCTTAACATTTTTCTCATTAAGTTTAGATTTATTTAGCCTTTAGATTTATTTAGATATTAGATATCTATCTTTATCCAGCTCTGAGAGAAGAAAGTTGAGGTCCTTCACTAGTAAGATTTATGGAGTATTTCCTCCTATAACTCATTTAACTTTTCCTTTAAGAATTTGGATGCTATGTCATTTGGTGAATATATACTTAGTATTACTTTATTGTCTACGGTTCCTTTAAAAAAGATACAGTTTCTCTGCTTATGCTATTTTTGCTTTTGCTTTTTCTGGGAGTTTGATTGTAACCTCTGCCTTTTTTATATCAGTTGAGGCATAATACATTAGGCACCATACTCTTATTTTAACTCTGTGTGTTGGATTCTGGTTTCTAATTCATTCTGCTATTTGCTACATACAAATATACATTCACACACGCATATCTATATATCTATATATCTATATCTATATGACTATATCTATATCTATATCTATCTATCTGTCTATCCATATACACATACATATATAAACATATACTTTCCCTAAGAAATTCTATTTCTAATCTTTATTTTTACATTTTTGTGTATCTCTTATTTCCTATCCTTCCTGACCCCTCTACTTTACTTCTACCTGCTACCTTACCTTCCTATTACTTAACCAACCTCGCCCCCAAACAGTCCCTCCCTTATCCTTCCAAGGACCCCTCCCTTATCCTCCCATTCCCATTAATCTAAACACCCTTCTATATCCCCCTTTAACCTATTCCCTCTCCCTCCCCTCTAAAGATCCCTCCCTTATCCTTTCACCCCTCCCTATCCCCTTAACATTTTACTTCTTCCTAGATGTAGAACACTGTAACACCATGCACAAGCAGATTCCCAAAAGAATGCTACTATGAACAGCTTTTAAGGTTCAGATTACACAGTATAGCAAACACTCCATTTATTCCATTACAAATCAAGGCAAACGTTCACAATGTATCACAATATAATATTCACAACATTACATCTTATCACAGAAAATCACAATAAAGTGTTCACAATAGCTTAACATCAGAATGGCCACACAGTTTTCACTACAGTGGCCAAAATGTTTATAACAAAGAAGAAAAGAATAATCATCTGGTTTCCCTAAGGGGGAAACCCTCCTTACTTAATCACTCAATCAATTCACAATACAATAATCAATACTTAATCATTCAATCAATTCACAATACAATAATCAATCTTCCACTCATAGGGCAATCATTAACTTAATCAGTCACTAATCTAGATTCACAATTACTAAATATTAATCACTAAGAACAGTCATTAGAAAATCACACAAACCTTCCAGCCCTCGATGTCTAGTAAACTCGTTCAATATCCAAGGAGAGGCCTCTTCTTCATCTTGACTCAGGGTGGTTTCTCAAATTCCCTGGATCTCCTTCCATGGTCCCAGCTCCTACTTGAAACCACCAAACAGTCACCTGGATTCAGGGACAGACAGCTCCCAGGTCCTTGTCCAGTCCTCAGGGCAGTCTCTGGCACACACTAAAGTTCACAGGGTCCAGCACATCTCAAAACCTTCACCACTTCTGTTGCCAGGAACTCAAGGATCCACCAAGCCACAAACCAACAAAGGCTTATCCTAGTTATGCTTCTTCAGTCTTCCAGCAGTTCAGCTGGCCCTAGGACCCAGAAGGAATTCCAGCCTTCCAGGAGGCCTTCCAGGCAGATTCTGGTCTCAGGAAAACTCCAACTCAGTTCTCAGCTTCCAGATGCTGGGAGAGAAACTCTCTCTTTCTCTCTCAGCCAGCTTTAATGTGCAAGATTCTTCCTCCACCAGGAGCCACCTGGAAGAACATTCCCAATTCTGTCTCTCTGTCTCTAGAACTCTTTTTATATACACACACTGGCCTCCTGTCTCAGCCAACCCCCTCCTGCCATGTCAGGACAGGAAAAGAGCTCACACCTTCTGTACTTAACCCAAAGTTACTAAGTGCAAAGTATCTGCTAAATTGATTGCTGTTACGAACACACATACACACACACACACACACACACACACACACGCACACACACACACTCGCGCGCGCGCGCGCGCGCGCGCACACACACACACACATGTTCCCCATGAAAATAGGTTTCCATAATTAACAACCCTCCTCCCTCATTTGTATAAAATAATTACTCTTTTTAGCTGTTCTTGAACAATTTTACTTTTTGAAGTCATACCATGCTCAGGAGAACTAACCACTTACTAATAATAATCTTAGACATTTTACATTTTACATACCTAAAAGGTAAACAGTCTGTCCTTGTTGAGTCTCTTGTAATTGGTCTTTGGTATATACCTTACATTTCTCTTAGCTCTTGTATATCCTATCTTCTATTATATTCAGGTTGCATGTGTGTGTGTGTTAAACAAAGTCGTGAAAGTCTGACAATTTATTAAATGTCCATTTTTTTTTCATTCAAGATTATGCTTAGCTTCACTGGATATGACATTTGTGGCCAGAACCCCAATTCTTTTTCTCTTTGACATAGAGTGTTTCAAGACCTGTGGATCTTTTAGTGTTGGCACTGCTAGATCCTGGGTGATTCTAACTGTAGTACCAAAATATGTAAAGAGTTTTTTTTTCCTTTTTGCTCATAATATTTTATGCTTGAGCTGGGGGCTTCAGAATTTGATTGTAATATTCCTGTGGATTTTCTTTCAGATGGTGATTGGTGGTTTGTTTTTTTTATTCCTACTTTCCCCTCTTGTTCTTATGCTTCAGGACAAATTTCTTTAGTTATTTCTTGTATTATTGTGTCTTATTTTTGATAGTTTTTGATAGTTTTGATTATAGCTCTCAGGAAGTCAAATTATTCTTGTTTTCTCTTTGTGATCTGTTCTCCATATCAGTTGTTTTTCTTGAGAAATGTTTGACATTCTCTTCTATTTTTCATTCTTTATATTGTGTTTTATAATTTCTTGGTCTCTTATAACTTCACTGGCTTCCCCTTTCCCAATTCTGATTTTCAAAAAGTCATTTTCTTCCTTAAGATTATGAATCTCCTTTTATGACTGGTTGACTTTCTTTTCATAATCTTCTTGTTTTTCTTGGATTTTTTTTTTTTTTAGTTTTTCCTCACACTTTCTCATTTGATTTTTAAAGTCTTTTTAAAGTTCTTCTCTGAAATCTTTTTGGGCAGGTGGTCATTTGACATTACTCACTAAGGAAGAAGAGGGTCTCTTTGCTTCACTATCCTCTTCTTAAGACAAACCCCAGTCTTCTCTATTTCCATAGTAACTCTCTATGGTTGGATTTTTTCTACTTTGCCTGTGCATTTGGGAGGGGGTGGTAACAGCTTAATTTCTGTAATCACCTCTAGTCCTGGAGTGGGGGTGGGGTTTGTACCTCTGTCCTCAGATTCTCCTTTAGTTCTCCTCTCTGACCTTGAACCCAAACCAAGACCTCCTGTCTCCTGTAAGGGTCCACAGCCAGCATAGGTCCCCACCTCACTGTTTCTGCACTCACTGGATATGTCCTGGTTCCTTCTCTCCCAGAAGAGCTGGGTCTAGCATTCCTTGTCAGCAGAGGTTGCCTCAGTCTTCTGCAGCTCAGATGCCACATTTCTCTCACTGCCTCTGGGATAAAAGGTTCTGTGGCTATGGCCCAGGAAGCCTCACAACACAGCTAACCTGAGGGCTTGCAGTTTGCTATTTAAGTTGTGCCTAGCCTGGAGGTGTTTCCTCTTTCCAAACCTGGTCCTGGGACTTTTTTTCAGATCTTCTCTGATTAACCCAGGTGGACCCCGATTTTACCCCTTATCTTGCTTATTTTTATCACTCTATGTTTGCCTTGAGGCACTGTTTCGTTTCTTTTGTGGAGGAAAATCTTGTGAGCTTGGAATTTTCTGACCTACTCCACCATCTTCCTAGAATCTTCCCCTCTAGGTTCTTTTGCACAGTTGTTTACAGATCTAGTTATGGGGGTTTGGAAATTTTTTATTCTTCCAAGGTAATATGATCTGTGGAAAGGTATAGTCATTGTTCTCCTGGTCTGTCCTCTTGTCCTTACACAGAAAGAATTCCTGATCCCTTGGGATTGTGATCAATCACTGTTCCTCAATACCCTGCTCCCTTAGGACTGGAAAATGATGCTATTCCTCAGGGTCCCTGATGCCTTGTTACCAAAAGCTATACTGCTCCTTAGGGCTCCCAGTTCCTCTTGGCTGAAAATGCTCTTCTCTGCCTTTGGACTATCATCTAGAAGTGAGTTAAGGCAATAGATTTGCCAATAGCATCTGATTCTGCATACAGTGCTGGCACAAGGCTCCTTGTATTTTTCTTCTGACTAAATCCCAGGTCTCTTTACTGTCTCTGGTTTGAGAGCTCCCAAAGCTGCTGTTCCTGTCACTACCACCTACTTCCCCACTGGTGTTTCATCCATGTGGGCTCCAGCCCCATGTCACAGATTTCTCTTTCCAACTACCTAACTTGTGTTGGATGAGAAGAATGTCTCACTGTGACATTATGTTGGTTCTGCCCCTCCAGAAGTCAATGTGAGGCATTATTTTAAAGTTGTTTGGAGTGGTATGTCCAGAGGGCTCTGCTGAGTGCTTTTTCTATTCTGCCATCTTGGCTCTGGCCCTCTCCCTCCCAATTCTGAAAAATTTAAAGGGCATCTATATAAATGATTTTTCCCAGACTACTTCACATAACTCTTCATTATGTACTTTATATTCTAGTCAAATTGACCTAAGTAATGTTTCTCACTACATAATTGCATTCTATCTACTGGTTCCTTGCTTTTGTACAAGCTATGGCTGATGTCTCACTAGAATACTCTTCTTTCCTCATCTTCATCTCTTGCCATTCTTAGATCCCTTCAAGGTTTGCCCTAATTACTACCTTCTACACAATACTCTTCCTTATTCCACCCACTGTCAGTGTCCTCTTGACCTTCACTCCTAAAATTGCTATGTATGTATTTTGTATTTATTGATATGCCTACATGTTATTTTCTTCCCAAAGAATGGAAGTGTATTGAAGACTCCCCCTTTTTTGTCTTTGTTCAGTGACTAGTATGATGCCTGGAATATAGTAAGTGCTTAATAAACATTCATTAAATGATGAGGAAAGCATAAGCATATTTACAGGTAGACAGAAATAAATCAATTAAAAAGAAAAATTTAAGATAAAAACAATCGAGAGAATGATTGAAAGGGGAAGTACCTAGTTCAAGAAAACCAGGGAGTATAGGGGAGGGGATCAAGGACAAATCTACAGGGATTGGTTTTCTTTGACAAGGAGAAGTTCCACCTCTTTATCAGATACTGTAGCAAAAATGAGAGTAATAAAGATATATTTTTAACATGTATAGTAATAAGAAGAGACAATGCCTGAGGGAAAACTTCTATTTCCTCAATAAAGGAAACATTAAATTCCTCAGCTAAGAGAGTGATGGGTGGATGAAGGAGGTTTGAGAGAAAGATTTTGAATAGTTTCTATGGTACATATGATAATACAAAATCATTTGAGAAACAACAACAAAAAGATTGCAGTGCAAGTACCAACCAAGTTAAGATTAGATAGCACATATTTGTGATAAACCTCATCAATGTGGTCATGTAACTTTCATTAAGAGCACTCAACAAAAAGTGAATAGAAAAAGAGAAAGTGGATGGGAGAGGTTGATTTGACAAGACATCATCATCATCATCAAAATTATAATAGTATTAATATAATGCTTTAAGATTTGCAAAGTTTTCACTTGGAAATAAGAAAAGTGAGATGTGAACAGAGGTTATGATTTAAAAGAACAGGGATATCAGAAGTGACTGAAAGTTAAAGTGAAGATGAGTTAAAATATTTAGGAGGAAATAGCAGAGAGGAAGATGAAAAGCTAAGAGGTTGTATTCTGAAATAGGAACTTCATAGTGAAGGATAATGGAAGCAAAGCAGGTATGGATGATGGTGAAATCAAATACACAATCATCTCTACCTATGCCTGAGGTGGAGTGAAAATGGTCATGAGCGCTAAGCAGGTTGATGAACTGGAATGAAATCCTTGAGAAAATAGGGAAAGTAATCTGGAGCAGTGGTTCTCCAACTTTTTGGTCTCGGGACTAATTTATGCTGCTAAAAATTATTAAAGACCCCAAAAAGCTTTTGTTTGTGTGGGCTATATCTATCACTTTACTGCATTTAGCAATTAGAGCTGATAAAATTTTAAAATATGTATTAATTCATTTGCAATAACAATAAAATTATTACTTGTTAACATAATAAATTTTAAAAACATATTTTCTAAAACAAAATCAATTAGAGAGAATTGTTTTACATATTTTTACAAATCTCTTTCAGTTTGTGGCTTAATAGAAAATAATTAGATCCTCTTTTTTCTCCATTAAATATGTTGATATGTTGTTTTTGTTGAAGTATATGAAGAAAACCAGACCTCACACAGATATGTAGTTGGAAAAAGGAGGGGAGAGTATTTTAATAAGTAAATTATATCTTAGTATTACTGAGAAAATTGTTTTGACTTCATGGACCCCCTTTCAGGGGATCTTCTCAACATACTTTAAGAACAGATTGTCTGGACTAACTTAATACATAACAACGTGATTGTGAGAAGGACTTGGATTAGGTGATAAAAATGAATCATATCAACTTCTTGTTATAGAAGGAGGGCTCAGCGAGTGAAGAAACAGAGTAGACCAGATGTGAACATGAGGAGAAATAGAAGTTGTTGAATATTGCCCCCTGGGTGCAGTGCTTTGGGGGGCATGAAAGAAGGTACACCCAGTACTGGATACAGCGAGGCTGTAATGTCTTCTGGGAAGAGCCAAGTTTCCATTACTATAAGCAGATCCATTGTTCCTCCTCTTTCTCTATTCTCTTGTTGTTTGGTCAGTTTTTGGTCCTTCTCTTTCTCTTCTTACCCCTGAAAGGTGGAAACGGCTTAAGTTTTAATCCTTGGCCTTTGTTTCTTGGCTTCATCTATAACATCAAAGTTAATGACTTGCATCGCTATTTCTAACCTGAACCTCTGACCCAAGCTCTAGTTATGGAGCTCCATTTGTGAGCAAGTTATTTCAACATGGATATTCCACTATCACCTTAGACTAAACCTCTTCTCCAAAATGCTTCCCTTTCATTCCCTTATTTCATTTAATGGTTCAGGCTTGAACCACTGAGACTCATACTTGACTCTCCCCACCCCCATATCAAACTGAGTCATTAGATTCTTTCAATTCATATTTCAAAATGTTTCTCTCATCTGTCCCCTTCCCTTCCCAATATCACTGCTCTGTTTGAGACCTTTATCATTTCATAAATGGACTTCTGAAGCTCCTTGCTAATGGATTTCCATACCTACAGTTTTTCTTCCCTTCAATTTATTCTGTAAACTGCTATCATATCAATCTTCCTAAAAGCATCAATTTTGCCACTTGCTCTAGAATTCCACTGACTGTCCATTACCTACAGGATAAAGTCCAAATTCCTTAGCATGGTCTTAAAAGCTTTCTACCCCAACTTCCTAACATGATTTCCTACTGCTCTGTAACACAAGTACTATGCTTTACTTGACCAGTCTCCTTAAAGCTCTATTAACAAGTGATCTTCATTTTTCATTATAAAAAGTCGCTCAAACTTACCCTGTGTTACCTAAAACATACATCTCTCTTTCTTTTACCTATTTTTGCTGTCATTGATCTAGAGTTGGAGGGGACCTCAGGGATCTTCTGGTTGAAGTACTTCAATTTACAAATGAAGAAACCGAGGCCCAGAGACAGTAAGAAACTTGACCAATTAAGTGGTGAAATTTGGACTCAACTGAGGTCCTGTGAATCCAAGATAAGTGTCTTAATTCTGTACTACACAATTAAATCCCATGTTTTTGTTAAAAATTAGGCAATATTTCTTGAAAAAGATGGCAAGGGGGAACATATTTTAAAATAAAAAACAAACAAACAAAAAATAACTGAGAGTTAGCTTTGGAGTCAGGAAGGCCTGAGCTCAAATCTGAACCCAAACACTCACCAGCTGTGTGACTCTGGGCAAGTTACCTAGCTTTCCTGTGCCTAAAATCTCTTCATGTGTGAAGTGAGAGTAATAACAGTACCTGCTATTCAGGGTTTGGGGGAGGACAAAGTGAGACGAAATTTGTAAACCACTTTGCAAACCTTAAAGTGTTATATAAAAGCTAGCTTCTATTAATATCAAGAATATAGCAGGGTAACATACGCTTGCCATAGTTGTTTGCCCCTGGATGGAGAATGGTCAGAGCAGAAGCTGAATGGAAGAGGGATATGCTATAGGTAAGGGAGCCTTCCTGATGCTCCTGTGAGCAAAAGACATTGTGCTGACTGCAACAACCCCCAGAACATGGTGATGGCTCATTTTCATACTTTAATATCCAATTCAGAAGCACAAAATCACAGAACTTCAGAGTTGGGTGGCATCTCAGTGTCTATCTAGTACAACTCATACCTAAAACATAATTTTCTCTACAATATGTTATTTGCCATTTGTTTTCAAAGAATACCAATGAGATCACAGAATGATGACTTGTGTGTGAACTAGATTAAAGTGATTCAGAGTTGCACAAAGTTGTCAACCTCACTCTCTCCTTCTGAGTCACTGAAGTCCAGTGGCAAGATAAAAGTCAGGACAACTGGCAATGGCCCAAAATGCACTGGATGACCTTCAATATCTAAGTAAGTTCTAAGTATGTCTCAGCTCCTGATTCAACTGCCTTCACAGCCTTTGGAACAAATTGTTCTCATCTGCCCATTCTATCAGGGAAAGCCTACACAAGCTTGGGGTAAACACCCCCCTGATTCAATAACAGGCTCACTGGTTACCCTTAACCTGGTTTAGCCCACCAGATGAGACCATGGGCCAGGGTGTGGTCACTGAGCATGCTACAGCTTCTTGGAGCCACAGGTGAAAGCTGGATGACAGGTGGACACCCAACCTGGAGGAATAGTCCTGAAAAGGGCTCAGCAAGCCCTCACACCAGAGGTGCTGGTCTTCCCTGAACATCTGATATGTCTCCCTCTCTATAATACACCTAACAAGTAGCCATCCAGTTTTAGCTTTAAAATCTCCAGGGAGGGAGAACCCACAAGCTCCCCAAGCATCTCATTCCTCTTTAAGATCATTCTTATCATTAGGAAGTTCTTCCTTGCCTTAAGCCTAAATTTACCACTTTCCAACCTATTTACTTCTAAGGAGACACTGTCTCTCGTTTCAAGTAAAATAATATTTAACATATTATTTTACCAATATTAATAACTAATCTTCTCCATAAGATCTACCCCCAGTGATTTCAATGTCTTGAATTCCTAGAATACTTCCTATATCTCTTACTTGCTGGGACACAAGAAATGCAACATGATTGTTGAGTGTATATGTTCGGTTTCCCAAAATTGATTATAAATTCCTGGAGGGCACAATATCTCTCATATTTTGTTTGTTGCCTCCTCAGCATCTAATATGGTACTTTCCACACAATAGACACTTATTAAATGTGTGTCAAATGAATATATGAATTTTGGGGTCATATTAGTCTAACTTCTGGTCAAGCATGAAATGATTATGTTATATGATGTAATAAAAATTATTAATGATTACTATGTGCCAGTCACTGCGCTAAGTGCTAGGGATACAAATAAGAAAAACAAAGACAATCTTGACCTCAAGGAGCTTATAATATAATGGGAAAAGACAATACACAAAAGGAAGCTAAAAGGGGGGTGGGAGGGCATTAGAGGGGACCCAGATCAGGAATATGTTGATGATGATGGAATCAAAAGTAAACAGATCAGTTGTTAGTAAATAAAGAGATGAATGAAATTCTGAATGATCTATAAATGGAGATTATAGGAGGAGCTTTTTTCTCTGCCCTCTAGCCCTCCAATTAGAGGGACAGAAGCAACTTTGGTACTGATGAGTGTGAGTACCAAAAAGTTGAAGCAATTTTCATGATGATGAGTTTCCTGGTGGTAAAATTATACTGTAGGGGGGAAGGCTGGGACATGATGGTGGAATCCAAACCAAGCACAGCAGCTGGTAGCGAGTGATTTATACAACCCACAGTTCATCAGATGGAGATGGGTAACTGAAGGAAACCCTTTTGTTTTTGTCCACTGCAAATGGGCTGTGGGCTTCAGCAAACTAAAAAGCAAAATTTTTTCAGTAATAAGTAAATGATTGCTGTATTAAATTCTGTGATAATCAGTGAAATTGAACAAAAATCCCTTAGACAGAAAGACTTCACCATATGCTGGAAGTTGCCACTCTACGAATTGCTCAGAGAACAAAGAAGCAAATATCCCATCAGGAGGATTCTTAGCTTAGCATAAAGGCAATTACAGATGGCAAAGTGTTGAATGCCTCTGTATGCTCTGAAATGCCACAATGATAACTAACTAACTAACTATATATACATACACACACACACACACACACACACACACACACAGAAACATACAGAGAGAGACAGAGGGGCAGAGAAACAGAGACAGAGAAAGACAGATTGAGAGAGACAGAAAGATATAGAGACAGAGACACATAGAGAGAGACAGAGTGACAGAGAGAGACAGAAAGAGACAGGGGCAGAGAAACAGAGAGAGAAAGACAGAAAGGCAGATGGAGAGAGACAGAGAGACAAAGAGAGACAGAAAGATACAGAGACAGAGAGAGAAGCAGAGAGAGACAGAGACAGGGAGAGACAGAAAGAGACAGAGAGACAGAAACAGAGAGAGAGAGAGAGAGAGAGAGAGAGACAGAAAGAGACAGAGGGACAGAAACAGAGACAGAGGAAGACAGACAGAAAGACAGATGGAGAGAGACAGAGAGAGACGGAAAGATATGGAGAGAGATAGAGACAGACAGATGGAGAGAAAAGGAGACAGAGAGAGGGAGGGAGAGAGAGAGAGAGAGAGAGACAGAGAGAGAGAGAGAGAGAGAGAATTTCCTCTTTTCTAAGTTTAGCTAAGATTACCTCTGCCATGAGTCTTTCCACGTTGCTAGCCCTGAATCCTTCCTCAAATACTTTTGATTACTTAGCTGTGAACATGTTTTTACAATCTCATCTCCTCAGAATATAGTCTCCTAGGGGGTAATTTGAAGTTTCATTTTTGTTTTTGTATCCTTGACATTTAGCAAGTATTTAACATATTATTTTACCAATATTAATAACTAATTAATATTATGTTATTTAGTGAATCAGGCAAATGAACCCTTCTGGGTCATAAGGCAAGACTATATCTTTTTAATAGATAACACCTTTTACTCTAGACCTAGGGTCATGCCAACTGAGGGAACAGGGCTGCCACAATCACTTTGCTAAACCAGGAATAGGGCTCATTCTCATTCATGTATATTTGTATCCTTTGACTAATAAATACCTGGATAATTATGTGATTCCAGTAAAAGTCTCTGTGCCTCAGTTTCCTTATCCACAAAAAGAGGGTGTTGAATTAGATAATCTCTAATGTCTCTTGTCTGTCAGCTTTAAAATTCTATAACTATAAATATGGAAAAGGCATTGGGAAAAGATTCCCACACTGAAATTAGGAGACTTAATTTCACCTAGTTAACATTGGAAAACGCAAAAATAAATATTAGCTTTTGATGTTAGCAAGTAACTTTGTATGTGTTGAAGAGAAAATGTGTTGCTTGTCTGCTTTGGTTCTCTTTTAAAAACTGAGAAATCAATTTGTCAAGTTCTGACTTCTGGCTTTTTCAGTTAGTCCACTGAAGAGTAAGCAGTAGGCTCAGTCTTAACGGCTTTGGGTTGTTTTTTTTTTTCCCCATTCTCCCTGGGTGTCATCTTTAACTCTGGTGTTCCTCACACAATCTTGCTATTTCCACCCTCCAGGTATATCCCTGTGTTCTCAGTACTGTTGGTAGGTAGTACCAGAGAGTGTTACAAGATATGAAACAGTACAGGTTGACCTCCACCTAATCCAGTCAAGCAATGGTTTCAAACAATTTCTGGTTGCAAACTGACTCAATCCTAACTGTGCTTGATTTTGGCAAACAAAGGATGAGTTTAGCTGTAACTCGGATGTCTTGCTTGAAAGTCCCTTGCTGCTATAAAAGTCAGGAGTAAGGATTAAGCACCTACTATGTGCCAAGTGCTGTGCTAGGCACCTTACAGACAGCTCATTGTATGCTAACAACAACCCTGGGAGGTAGGTGTTATTTTTATCCCCATTTTACAGTTGAAGAAACTGGGGAAGATAGAGATAAAATGACTTGCCCAAGGTCATATAGCTCATAAAGATATGAGGCTGGCCTTGAAGTTGGGTCTTCCCAACTTCTCTATCCATTGCACCAACTATTTTATGTGAAAGAGAGGGAGAGTAAGAGCAGAGATTTCTTTAGTTTTCTCATTGATATATGAAATTCTGAGCAATGCCACTCCCATTAATTCACTTCATTGAACTGGGAGAGGGGGAGGGAAAGGGGATAAAGACTCAGATTGTATTCTTGCTCTAATTTCCTTCAATAATTTTAGTCACTATGAGGGTAGGAAGTACGATTTGTAATAGTCAATTAGCCAACAAACATCTATTGACTACTTACTATTTATTGGGCTCAATGCTAAGAACTGGAGAGACAAAAAAAAGAACAAAAACAAATAAACAAAAATTCAAGAATTCAGTGTTAAGGATGCAAGGGTCATTACAGATCAGCTAGTCCAAGGGTTCAAACATTTGGGTGGCATAGACCCCTTCAGAAGTCTGGTAAAAACCCTTTCAGAATAATGTTTTTAAATAAATTAAAAAAAATTTTTGTTGTTGTTCAGTTGTGTCAATTCTTCATGACCCTATTTGGGGTTTTCTTGGCAGAGATACTGAAGGGGTTTGCTATTTCCTAATCCAGCTCATTTTGCAGATGAGAAAACAGAGGCAAACAGGGTTAAGTGACTTGACCAAGGCCACATAACTAGTAAGTGTCTGAGGCCAGATTTGAACTCAGGAAGATGTCTTCCTGGCTCCAGGGTCAGCACTCTATCCACCTAGCTGCCCCTATAAAATAAAATACACAGGATTATAAGGGAAACTATATGTTGTTATTCCTCCTTCCTTTTTCAAGAGGACCAGTGACTTTATAGGATGATGTCATTACTCATCAATTAGATTTAAGTGAGGTAAAGTTGCACAACCTCATCAGCCTCTCTCTCTCTTCCAGGATCATTGAAGTCCAGGGGCAGGACAAAAGTCAAGACAACTGGTGATGGCTCAGGATACAGTGGATGACCTTGGCATGTTTGATGTCTGACCAAGCTCTAATTAGTACACAACTCCTGCTTCAGCAGCCTTTATGGCTATTGAAACAAATTATTCTCATTTGTCCTGGGGGAAGTCTTCACATGCTTGGGGAAGACATCCCCCTAACTCACCAACAGGCTGTAGGCCTATTGGTCACCCTCGACCTGGTTTAGCCCATCTGCTGAGATAGTTTTGCTGGAGTGCGGCCACTGCCCATGCTACAGCTTCTTGGAGTCATAGAGGAGAGTTGGGTAAAGATGGACACCCAAAGTGATTGAGCATCCATGAAAATGCCTTGACAAGTCCTCACACCAAGTCCTCCCTGAATATCTCATACACCCAAAGGAAACTAAATAGAGAGAAAATGAAGATATATATGCACATATAGAGATATGTACATGTGGATTTGTGGATTTCCTTTCCAAGTTTACAAACTCCCTGAAATTTATGTATTTTAGTGGTTTGTGGACCCCAGTTTAAGAACATTTTATCTAGTCTAGCCCTTCAGAGAAATAAAATTATTTATTCAAGGTCTACAGGTAGTTACTAGAAGAACCATGATCTGAACTCAAGTTCAGACATTCTGGCTACAAATCATTGTTCTCATCAGTGAACTTGTATTAAGTGAACAATTACCACATGGCCAGAGTTGGGCTTGCATCTGTAGATGTGTCTGAGCAGGGAAGAAATAAGCAGGGAAAAGACACGGAGAGTTTGGACCAAGAAGTGGTGGGAATGCTGCTTTGGGATACAGAGGGATAAAGGAAGAAGGGAGCTCCTCATCAAAGTGAGGGGCCTTTTGTTAAAAAGGAAATGACTTTAATAAACATGCAATTGACAAATCTTCCTACCTTACTTCCTCTAGTTTCTCAATTTTCTTTCTTACTGCAACATGATTATGGAGCAGATCAACACTCAGACCCCCTTAACAAAGCAATACTATTAACCCTACTATAAGAATAGCTCCCTTCAATCTAATTCTTCCTCAGTTTTGGCCTTAGGGAGGTCAGATCGTTGTGGATTTCCACTTCTGATGTGTAAGTGATGATGTCCAACTTCAGCCTTCCCTGAAGAATTAATATCAGTGAGCATGAAGATGGGTGGCTTAAGCAAGTCTCAGATACTCAAAAGAAACATAAAATGATGTGAAAGAAAAGGAAGAGGTATCATTTGTATACTTCTTCTCTGGGAGATTTGAATAGCCACTAGGGAAAACTTCCTAAATTAATTTGGATTAATTTATAGAGAGCTTGGCTTCCTTTGCCCATTTTAATTCAGAGGATTGTTGAATTAAATATGGAAAGGAAGTGGTCAGCAGACCTGGGTTCAAATCTCATCTCTGTCACTTACATGGGTTATGGAAACTTCTAGTTGGTCTCTCTGTCTCAAATAGCTTCTTGGGGCAACTAGGTGGCATAGAGAATAAAGCACTGGCCCTGGAGTAAGGAGGACCTGAGTTCAAATCCGGCCTCAGATACTCGACACACTTACTAGCTGTGGGACCTTGGGCAAGTCACTTAACCCTAATTGCCTTGCCTTCCCCCCTCCAAAAAAACCCCACAAAACATCAAGTAGCTTCTCACTCCAATCCATCCTGCTCTCAGCAAAGTGATTTTCCTAAAGCACAGGTCTGACCATGTCATCCCACAGTTGATAATCTCTGGTGGCATCCTATCACCTCCAGGATCAAATAGAAAATCATAGTTTTGGCTTGTAAAGTCTTTCACTCCCTGTTCCCATCCTATCTCTCAAACATTCTTACACTTTCCTTCCCTCCAGACACTATGATCTAGTTAAAACTGGCTTTCCTACTTTTGTCTTAGGCAATTTTCCATCTCTCCACTTTTGTATTGCCTGTCTTCCATGACTGGAATGCTCTCTACGTCCTTCTCCCTCCTGGTTTCCTTAAAGGCTTAGCTCAAATTTCACTTTCTGCAGAAAGCTTTTCTTGGTTCTCCAAATATCTCCCCCCTTCCCTTCTGGATTACCTCTAATTTAGGAGAAAGAGAGACAGACAGACAGACAGACACAGAGACGGACAGAGAGAGACACAGACAGTGAGAGAGAGAGAGAGAGAGAGAGAGAATTTTGATGTTGTTATTCGTCACTTCAGTCAAGTCCAACACTTTGTGAACCCATTTGGGGTTGTCTTGGCAAAGATGCTAGAGTGCTTCGCCATTTCCTTCTCCAGCTCATTTTATAGATGAGGAAACTGAGGTAAACAGGGTTAAATGACTTGCTCACGGTCACATAGTAAGTGTCTGAGGCCAGATTCAAACTCAACAGAGATGAATCTTGCTGATTCCAGGCCTAGCACTCTACCCACTGTGCCACCTAGCTTGATAGATAAATCTTGATAAATAGAGAGAAATGTAGAGATATATCTCTATCTTGGCATGTGTTTTGTCCATAGTTGTTTGCAACTTGTCTTTCTCATTAAAATAAGAGTCCTCTGGGGGCAGGGAGGATGCTTTTGTCTTTCCTCAGCCTTTAGCAGTGTCTGGCACATAGTAAAGGCTTCATAACTGCTTGTTGACTGGCTCACCTTGAGCAAATCACCAGGGCCCCTCTCTTGGCCTGAGTTTCTTCGTTTAGGAAATGAAGAGGTTGGGGCAGAGAACCCCTAAGGTCCCTTTAAACTCTCAATTTTTGACGCTATGAACTATGAATTTTAGAGCTCACTAAATTCAACCCTCCCATTTTAGAGATGAGTAAACTGAGGTCCAGAGGTTTTATGACCTCTCCAAGATCTCAGGTTCCAGAAGCATGCTATAGACCCAGGTCTTTGTGCCTCCAAGCCCAGAATTCTATTTTCTGCACAATGCCTCCTCAACTCTCTGCGCTCACTTCGTCTCCATTGGCCTCGATTTATATATTTAGAAAGCAAAACAGAACTGAACTAGATGATCTGTAAAGGTCCCTTCTCGCGCTAACACTCTATGATTCTGACACCTGCATCTTAACATCCCCTGTAGCTCAGCCATTTTTAAAGTGCACAGCTCAGATATAGCAGAATGTGTAGAATTTGGGAGCATAATGCTTGGTAGGAAGAAGCAACACTTTCCCTCCTTGTCGGACACTTGATTGATCCTGAGAAAATCAGCGCCTTGCTGATCTTCCACCTCCTAGCATCCATTCCCACCCCTCCCTCATTTCTCTCTTTCCCTTTCAGGAAATGTTGTAGCCATTGTGGCAAGATGCAGGGGAAGGGAGGGAGAGAAATAAAAACAGGACACTGAAAGAATTTATCCAGGTAATATGTATGAGCAGGGAAAGCTCTTTATTATGGCCCCTTCTTTTCTGAAAACTATAGGTTCTATGCAGAGGAATCTGCCTGTCAAACTCTGACCTCTCCCTCCAACCTGCTCAGTCCAGCTTGGAAGACACTCTGGGACATCAACAGCTGGACTAGTCAGCCCCAGCTTCAATTAAACCCAGCAACAAGAGAGCCATTTATGTGTCCTCCCCAAGCCTTCCTTCCAAAATGTACTATAATTTTAAGCATTTATTAAGGAAGAAGAAGTGTCCTTGTGGTCTCCTCACAATCCTAAAGCACATGTGTAGCAAGTCCCCCAGCAGCTAAATTTTGCTTTTTTTTTTTTTAATGGTACCCAAGTTCCCATTTCAGTAGATGCTCAATATATATCTGTTGAGCTGAACCAATCTAGTTCTTCAAATGAATCCTCTCTTGCCACTTTACCCCAATCCCAGCTCTAACCTATTTCTTTTCTTTTTCTACTTAATCTCATTTTCCCTTTGTTTAGTTCTTGGCATATAGTAGCTGTTTAATATGCTGTGAAAGATTGATTAAGACTCACACTGATCACATTATTTAATTCCTTGAGACCTTCAAACTTATTCTGACTTCCTTTTTTCTAGGTTTTAATCAGAGATCTTAGTATGTATATTTTGAACTCACATTGGAATTAGGCATGTGTGTATATATACACAGTCAATTAAAAGAGAAAAGGAGGAGCAAAAAATAATCGGAAAGTGAATTCAAAATACTTCAATAGCGTTGTAACTTAAAGGGCGTTTGACTTTGGTGGGGGGGGGGGGTCATAGATTTTGAACTGAAAGACCCTATCCCTCTTGACTTCCAGTCACAAGTCATCTTCAAGTCACTGGAAAACAATGAGAGGAATTTACTGTGACCTCTCAAGTAAGAGACTGAGTACATAATTCTTAGCATGCACGTGTCTAGCTCCTTTCCCAAAAAGGTCCACACCCTATTCTCATCAAGTTGAGCTAGGCTTCTCTTGATCTCTTTTTACTACTCATAAACAAAGTCTGTCCCTACAATCACCAAAGGAGCACATATGCAGAGCTAGGTTTATAAATAACAACAAAGAAAGATTGAGGCAAGGGAGCATTCCTGATCTACATTTAATATTTGGGTCTACCCAGCCATGAATGCTTACGGGATTTATATTCCTTATTCCCATTAGTGTTAATGGAGTTAATCACATGAATCCCCCACATGTCAATGGTAGAATACACTTGGTTGCTTTGATATCTTAATGCACAAAATTAGATCTCTGGGGGTAGCCTCTGCCTTCGTAAGTGCTCATAATCCCCATTAATGCTAATGGAACCAAGACACAAGCACCAACACCTACACTCTGAAAAGTGGGGAAATATGGAAAATGATTACATTGATGGGAATGTCACAGGGGGAATCTCCAAAGCTGAGTAGCAATATGTCTCATACACTTTCTCATTCTATTGGCTTCTAAAAGCTCTCCTTGTTGTTTTGCCTTTTAGCTATTTATGGTTTGGGTTTTTTTTTTTTATTTCTCATTATAGTGGCGTATTATCCTCTGCAGAGTCATGTGGGACCTATATCTATGCATACCCTGGACCCTGGTGTATATTAACAAGAAATGAGAGAGGAGAACATGATCAGTGTATCTTAGCATCAGAGATTTCAAGTTGGAAGGGACCACAATTCACTGAAGCCCCACGAGTGTCCATGTACCTTGTTAGTACTAAAAAGAAAGCAAAGGAAGAGTGAGGTGAAAAAATGGTACTAGGCTACTGCTTTGGGGGAGTAGGAGGAGCTAATACACTCTTAGGGACCATATCTCTTGTCGAGTTTCCTATAGTAACAGCGGGAGGAGAGGGAAGAGAATCGCTCAATATTTGTTGGATGTCCTCCCCACCAGAGGCACTGGACAAAGAGCCCTATATACCAAGCTGAGCATCCAAGTGTCCAATTTAGTTTCATAGCATCTGAAATTTACACCTCATTTGATCTACTTGTCATTTTTATAGTCAAGGAAACTGGGGCTTAGGGAGTTGAGAATGTTTGGCTAAGGTTCCACAGGTAGTAAGCAGCATGACATACTAACGAGACAATGTTGATATAAATATACAGCTCCTAGACACCTAGCAAATTGTTAGAGATGAGATCTTCCACAGATACCATTTTGGACAAAATCCGCAGAAACAGGCTCAGAAGACAAAGCAACTTGAATAAGACAGTGGCAATGCTGGGATCAGAATCTGGGTCTTCTGATTTCCACTGGGTTCGTTTCTACTGTTCTATGCATTGTAACTGGTACTTAAACATTTTTGATTATGAAACATATATTGACATTTTAGTAGAGACAGGATTTAGTCACATGAGTATTCCCTCCACTGCAATAGATAGCAACTCAACCAAGTCTTCTCATCCCACATGATTCTATTGCACATCTGTCTATGTATTCTACATGGAAAAAGATAGAAGCACACAATGGGAGTTAGAGTGAGCTCCAGAGGCCATTTATTCTAAACTTCTTATTTTATAAATGACTATACTGAGTTCTAGTTAGGTTAAATGATGAATCCAATTAGACCAAACCTTTCCTTTCACAGATGAAAAAACAAAGGCTGAGAGAGGTCGCACAACTTCCTCCGAAAGCTCACGAAAGTATTCATTAGAGGAGAGATTTCTATTTCGCTTTTCTGATTACATATTCAGTATACTTTCTGCCGTACCTTAGCCATCCTTGGATCTGCTTCAGTGTAGCCAGGCATTGTGCTAAGCCCTGGGGTACAGATGCGAAAAAGAAAGATTATCCCTGACATCAAGGAGTTTATAATCTGATGGGGGAAGATCACACAAAATAGGAAGATGGAAAGGGTGTTTGGGGGAGGCAGGAAGCAGGGATGTGATGGAGAAGTCAAAAGGAATGCAGCTAGATGGGAAATTAAGAAATGACTGGCTTGCCCACCTTCCTTACATGGAAGTTCTGGGGAGAGCTCTCTTCTATACCCTATGAACTTCCTTCCAATTGGAGGAGCCCCAGAGGCAGAGGGGACTAATGAAATGTGAGTTCCAGGGATGATGTGATCTTCTAGGAGAGGTTTCTGGGGTATAAGGGAAACATTCAAAAGAGTTCAGCTGGGTAGGATATAACAATAATAACCAACCAGTTTACATAATTTGCTTTCACAAAGAGTATTTACTAAAAAGATACAGCAAAGATAGAAAATTTTAAAAATAGCTCCAAATTATGGGGCACACTCTCATTTGCATATACTTGGTCCCTGGGGATAGTTAATTTAACTATAAAATGGGAATAATAATACTTGTCCTGTGTACAAGGTGGTGATGAGAGTCAGATGAGATAATGAGTAGAAAAATACTTTTTGTATTTTAAAACACTTATTCAAATGTCAGTCATAATGTTATTATGGAATATTATCATTATTATTGGAAGGCACCGAGTGGCTAGGGTTAGGAAAGGGCTGGACTGGAGTTGGAGCTAAGATTCATTAAAGAATCATATGACAAAGTGCTATATAATATTAGAGGAAGAAAAGGTCAGTAACAACAGGCAATCTTGGAAGTCTTCCTGGAGGAAATGGCATTTAGTGAATAAACTAAGGAATTCAACAAGTGAAAAAGGGAGGAAGAATGTTCTTTAAGAATATAAGGGTGCACTCAGGCCTTTCTCAAGCATCTGAATCCCTGAGAAACATACCAAGGGTAGTGATCCTGCTTTTGAACTATACATAGAGCATTAATGCTAATCATTAGCATTGTGATATTTGTACAAAACACTGACGGTGAAATCGCTTTCCCCACCTTCTCCCAAGGGCTGACAGGAAACATCAGATTGACGACTTTGTAGACTCATGTCTCACTTTCTGCCAAAGCATCTCTTCTCTGAGACAGGACAACTTCTGTAGTAGAGATGGTGACCTGGGTCACAGAGCAGCCATTGAGCAACTTTTATTCATTGATTCCTTGATTGATTCATTCAATAACTGTTTATTTAGTACCTGCTATATGAAATACATTGTGCTCAGCACTGGGGGAGATACAAGGTTAAAATACAGTCCCTGCCCTCAAAGAGCATAAAGTTGGAAAAGAAATAAAATACATGTGTCCACAAATTTAACACAAAACCGAACATGACACGTGTATGGGAAACGTATGAGCAGATTACGATCAGAATTCTGCATAGGGACTACAAATGTCATAATATTATGCATTCCATTAGGATGAATCCTTTTTCACTTACAAAACACTTTCAGATCCATTAGCTCTTTTGAGTTTCATCACAGTTCTCTAAAGTAGGCAGGACAAGTACTATTGTAACCTTTTTTTATAGCTAAAATTACTGAAACTCAGAGAATAAAAGTCCCTTGCCCAAAGTCACACAACTAGAACTAAAATCTGACTTTTAGTTAGTATGTCTGACTTAAGACATCATGGGAGAAAGAGGAAATTGATCTACCTATGGGAAAAAGAGGAAATTGGTCTTTGAAGATGGTAGAATTTGAACAGGTAGGAAAGAAACATGCTAATCATAGGAAATGGCAGGGACAATGACATCATAGGTTAATTACACACAAAAGCTTGAGGCAATGTGCTGAGGGCTGAACTTAGAGGACCTGGGTTTCAGTTCAGTCTATGACACCAACTTTTAGATTATGGGAAAAGTCACTTAACTTCTGAATGCCCAAGGTCTAAGACTTTAAGTTAGAGAAGACTTATTTCTTGCTCTCCATGGAAGGAGATTCCATCTCAGGAATTCCCTATATTGATGAAATAACAGGTCCCGGGAAACTCAGTAGACAAGTACAATGACATTGCATAAAATGAGAGACATAAAAGAGATTCCCAGGGGGAGGAGAGACTTAATAAAAGGGGGAAGATAGCATTTAAACTCCAAAGGGAGACTGAAGCAGGAATTGTGTGTGTGTGTGTGTGTGTGTGTGTGTGTGTGTTTGTGAACTATCTTATAAGAAAGGAAGGAGGGTTGAAGATCTCCTCAATCCCTTGATCACTGGATAGGCTCTGAATCTCAAGTCCCACAGATTTAACTCTATATAGGTGTGTCACAATAATTTATAGTTGATCCTCAGACACCTCTCAGCCTTCTTCTAGTATTGATTTCAGGTACTCAAATTTCCAACTCTAAGCAATTATTTCTATAATAACACCTCACTTTGTATTCCTGAGGACTGTTTCATATAACTGAAATTTCCCAATAACCAAAGCTTTTCACTTTAAATGACAATGTTCCCTTGTTTGGATGCACGTTTTCCCCCACTAGAATGTGTTACATAAATTCAATTTCTCACACAAGCATTTCTTAACCACCTACTATGTATAAGGCTCTACATGAGATGCTAGAGATACAAAGACAAATCAAACAGTCCCTGCCTTCATTCAATGGGCAGATGCTCAACAAAATAGGGCATGCATAGATAAGTAAATAAAAAATACTTAAAAGCAAATAAAATTATTTCATAATGGAGATGGCACTAGCAATTTTGTTGGCATCAGGGGAGGTGAAGATAAACATGACATAGGGGGTAGCTCTTGAGTTGAGTTTCGAAGAAAGCTTAGGATTTTAAGAGGTAGAGGCAAGAAAGGCATTCATTCAAATATGGAGGTCTGCTCCTGAAAAAGCACAAAGGCAGTAAGTGGAGTGTTGTGTGTGAGGAAAAAAGAGCAAGCCAAGTTGGCTGCAGTATAGAGTGCATGGAAGGAAGTTACTGTTCATTTAACCTGGAAATTTTGACTATGGCAAGATTGTGAAGATTTTAAATGGCAAATAGGAGTTTGATTTTATCTTAGAAGCAATAAGGATTAGAGCTTTCAGTTCAAGGGACTGACATGGACAGACAAGGGGTTTAGGAATATGTTTGGAAGCTGTGTGGGTGATGGATTGGATGGGGAGATGGGCCAGTGGAGGTCAGGGAAAAAAAACAACAGGAAGCTATTATGATAGTCTATGTGACAAGTAATAAAAACCTCAGCTAGGGTGACAGCCAGGTGAATGGAAAGAAAGGGATGACTAAAGTAAACTGTTGAAATAGAATTGATCAGACTTGACCACTGATCAGATATTGGGGTGAAGAAGAGTAAAGGGCCAAGAATATCTTCAAGTTGTGGAATTGAGTAATTGGTAGGATGCCATTCCCATTAACACAATTACAGCTTTAAAAAAAATAAAGCAAATTATGGGGCAGGGTGGGGGAGGGGGAGAAATGGAAGAAAGATGAATAATTTTGTTTTAGACATGTTGAGTTTGAAATGCCTATCACACACCCAGTTGGAGATGTCTAATAACAATAATAGCTAGCTCTTATACAGTACATTAATGGGTTTTGTCTATTATCTCATTTGATCATCACAGTCTTGGGAGGTTGATGTCTTTATTATTATCTTCAGTTTTCAAATAAAGACACTGAAGATCAGTGAGGAAAAGTAACTTGCCTAAGGGTCATACAACCAATAAGCAATTGGTGAAGTTGAAAGAATTCAGAGAGAGAATGTGGTTAGATATGCAGACCTAGGAGTCATTAGCATAGAGATAATAGTTGAACTCATGGAAGCTGATGAGACCACAGAGAAAAGGGGTGGTGAAAGAAGAAATGGGGCCAAGGATAGATTCTTGGCAGACACGTTCAGTTAGAGCAGTGGTTCTCAACCTTCCTAATGCCAAGACCCTTTAGTATTCGTATGTGGGCGTATCTGCATGTGGGTGGACCCACCTGGAGACAGATAGAGGAGTGGTGTCTCGGTTCCTAAGACCATGGGAAATATGTGTTTTCCCATGGTCTTAGGCGACCCCTGTGACCCCTGTGAAAGGGTCATTCGACCCCCAAAGGGGGTCGCATACCACAGGTTGAGAACTGCTGAGTTAGAGGGTGGAACATGATAATGATCCAGCAAAAGACACTGAGGAGTACTCAGAGGCATCACTTACTTGCTTTCTTAAAGACTAAATATTGAACACCATTTAACTTCTTGAGGAGTGTGATCATTATGAATATTAATTACTGTACTATGTTGAAGTATATGCATGCACATATACATATACATATATACATATACATATATATACATATATATACATATATATGTGTATATATATATATATATACACACACATATACATATGCACACTCGTTTGACTAGTTGCTCCTGGCCCTAAATGGTCATATACTTTTAGTTCTTCTGCCTGCTTTTAATAGGTTTTCTACCTCATTTATCAATGTTTTATCAATGTTGGGCTATTAGGCTACTGTATCATATTAGATCAGTCTTTTTCCTTGAAACAGTCCTTTCCTTTACCACCTTCTTTTTCTTTTATTTATCTTTTACCACCTTCTAATTTATTGTTTCCAATCAACTGTGAGCTAGGAAATCAGATAACCAAGCTTATTAAATTATGCAAGAAAATAAGGGCAAATAGTCCCTGAATGGGAGGGACATCCTTTATGGGTAAAGTACTGAGCTTTAATGAGGGGACATGACATCTATTTTAGTTGCTGAGAGGCATTTCTTGCTCCCTTCTGGATTCTTAGCTGGGTTCCAGAAAATTGAGATTGCTGGGTAAATGATTAAGTGCCTTCTGGATAAAGTAAAGTATTATTGTATTTTTGTCTCCCAGTGACTCCCGTTTACAATGCTCACAATCCAAAACTAATTTGTTTTCTTTAGACAAGCAATGTGTAAATATGCTTCTTTTTTATGCAAAGGAGAGGCAGATCCAACTCCTTAGCTTTCTGCTGAGCTCCTCCCTGTACTTTAATGTCCTTATTCCTGCTTTCTTTGATGTCACACAGGGAGGAAACAAGAGCTTGCATCCCTCCCTCTGCTTGTGATAAACAATGGGGAGGCATTGGCCAATGTTTCCAAAGTCATGATTTATTGGCTGAGTGAGCAGCAATGCTGAGATGCTACAGCCTTTCAGGATACTCAGCTACATATAGCATATTTTTATAACATTCCAACTGAATGTTCCCCAGCTCAGTGTTAGGGCAGAACAGAAAGGGTAATACCACTTCTCGATCAAATGAAAATCTACTCTATGAACCGAAATATAATCAGAATTGAACAACAACAACAACAATAATAATAACTGATGATGATGATGATGATGACGATGACGATGGTGATGGTGGTCGTGGTGGTGGTAATTCAGCAGTTTGGGTGGTAGGTCCTAGCTAATTATTAATTTTGTTCCCCTATGAAGCAGCTCGAGTCTGAAAGCCAGTGACTTTAAATGTACTAAAATAGTGTTAGTAGTTTGGAGTTTAGACACAGAAAATAGTAGGGCTCTAATAATGTTAGAAATGAGTTCTGAATATTATCGTATGCTGTGGCAGGCACGTGCCTCTTTTCTTTGTGCTTTTTCCCCCTTTTCCTCAGACTCTTGATTTTTGAAAACCTATTGGACTCAGGATCCTTTTGCAACTCACAGATAGCTTTTTCACCCACCTCTGCCTTTATAACTGATGTTCCTGTCACTAGGAATGGTCTTTCCCCTTTTTTCCACCTATTACTCAGTCCCCAAGCATTTATGTACCAGACGCTAGGGATACAAAGGAGAGGAAGGGGAAGGGAATAAACATTTATACAGCATCCACTATGTGCCAGGCACCATGCTAATCTGGAAGTAGGTGCTGTTATTATCCCCATTTGACAGCTGAGGAAACTGAGGTAAACAGAAGATAAGTGATTTGCCCAGGACCACACAGCTAGTAAATGTTTGAGGTCAGATTTGAATTCAGATCTTCCTGACACCAGGCCCAGTACTCTCTATGAACTGTACCACCTAGCTACCCCAGTGAGGCAGTGCTTGAAGAAGCTTATATTTTTATAACATTTAGAGCATAAGAGGGGAGACAAAAGGGTGCTCTGGGGGAAGCTTTTAGATGCTGGAGATAACAGTGAAGGTTGTATGTAGAAGGCAGAGCTTCAGCTGAGCCTGGGAGGAAACTAAGATTTCTAAGAGAGAGTTGGAGGTGAGACAGGAATATAAGTCAGGCATGGAAAACAGACAGTAAGAAGTCATGAAGCTGGGAGACAGATTATAGTGGATGAGGAATGACAAGAAAGCTTGCTGGACTGTAGCAGTCTATATACCGTAGGGTATGTTAAATGGTAATGCAGAGTTAGGCAGGTCGTGAATGGCTTTAATCAGAATCATAGAATTTCAGAGTTAAAAGTCCATTAAGTCCAATGATACATGTAAAAGGATCTGCTATATGGTGTACCTCAAAAGAATGCTCATTATAACACACTCAACAACTATTTTGCTTGAAGATCTCTAGGAAACAGAGAGCTCACACCTCTCAAAGCAACTTGTCCCACTTTTGGATAACTCTAAATGTTAGGAAGTGTTGTTTGTTTTCGACATCAAGCCTAAAACTCTCTCTTTGCATCTACCCATTGTCTCTAGGGCAAATCTAATCCCACTTCCAAATAGCAGTCCTTAAAATACTTGAATACATCTATCATTTCCCTTCTAAGTTTTTTTCTCAAGTCTTATAAAGTTTCTTTTCCTCTTCCTCACCTTGTATTTTCAGTTGTCAAATCTTGGTATCCCTACCTTCATAATATCTCTCAGCTAAGACCCCTTTCTCTACTCACACAGTTACCACCTTAGTCCAGGCCCCCATGTCCTATTGTGACCTCTTAATTTTTCTCTATGGCTCCAGTCTCTTATGGCCTCATCCACCGTTCACACTGTTGCCAAAGTGATTTTCCTTAAGGGTAGTTTTGACCATGTCACTCTCCTACTCAATAAACTTCTATTTTTTTTTAATACAATATAGACTCCTCCATAAAGCTTTTTAAGGCCTTCACTACCTGGCACCCACCTATTTTTCTAGCCTTATTGTACATGATCCCTCCTCTCATATACTAAGATCCATCCAAATTGGCCTTCTCTCTGTTCTTCACAGATGGCATTTAATCCCCTCTCTGTGTTTTTATACTGCCTGTAATACACTCTCTCCTTACCTCTACCACATGGAATTTCTCTTTTCCTTCAAGATAGTTCAAACATCATTTTCTACAAGATCCCCTCAACTCCTTGTATCATCCCTCTCAAGTTACCTTGTATTTAATTCTTTTGTTTGCTACATTAATTCTGTATATCATTATGAAAGGTGTGCTATCCCTTTAAGATAAAGAGGTTTTGATGAAAAAAGGCAGAAAAAAAGGTTTTTGTGGAAAGAGATTTATATTGTCAAATATGTAAGACACTGTCACTATTATAAATGAATACTTTGATAAGTGATACGAGTGAAAGATAACTTTGTTTTAATATACACTGCTAATATAAATAGATTTCAGACAGGATTCAGACAGTTTGAGGGAGAAAATTATCAATGGTATACGTATAAAGACTCAGACATTGTTGTCAACAATGTGGGATAATGCTTAGCTTCTGTGGAAGTTAATGTCTAAAGACTCAAAGAAATATTCTTTATTTATTAAAAAAAAGTCTAAATATCAGTATTAAAAAAACACATAGCTTCAAAGGTACCAAAGAGGTAGAAAACTGAGTTTAAGACGTCAGAGCAGTAAAGCATGATGGGTACCTCAGATAATTTGCTTATATTGTTTTATGCACAAAAAGAATAAAGAGAGAAAGGGAGGGAGGGGGGAGAGAGAGAGACAGAGAGAGAGAGAGAGAGAGAGAGAGAGAGAGAGAGAGAGAGAGAGAGAGAGAGAGAGATTATACAAATATTTTTAACCTAAGGTATGATTTTTACAAAAGTCTGTCAATTTGAAAGAAGAAATTTAGAGTTACAACTTTTTAAATGAAATGCAAATCAGTGATCAGGAGGTTCTCAGTTAAGAACTGAAGACATAGGGGGGAAAGGGGCCTGAAAAGCTACTCTGTCTGATATATGTTACTTAGATGTAGTCAGCTGATAAAAGGCTTTAGCTAGCCAGACATGGTGACAAATAAATAATCCTTGCTTCTGGGGAGGCTAAAGATGGTGGATTTCTGAAGTTCTGGAGTTCTGAGCTGCAAGAGGCTAAGACTAATTCTATCTACACCAAGTACAACATCAATATATTAAGACCCCTCTCCCGCCGTTCAACCCATGAGCCACCAGGTGAATTGGCTTGTCACAAACAGAGTACATCAAAACTCCTGTTTAATGAGTAGGCTGACCATAAGTAGCCCTTCTACTTCTAGCCTTGGTACAATAGGGACAATCAATGTTTTCATCATCATCATCATCATCATCATCATCATCATCATCATCATCATCACATAAAACAAAAGTCTTCAACTAAGCGACTCTTGATTGGTTAGAGACAATTGGCTTAATTTGCAAAAACCTCCAGTGAGACCTATTGCCCTTCAGCACCCCCAAGAGTTGGGGAAAGGGGAAGCTGCTGGCCACTCTTGCTTCTAAAGGAGGAGCAGAGATGGCTTTGCAGCTCCTTGGATATCCTGAGGAGCTGTGTTGTTGTGAGGCCCAGTCCCCGCAAGTGAACATCTGGCTAAACTGCATTGTAGAGTGCAGAGCAATTCTCTGACTTAGAGCTGCTATTCTTATCAGGAGCTAACACTTTCTAAATGCTGCTTACTTGTAAAGGCCATGTTTATATAGAGAGATTATTTCCACAGCTAAAAAAGTGCTAAGGATCAAGTCAGGCAGTGAGCAGAAAAGCATTTTCATGGGATGCAAATGTTCCAGAATGGACCAATAATATGTAAAACTTCAGTGGAGAGTTGTGTCACCCCAAGCAAGGGGTTCTTAACCTGGGGTCCATGAATTTATTTGTACATATCTATATTGATAAATTTCTCTTTATATAAAATAATACACCCACATATAACTACTTCAATACAATTATTTTCATTTGTAATCCTATATATTTTTTCAGTACATAAAAAATTATTATTCTGAGAAAAAAGGTTTACAGGCTTCACTTACCTGCTGAAGGTACCCATGACACAAAACCATTGAGAACCTTTGCTCTAAACACATGAATTTTTCTCCCTCATGTGCCTCTCTACCAATTCTAATAAGGATATACGGAGTCTTCAAAAACAAAGATGCTGAGTTCATTGGTGGGAGAATGTGATCTGGGTTTATGTGTATTTTGATACATTTCATCATTTATTTGTCTTAATACATTAGTATTGACAATATTGGGCAGTTAGGAGGTGCAGTGGATAGAGTGCTGGGCCTGGAGTCAGGAAGAGTCATCTTCATGAGTTCAAATCTTGCCTCAGACACTTTCTAGATGAGTGACCCTGGGTAAATTATTTAACTCTGTTTGCCTCAGTTTTCTCATCTGTAAAATGATCTGTAGAAGGAAAGGGCAAACGACTTCACTATTTTTGCCAAGAAAACCCTAAATGGCATCACTAAGAGTTGGACACGACTGAAAAATAACTGAACAACAAAATTGAAAATATTCTTGTTTATTTTGCCTTATTGTTAATGAGATCTATTGAGATAATATTTGTAAAGTAGGCACTTAATAAAAGCTTGTTAAGTAAATGTTTAGGTTTGAGAACTAAAAGTGTCATGAATGGCTGAGTGTCCATATTGGATAAAAGTTCAAGACCTAGAGTAGTGAGTAGAGGAAATATATCTCTCCAAAAAATTAACCCTATGACCCCGAGAGAGGTTGAATGTAAATGTGTGGTCATGGTCTCTCTCTGGGAACTGACACCAGCTAATGTGAGAGCAGTTTGGAGCCAAGCCCGGAGAGAAGTGAGGGATGCACTGTGGTGAGAACCTTCTATGGGGAGGATTTTGATTATAATCCATTGGAGGGATGATGCTACATATTTGTCACATCACACTAATGCAGATGCTTATTGTCTTGCTTGTTAAAATTTGAGTTCTCAGTGAGTAAAGTTTCATTCATTGCATTTCTACCCCTTGTACCTAGCACAGTGCCTGGTACATTGTTATTGCTTAATGAATATTTGGCTATTGGTTGATATGATATTAGCTTCACTATCTTGGTATCCTTCTCTAGATGCTTTATTAATGTTCTTCCTTAAATGTGATGCCCAAAACTGAACCCAATACTCCAGATAAGGTCTGACCTAGGCAGAGTACCCTATTCCTGGATGCATGTTGTTTTACTGATACTCCCAGTTTTCTTCAGAGAAAAGTCCCCCATCTTGTACTTCTGAGGCTGACTTTTTGAACCTAAGTGCCAAACTCCACATCCTTCCTAACGAATCTAATCTTCTGAAAGTCAGGCATTTATGTCATCTGTAAATTTGATGAGTATTCCCACTCATTACTTTGAGTCATTGATAAAAATGTTCAACAGCTCAGAACCAAGTACATTTTCCTGGGGCATTCCAAGACAGATCTCTGCTCAATTTGACATCAAATCATCAATAACCAGTTTTTTGTATTTCTAGCCATTTAACCAGTTGTAAATCTGTTTCACTGTATTATTTTCTAACCTATGTTGCTCCATTTTCCCCACAAAAATTGCATTAAAATATTTAGTCAAATTATTTACTAAAATATAAACTATATCTACATGTGGCAGTGGTGGTGAGCAGGGTTATTCACCCACCCCTATTTACCTCTTTTGTCACTATTACTGACTCATTGTTTAGACAGATTTTACAGCTTTTCTGTTTTTTTTTTAGAAAAGTTTCTCTGTCTCTGTCTCTATCTGTCTCTCTGTCTCTCTCTGTCTCTCTCTGTCTCTGTCTCTCTATCTCTCTCCTGTCTACCTAATACTTACTTTTAAAGGTCTCCTGGGGGCAAATCTATCCCTGTTTATCCTGTCTGTATAGTTTTTTTTATCTAATATACTCAGGGGACTTTTATAACTCATATCTTGCAGTTAAACATTCCTTATTATCAGTTCCTTTTCTGGGATTAGGTTCTCAGGTTTAGACCTTTCAAAGGACAGATTTCTTTAGCTACTCTCTCGCCTAAACATTTATTGTCCATAGTTAAAACAACTTGGGTGAGTTTAGTCATTTGTGTGCATAGTCAAGAACTGAATAGTTCTTTAGTGACTAAAGGTCTAAATTATATGCAGAACATCTGCATTCCCTATTACAATGGCACACATGTATACAAAAACATAAAAGTAATGAGCAAAACAGTGCAACTCAATAAAACATCAATAGGTCTACATAATAACAGAATATGCATAAATAGAAGGATATATACAAAGAAACAACTGAAAATTAGGCAGGGCTAATAGCCAACATATCTATTATATTCACATTTGTAGTGATTACCACATATTTCAGTAAATGGGGCACATCCAACTTGAGTATTGTCACCTGTCTACAAGTAGAACCATTTATTTGGTTTCCCTGACAATATTGTAAGTTAGTTTGGTCATAGATTGAATAGATCGAGGTCTTCTGTGACCTCCTGACCTATCTGCCCCATAGCTGCACTAGTTGATGAATGGGCTGCCCAGAGCCCCAACTGGGACTGTTATATCAGTTTAATGCCCTTGTGAAAAAAAAAAAGACAAAAGGTTAGCTGATCATGACCCATTCTTTGTGAAACCACAGGGGTGGGCACTTTGTGATCACTGCTTCCTTCCCTGGACATTGATGAATACTCTCTTTAATAATACCTTCTAGGCTTCTGCCAGAAATTAAAGATAAGCTCAATGTTGAAACACCTGCCGGGAGGGGACTGTCACCCAACTTCATTCATCTAACAAACATTGATTAAGGGCCTATTCTGTGCCCAACATTGTGGACTGGTCACTGGAGATGCAGAGAAAATAACTGAAAAAGTCCCTGCCCTCCAGGAGTTTATATTCTAAGGCTGGGGGGTGGGGATAATATATAAACACATCTCGCCATTAAATTGTGAGCTCCTCGTGGGCAGGACCTATCTTTTGCCTTTCTTTGTATTCCCAGTGTTTATCTAGCACAGTGCCTGACACAGTAGGTGCTTAATGAATGCTTATTGACTGACAGATAGGTAAACACCAAATATATAAAAAATTGAATACAAATTAATTGCAGAGTTTGAGAAATGCTTGAAGAATGAGGGAATTTGGGTAGGCTTTCTATAGAAGGTGGTAACTGAGCTAAGTCTTGAAGGAAGCTAAGGATTCTTAGAGACAGAGGTCAATCAGTCAGTAAGTATTTAAGTACTGTGTACCAGGCACTCTGCTGAGCCTTGGGAATATGAATACGAGTTGGAAAAAAAAGACTACCCCTGGCCTGAAGGAGCGCAATGGTAGAAGAAAATATATAAAAAGAACCTGAAAAGGGAGAAGTGTGTAGGGGTAGGGAGGAGACCAAGGTGCCCAGCAAAGGATTACAGTAGACAAAGTCTAGGGGCAATGCATCCTGGAGAGAAATGAGACATGCCTAGTCTGAGTGTTCTCAGGTCATGCGGGGAGCCTTCCAATCACAGGGATAGGCTTTAGGCATAGGGCTGAAATGAGTGCTGGGATCAATCAACAGACATCTATCAATTTGCCTACTATGTGTCAGGCGCTGTGATAAGCTACAGATAAGCTAAACTCAGTAAGACCTGAGGCAAGAAGATCAAGTAGGAGACTGTGGCAATAGTCCAAGAGAGGTGAGGAGAGCCTGAACTAGCATGATGGCTATGTAAATGGGAAAAAAAGAGGTCTCAAATGCCAGGGGATTCAAATAGCTACTGAGTCTGCAGTACATTCAGATCTTTTGTTGTCCTAGAATTCCTTGGCTTTAGCACACCTAAAAAGTTGAACCATCAAAATAGCTAAACTTTTTTTTTCTCTAGAGACAAGTATTCAATAGGAAGCAATACCATAGAGACTATATGGGAATTCTTTACTGAATAATTGACAAACCCATGTACTATAAATTGAACTACTAAACACATCCAACATCAGGGATGTTTGTCCTTTGTACTCAAGGAGGACCAATGACACCATGAGGGTGACATCTTGTCTTTCACATGAATTGAATATGAGTGGGGTAGAGTACCAAGGTCCTCAGCCTCACTCTTTGTTCCAGAGTCATCAAAGTCCCATGGCAATACAAAGATCAAGATGATGCAGTAGGTGACCTTGGCCTTTCTAAATTAAGGTCTTTCCCAGATCTTGGTTTGTTTGAATCCGTTCATATTCAAAGACTGAGGGTTGGGTAAAAGTTGAGACAAAAGATGACTTAATGTACCATCACAAATATGTCAGTCTAGGAGGGGCAGTCCTTAGGAGTTCCTGACCAGAACAGAAAACAACTGCTATTTACAAAGATTCTAAGTTATCAAAATCTAAACAATGAGCCACTCAGGCTTAGGTTGGGGCTATTCTTAGATCAATAACACCCAAATAATAACTTCTACAAAGCAATCTTCCAAAGAGACAATGGGAGAAGGAGTTCCAGGGAAGGGGCAGAGAGAGGATGACAGAATAGGATGCTGGAAGTATAGGCATGCACAGGAAACAGGCCCCATCATATTGCTGGACACAGTTTAAATTCTAGAAGCTTCTGAGAATGGACCTCCTTTGGGGTGAGATTGTTCCACCTCTACTTGGCCGAGTCGGGATATAAACTGAATACCAACAGAAGAACTCACTTACTTTTTTTCTTTTCTTTTTCTTTTTCTTTTTTTCTTTTTGCTTTTGACAGAGGGGATGGCAGGGCAATTGGGGTTAAGTGACTTGCCCAAGGTCAGACAGCAAGTAAGTGTTAAGTTGACTGAAGCCAGATTTGAACTCAGATCCTCCTGACTCCAAGGCCGGTGCTCTACCACTGCTCTACCTAGCCACCCCAGAACTCACTTACTCTTACATGTTATTGCATATATTCTAACCTATATGATTTGCTATTTTGTTAGGTTTACCTGCTATTCGCTATTTGTGATGTTCTTTTGTGTAACCAGCATTTTGTGGGAAAGGGCTAAGATGGCAAGTATAAGCTAAGGGCTACTTTTCTCTTCAAAAGTCCTCAGGGAAGCAGATTTTGTTTTGAATCTCTTTACCTATCCTAAAGATACTTGAGTGATGACAGATAAATATAATTCCAGCCTGAAACCCCTCTTAGACACTGAAAGAGAGATTGCTTAGCCTCAGCTGTCCCGAAATTTACCCGTTTTTCCCCTGAGCTCATATGTGAGCAGTTTGGCATGATCCCTGAGATAATATTTGCAAAATGCTTAGTCCAGTGCCTGGCACAAAGTAGGTGCTTCATAAACATTTGCTCCCTACCCCTCCTCCTTCCTCTGCAGAGTTGAGACAGACCTTGGATCTTTATATATATATATATATGTGTATATATATATATATATATATATATGTATATATATGTAACCGCAATATCAATGCCATTCTTGAGCTGTGTCTCTATATTTAGACCTCCCACACATACCTTGTATAATAAGAATAAAAATTTTAATAACAATCCTAAACATACAAATCATATCATTAGACCTAGAAAGTGATGAAAACTGATACTTTTCCTAAACCAAGAGGGCATGTGTGTGAGGGGAAGAAAGGGGGAAGGGAGGCAGGAATATGAGAGGGAAAAGGGGAAGAATACCAATAAAAAATAAAACTGTTGTTCTCTGCCCAATTCCAGTATGAGGTAAGCATGAGAGCAGAAAACAGGAAAGAGGACAAAGCCAACAGACTGGTCCCTTTTGGAAGGAGGGAGGGAAAGGTCACAAACCAGTATGCAGCAAAGAGACAGGCCTACTACCTCTGGTTAAACTAGGTCCCCTGTTCAGTCACTTGTTTCTTTAGCTCCATCTCATAGAATTAGTATAATGTCTTTCTACATTGAAAACCATTAGGAAGAGGCTGTCTAACTCCCATTATATAGCTGCCCTTTCATCTCCCTCCTTGAACTGAATCCAAAGCATTGAATCAACATGGGGTGGGGGCTGTTCCATTTGATAATGGAAAGTAGCTCCTTCAATTACTTGACCCACTGGAGAACACTTCCATTTACTCCATTCTTGTTCTCATAAGAGCTACACATTCCTGTTCTTCATAAGAAGTGGGGCAGGTTACTCCACTGCACTATCCTTATTCAAACACTTATGGCAAGAGCTAAGTGGGAAACAGACTCACCCAAAGAAGTGATTATCAAAGAGGGTGGAGCTGAAGGCATAATTTTACGATATTCATCATGACTTGAGCAAGGAAAGTGGGGGTCCAAGGATATCTCCTAAAGGTCTCTTATTGGCAAGTTGATGATAACAGTTCCCATACCTATCACCTTACCATGAGTGGGGAGAACCAAGAACACCCTTTAACATCACCTTTAAATTTTAAAGGTTCCATTCTCTTCCCTCTTTTGAAAACTAAGACAACATTCTCTGTATGGCAAATGCAAACACCTCTACGACAAGTCATCACTACCCTAGGAAATGGCAAAGGGAAAGAGCAAGCTAAGAAGTATAGGAGAACAGAAAAGAGAGGATCATGATATGCAATGTCAATGCTCTGTTTTTTATAGAACTAGATAAAACTATGGCATTTATATGGGGGGAAAGTCCCCAAAGGTCAAGGCTATCAAGAGATCCTCTGTGGAGAAAAAGAAGCCAATAAAGGAGATTCTGCTCTGCCACACATAGTAGTAACTATCAAAATTATTAGGTATTTGTCAGAAACAAATCAATGGAAGATAATAGGGATTTCAGGAATAGAACCGAATATATTCAAAGGGTAAAGGCATCAAGGTGGCACAATGGGTATAGTGTTCAGCCTGGAGTCAGGAAGATGAGTCTTCCTGAGTTCAAATCTGGCCTCAAACACTTCCTAGGGTTTGCCTCAGTTTGCCTCGGTTTCCCACTCTGTAAAATGAGCTGGAGAAGGAAATGGCAAACCACTCCAGTATCTCCCCAAGAAAACTCCAAATGGGGTCACAAAGAGTTGTGAGCAACAATAAGAATATTCAAAGAGTTAATGAGTGATAAGGCAACAGCAAACAGAGGATAATAATACTTTTACTACTTATCTCAGAGTTATTGTAAGGAAAGTGCTTATATACTTTTAAAACTCTACATACATAAAGAATGGTTGTATAGTAGAAAGAACACTAGATTCATAATCAGAGGATCTAGCATGCTTTTTTCTATTTAATGAAATTATAGCAAGTTGCTGACCTAAGACCAACTGAGGTCAAATTAACTGGTAAGTTGGGGTCAAAGTGCAAGGGATGTCAAACCAGAAATTGTAGAGTTAAATCTTAACTGCCTCAATTATCAAGACTATGTTATAGTTAGATTTTAAGGAGAAAAAAAATATTTCTTATGAAACAAATAGGAAAGTACAAAAATCTTCAGTAGTCAAGATCAGTTGAGGAATCTTTAATATGCAAAGCCTTCTTGGCCACTGTTAGAAATGTTAGCTCTCACCCTGCCAATTACTCCTGAGGTTTGGATTATGTCATTTTTTTAAATAAGCAAAATTCATAAGAAAATAAGTTTTGTTTCATGTAAACTTTGCCTCCTCTTTCAGAACAAATATCAAAGGAGCTGAAAAAAATCTCCTATGTAAAATGATATGACTCATAGTTAAATATGAAAACCTAATGCCACAGGAGAAATGAGGAACTGGGAACCTCAAGATGGGATCACTTAGGGGGTGATGTGATGGTTGCTTTTACATATGTGAAAGGCTGCCAAATGGAAGAGATATTAGACATTGTTCCTCTCTATCCCAACCCCTGCTGCCCTTAAGTCCCACTCACATGGTGGTCAGAAGAACATTATAAGGACACTCTCAAGTTGTCTTTGAAGAACTTTGGAATTGAATGAATAACATGGGAGACACTGGAAAGAACTACCTACCATTGCATGTCCACTTCAAAGAAGACGTCATGTTCTATGAGCAAAGAAGAATTGCAGTAAAATAAACAGGAGGTGCACAAACTTAGAGACATCTCCACTCCAAATGTTCATGTAGACTATTTGGGCCTGACCCGTGTAGAGCCTTCTAGGCTCATATTGGTCTGATCAAACATAGTTGGACACATTGTATCTTGACTCCAACATAGTAATGTCATTTTGATCCTCTTCAAGAGTGAAGGACAACAACCAACCAAGCTTTAAATGCCCTTTCTTTGCATTTTATCAACCTCTTCACCTCCCTTGCTCTGCACCTTCACTCCACCTCAGTCACACAAAGAAATGGACATATTTTTGATCTCTTCATAAACCATAGGTATTCTACCTTCATAAGCCATAACTCTGAAACTTTTCTGGCACCTTATAATTTTTTGTCCATTCAGCTCCACTGTGCCTCACCTCCCCTAAACCCATTCTCTATCTTTACTACTGAACTTCTCATCATTCTCCCCTTCCTATCCATCAACCCTTCTTCTGGTTTCACTTTTCTCCCTTCTATACCTTGACTATTTACTTAACCAGCTCATCCATTACACATCCATTGTCCTCCACCCTTGTATCCCTTGCCCTGTTTTCCTGTTGTTGTTCATCCTTTTTCAGGACCCCATTCTTGGTTATCCCTACTACCTACCTTATTTGTTCTGCTCTACTCAGGCCTGAGGCACAGATTCCTCTCCAATTTATCCCTCACACAGCTACCAAATTGATATTCCTATAGTGCATATGGTTCTGTCATTCTTCTGCTAAAGGAGCTTCCTTGGGTCCCTACTGGCTCTAGCATAAAACACAAACTTCTATGTTTGCCATTTAAAATCCTTCACCATCTAACTTATCTTTTTTAGGCTAATTACAACTCATGTCCCCTCATGAATTCTATGTTCCAACCAAGCTTGTCTATTTCCTGCTTCCCCCATATTCCCTCTTTGTCTGGTGCTGATTGACAGGATGAGCTGCAGGAGTGAGAATATAGAGGAAGAGGATTCTATTAGGAAGTTATTGCTTTAGTCAAGACATTAAGTGACAAGGATCTGAATGGGTATGCAATAGTTGGAATGAAAAGGAAAGGGCAGATTTGAGAAAAACCTCATTATGAGTAGGACATACATTTTGGATATTTTCCCCAGGATGCTAAGAGATTTGCACTGAACTCCTCACATGGTTGTTCCTTCTTGGGAACAAAGGAGCATATTTGCATAAAAATTGTAAAGAACGATGTACAGTCTCTAGTTACAGAACTAAAGCTTACTGGCTAGCCTGAAACGGGAATTAACCCATATCCCTGATAATTTTTAGTAACATACTTTAGCCAACTGAGTTGTGACACTGACCATAGATCTTTTCTATTATTTGCAGCTCAGTGGCACAGTGAATAAGGTGCTGTGTTGGGCCTGTAGTCCGGAAGACTCATCTTCCTGAATTCAGATCTCGCCTCAAATACTTACTTGCTGTGTGACCTTGGGCAAGTCTTAACTTAACCCTGTTTGCTTCAGTTTTCTCATCTGTAAACTGGAGAAGGAAATGGAAAACCACTTCAGTATCTTTGCTAAGAAAACTCTAAATGGGGTCACAAAGAATCAGACATGATTGAAAGACCAAACTACAACAACCCTTGTGGCATAGTGCATAGAGTGCTCAGTCTGGAGTCAGGAAGACTGCTCTCCTTTAATTCAAATCTGGCCTCAGCTGTGTGACCCAGGGCACATTACTTAACCCTGTTTGCCTCAGTTCCTCACCTACAAAATGAGCTGGAGAAAGAAATGACAAACCACTCCAGTATCTCTGCCAAAAAAATCCCAAATGGGGTCACAAAGAGTTGAACACAACTGAAAAACAACTAAAATTGTTTACCAGTCGTTCTTACATACCGGCTCATGTGGCATTTGTTCTAAAAGTTTCCTCCCTAATGGAGAGCCTAGGTTATTCAACACTAAAGTCTGAATCCTAAGTAACTTATTGGCATTCATGATGATTTCCCATGCTTCCAAGATTAGGTGTTCCCTGTAATTCAAGATCAATGGGTAGTTAAGCCAGAAATGATACTGATGAGAAGCCAAAAAATGAGAAGCCAAAATTGCAAATCACAAATCCAGTCAAGAATATATTCTGACCAGTAATATATCCTGGACAAACAGAAAATGGATAATGTCTGGAAATTAGAGGAGCTCATCCTGAAAAGTACTGTCTTGGCAACACTTTATTTCCCCAAAGGCCCAAGTTAGAGATGCCTTCATTAATGACGAGACTTTAGAATATATTCCTTTCTTACTGAAGAAAAGAACTCCGGGGAAAGAATACAGCTCAATTCAACAAGCATTTACTAAGAGCCTACCATGTGCCAGTAACTGACTGAGAGATAGAAAGGGTAGTTAAATCATGAAAAATAGCCAATATATGAGATGCCACCTAATAATGCTGTCTAGGACCTACTTACCTCATAACTAAGAGTGTAAGGCATTTTCTGCTTCTTTAATGGGCTACCATTACAATGCTCTCTAACTCTCCATAAAGAAACAAAGATTAGCAGGACGTAAGCACTGGAAAAGAACTTAGTTCTAACCAAACTTTCATGTATCGATGAGAATTTGTGAGCCTAGATAGGTTGTGACTAAGGCAAAACTACAAAGGTCTTTAATGGCAGAGTCAGAACAATAACTCTGAATTCTAGTGTGTCACTGTTTTCAAGGTTCTACTTGCATCCCAACTGAACTAGTCTTAGACCAGTGGTTCTCAACCTGTGGGTCACTACCCCTTTAGGGGTTGAATGACCCTTTCACAGGGGTCACTTAAGACCATCGGAAAACACATATTTCTGATGGTCTTAGGAACTGAGACACCGCTTCTCTATCCGTCTCCAGGCAGGTCTGCCCACATGCAGATATGCCCACATGAATATTAAAGGGTCGTGGCATTAGGAAGGTTGAGAACCACTGTCTTAGACTATTTCTCATTACAATTCTTGACACATAGTAAGCTTTTACTTATTAGCACAGATGCAAAATACTGAGCAAGCACAAAAACACACAGTACCTATACTCTAGAAGCCTTTAGTCTAGTGGCAAAGAAAAATCATGTGCAAATAATCATACTACCATATAGACAATACATGGAATGTAAGGGAGATATGAAAAAAATCTTATTAGGGCCTTAAGGAAGGAAAATTTTTTGGCAATTGGAAGGATAAAGGGAGACTTGATATGAGAGTTCACACTTGACCTGGGTCTTCAAAGATGGACAAGAGTTCAACAAGCACTGATCATGTGTGGAGGATATTCTAGTCACTGGTATTTGCTGTGAGGGAGGAGATGAATTTATTCAGTTTTGGAGGCCTGAAGAAAAGTCATTATGGTGAATCTGACAGGAAGGTAAGAACTGAATGAAAGAAATGGAACTTATGCAACATCAGTTCAGCAGAGGTAGCATGGTTGGATAGTGTGTTGAACTTGGAGTCAGGAAGTTTTAAGTTCAAGTCCCCTATCAAACAACTGATAATTATGTAACTAGTGGCAAGTCACTTCACTTCCTTGGGTCTAAGCAAGGGGACTGGACTTGATGACTTCTGTGGTCTCTTACAGCTCTAAATCTATGACGTTATGAGTGAATATTTATAAAGTGCCTAATAGGCACCAGGGAGGGTGCTAGAGAAGAGGTAGAAAATCCTAGAGCGAGGAATAGAGAGTGGCCTCGGTATGTCATGCTATGGTGATTCAGGTTGTAGACTCATCAGAACAGAGAACAACAGAGCACAGGAATCTCCTAGCAAAGAGAATGAGGAGAAAGGAAGACCTTATTTTGGGTATAAAAACCACACAAACAGACCTGGAAAACAGATCAAGGAAAGGGAATCCAAAATATAAATTATCTGAAAACCATGATTAGAAAAAAAAGTCTAGATAAAATATTTCAAGAATTTATAAATGAAAACTGCCCAGAATTTTTTAAATAAATAAATTAATTAATTTTCTTGTTTACATCATTCATTTCCATGAGATTTTGAGTTACAAATTTTCTCCCCAACTTTCCCCTACCCAACTCCTCAGAACAGCCATCCCACTGTATAACCCCTCCCCCAATCTGCTCTCTCCTATGTCTTCCCCCTCGCCCCTCTCACTTTCCCATAGGGCAAGATGGATCTCCCTACTCCAGTGGAAAACTACCCAGAATTTTGAGGTCTAAAAGACAAAACAATCATAGAAAGAATCTTCGGGAAAAAACCCTCACAATGAAAGCTCCCCAGAACATCATAGTCAAAATCTAGTTCTTCCAGGTCAAATAATGAGCACCACCTGCAGGAATTCAAGTACCAAGGCACCACAAAAAATGATCACACAGCAATTACTAGTTCCCAATATAAATAAAAGAGAATTTGGAAAAATGACATTCCAAAAGTCAAGAGGCAAAAATTTACAACTATATATCCTACCTGACAAAAGTAAATACAAGAGAAAATGGACCTTTAAGGGGATGAAAAATTTTCAAGCATTTCTGAACAAAAGGCCATTTTGAAATGGAAATACAGGTGCAAAGAGAATCATAGAAAGGTACACATATTTGTTTAATCAAAAGAGAACAAGTTGTGATGAATTATTTACATTTTAATTGTGGAACAAGATGCATATCTTCTCAGAACTGTAATATCTTTGAGGGTCATAAAGAGAGGTCAATATGTCAGAGTGCCTGTGGATGGTAATATTACTTTTCAGTAGTCTTGGGGAAAGACAAAATGGGAAAGGTAGGGGACTATTCTGAAGGAGGAAGGAGAAAGACAAGGAGGGTAATCACTATTGCAAAATAAAGATACTTAAGATGAAGAAGACTATGTAGTCATGGAAGTAGGTGGGGGTGGGGAACAGTCATCCTACAAATTCCACTTTTATCTGAACTGTATAAAGTAAAATTGAATAAAATTACATACACTTACCCCATTCCTACCCCACCAAACCCAGATTTTACAATATATTAAAATCAAAAGGGGAATAGGAGGGGACAAAAACAAGTGGAAAGTAGAGAAGAATTTAAGATGGAGGATCAGGATGGGTAAGGGAATAGTCATAAGTAAAATGAACTCAAGTAGCAGAGGGAGAAGTATGATGGGAGCATTAAGAAGGAATGAAAAATGGGTACAACCCTGTGACCAGGGGTCTGAGTAAGGGCAAGGGAAAAACTACAATAGAGAGGAAATAGGCCATTTCATATAGTATAATTAAAAATAATAATCCTGGGGTGGCTAGGCAGCTAAGAGAATAGAGCACTGGCCCTGGAGTCAGGAAGAGCTGAGTTCAAATCCAGCTTCAGACACTTAACACTTACCACTTACTAGCCCTGCAACCTTGGGAAAGTCACTTAACCCCAATCACCCTGCCCTACTCCCTCCAAAAAGCAAAATAATAATAATAATAAACAATGATCCTTACCAACAAATGAGCTTACATTCTAATGGGAAGAATATGTATAAAACACAAGGTATTCCAAAAGTCTTAGTGTAGTTTTAAGTTTTATTGGCTTAAAACTGCTCTAAAACTTTTGGGACATCTTGTCCATACAGCAAAAAAAATAGTTAATAAATATAATTATATACAAAGTAGAAAATACAAGGTAGTTGTGGGGGGAGGGAGGGAGTCAAGAAAGATTTTGTGAAGAACATAATGCCTGAATTGTTATAGAATTATCCAATTACTTATGCTACTTGTATTTCATAGAATCATGGCACTTCCACTTCTTTTCCTCTGACTCTTTTAAGCCCTCTGCAATATAACTTCTGATTTCATCATTCAATTAAAACTTCCCTCTTCCAAGTTACCAATGATCAATATGACCATGGGGTCAATTATCTCTATGCAGATGATTCCCAGAAATTCTTGATGTTCAGTGCCACATTACCAAATGTCTTTTGGACATCTCAAACCAAATGTCTTTTGTGCATCTCAAACCAATGTACAAAACATGACTCTTCACTAATCCCCCAAACCGTACCCACTTCTAAGTTGCCATATTATAGTTTAGAGCACCACCATTTTCCCAGTCCTCAGAAGCGCAATCTCAATATTTCCTCAATTACTCATTCTCACTCACCCCATGGATCTGTTGTCAAATCTTGCCATCTCTACCTTTAAACATCTCTCATATATATTCCCTTCTCTCCACTTACACATCCACATCCCTGGTTCAAATCTTCTTTTCCTTTTGCTTGGATTATTGTAATAGCCTTCAAATTAGTGTCTGCAATAAATCTCTCTCCATTCCAATCCATGTTCTATTTAGCTGCCAAGGTGACATTTTGCTATAGCAAATGTCTAACAATGTCAAACAATGTCACCACCTTGTGCATTAAACTGTATTCATTCCTTTTTACCTCCAGGAACAAAGTCCTTTCTTTGGCATAAAAAAAGCTTCATAACAACTCCTTCCCTCTCTCCCTTCCTCTCTTCCTCCCTCTCTCCCTCCTTCCCTCCCCTCTTTCCTTCCTTCCTTCCTTCCTTCTTTCCTTTGTTCCTTCCTTCCTTCGTTCCTTCCTTCCTTCTACCTTCATTGTCTTTTCTGTTTTTCTCCCTTTCACATTCTATGATTCAATAACACTGGCCTTCTTATTTCTCATAAGAGACACTTATCTCCCATCTCTAGGCATTGCAAGTGGCTGTCCCCTATGCCTGGAACAATTTCCTTCTCTGCTGCTTTGCTTAGGTCTTCCTGGTTTCCTTCAAGATTCTGCTCAAATCTCTCCTTTTGATGGAGGCCTTTCCCAGGTCCATCTAGCAGCTATGCCTTTCTCTGTGTGATTTCCTTCCATTTGCTCTGTTTATATCTTGTATGTAAATAATTGCATACATCTTTCCCATTAAAATGAGAGTTTCTTGATGGCGGGGGCTGTTTTTGCTTCTCTTTGTATCTCCAGTGCTTAGTATAATGCCTGGAACATAGTTAATGCACTTAAAAATGTTTATTGACTGATTGACATACAGCATGAACTTGGTCCCTTCACCATCTATGTTAATCTCCTCCAGATACTCTCCAATTTATCAATAGCAAGTCACTTAACCCTGTTTGCCTCAGTTTCCTCATCTGTAAAATGAGCTGGAGAAGGAAATGGCAAACCACTCCAGTATCTCTGCCAAAAAAACTGCAAATGGGGTCATGAAGAGTCAGACTGAATGACTGAACAAAATATCGGGTTGTAATTTTTGCTTATTTCATTATCCCATTATCTCAAATATGTTTTAATCTTATTCAGCCTGCACTCCCAAATGGGAACCTTCCACTATGAGTTCGATAACTCTGGCCTAGAGCCCTGTAACCCAGGGTCACAGTCACTATGTGTCTGCGGTGGGACTCAAACGGCAGTCTCCCAGGTTTGGAGGCTAACCATCTATCTACTTTGCCCTGCTGCCTCTGGGCAAACATTTCAATTTTCAAATGAAAAGACTGAGGCCCAAAGGGGTTAAGAAACTTGCCCAAGGTAAGACAAATGACTAAGTCAGATGAGAGGGTATATGTAAAACATTTTGCAAACTTTAAATAAACGTATTCCTATTATTGGAAGTGTTCAAGCTAAGGCAAGGTCTCTTTGATTTTCCACAGGTGAAAATAGTCAAAGGTGTATCAGAGATTCTGTATGGGGTATGAAGACTATGTGACCTTTGAAGGTCCTTTCTGATGCTCATGTTTCTAACCAGTGCTCAGTATCTTCTGAAAAGCAACTCTCTTTAACCTAAGTCATACAGATCTCCATCACCATCTACACAAGATTCTGTTCATATTTCACTATGCCAAAAATCTGTGATTTCATGAACATGGGTAACTCCTCTTATGGAAATTCTCTAAACTTATACAGATTGCTGTTTACCTGTGAGTTAGCAGATAAATCCTATGAAGTTGCCCAAGGCACACAGAGGGAGGACTTGCCAAGGGTCACAATGTTTTGGGACCAGAGATTTAGAGCTGGAAGGTAACTTGGAAGCCATCTGGTAGTGCTGTCCTGCTGTTTGGTTGTACTCTTTGTGATCCCAATTGGAGTTTCTTGGCAATGATACTAGAGTGGTTTGCCATTTCCTTCTCTAGTTCATTTTACAGATGAGGAAAGTGAGGTAAACAAGGTAAAGTGAGTTGCTGAAGCTGACACAGCTAGTAAATGTCTGAAGCCAGATTTGAACTGACAGATGAGTCTTCCTGACTTCAGATTCAGCACTCTATTCACTGCACCATCTAGCTGCCCATACGGTGCAGCCCCCTCATTTTACAGATGAAGAAATTGAGGTTGAGAGATTTGCCTAACAGTCGTATGGGCAACAAGTGTCAGTGGTGGGATTCGAACCCGTATATTCCTAATTCTTTAGGATTATGCCACTTTGCCACTAGATTTTTACCATCTAAAGAGAAAGATATGAGTGGATCCAGCACTTACAAGGTTCTAAGATCACACAGTTTGTTCCTTCTCATTAGAACAGGGTTTCTCAACCTAGGGTTCATATCTCCCAAGGGACCTATGGATAGATTTCCCAGGGATCTATGAACTTGAGTAGTTTTTACCATAGTGTAACTGAAATTTAGCATTCCTTTTAATTATGAACATAGATTACAAAACATTGTTCTGAGGAGGGGTCCACAGGCTTCACCACTGCCAAAAGGGTCTATGATGAAAACAAGGTGAAGAACCCCGGCTTCTGAATGTGGAGATGGACTCAAAGGAGTTTGCATTTCTCAGTCTTCAAGCAGTCAATAGGGCGTGCTTCCTCTATGAGGGCCTCAGGTGTTTTTGCATCTCTACTTGGCTATTTGTCCTTTCATCTGGCTAGGCCTTTCATCAGAGACTTCATTTAAAAAACCAAAGATAAAGCTACTTCATTTTATCTAAAGAAAATTACCCCTTAGAAAAAATTCATGCCTTTTGAGACTGCCACTTTGCATTATATGTCAGTCTCTATCTAAGTTGTTTCAGTTTATTATAGATGTGGTTCCTGGTCCTCTGTAACTAATATAGACTGTGCTGAATCACCTGCCTGTGCCATCGGCTGCAAACATTGATACAGCTAGCTTTCTGATCATCAATATTTGGGATAACTGCAAACACAAACAATCCCTAGATGTGAAATGAAAATGAATCCTCTCCAGCATTTAAGTGCTGTCTTTTGACTCACACTTTGTCTTTCCTTTATCGTAACAATATTTCTCCATTATCCTTGCTAGTTATTTCTCGCATCACACTTCCAAATATAGAACAATGGGAGACAGTCCAAACTTCATTTACAGATGTTAAGCTGAAACAGTGAGTAGTGTTCTCAAGGTCAGCAAGTCATTGAATGAACCAAGAGAAAATTAAAAAGTTCCAGATCCTCCACATTCCAAATTTGATCAGCCTTCGGAGTGTTTACTGTCAAAGTGACTTATCCTTTGTTAGAATAGTTGTATGTTTCATTGTTTTGAATGATTTCTTTCTTTTTTTAAATTCTTTTAAAAATTTCATTAATTATTCCCCAATTACATTTTTTAAAATGTTAACATTCATTTTTTAAAAAATTGGGTTGCAAATTCTCTTCTTCCCTACTATCCCTCCCCAACCTCTTGAGAAGGCAAACAATGTATTATTGCAAAACATAGTTCCACATTAGCTATGTTGCAAAACACACACACACACACACACACACACAAATCAAAGAAAGTGAAAAAAAGTATTCTTCAATCTGCATTCAGAGTTCATCAGTTCTCTCATCGAAGGTGGATAGCATTTTTCATCATAAGTCCTTTGCAATTGTCTTGGATTATTGTCTTGATCAGGGTAGCTGTGACTTCACTTTCTGAATACTGGCCATCTAAGGCCTTGAAATTAACAAGAATTTACTGTAAAGATTTGTTGCTCCTGCCTCCATCCCCTTCGCTCTTCTCCCATGGTCACCAAACTAGGTCAGACCCTCATCACCTCTTGCCTGTACTACTGAAACAACCTCCTTACCGGTTTCATCCTCCAGTCTGTCTCATCTCTAAAACATCATAGCTGTCAAACTGATTTTCCTATAGTACAAGTCTGATTGTATCATTCCCTTGTTCCATAAACTCTAGTGGATTCTATAATCTCTAAGATCAAATGAATCATTTGGCTTTTTAAAAGCTTTAACCTGGCTGCCACTAGCCCAGCGGGTCTCAACCTGTGGGTTGCGACCCCTTTGGGGGTCGAACGACCCTTTCATAGGGTCACCTAAGACCATTGGAAAACATATATTTCTGATGGTCTTAGGAACCAAGACACTGCTCCTCTATCCTGTCTCCAGGCGGGTCCACCCATATGCAGATATGCCCACATATGAGTATTAAAGGGTTGTGGCATTAGGAAGGTTGGGAATCACTGCTCTAGCCTTTCCAACCTAATTTTACATCTGTCCTGTTCCCTCACTCTACTGGTCTTCTTATTGTTCCTCCCCCACAACACGTCTTCCCGCATTACTGTGCCTTTGCCCTGGATGTCCCCCATGCCCAGAATGTATAACCATCCCAGCTCTATCACTTAGAATCCCTGATTTTCTTAAAAATGGATCAAATAACAGTTTACATGAAGCTTTTCCTGATCTTCCCAGCTGCTGATATCCTCTTGCTCTCAAATAAAAATTACCTCATACCTAATTTTTCATAGTTTGCACATATTTCTTTATGTAGGTGGGAAAGAGGGGAAGAAAGCAGGACCTAGAGTCCAGAGGACCTGAGTTTAAATCTTTTCTCATATATTAACTGTGTGACCCAAAGCAAGTCACTTAACAACCTCTTTTTTTGCATTAATATACTCATTTTAAAAGGTTACAATAATAACATCTACCTCATAGGGAGGTTAGGAGCACAAAATAAGATAATATTTGTAAAATATTTAGCAAACATTAATGTGCTATAGAAATGCTAGTTGTCTTCCCAATTAGATTGTAAGCTCCTTGAGGGCAGGAGCTCTTTTGCCTCTTTTTGTATCCCTAGCAGCTTAGCACAGTGTCTGACATGTACTAGGTGCTTATAAATGTTTATTAGTTGATTGATTCTTGTTGTTATTTGTAACTCCCATAATAGAATGTAAGCTGCTTGAGGGTAGAGAATGTTTTATTTTTTAATCTTTGTATCCTCAATGTCTAGCAAAAGGACTGGCATATAAGAACAAGGCTTTTGATTGATAATTTATCAATTGTCAGATAACATAGATCGGGGGGTGTAGTGTCAGGAACAGCTTCCTGTATGAGATGGTTCCTGAGTTGAGCCTTGAAGGGTTATCACAAGCAAAGATCAGGAGGCAGTATATTCCAGAGAAAAGGAAGAGCCTATACAAGGGCATAGAGGTGAGAGACAAAATGTTGATAAGTAAGTTTGGTTGAAATATAATATAAAGGAGAACAATACGGAATAAATCTGGAAATATAGACTAGAATCAAATTATGAAAGGTTTTACATGCCAAACTCAAGGATTTATACTTAATGCTAGAGACAACAAGGAGACACCTGGATGGGCAGGTAAATGACCTGTGCTTGAGGAAGATTATTTTTTCAGCTCTTTAGAGGATAAACTAGGGGAAGTGAGAGTCCAGAAACAGGAAGACCAATTAAGAATTGACTGCAACAGTCTTAGTAAAGGGTAGAAGGGTCTGGCATGTTATGGCCCTGGGGTCATGAAGGCTTGGCCATGACTGAATAACAACAAAGCAATAGTCCAGGAGAGACACAATGTGGGCCTGAACTCAGGTGGTTTTTATGTGAGTGGAAGGAGATAGATGTAAAGGTTTGTAGGAGTATGTTGCCTAGGTACCACAGAAAACTTCCTTATACTCAGAGTTGGTCAGACTTTCAACAGAGCCTTGTGCTCAAAACCGAAACAGGAATAAGACTTCTTCACGAAACAAGGAGTAGAGAGGCTCAGAAGAGATAAAATGCAGTCATTTTGATTATAAAAATTTTTAAAATTTCTGCACAAACAAAATTGGCATAGGTGAAATTATAAGTGAAATGGTTAATTTGGGGGGGGATTGGCAACTTTTTGGCAAATTGCTCTAATAAAGTCATGGCATATAGGGTACCAATTCAAATATATAAGAATAAAAACTATCCTCTAATGGTCAATTGGCCACAGGCAGTTCTTAAGGGAAGAAAAAGAAACTATTAATAACTATGTGAAAATTGCTGCAAATAATTAATAACAAGGTAAGTGTACATGAAAACAACACTTAGCTTCTACCAGACTAACAAAATAAAAAAGAAAAGAAAAAATGACAATTAATGGATGTGGGGGGATAGGTTTACTAAATCACTATTAGTAAGACTATTCAATGACTCAGACATTCTGGAAAACAATTAAAAAAATAAACGGTCATCAAAGTGTACATACTCTTTGGCCCAGCAACACTATTACTAGGATTATGTTGCTGAATATATCAAAGAAAGAGGGAAGATATCATATGTGTTAAATTATACATAGCAGTATACTTTTGTTGTAGCAAAGAACAACAGGGTGCCCATCAACTGGGTAATGGCTAAACAAATATGTGTAGCAATGCAACGGAATACTATTACAACATGAGAAAGGATAAAAGGGATGGATTCAGAGAAACCTGGAACAATTATAAGAGCTGATAGAGAATGACTTAGCAGAACCAGGGGAATGATGTATATGATAACAAAAACATTGTAAAGAAGAACAAGTTAGAGAAATTTCAGAACTCTGATTAATACAGTGATCAATCATGGTTACAGAGAACTATCAGTGAACTAACCATACTACCCACCTTTTCACAGAGAGATGATGTACTTAAGATACGGAATTAGATAAATTTAACAACCATCCCCTAAGTCGTAGAGTGGTGACAGGTATGTACATTGGTAGAGAAAATATTAGCATTAACTAAAGGATCACAAATCCTCAATACATTGAAGTATGTATTACTAATGGTAATTAGCTATTAGCTTTAATCAAAGAAGTTATGGGGAAAACGTTATCTTCAATTAAATCAGTGGTTCTCAACCTTCCTAATGCTGTGACCCTTTAATGCTCGTATGTGGGCATATCTGCATGTGGGGGGACCCACCTGGAGACAGATAGAGGAGTAGTGTCTTGGTTCCTAAGACCATCAGAAATATGTTTTCCAATGGTCTTAGATGACCCCTGTGAAAGGGTCATTTGACCCCCAAAGGGGTCGCGACCCACAGGTTGAGAACCGTTGAATGTACCATTTATTAAGCACCTACTGTATACATGGCAATCTGCTAAGTTCTGGGGATACAAAGTCAAAAATGAAAAATATTCCTTGCCTTCAAGAAGTTTATATTCTATTGGGGATTCAACACACAGACAAACACAGGATAATTTAAGAAGGGATACAGCACCAACAAGTAGAGGAATCTTTATTAATTATTTCATATAACAATATTGATGGTACATAATAATTTTATATTTTATATATAACATATATAATATATATAATGATAATGAATATAATGCATAAAAATGATAATAATAAACTGACATTTATAAAGTGCATCATTTAATTCAGTCCACACAACAGCACTATAAGGTATACTATGTGTATTACTGTCCCCATTTTATAGATAAAGAAACTGACAGTGGGTTGAATTGACCTGCTAAGGATCACACAGCTAAAGAGACAAACTCAAAACTCTTCCCATATCACCCTGTGCTCTTTCTATGACACAAAATTGATTTTGTGAAACTTTACCCGTGTTCTAAATTATTCCCACTTACACTTTGTCTCATACTTCTGTACTTCCAAAGTACAGTGCTAAGAACATTATACTATTCAATTTTATACATATTTTATATGTATATGTGTGTATATGTATTCATTTACACATATGTAAAGAGAAAGGAATTGGATATGTTCATATATATATATAATAACTAGCATTTATGTAGCACTTTATGGTTTGTAACATACTTTCCAAGTATTAGCTCATTTTATTTTCACAATAACCCTGGGAGGTAGGTGTTATTATTATTCCCATTTTACAGATGAAGAAAGTAAAGCAAACAGAGATTAAATGATTTGTTCAGGCTTGCATGGTTAGTAAATGTCTGAGGGGTCTGAGCTAGAATTTCAATTCAGATCTCCCTGATTGCAGGTGCTTTATCTATTGCGCCATCTAGCTGTGCATGGACACACATACATAGGCATAGGCACACACACACACACACACACACACACACATTTGGAGACACTGGATTTACCAAGCCTAGAGACTGGAAGTGTGAGGGAGAACTTGATATTAGCTTTTAAGCTGATAAAAGGTTCTGGTGTAAATAATAATGAGTTCTTGCCTCCTTCTTTCAGTACAATTGGAGGTAACTGGAAACAGGAAAAATATGATCACATTAGGAGGACTTTGGTAACCATAAGAATCACGAAATATGCAAGTCTTACCAAAGCAGGGCATAAATTCACTTGATCTGATGTTGATAAGGCAGGACCACATTTACAGAGCACTCTCAATGTAATCTCACCAGGATGCAGGAGGATGACTTAGACAATTCTATGACCCTTTGAGTCTGTATTTTATTGGACCCTCCAGGAGTGTAATCATACCATTTCAAGTAGCCCGTTAGATCCACAGTGGAGCCCCTCCAAATCAATTAAGCAACTCCTTAGACAAAAGTGCCTCACACAGCTGTACAGATCAGGTACCTATGGATGAGGCCCAGAGCCCTGCTTAGCAGTTGATGATCTTGCCAAGAAGGTTTTGAAGGCACATATCAGGTAAGCCAAGTTTGATGAGTCCATTTGGAATCTGGCCAGGATATGAGGTCAAAGGAGAATTACTGATCATCCTTGGACAAAGGAGCCTTGGAATCACTTATGCCTGAAGTGGGAAGGATCTTGCATGCTGCTATTTTCTCTCTCTCTCTCTCTCCTTCTCTCTCTCTCTCTCTCTCTCTCCTTCTCTCTTTCTCTCTCTCTCTCTCTCTCTCTCTCTCTCTCCTTCTCTCTCTCTCTCTGTCTCTCTGTCTCTCTCTTTCTCCTTCTCTCTCTCTCTGTCTCTCTGTCTCTGTCTCTCTCTCCTCTCCCACCCTCCCTCTTTTTTCTCCCTCTCTCTCTGTCTCTCAATGATCATACCCCAAGCAGCCAAGTGCCCCCTTGGTGCTACTCTGAGGACACATCTTTCACTAAACAACTTTGTAGTCAACATTTTGAGTGCTCTGAGCATTACTATTTGCCTCTTAAAGACATTGTTTAGCTATGCAGTTGGAAACCAAAATCCTTGAAGTGAAGATCAAAAGTCAGTTAGCACTACACCATTTTATTGCTAATATCTTCTCAGACTGAGTAAAATGTCATTTTGTGGATGTATAGCTCCCAAAATGCAAGCTTACTGAAACTTGGATTTTTATACAGAAATTCAGTGGAGTGGAAGAATAAATATATATTTACTACAACATTCTGAAAATATGCTCTTCAAAGTCAGTATATACATGTAAATTATATACATGTCTGTGAAACTACAATAAACATTTATATACCTATAATTTATCTACCTGTCTACCTTTCTCTCCCTATCCTTTTATTCCCTAGAGAAAGATTTAAAGCAGGGAGATGAAAGACTTACTTGTATTCTCATCCTTTAGCCTAAATCCAAGTTCTCTATTTAAACTCAACACCTTAGTTGCTCTGTTGGTAAATTTGGACTTAGGAGTAACATTCTCCAGTCCTCAGCAAACTCAGGCCATTCTGAAATGAGTGAGAATTTAGGCCTCCCCATCCCTACTCCCATCCTACCATAAAGAAAAACATTCAGGTTGTCATTACTTACAACGGATTTGACCTGTAAATTCAGACTAATGATGGTTCTACTCACAGAAACAGTCAAACATGTTATTTGATATCATGCAAAGGGAAGAAAAATCCAGTGGTTTGATGAAACTTTTCACTTCTGAATTGATTTTTATTAAAATCACGTAGATGCAGCTGTGAGGTCTGTGAGGATTCTGTAAAATATTCCTTATGGTGAAGGTGTACCTAACTGTAAACAATCCTTATATAAAGGTTAATCCATCATGAACTAGATTTTTATAATAATTTTGCTTATATTTTACAATCTATAAGGTATACTAATATTAACAGTAACTAACTTTAAAATGTCACATCATTCTTTTATGAATTATTGAATATTCTATTTTTCCTAATCACATATAAAAACAATTTTAACACTCTTCTTATTTTTTTGCGAATTTTGAATTCCAAATTCTCTCCCTCCCCCCCTCATCCTTGCCCACTGAGAAGGTAAGCAATTTGACATAAGTTATACATGTATAACCATGCAAAACACATTTCCATGTAAGTCATTTTGTTGAAAAAAACAGACTAAAAAACAGAAAAAATAATAAAGGAAAGGAGTTTCTTTGATCTGCATTCAAGTTCTACCAGTTCTTTCTCTGGAGATATACAGCATCTTTAATCATAAATCCTACAGCATTATCCTAGATCATTGTGTTGCTGAGAATAGATGGGTTATTCATAGTAGATTATCATACAATATTGCTGTTATCGGATACAATTTTCTCCTAGTTCTGTTCATTTTGATTTGCATTAGTTGGTGTATGTCTTTCATGTTTTTCAGAGAGCATCCTGCTCATCATTTCTTGTAGCAAAATAGTATTCCATCACAATCATATACAACAACTTGTTCAGCCATTCTCCAACTGATGGAGATCCCTTCAATTTCCAATTCTTTGCCTCCACTAAAAGAGCTGCTATAAATGTTTTTGTACACAGGTCCTTGCCCTTTTTATTTTTTATCTTTTTGGCATACAGACCCATAGTGGTATTTCTTGGTCAAAGGGTGTGCCTGGTTTTATAGTCCTTTGAGCGTGGCTCCAAATTGCCCTCCAGAATGGCTGAATCAGTATAAGCTTCACCAATACCACATTAGTATTTTTATTTTCCCGTGTCCCCTCCAACATTTGTCATTTTCATTTTCTGTCATGTTAGCCTATTTGACATGTGTGAGGGAGTAGCTCAGAGTCGTTTTAACATTCATTTCTCTCATCAATATTGATCTGGAGCATTTTTTTTTCATATGACAATAGATAACTTTGATGACTTTGTCTGGAAACTGCCTGTTCATATCTTTTGACCTTTTATCAATTGAGGAATGGTTCTTATTTCTATAAATTTGATTCACTTTTCTATATGTTTGAGGAATGAAGTCCTCAGAGAAACTCACTATAAATTTTTTTTTCACAGTAATGATTACCAAGTATGTATTTTCCTCCATTTAATTTTCCCTCTGTTTATCCTACTCTCTCTCTCCTTTTATCCTGTCCATTCTCAAAAGTGTTTTGCTTCTTATTTTTACCTCCCCCAAACTACTTTCCCTTCTATCAGCTCCCCACCACCCTTATCCTCTTCCCTTTCTACTTTCCTGTAAGGTAGATTTTTACACCTGAGTGTATATATTATTCCATCTTTAAGCCCATTCCAAGGTTCATGTGCTCCCCTCCCTGCTTCCCCCATTTTCCCCTCAACTGTAAAATCTCTTTCTGTTTTCTTTTATGCCAGATAATTTATCCTATTCTACCTCTCTCTTTCCTCTTCTCCCAGTACATTCTTCTTTCTCATCCCTTACTTAATGAATTTTTTTAGATAATCATATTATCACATTCAACTCATACCTTTTCTTTCTATCCATATATAGTCCTTCTAACTGCCCTAATGTTATGGGAATCTGAAGATCTTCCCTGCCCCTAGGCCCTTTGTTAAAGTGGCTACGTGACCCTGAGGACCCTTGGATATTTGAAAGTATACTCTGTTCCCTAATAGGCTGAATGTGGTCATGTGGAGCCTGTGGCGC
>CM053581.1:139478325-139513529 GCA_028627135.1 Pseudochirops cupreus | reverse complement strand
CGGTGGTATATATGTATATATGCTCCCTTCAGCTATCCTCATATTGAGAAAAGTCTTATGAGTTATAATTATCATTTTTCCATGTAGGAATGTAAATAGTTTAACTTTAATAAATTTCTTATGATTTCTTTTTTCCTATATACCTTCCCATGCTTCTCTTGCTTCTTATATTTGAAAGTCAAACTTTCTGTTCAGCTTGGGATTTTTTCATCAAGAATGCTTGAAAGTCCTCTATTTCATTGAAAAACCATATTTTTCCCTGTAGCAATATACTCAGTTTTGCTGGGTAGGTAATTCTTGGTTTTAGTCCTAGCTCCAAGCCCTTTAATCCCTTAATGTAGAAGTAGGTCTTCTGTTATCCTGATTGTGTTTCCACAATACTCAAACTGTTTCTTCTTGACTGCTTGCAGTATTTTCTTCTTGACCTGGGAACTCTGGAATTTGGCTATAATATTCCTAGGAGTTTTCTTTTGGGGATCTTTTTCAAGAGGCAATTGGTGAATTCTTTCCATTTCTATTTTTCCTCTGATTCTAGAATATCAGGGCAATTTTGCTTGATAATTTCTTGAAAGATGGTGTCTAGACTCGTTTTTTTATTTTTTTACATTTTAAAAAAAATTTTAATTGATTTGTTTATTGACTTTTAGTTTATAAGTTCCACAGCCCCTTGAGTTTCAAATTTTCTCCCCTCTGTTCCCCGTCCCCCCCCATGGTGGCAAGCAATCAAGTATTGGATCTGCAAATACTTTCACACTGGATATTAGTCAGGTTGTATAGAAGGGTTGTAACCAATGGAGTGAACAATGGGAAAGAAGAAACAAAGCCAAACATGGAAAAGAAAGAGAGTATGTAGTTTGCTTCAATATCCATTTAAACTCTGTTCTTTCTAGATCTTTCTCTGAATGTAGACATCTCCTTCTATCCTCAGACTTTTAGAGTTGTCTTATAACATGCATTGCTGAGAAGAGTCCAGTCTGTCAAAGTCTGTCATCACACATATGATGTGTCTGTGATTGTGTACAAATTTCTCCTAGTTCTGCTCCTCTCACTTAGCATCAGTTTGTATAAGCCTTTCCAGGTAAATATGAAGTCCATCTGCTCCTCAATTCTTATAGCACAATAGTATTCCATTACATTCATATATCACAACTTGTTTGGCCATTCCCCAATTGATGGGCATCCCCTCAGTTTCTAGTTTTTTGCCACCACAAAGAGAGCTGCAATAAATATTTTTGTATATATTATCTTTTTGGGATACAACCTCAGAAGTGGTATTACTGGGTCAAAGGGTATGCAATTATTTATAACCCTTTGGGCATAGTTCCAGACTGTTCTCCAGAATGATTGAATCAGTTCAAAACTCTGCCAACAATGCATTAGTGTTCCAATTTTTCCACATCCTCTCTAGCATTTGTCATTTTCCTGTTTTGTCATCTTAGTCAATCTTACTGGTGAGATGTGGTACCTCAAAGTTGTTCTGATTTGCATTTCTCAAATCAATAGTGATTTAGAGCATTTTTTCATATGCTTATAGATATCTTTAATTTCTACCTCTGAAAATTGCCTGCTCATATCCTTTGACCATTTATCAATTGGGGAATGACTTGTATTCTTACAGATTTGACTCAATTCCCTGTACATTTTAGAAATGAGGCCTTTATCAGAGACACTGGTTATAAAAATTCTTTCCCAATTTCCCACTTCCCATTTAATCTTGGTAACATTGGCTTCATTTGTACAGAAACTTTTCAATTTAATGTAATCAAGATAATCCATTTTGCATTTTATAATGTTCTCTAACTCTCTTCGGTCAGAAATTCTTCCCTACTCCATAAATCTTACAGGTAAACTATTCCTTGCTTCCCCAGATTACTTAAAATATCAGTCTTTTAAACTTAGATTGTGCACACATTTAGACTTGATTTTGTTGTATGGCGTTAGATGATGATCTATGCCCAGTTTCTGCCATACTATATTCCGATTTTCCCAGCATTTTTTGTCAAATAGTGAGTTCTTATTCCAAAAACTGGGGTCTTTGGGTTTATCAAACAGTATATTACTATTATTATTATACTACATTACTATCATATATTACATATATTATATAATTATATAAATATATATCAATTATATATATATTATTATACTATGTTATTATTATTATACTATCATTATTTTTTACCCAATCTATTCCATTGGTCCACTACTCTATTCCCCAGCCTGTACCAAGTAGTTAGAGTCTTTTTTTTTTATCATGGTTTTCAGGTAGACCAATAATTTTAAAATTATCTCTGCTGGATCTATTTTCCAGATCAGTGGTTTTTCCAATGAGATGTTTCACATTGTCTTCTATTTTTTTCATTTGTTTGTATCTGTTTCATAGTATCTTGACTTCTCATAAAGTCATTAGCTTCCAATTGCTCCAATCTTATTTTGAAGGAGTTATTCTCTTCAGTGAGTTTTTGAAATTCTTTTTCCATCTGGCAAATTAGGCTTTTTAAAGCATTCTTCTCCTCATTGGCTTTTTGGACCTCTTTTGACATTTGAGTTAGTCTATTTTTTAAGGTTTTATTTTCTGCAGTGCATTTTGGGATCTCCTTTAGCATGCTTTCTTTTCATGATTTTCTTGCATCTTTCTCATTTCTCTTCCAAATTTTTCCTCCACTTCTCTAACTTGATTTTCAAAAGCCTTCTTGAGCTCCTCCGTGGCCTGTAACCAGTTCATATTTTTCTTGGAGGTTTTTGATTGCAGGAGTTCTGACTCTTGCTGTCTTTTTTCCTACTCTATGCCTTGATCTTTTTTGTCCCCCAAAAAGGATTCTATTATTTGTTCTTCCTGTGCTTGTTCATATTGGCAGCCAATTACTAGACTTTTGAGCTCTTTGCTACAGTAGAACTCTGCTTCCAGAATTAATAGAGCTATTTCCCAAATTGCTGGAGTTTTTGCAGCTGCTACAGCTATTAGATGGGTGCCCTCTCTACAGCCCCCACACACTCTGGCTCACTTATAACACACCCCAGGACCACCACCCAAGACCATGATCCAGATCCAAGGAAGTCAAAGCAAGAGTGATTAACCTTTGAATGGTTGCTTGGTCCCCCCTATAATGTGTAGTCCAGGAGCTCTGAAGCAGCCATGCAGTGCAGCCACCCTGTCTCCTTCATTTCTTGCTTGGGAGTAGCAGCCAGACCACCCTCCCCCGGTTCCAAAAATGTTCCACATTTACCTTTTACTTTGTCTTTGGCATTTGTGGATTGAGAAGTCTGGAAACTGCTACAGCTGCTGGTTATTTACTCTTGTGAGGTCTGCTCTAGCCAGGGTTGGTTGGGGGCCACACTGGGGCTAAAACTGTGGCTCTGTCAGGACTGCTCTGGGCTCCCAGCATGCTACAATGGACCATTTCTGCCAGCCTGCCAGGCTTCCTTCAGTGGGAGATTTGTTTCTCTCTGTCACTTTGTTCTTTCTGTAGCTCTAAAGTTTTTTAGAGTCATTTTTTTACATGTATTGGATGAGGTGGAAGCCAGAGCTGCTCAGAAGTCATGTTTCTACTCTGCCATCTTGGCTCCACCCAAAAAGGGATAATTTTGATTACATAAATCAACAAGGTTTTACACAAACCCAATGCAACCAAGATTAAAAAGAGAAGCAGAAAGCTAGGAAGCAATTTTTACAGTTAGTGTCTCTGGTAAAGACTTCATTTCCAAAATATATAGAGAACTAAGTCAAATCTATAAGAATACAAGTCATTCCTCAGTTGATAAATGGCCAAAGGATATGAAGAGGCAGTTTTCAGATAAAGAAATTAAAGCTATCTATAGTCATATGAAAAATGCTCTACATCATTATTGATTTGAAAAATGCAAATTAAAACAGCTCTGAGGTATCACATCACACCTATCAGATTGACTAATGACAAAACATTAAAATAAGAAATGTTGAAGGAGATGTGGGAAAATTGGAACACTAATGCATTGTTGGTGGAGTTATGAACTGATCCAACCATTCTGGAAAGCAATTTGGAACTATGCCTCAAGGGCTATAAAACTGTGCATATTCTTTGACCAAATAATACCACTTCTAGGTCTATATCCCAAAAAGATCATAAAAAAGGGAAAAGGACCCACATGTACAAAATTATTTATAGCTACTCTTTTTCTGGTGGCCAAGAATTGGAAATTGAGGGGATCCCCTTCAGTTTGGGATTGGCTAAACAAGTTGTGGTATATTAATGTAACAGAATACTACTGTTCTATAAATGATTAGCAGGCATACTTTAGAAAAACATGAAAAGACTTGCATGAATTGATGCTGAGTTAAGAGAACAGAACCAGGAAAACATTGTATACTGTAACAGCAATATTGTGCAATGACTAACTTTGATAGACTTAGCTCTTCTCAGCAATGTAATGATCTAAGACAATTTCAAAAGACAAAAGATGGAAAATGCTATCCATATCCAGAGAAAGAACTTTGGAGTCCAAATGCAGATCGAAGCATGTTGTTTTCTCTCTGTATTCTTATTTTTCTTTTTTCTTATGGTTTTTCCCTTTGCTTCTGATGCTTCTTTACAACATGACTAATGTGGAAATATGTTTAATATGATTGTATATGTATAGCCTGTATCAGATTACATGCCATCTTGGAGAGGGGTGATGAGAGGGAGAGTGAAAAATCTAGAACTCAAAATCTTATGAAAGTGAATTTTGAAAACTAAAAACAAACAAACGAATGAATGAATGAATGAATAAAAACAATAGAATGATCTTGAGCCCATCACTTAATTTCCTTGTGTTTCAGTTTCCTCAACTGTAAAATTAGAGGATTTTACTTAATAGTCACTGAAGTCACTTCGATCTATATCTGCTTATACTTCCCTAGAACATTAGACCAAATTTTTATTTTCACAAAATAGAAGACTAGATCATTGGCCTACAATATGTAAATAACTTATCTGGACACAATGGCATCTACCTAAGTTTTCAGAAGGAAACCAGGTGAAATTGTGTAAACTAACATTTCTCATGTTTGTATCTGTCAAGGTGGTATGATCCTTGAAAAATGGGAGGATCCTGGAATATTTATCAAATGTAGTCTCTTATTCATAAAGGCAGAATCTATCTTTTAAAACAAGTTCATAACTGATGATTAATGGCATTGTGTGTATATTTCACTTTAAATTTTGTAAATCATTGCTCTAATACCTTTATGTGGTACATTGTAAAGCACTGTCCTAATACCTTTATGTGGTACATTATTATTCCCATTTTACTGATGACCTCAGAGGCTTTTCTTTAGATGATTTGCCCATGTTCACACAACTAGAAAATGTCAGACATAATTTAAACCAAGATTTGACTCATTACAGGATCATAAATTTAGAATTAAAAGAGATTATAGAAGCCCTTGGGTAAAATCCCTCTCATTGTATAAATGTGGAAACTGAGTCACAGAGAGTTTAAGTGACTTTCCTAAGATTGCTAATTCAGTATGTCTCTGTGGTAGGATTTGAACTCAGGTCTTCCCATCTCCAAATCCAGCACTATACCCTTTGCCACTTAGCTGATTAGACTTGAACTCTAGTATTCCACCTACCATAATACACTGTTTTTCCTAATGAATCTACTAGGATTTTTGAAGGGAGAAAAGAAAGAAGATGGAAATTACTTTGACTTTCAAAAATCCTTTGACAATATTTCATACTGAAGGGAATGAGGAGATGTTTTATTCATAGATGGGAATGGGCTTAAAAAGGTAACATAGGGTAGGGAAAAATTGATATATCTTTTTCTCCCTTTTAAATGGACTCCAATATGGACAGACAAAAGTTGAGAGAAGACTCAAGCAAAATTTATAAAATGATAAATAGAGTGGATAAAAGAACTAGAGTATATTCTTTGAAACTTGAAAGAGGTTTAAGGTTTAACTCTTACTACCTGAATAACCATGGACCAGCTATGTCATTGCTTTGAGTCTTAGATTTATCATCTGTAAAATGAAGGAATTGGTCCAGATGACCTCTTAAAATCCTTACCAGCTCTATGATCCTGGGATGAAGGGTTACTTCACCTATGTTCAGATGTTTAAATGGACTGGGATCCATCACCTCCTTCTCTGTAATCATACAGGTACCACCTTGGTTGAAGTTCTCATGGCCTCTTGTCTAGATTATTGCAACAAGCTCCTAATGGGTCTCCCGTCCTCAATTCTCCCTATTCCAATCTATCCTTCACACTGCAGTCAAAGTGATTTTCCTTAATCATAGCTTTGACTATCCTACTTCCCTACTCAATCAATTCTAGTGACTTCCTGGTGCCTCTAGGATAGGGTTCTTAACCTGTTATGTGTCATGGATCCCTTTGGAGGTTTAGTGAAACCCAAGGACTCCTTCTTAGAATGATGTTTTTAAATGCATAAAATAAAATTTATGTACTTACAAAGGAAATCAATTCTACCAAAATATAGTTACCAATGTATAAATTTGATATAAATATTATGGTACATTTAAAATTCTTTTTTTTTTTAAGTCCATAGGCTTTAGGTTAAGAAACTCTACTCTAAGACAAAGTATAAATTCCTGTGCTTGGCTTTTAAAGCACTCTACAATGTGGTACAAACCCATGTTTCAAGCCTTATTGGCCATTTTTCTATATCTTGCACACTGATGTCCAATCAAGCTGTCCTTCTCATGAGTCATCTTGCTGAGTTCTCTATCTCCCATCTCTGCGCCTTTGACCTGACTCTACCCTGTTCCTGGAATTCACCTTTATAATCTCTGCCTCATAGAATCTCTCTCCCTTGAATATTCAGTTCAAGCATCACTTTCTACATTAAGCCCTGATACTCCCTACTACTGCCTCCACTACCACCACCAGACTGCCCCATATTGACTTCGTATTTACTTGTATTTTCCTCTTTACATTTATTCAGCAAATATTTATATATGTACTTATCACTGCCATTATAATGCAAGTTCCATGAGAGTCGGTGCCGTTTCATTTGCACAGTATCTGGCCCAGAGTAGGTATATAAGTATAGGCAGCTAGATGGCACAATGCATAGCATGCTGGGCCTGGAGGCAGGAAAATTTATCTTCCTGCATTCAGATCCAAACTCAGACACTAGCAGTGTGACTCTGGGCAAGTCACTTAACCCTGTTTGCTTTAGTCTCCTCATCTGTAAAATAAGCTGGAGAAGGAAATGGCAAACCAATCTAGTCTATCTGCCAAGAAAACTGGAAATGGGGTCACATGAAAGAAAACAACTGAAGGACAAAAAAAGTATATAAATGTTTTTCAGTTGATTGATTGTGAGCCTCTCAATACAGGTAGCCTCTCTAACAACAAACATTTCAAGCTACCTCTTTGATCTTTGTCCCTCACCTCACTTAAGTGTTTCATAAGGACTCTACAACTTGCTGGAGTCCTTCCTTGAAATTTTATATTTTGTGGCTATCAGCATAACCCTTGAGTTAAACATCATGCCTGCTACATTACTGATCTACCTTTTTTTTGTATCTTTAATGATGCCAACTTATACCTACCAGGAATTTCTCCTTTATCCTTGGGTACCCACAATTGTGATTCTTTAGAGTACATAGAGTTCTATGAGTTTTCATCCATATAATCATTAATGGGAATACACACAAATATACATATATCTCCAGCTATATATCATCAATTGGGTCTCAAAAGATGAATTTTTCCTCTCGTGAATCAAGAGCCCGAAATCATTGAAGCATTATATATTTTATTTTTTAACCCAACAAATTTTTATTGAGTAAATACATGGAAGAATGCACAGAATACCCTCCCCACTGTTTGTAAGGTCTCACCTGTCTTTTCTTTTTTTTTTCTTCTGAACTTAAGAAATAAAACAAGCATATCCATGACAAAGCAAAATAGAAAATAGAAAACAGGAGGACTGCACATAAAACTGAAAATATACTATTATGTACAACTTGTTTTTCCTTTTAAATATGTAATAATGTTATCAAGTAACTTTCTTTTTCTTCCCCCCCCCCAGAGATGACTATCATTAGACAAAATTTAGTTATGTATGTAAAACCATTCCCTACTTCCATTAATCAGTTCTTTCTCTGAATGCAGGGTCTTTGTAGTTAATCTCAGTATGTATAACAGTCAAATCAACTTGGTCATCCAAAGTTATTCCTTTTATTTTTATTTTTATTTTTTTTTGCTTTATGGAGGGGAGAAGGCAGAGCAATTGGTGTTGTGACTTGCCCAAGGTCACATGGCTAGTAAACTTTAAGTGTCTGAGGTCGGATTTGAACTCAGGTCCTCCTGACTCCAGGGCTGGCGCTCTATTTATTTACTGCACCACCTAGCCACCCCACAAAGTTATTCTTAAAACAATGTTGTTCTTACTGTATACAATATTCTCTTTGTTCTGCTTGTTTCACTCTTCATTCTTTCATGCAAGTCTTTCCATATTTTTCTAAACTCACTGAGTTCATAATTTCTTATAGCACAGTAGTGTTCCATCATGATCACCTACTACAATGCATTCAACCACTCCCCAAATGACAAGCATCCCCACAAATTCCAGTTAATTGCCACCACAAAAAGAACTTTTATAAATAATTCAAAAGATACAGATTCTTTTCCTTTTTTCCTAATCATCTTGGGAAAAAAACCTAATAGTGGGATAGCCAGGACAAAGGGTATAGGCAGTTTTATAACTCTTTGGGCATAATTCCAATTGTTTTTAAAATGGTTGGATAAGTTCATAGTTCCACCAACAATAAATTGGTATGCTTATTTTTCCACATCCCCTCCAACATTTATCTCTTCCCCTTTTATCATTTTAGCCAATCAGGTTTAAAATGATATCTCAAGTTTGCTTTAGTTTGCCTTTCTCTAATCAATAATGGTTTACAGAGCATGTTTTCATATTACTATAAGTTCTTTTAATTTCTTCATCAGAAAACTGCCTGTTCATATCTTTGAACCACTTTTCAGTTGCGGAATTTTCCATATTTACAGTGGGTAGTAAACACATGGAACCCATCACCCCCAGAAGAAATGCAGATTGAAAATATGAACAAGACATATTTAGATAGCCTCATGGCTATGCTAGTCATCGCTAAGAGATGGTTCTTTCTTGTGAATATAATGCTACCAGCATTAGCTAAAGTCAGCTCAAGGGAATCTGGAAAGGACTTGGGCTCATGCACTTGGAAATAAAATAAATATGTGCATGTAGCATGCCAGGTACAGCAAATTGTCTAGAATCCTTTACTAATTCCTCAACAAAACCTACTATCCTAGCTAGTACTGTTGGCATTCCACCTAACCTAGGCTACATTTGGGGAAGCATCAAGGATCAGTGGAAATAACCGTGAGTTTAACATCAGAAGACAAGTATTTGACTCTTTAATCTTTTCCTTATATTTGGCAAAGTGCTGTACCTCAGTTTCCTCATATGTAAAATAGAGGTTGGACTAGATGACCTCAAATTTCTTTCCCATCTCTAAACCTTGTGTTGTTTTTCACATGATCCTCAAACTCTATTGATCCTAATAATAATTTGTGGTTTTCGTCTAGCTACCACCTTCTGTCTCTGGTTCTCTGGCATACCAGTCCAACTATACAATTACCTCACAGCCCTATGTCCCTTACCCAGGACTTCAGTCATAGATTTTGATGTAGAAAGGAGCTTAGTCATTATTTAGACTGATCCTGTCATTTGACAGAGGAAGCATTAGAGAGGTGACATAACTTGTCTAAAATCATGAGTCAGAAGTGGGATCTGAACCCAGATGTTTTGACTCAAAAACCAGTGTTCTTTCCATTGTACCATGCTCCCTCCTTTGGGTGCCTGAGCGAGGTACCTACCTAAGGTGCCTTGTCCCAGCTCCCCAACTCAGAAAGCTTAACTCAACAAATATTACATTAAATCCAGTCTACAGTTACACATGAGTTTAGGAGCAATTAGGGTTATTGAATCTATCACTATCATCATCACTAAGAGTAGCGTATTCTTCAGGAAAAATCCCTTTTGACCACTATTAGCATAGCACAATAGGTTAGATGGATCAAAGGCCTCGCTACAATCACATATATTTTATTTACAGCATACAGAGTGGCTTATACCTAGTATGGGTCCTCCTTCCTTCCACATAGACCACAATTCCTCTACCATTTAAGAAAAGACCTTCAAGAGCTATTGTAGCCAACCATTCTTTACCCTCTAGTTAGCCTGGTGATTAACTCACAGAACTTGGCTGGAGAGGTTCAGGTAATTTTATTAAATGTTTGTCTACTTAATTGGTCCTCTATATGAAAGGCATACGGTGTGTCACCAAGAACCACATTCAAAACCTTTCTAGCTTGGTAGGATCTTTCAGTGTTTGATCTTTGCCGGCATAAACATTGAAAACCCAGGCTTGAATATGGAACACTGTATAGAATGTCAGATTTTTTTGATTAGTTGGTTAGTTTTGCTGATTATTTTTCCCTTTTTTGTACTTTGTTATAAGAAGGGGAAGGGAGATGGACTTGGAAGTAATGTAATGTAAAAAAAAATAATCAATAATTTTTTTAAAAGAAATACTCAGTTTGCCTCCTGAGGCAACGGAGGTAGATGTATATGGAGGACTTTAATGCTAGCACTATACTCAATTGCAGCTTGTTCCATGTTATAATTTAGATCTTTAGTGGAGTGGAGGTAGACACATGTTCAAACTCTAATAATGAAAAAATGGAAGGGTAAAGTGTTAGTATTTTATGGGTCCAAGTTTCAAAACTCTGATTCTGTGGGAAGTTTCCCTTTGAACCACCCAGGTTGCAAATTTACTTACTGAAGGAATGAATTATAATTAGAATGGAGAGAGTGTAGGTTTATGAATTGAAACTGAGTATTTTAATCTTCTATGAGTGGGAATTTGTTATAGGTTATTTGACCAATTATATACACACTACTTTCTTTGCAGATAGCCATTGTAATTGCACCATCAGGAACAGTAGCCTCAAAGCACAAGGGCAAACCATGCAGGCTATTAGTCCAGATGTAGTGACAGACCCCGACGGTTGCTCATTGCAGAAATCCAAATGAAAGAGACAAATCCTTTGGCAAACTCATCATAAATGAAAAGCCAATTTAAATACTGGATTAAGCCTGATGGATCATTTGGCACTAGGTATTGTCTCCTTCTGAACGTGTCACTTTTAGACTAAGGCAAAATAAGAGGTGAATGACAGGTCTCAAGAAAATTACGTCCTCGTTCTCAATGTTATGATGAGATTGTTTTGGGTTTCTGTGTCTAAAGTGGGAAAAATGCAGCAAGGCAGATTGTTATTTTTTTTTTACATGAATGTATTTCTTCCCACTGAAGTGACTTTGGAAGGTCTTAAATATTGTCAAAAATGGATTTCAAGGAAATGTGGTGGGGGAAGAGGAGTTGAGATGGATTTTAAAAGATTCTGAAGATTTTAAACATTGTCTCTGGAGGCAACCTAGCACATACAGGGATCTTCTTCCCAGTTCTTATATAGGAGCTCATTAAAAGTAATGATAGAAGTGATATAATTATTTTCATTTAATCAAAGTTGTATTACTAGAAATAATAACAGCCTGGTAACATCTTCAGAATGAGGAGTCACTAGATGACAGTCCCTTTGCTCCATTGATATCCATACGATGTTAAGAGAATGCAAGGAAGGGCCCCAACATGGTGGTTGAACTCCTGGGGGTAAAGCTGTAAGAGGACATTGATGAGAGACTCAGTAGACTGGCAACCACAGATGATTTGGTAGCTAAGTGGTGTTGTGTTTTTTTGGGGAAAAACATTAAGTTCAGTTTGGGATGTGCCGAGTTCAAGATATCTCCCATACACCCAGTTTAAAAACTCCAGTAGTCAATTGGTGATGCAGAAGAGAAACTCAGGAGAGAGATTGGTGCTGCATATGTAGAACTGGGAGTCATCTGCATAAAAATGATAGTTAAACCCATGGGAACTGAGGAATTTAACAAGTGCACTGAACAAGTGGCCCAGGACTGAACCTTGGGGAATACTCATAGCTGGGATCTGTGGTGTAGATGATGGGCCAGAAAAGGAAATTGAGGAGCGGTTAGCTAAGTAGGGGGTAAACCAGGGTACAATGTTATGGAAACCCAAAGAGGAGATTGCTCAACAGTGTTTCATGCAGCAGGGAAGTCGAAGATGCTTATGCAGTACATGTTGCTTTCTTTGAGGGAATGTAAGCGTGTTGAGACCAGGGATTACTATTATCATTTAAAAAAAATATTTCTGTAGAACTTAGTAAAATACCTGGCTTGTGATAAGAACTTAAAAAATAATCATCTATGTCTGTGCAGCACACTGGATTAGGAATAACGCATACAGACACAGTCCCTTTATTCAAGGGGCTTATGATTTACTGAAGAGACAGAAACCATTCATAACATTTCTTTTCTTTTTTTGATGATAAAACATTGATTTCATCAGTGTAAGCAGTTCTTTGTAAGGAGTTCTCCTCCAGATGTGGTAATTTAAAATCTTAGAGATTTGCCTGGAGTCCTGCTGGTTTAAATAATTCCTGCATGATCCCAGAGTCAGTATAGAAGGCAGAATTAGAACCTGTGTCTTACAGACTCTGAAGTCTGCTCTCTAGCCATTAAGCCATGATGACTTTTATGTGTGTAACAATACAGAGTAGCAAATTTCCCCAAAGCATAGAGTAAGTGTTTTGGACAAACCATAAACGCTATAGATGACAAAAAGCTAAACCAGCTCTCTTCCCACAAGCATCTGCCCAAGCTGCCAGAAATTTCAGAAGCTGCTATTGAAAACTGCTTTTCCCAGACCCTCTACATGGGAAAGGAGTTAGGCTACCGCCACTGAAATCATTAAACTGTGCTTGTTTCTCCCCAGGACACATCATTGCCAGTTAGGGGTGGTAAAGTGGGCTTGGAATAATTGGCCACTGAAATGCACAGATCACACAAACACCTCTCCCTAGCAATGGCAGTCAGACTGACCCAACCAACCTTGTTTCTAGAGGAGCTAGCAAGAAGACATGCGATCTGGGCTGAGGATCATTTTCTTTGCTTTGGGTAAGAAAGGCTAATGAGAAATATGGAATCAAGAAGTAAAGAGCCAGAAGGAGGAAGAGTGAAGGGCAAAAAGAATACATATTTAAGAAATTTCTGGAAGACAAAGAATTTCTTTTATTGCAAAATCTGGCTGATAGTGCAAGATATTGAGTCATGGGTGAAGAGGAAGGGTAAATACTTTTTTGACTTAGAAAAAAACTGGAGGCAATGGCAACTGGCTATACATACCATTTGTCTTTCATCCTCACCTGTAATTTCATGGACATGGAGAGTTTCAGCTGGGGAAATGTCAATGCATTTTTCACTGCTGAGAACTCAATGAGGATAGATCAGCAGTTTAAAGACTCAGAGTTGCCAGGGACCTCTGAAGGAGTAAGTGACTTATCCAAGGTCACATAGCCAGCAGGTATAAAGAGAGGTCTTGGACATAGGTCATCTTGACCCTGCAGTGGAATCTTCATCTATTATGACATGCTGCCTCTCCATACAAGAACACAGAAAGTTAGAATAGAGGATAAGGAGAGGGATACAGCCTGGACATATATAGAGAACTCTAGTATAAAAAGATCCTCTACCATTTCAGGTCTCTGCAATGTACAGTCTTAGCAAGTTGCCTGGAGCTCTGAGAAGTTGTGACTTGTCTAGTTGTTTGTCAGAGGTGAGACTTGAACCCAGCTTCTTCCTAGCTTCAAAGCTAGATCCTTATCCAGTATGCCTTTGAAAAAGAGGATGTAGCCTAATGAAGGAAAATCACCCTCTTGGGTCCTTTATAAAGATTTAAAGCAGCCCTTGACCCTGAATTTGGTTATGTGATGCTGTTAAGATTGAAAACCACTGGAGAAGCAGATGGACAATCAGTTCAGACACCTCATCCCCATAACTCAGAGAGCCAGACACATATAAATAAGACAGATGTGACTGAAAGGTTAAATTACACCCTCCCTGGGAAATGATAAGTGATAGCAAATTCCCCAGAAGAACAGCCGGACTTGAGAAAACTCTGGAACATTCAAAGTGTGAGGGGGACTAACAGGATTTATATGTACCGATAGGAACAGGCCAATCAGGATCCAGGGATAACACCACATTCAATCAAGGGAAATTAAATTCTAACAGGATTAAAGGAGTCAGCAGCTAATACATATGAGCAAAATACTCCCCAAGCAAGCATGCACACTGAAACCCTATCATCTGCTGGAGAAACTACTAAGGACATGACACAATGCATTAAGGAAGGAGGGCGCCTCAAACAGAAGCTGAAATTTTAGCTTTTCTTTCTGCTATGGCAAACACAGATTAGGTTTGAATCTTCTGAGATTTATTGTCCTGTCTTCTTGCAATGAATGTAAAAATGTACATTAATAGAACACCAGGGCTCCCACCTAAATAAACCCAAATTCTATATGGAGCCTGTGCTATGAATATGAAAAATAAAATATTAAATGAGAAAGAAAACCCTGAGAAAGGCAAGGAAGTCCTGAATAAGTGGTTATAGCTGTCTTAACCCAGACAATCCAGTTCTTCCCTGAGTAATAGGGCAGTCCCCATCAGACTTTCTCTGTACCTCTTTTTTGTAATCTTCTGAGAATTCAAATGAGATCCTCACAGCTTATGCAAATAAGAGATCAACAATACCCACACTGCGGCTGGGAGGGACCTGACCTTTACTGAAAGCTGTCCATATTCCAAAGAAGGAGGCCAGAGTTCGTTTGTGGGCATTATTACATCATTATCTTGCTTCCTCCAGAGTTCTGAGCTAGACAAAGGACTTCTGTTCTTCCAGGGAATGCTCTTTGCCCTATGTTAGGGAACCTGGGGCCCGACACTGTAATTAAAAACCCCAACCATTCAAACAGGGTGCCAGAGATTTAGTAAAGGGCCCAGGATAAAAAACAAGGTTCCCTTAGATCACCATGCCTCACCTTCAAATAGTAAGTCTTTATGAAAGGTGGTTAATTCTCAACAGAGGACATCAGTTATTATTATATAGTATCATTACCACTTATTAGTGTCTTTAACCCAATGGTGGTTGAATTGCTATCTGGTTGCCAAGAATATATGGTTTAGGAAACAGTTTTAGGATATTAGCCTCTGCAATGACAGCTTTGCTTTCCTCATTCCTTCAGTACTTGTCAGAATGCTATAATTTTGACAGGTGATCTGATTTAACACAAAGAAAATCTCCTTTGCCTTCTATTCTGGAAATAGCCCTCCAGGAATCTATAAGATCTTGTCGGGCCAACATCCTTTCTCAGATCTCTGCCATCTCTCTACAAGGATAATAGAGCAGAAGCTACAATAGAACTCCCCAAATGAGCCTTTGACAATTTTGGATTCTGATTGGATTAAGTCCTTCCACTCATTTACAACAAATTCAACTTGGGAATTATCAGCTATGGTGTAACATCCCAATGCCCCACAAATAGCTCTAGGAAACTGCCAATTGACATATGCCTAGATGCTTTAGACTTTGCATGGGCACAAACACATGTACATGTGTACAAACACACAAACAACACACACACACACACACACACACACACACACACACACACACACACACACATTTCTAGCAACCATTACCAGCTCTTCAGAATTACCGTAGCACCTTGTTTGGTTCTTATTACACCTACATACACTCATTTGTACTGCAATTATTAGTACCTTTGTTTTATCTTTCCTACAACTTGGTTCAGAGCCAGTGGAATGGAGTGTAAAGTACTATGGATAAGGAAGCAGCAGAGGTCTGAGTTTAATTCCAGGCTCTGATGTTTACTAGCTGGGTGACTTTGGGCAAATTATTGAGCCTCTCTGAGCCCCAGTTTCCTCTTTTGTAAAGTAGGATTAATTCTTGTACTTTATAGAGCTATTGTGAGGAATGTGCTCCATAAACCTTGAATCCTTGCATAAATGTGAATGATTATCACTGTACTACAAATCTCTGGAGGACCAGAGACCTAGCTTGTTCTTTGTATCTTCTGCAGCCCTGGCATTGGACTTTATTTGTAGTAAGTGTCAAGTAAGTACCATTGGTTGAATGAATGAAGGAGTCCTCTCACTGGATGAAGAGATTCACTCTTTCTAAATGGTCTTTAGGTAATCTTTCTTACATTCACCTTTGAATGGCTCCAGAGGTCCTTTTGGCAAACAGAGAAGAGCTCACTTATTCATTTTCATTCATTCTATAAATATTTGTCAACATCTGCTATGAGCAAGTGGTCAGGTGACACTCATTATCAACAATAAAATACGGATAAGTCCCTACTTTGTACAAATCAGTGTTCAAGGTGATTTTTTTTTAAGTCCTAGTCTACAAAGATCTAAGGGGAGGGAACTATAATAATTGCGGCAGGAGATCAGAAAAAAAATGCCCTGAAGAGATTTGAGCAAAGCTTTGAAGGATGCTAAAGATTCTGATGAGAGGCAAAGGTCAGAAGGGAGTGAGATTACAAACTCTTAGAGAAAATAAGTGGTTCACAAATAACTATAATACATAGCATAACTTCTGTAATTCAGAATGGGCTTAATGTGATAAAAACAATTATAAAGAGCTATTTCTATTTAGAAGAGGAATTTCTAATGAAGAGGATGAGGAAAAAGCTTCCTAGAGAAGGCCTTTTTTGAGTTGGGTCTTCCATGATGAATAGGTCAAGTGATAGGAGAGGGCAGAGAGAATTAGGGGGATAGTGACCGTTTGACTTGAGCACAGGAATAGGAAAGCAGTAAGAAATAAGGCCTTAAAGATAGGATTGAGCCAGGGTGTAGAGAGTCTTGAATACAAGCCTAAGGGTTTAGATTTTATCATAGGCAACATGGAGCCATTGGAATTTTGAACTTAAGAGTAACATTATAAAGATGAATATGATTACAGTAGGAAGTAGAACTTGGCAGGTCCTGGAAAAAGTCTCCTGGATTAAGACAAAGACTCTCTCTTTTCTTCCCTCTGCTGTTTCCAACATATAGAACAGTGAAGATGAGTGCATGCACCTGTACCCAGTGCAGAAATGCTCTCTGAGCAACAGGATCATTGTGGTCAAGGACTACAACCATCCAGAGAATGTTGCTGAGGTGGATGAGGTGACAGTTAAGTTCAAAGATCACTTTAAAATGCATGCCTTTTGTGGAATAATTCATTGAATGAAAGATTCTAATGACTCTGTTCTCTTCCATGTGCAGCCTGCTTTAAAAAAAAAAGAGGGAGTTTTTTTTCAAAGAACTTCCAAATGTGTGGAAGAAATCTGATAGAATATTTATCATAATAAATCAGAGGACAAAAAAATCTCTATGAACATTTAGAAAGCCTGCGTCCTTTTCTCGTGTGTTGTGAGTTCCTTTTCATTGTAGACAACCCAATTTATAGTCTTGTTGGATAGACTTGCTTCCATGCTTGGGTAGACCTCCTTACTACATTCCTCTGCTGGCAATTCTTGATTCAAGGCCAATTTTAATAACCATTGGGTTGACCTTTGGCACATTGAGCTTCTGTGTCTGCATTCAAACACCTGCTTCTGTGTGAGGGGTTAGAAAATTAAGGGACCACACACTCCCCACATGAGAATCATATTCAAAAGGAACTCACAATCTAAAACAAACAAACAAACAAACAAAAATATGGATCCTTGATATGATGAAAATAGGTGATCCTTACAACAGTAGAGTCAACAACACAGCTATACCTCCTCCTGCTATAAACTAAGCTATGTCTTTTCAAGTTAGAGCAAGGCCTAATTTTATGTCATGGAGTTCTTTGCTGGGCAGCTAGGTTGGTGCAGTGGATAGAGCATCAGGAAGACTCATCTTCATGAGTTCAAATCTAGCCTCAGATACTTACTAGTTGTATGACCCTGTGCATATCTCTTAACCCTGTTTGCCTCAGTTTTTCACATCTATAAAATGAGCTGGAGAAAGAAATAGCAAATGACTCCAATATCTCTGTCAAGAAATTGCCAAAGGAGGTCACAGAAAATCACACAGAACTGAAAAATGGCTTAACCATAGTCCATTGGCGGTCTGGTGAAGCTCGTGAACCTCTCTTCGGAATAATCTTTATAATTCATAATCAAAGGAAATGCTAAATTTCAGTTAGATGTTACTTAAAATAAAGATGTACCTTTTTTTTTTTAACATTCAAGTTGAAAGACTTTCTGAACTCCAAGTATGAACTCCGGTGGGGATCTCTAAACTCTAGCCTGAGGTTGCTGCTCTAGATTTAAAAAAAAATACTGCATAAGAATGCAGTGTAGCACCAAGGGTATCCTTCTGTTATGCCTTATCTCACTACATCTCCTTTTTCAAACACATTTCCTTGATAAAAAACATTTTTGTCATGTCTTATTCATGAGTCATTGTTGGTAATATGCCACAGCCTGCTTACACCCATAGACACGAATAAACATGATATAGAAGGGTCCCATTTACAGTTGTAATAGAAATTCCCCATCTGCTCTTTTAACTTTTATGCTCACATATAGTTTGTGTGTTTTTGGAGAGGAGGAAGGCACCATCTCAACCTCCAAGGATCTTTGCTGCGAAGTCAGCCATTTAGTAGCAAGTTATTTAGTAGTAGTCAGAAACACAGAGCATGCTTTCTAAGGCTACATCTACACACACACACACACACATACACACACACACACACACATTCTCCTTTTAAAAATCTGATTAACTTCAAACACACATTTGCTTTAGAAAACAATTGATTATTAACTGGGCGTTTGAATTAAATAAGTGTTCTTTTGTTTTGATTTTTCCCCTTCTCAAATTGGTTTTTATTTGTGGCTATTTGAGGTAGCTTGGCATGGAGAGAATGGGAAAAGTATTCATTAAGGGCTTACTGTGTGCCAGGCACTGTGCTAAATGCTTTACAAATGTCTCTTTTAATCCTCATTAACCCCATGAGGTATTTGAAAATAATTTTTTTTGTTACATTTTAAGTTCCAAACTGTCTCCCTCCCTCCCCACTCCACACTAGAGAGAGCCATCATTTCACATACATATATACACACACGTGTGTGTAAAACATATATGTATATATATGTTTGTAAAACCATACTGTGCATACTTCTATTACCAGTTCTTTCTCTGGAGGTGAGAGCATCTTTTTTCATAGGTCCTTTGTAGATGATTTGGATATTTATAATACTAAGAATTTCCTTTTAATATATAACATATTCTCTTCTCATACTCAGAAGTCACTTACATTATTAGCCCTATTTTACTGTTGAGGAAACTGAGGCAAAGGACAAGCTATTCACCCAGAGTCACAGAACTAGTGTCTGAGGTCAGATTTGAACTCAGGTCTTACAGCCCCAAGAGCTCTATCCACTGTGCCACTTAGCTGCCTAATAAAAGACAGACTGACTTGAACTCACAAAGATATAACTTTGCTTGGACCTCTGGCACTTAAATTGTGTGTGTTCATGGACAAGTCATCTAACCTCTCTGAGTCTCAGTTTCCATACCTGAGAAATGGGGCTAACACCTATAGTGCTTACTTCACAGGTTTGTTAGAAGCATAAATAAAATAACATACATACAGTGCTTTGAAATGTAAAAGGGTAACAAAAGCATCAGGTAGTTTTATTGTATCATGATGGAACATAAGGCTGTCATGTGGTTGGAAGTTATGACTTATTTGGCATCATGTCAGCCTAACCAACAAAAGACACTCCCTTCACCCCCTTCATCTAAAAGGAAATTTTTTAAAAGTCCTACTGACTTGAAATATAGGGACAGCCATTCAGTACACACACACACACACACACACACACACACACACACACACACACACACTCGATGTAACCAACATGCTAATGTGATAAATTATGTCTCTAATTTTAAACTCTTATTTCATATCAGCCACTTTCCTAAGATCATAAGGGTCAATTCAAGATGGATGAGAAGCATCTGTAGAATTTGGGGCATATCCTACACATAATATGTTTTCCATCCTCAAGTCATTGTGCGTGAAACTAGGGGCAATTACTTTTCAAGTGGACGTACTGTAGCTGACTTGCAAGGTGTTGCCATCCCTGTATCTCATCCAAATTCCTGGAGACATGCCAGAGGGTCACATGCCAGTGGTTTTTATTTAAATAAATAATTGAAATGATTTTTCCTTGTAATTCAGGGGAGTGCAAAATTGGGTTCTAACTGAGGGGCTCTCCTTGCTCTGTCAACAAGAAAAAGCATTTATTTGAAGATTTCAGATGAGAGTGCTAAGATTTGCTGAGCATGAAAAAACTGGATTCTTGATAAATTAAGTATGTGTAACACCCTCAATTTTATTGGCAGTCAAAATGAGTCTTGTTAATTTGCCTGGCTGGCTCTCTCATCCTTTTCATGAAAGCTTTCCCTTTTCTGGCTAAGGTTTGAGCTACCCATAGCCACTGAATTGACCATTCTTCTCTTGATTTAAATAAATTCCAGACATTTTTCTTAAAGGGAAATTTTTGAACAATGCATTTGATTGGACATTCAGTTTATTTAATTTACTAGGGTTGTTTAGCCTAAAGAAAAGAAGACAGGGTAACAAGATAACTGAGTATTTGAAGGACTGTCATGTGGAAGAGGAATTAAAGAATCAAGGATTTATTGAAGGGATCTTAAAGTCTATTGTCCCCTTTTTTCCAAATGAAGAAACTGAGGCACAGAGAGTTGAAGTGTCTTGCCCAAGATCACATAACTAATAGATCTCTGTAGTGAGGTTTCAATCCAGATCCTTCTTACTCAAAATCAAACTCTATCCGTTACTCCAGATAGCCACTCAAGGTAAGAATTAAAAGCAACGGTGAAAGTTCCAAAGAGGGAAGTATAGATTTGAAGGAAGATGGATCATCCTAATAGAGCTGTCTGAAATTGAGAATGCCTGCATTGGGAGATAGTGGGGTTCCCCTTCACCAGAAGTCTTCAAGAAAGCAATGGATGATGTCTAACTGGGATATATTGTAGAACAGATTTTTTCTTCAGGCATGGTTTGAAGAAAATGACTCTTAAAGTCACTTCTAACTGAAATTCTGTGATTTAATCTTAAAGACAACCACCAGTGATTGCCAGGTGTTTTTGTTCATATAGGCATATAAACATATACATATATTTACATTTATATATGAATTTGTCTTCTTTAGCTGTGAAAAGGAAGTGAGTCATTCATAGATTTTCCCTCGTCTCTGTCTTGTGACTAGTTCATCTTTTTTATTGGGTCATCTATTTTCCCAGATGACATTTTATACATAGCATATGGTTTCATTTATAACAATAATGTCAATAATGGTATGATTGAGCTCCAATAGTAGTATGTCTGCTCAACAGTCACTGGAGAGGGTTTTGTCTTGCTTTCAGAGAACTGAGAATGCAGTCAGTGCTTAGGGATGGTCAAAAAAATATGATTCCTATCAACCTCTGGCCCCTTTACCACCAGGATGCAAAGACATACAATGGAGGCACACATATCATCTTTTTCTGTGTTTCCAAAGTTATCAAATAATTCATCCCTAAGTTACTAGCCTCCTGTTAAAGAGCCCTCCAAACTGAGTGAGGTTGGCCCTCAAATTTATGGCCATGATGTCCTTAAAGTCTTTTCAGTCAGGTAAAATCCACCAAAGCTTCTCCCAGAACTTCCATTTAAAGACTTCATCCTGGCCAGTCAAGTCCCATTCCTGTGCAGCCTGCACTCTGGACTTTCTTTACAGTATTTCTGTGCCAAATACCTCTGCCCCCTCCCCTTCTGCTTTTTCAGCTTCCCTTTATGTGCTGTCTTCTTTTAGAATGTAAAGTCCTTAAGGGCAGAGACTGTTTCTTTCTGCATTTATTTATATTTGCAGAGTTTAATACAGGGCCTTGAACATAGTGAGCATCTAGTAAGTGCTTCTTTACTGACTCACTTACATTCTAATGAAATAGAATTCAAGAACCTTTATTTATGATAAAGTGTCAGAGTAAGGCATTAGTGAAGGGTGTATATGTGTATGTATTTATATATATATATATATATCGCATATACATATGTATATATATATACATATACACATGTGTGTAAATACATATGTATCCCCTAAAACATCATTTAATCTCATCTATCTATTAGGAATTCAATATATAATTATTTAATTTTCATCATACACCTGTTCAGCTCTGAGCCCCCAAGTTCGCATTTGCTCTGAAAAAGATCAGATGGCTTCAGCAGAGTGGATGGCAGACAAAAAAGGTATTCTGATCTTGAGGCTTCATTAAGAGAGGCCTAGCTTCCAGGAATGGAGGTGATAGTTTCAATATGTTCCACCCGTGTTGGTCCCCATCTACAACACTTTGTTCAGTGTGGGGCAGGCCTATTTTAAGAAGGACATTAATATTATGCAATGTATCCAGAGAAAAGTAACTAGGAGGTTGAAAAACTTAGGATGTATGATAATCATTTGAAGGAACTAAGCTTGTTTAGCCTAGAAAAGAAAAGATTCTGGGTACATGATAGCTATCTTCAAGTATTTGAAGAGCTGGAGGAGAGATCTGACTTTTTCTGCTCAATCTCAGTGGGCAGAAATGAAAGGTAGATGTCACAAACCAATAAACTCAAGCTGATGGCAGGAAATTCTTTCTAACAATTAAGTTGTCCAAAGTGGAGTGGACTGGCTTAGGAAGAAATGGTTTCTTTGCTCCCTCCCCTTTTAAAAATAAGTTACCACAAATAAGTCATCAAATGTTTACTATGAAGTTAAACTATTTCATAGCATGTATTTGATGTTTCAGAACAAGAAAAACATGTCAGTAATAAGTATCCATGAGTCCCAAGCTTCTGGAGCCTGTTTATTTCATGCAACTGAAACATACCAGCTTGACTTAATCTGTATAAAATATTTTATACAATTATACTTTTTATATACATTTATTTTGTTTTTTGTTTTGTTTTGTTTTTTTAGAGGGGAGAGGATAGGGCAATTGGGGTTAAGTGACTTGCCCAAGGTCATATGGCTAATAAGTGTTAAGTTTCTGAGGCCGGATTTGAACTAAGGTCCTCCTGACTCTAGGGCCAGTGCTCTATTCACTGTGCCACCTAGCTGCCCCTTATATAAATTTCTATATGTCTTTTTTCCTAGGTTCAACCACTCCAAACTTATACATAGGAACCCATCCCAAGGGTAGCGTAAATGCTACAATATTATGAAATCACAAGCACTTAACCAAAAGGCCTCACGGCTATGGCTTTACCAAAATGGAAGCAGACATGCTGACAGCTCTTCCCTCCCAATGATGCTGGGGGGATCCAATGAGGTATTTCTAAAGCAGTTGACAAAGTTAGGAGCACCATATAAGCATTAACTGTTATCCACCATTAGGATGACATCCTGACTGGATGTGTGACCTTGGGTGCCTCAATGAAACATGCTTCCTGCACAGGTGCCCAGGAGTCCAGGGCTGTTGTGGGAATAAAATGACACATTTGTAAAGAGCTTTGCAAATCTTCACATACTATGTGAATGCTAGCTATTGTCATTAAATTTTAAAGGGTAAGCTTGGCTTTTTCACCTTTTTCCCTTCTCTCGTCCCTCCCCTAGGAATAAGTCTGGAGAAGGTGACAAGGTGGCGAGGTGACTAGACTGGGTCCATAGCCTTGGGAATCTTGAGACTCACAAGTCTTCTTTTTAAAGTAGGAAGGCTGCTGGACCTTGGTCTGCAAGGAGAGGAAGGGCCCAAACAGATCTAGGAGGAAGTGCAGGTCCAGAAGAGGCTGAGGTCCTGAAACTCACCTCAGGACCTCTCCCTCCTTTCATGCTTTGAGACAGAGAAGAGATAACCATTTCTTGGGTATATGCTATAGTGCTGGTTGGCTTCACATATGGGCCTTTGAGGCCCCTTCTAACTTTCAAGTCCTATGATTTGTGACTTCAAAGATATTTTTGAACAAATAGCAGCAAATGGGTGTTAACTGCCTTAATATTTCTGTACTGTCTGTCTCACTGAAAATCTTCTTAAAAAGCAATAGCCACTTCCTGAGAGTTAAATTTCAGAGAAATTACTGTTCTTTTTTGATTTCAAAGTTTCTTTTGGGTTTGCTATAGGATCTCAGATAGGAATTGTGAACAAATGGAAACTTAGAAAGTTATGGTCAAAGACAAAAAGTGAACGTAAGTCTTTCTGCCCACAAGCTCAATGTTCTATCCAATCTACCATGGGCAAAGAGCAGGGTTTCTATTTTAGGATAAGCTAATATGAAGTAAGGCCCTTGAGGACAGGCTCTGTTTCTTAATTGTTTTTCATCTTCATAGTCCTGGTGCTTACTTAACACAGTGCCTTACATGTAATAGGAGTTCAATAAACAATTGTTGGATGGGTTTAGGGACTATGTCCTCAAATGAGGCAAACTTCTAATTTGGCTACATCATCAATGTGGTTACTGATATTTCTATTAGACAAAACACAATAAGGGATGTAGTCACGAGGGGGTTGGGCCAGTTCAGGAGTTTTCAACCTCTTTATGTGTGTCAAGGATTCATTTTGAAATCTGGTGAAGCCTATGGAACTTCTCTTAGAATGATGTTTTTTAAAATCATAATTGGAGGAAATGTTAAATGTCAGTTAGAGGTTAGTAAATATAAGATGTATTTTCTCTCACCCAAATTCACCAACACTTTGAAACCTGTTCATGGACCCTGGTCCCCAGAATAAGAACCACTTCTTTTCGGAACTGAAATCCTTTGAATTTAATCATATTCTGGTTGAACCAGTTGTGAAAGTAGCATCAACCAGATGCCTTTCAGTAAAAATAAGACAATTAAAACAAAGAATCATAAATAAGACTAGAATCAGTCTTTAGGCCTGTGGGGGAGAAAAGTGATGACAACAGAATGAGAAAAGTTCATAGCTGGGGGGGAATCAACAAAACCTCCACGTAGGAAGTATCAACTCAGCTGGAATCTTGCTAGAAGAGAAGAATTACAATAGAGAGAATGACGGGAAAAATCAGTTTCAGGTATGAGAAACCACTTGTACAAATACAAGATGGAAGAAGGGAGTAGGCCAAAATCAAGGCAGGATGAGTACTGAAGTATGCAAAAGTCAGCAATGTGAAATGACAATGGGAAGGTTAAATGCAAGACACTGAGCTTTGAATTCAGGCTAAGGACTTTGTATTTTCTATAAACAATAGAGCAACATGGAAAATTTTTGAGTGTAGGCTTGCCCTGGTAAGACCCTTGCCTTAGATGATTTTGTTTATTGGGTGAAGGGTACACTGGAAAGAGAGCAGGTAGAAATTTATTAGCATAATCTGGGTAACAATCACAGAATTGTTGATGGCTATTGAAGCTAAAGTGCTGGCAGAATAAATATGGTAGAAGGTATAAAAGTGAAGAACATTTAAGTGTATAATCATGAATGTGGAGATGAGGAAGAGAGGGAAAGTCAGAGATGTCATCTAGATATTCAGCCTATGTGACTGTGAATATAGTGGTCTGATTGACAAAAATAAGTAGGATCATAACTAGGATTGGGTGACTGGAGCTTTGCCCCAGAGCAGAAAATTAGCCTTGTTGCAGGGAAATCTAAGAAGTCTCCTGTCAATGACTATGCTTCTGAGGGCAACGTATCTCACTAATAGTGCAGTCCAGGTAACAATATGAGACCAGTGACAACATGGTGAAAGTAAAAATGGGAACAGGGTACCATTGGGAGAATAGTTTCATTATCTCAAGAGGTTCCTCAGACAGAGACTGACACCAAAAGAATTCCAACATTGTCAAGATTAGGAGTAGAGAGAGAGACCCAGAGTAGCACAGAAAGCCAGATGTCTGAGTGCCAATAGAGTTCATTGCTAGAGGACAGGGAGCATCGCAGAACCAAGTGGCAGTCTGTGAAGGGTACCCTCTTCCTTAACTATAACCAGCAGGTAGAGAGTAGTCCTTCATCAAGGCAATGAGGAAAAGGGGGAGAACACTTTACTGGAGGAGTACACCTACATGGGGACATCTCTCCTTCCATGAGCCCAGAAACCTTTTCTTTCACCTGAAAGTTTTCCCTTTACTGGCAAACTTTCCTGAGATTCCTTAGCCCAGAGATTGGACAGGAAGATTTGATTAAAAGTATGATGGGCTACTTTATGAGGGGAGAGTGAGGTACTTTAGGAATCTTTAGCTACTGCAGGAACCAGGATGCCCTGGGGGTGAAAATTTGTTTTAAGGCCTTGAAATTCTCAGCTCCTAGCACAGTCAGTACAGTCAGTCAATCATCTTGGGAGAAGGATAGTGAGTGGGAACAGGCAGCATTTTGGCCAGGGCAAGGCTAGGAAGGATCCTACTTATAGCCTCTACCTGACTTTTTGGAAGTGATCCCCCATCAAAGCTAAACCCTCCAAACCTGTTCTAAAAAAAAAAAGTCCTGCAGAGAAGAATCCTAGTGATGAAGGATAAGGCAAGAGAAAACATACCCAAAGACCTGGCTGAAGCCTACCTACTCCTTATATTCAATCCAATTCCCATACCACCAGTGAAGGGCCTCCAAGTCTGATCTTCAGCCCTGTTCCAAGGATGACTTAATCCTGTTTAGCAAGTTCTGCTAAGATAAAGTCATCCAGGAAACTAAAGGAACCTGACCTACTTAACAAACAGGAAGACATCTTCCTTAATCCAGTTCAAATGATTTTCAGGATTCACACCTGCAAACCAAAAGGACTCAGCCTAAGCACAAAAACTCACCAGGCACCATTCCTGAATTTCTAGGAGGCAGGTTAGAAAAGAAAAGGTTGTTTTCCATATTCTCCCCATTTAAACAACTGGAAGGTATGTATGACCCGTCACATGTGGTGTCCAAGATGGTGCTAGAGACAGCTTATATTGGCTTGTGAGAGCTAATTGTACAATTTTCAGTGTAAGCATTTACACTTTGGAAATCAGCAAACTACAAATAACCTGACCGCTTCCTACCTTTCCAGTCTTTTTCTAACTTACTAACTTGTACTTCCTCTGAAACCCAGTGATGCTGACCTCTTTGCTGTACTTTGTGCAAGACACAGCATCACTTGATTTGGAGCACTTTCAATGGCCTTCCCTCATGCCTGGAATTCTCTACCTCCTCATCTCCACCTTCTGGTCTACCTAGCTTCCTTCAAATCCCCACTAAAATACAAGGAGGTAATGAAGGTAGGGGATATATGGGAGAAGTTACAGAGAGAGAAATGACAAGACTTGGAAATTGATTAGATATAGGGATTGAAAGAGAGTAATGGGTCAAAGAAAACACCTAGGTTATGAGACTAGGTGACTGGGAGGATGGTGGTGCCCTTGACAGCAAAATTAGGAAGAGGGGAGGGTTTGGAAGGAAAAATAATCAGTTTAGTCTTGGACATATTTATTTTAAGATGTCTACAGGGCACCCAGTTTGAGGCACTCAGGAGGAAGTTGCAGATGTGAGACTGGAAGTTAAGAGAGAGGCTGGGGCTGGACAAATAGATCTGAGAATCATTTACAAAGAAATAATAAAACAAAAGTCATTACCTTTGTCCTCCTCCCTCCAAAAAAAAAATCCACCACTGACACTTTCTTATTTCTGTTGAAGGTACCATCATCCCTGCAGTCACTCAGTTTCAAAACCCCTGAGTCCTGCGCATCCAATACACTGCCAGATGTTGTTATCTCTATCTTCATAACCCCTCTTACATCAATTCCCTTTTCTCTACTTGTCCCAGCTAGATGATAAAGTAGATAGAGAGCTGGCTCTGGAGTCAGGAAGACTTGAGGTTAAATCTAGACTCACTTATAAGCCATGTGTCCATGAGCAAGTCAGCTTCTGTCTGCCTCAGGTTCATCAACTGGAAAATGAGTATAATAACAGCATCTGTCTTCCAGAGAGGTATCAAATGAGATTATATTTATAAGGCATTTAGCACAGTGCCTGGCACATAGTAGGTGCTTACTAAATGTTTGATTCCTTTTCTCCTCTTCCATTCATACAGCCACCATGCTAGTTTAGGTCCTCATCATCTCTCACCTAGATGATTTTTTTTCCTTTTTAAAATAATTCTTATTTATTTCATTAAATATTTCCCAATTACATGTAAAAAATAATAATTAAAACAAATTTCAGTCCCAAATTGTCTCCCTTCCTTCTTCCCTCCCATGTCTCCCCAGTCCTTGAGAAGGTAAGTACTTTGATGTTTATTATACCTGTGAGGTCATGCCAAACATATTTCCATATTCACCATATTGAAAAAGAAAACACAAACAAAATAAAACAATAAAAACAATGAAGAAAAACATGTGCTCCAATCTGTATTCAGAGATTATCAGTTCTTTCTCTGGAGATAGAAAGAATTTTTCATCATGGATTTTTTGGAATTGTCTTAGATCACTGTCTTGATCAGGATAGCTAAGTCTTTCACAGTTGATCATCCTTAAAATATCGCAATTGCTGTGTACAACATTCTTCTGGTTCTGCTCAATTCTCTTTGCATGGCTTCATATAAGTCTTCCCGGGTTTTTATGAAACCATCCTGCTCATAATTTCTAATAACACAATAGCATTCTATCATAATTGCATATCACAATTTGCTCAACCACTCCTCAATTGATGGACATTCTCATTGATTTCCAATTCTTTGTCACTACAAAAAAGAGATGTGTGTGTATGTGTGTGTGTTTGTATGTGCGTATGTATGTATGTATATACTCATATGTGTATATGTATATACACACACATAGATATATACACATCCATATATGTGGGTGTGTATATGCACAGAGATACATGCATACATAGTTACATGCATGCATGCTTATATACATACATACAAATGTCCTTTTTCCTTTTCTTCCATCTCTTTGGGAAACAGACATAGCAGTGGTATGGCTGGATGCAAGGCTATGCCCAGTTTGATAGCTCTTTCATGTAGTTTCACATTGTTTTCCAGAATGGCTTGACTAGCTCACACGTCCACCATCAGCTCCTTAGTTTCCCAATGTTTCCACATTCCTCTTGGTATTTGTCATTTTCCTTTACTGTCATGCTAACCAATCTGATAGGTATGAGGTGATATCTCAGAGTTGTTTTTATTTCCTTTTCTCTAATCACTAATGATTTAGAATATTTTTTATGTGACTGCAGAGATAGCTTTTATTTCTTCTTCTGAAAACTATCCTATGCATATCTTTTGGCCATTTGTCAACTGGAGAATGAATCCTATTTTTATAAATTTGGCTCATTTACCTATATGTTGGAGAAATGAGGCCTTTATCAGAAAAATTTGCTGCAAAATTTTTCCCAGTTTTCCTATTTTCCTTTTATTTTGACTGCACATAATGGAAATGGGAATGTGAAGATCTTCCCTGACCCTTAATAAGCCTGAGGGAATTTGAAGACCTTCCCTGCTTTAAAGATTTTCTTTAAACCCTAATAGGCTGAATGCAATCACATGGAGCCTGTGGTTGAAGGAGTTTCCTGAAGGGTGAAGCAAAGCCCACAGGAAGCTGGGAGTCAGAGCAGTTAGAACTACAGGGAGGAGAGGACACACCCAAGGAGACAGCTAGGCTGCCAGTATTTTTTTTAAATTTGCATCAATATTCATTAAATAAATTCATAAATAAATATACACATATGAGTATATACATACAATACAATATTCATTAAATAAATTGGTCTGCAGTTTTCTTTCACTGTTTTTGCTATCCCTAGCTTAGGTATATCAGTGTTTGTTTGCCCCCTACTGAAATAGGTAGGCTTGTGAGTGTTTGTTTGTGTGAAGGTTAAAGGATTGTATGGCTCTTTGCTGTGTTATGATGTATTACCTTTTTGTTACTCTGATGGATTCGGCTTTCTGGTTTTCTGGAATCTGAATAAATGTTTTGCTTCTATTTTCTATATGGAGAGTCTGTTATAGTTTGTGATTGCGAACTATGCCAGCATATTCACAGTTGCCATCAGCACTGAGAATATTGTGTTGGCGCTATACTGCATTAGTTTAGTTTGTGCAAAAGCTTTTTAATTTTATGTAATCAAAATTATCTATTTTACTTCCCATAATCTCCTCTACCTCTTATTTCCTTATATCATAAACTCTTCCCTTATCCATAGGTCTGACAAGGACATTTATCCATGCTCCTTAATTTACTTTGATATCTCCCTATATGTCTAAATAGTTTATCTATTTTGACCTTATCTTTGTATGCAGTGTGAGATATTGGTTTATGCCTACTTTCTGCCGAACTGCTGTCCAGTTTTCCCAGAATGTTTTCTCAAGCTGTAGGTTCTTACCCCTAAAGCTTGGATTTGGGGATTTATTAAACACTAGATTACTATGACCATTTACTACCATGTCTTATGTACCTAATCTATTCACTGATCCACCACCAGATTTCTTAGCCAATGTCTGATTGTTTTGATGATTGCCACTTTATAATATAGTTTGAAATCTGGAACTGCTAGGCCACCTTACTTAGCTTTTCTTTCCCATTGATTCTGTTGATATTGAACCTTTTGTTCTGCCAGATGAATTTTGTAATTATTTCTTCTAGCTCTATAAAATAATTTTGTTTGGTAGTTTTATTGCTAGGCACTGAGTAAATAAATTAGTTAGAATTGTCATTTTTATTATATTATCTTTGTCTACCTATGAGCAATTAATATTTCTTCAACTGTTTAGCTCTATCTTTATTTGTGTGAAAAGTGTTTTGTAATTGTGTTCATAGAATTCCTGGGTTTGTCTTGGCAGGCAAACTCCCAAGTATTTTATATTGTCTGCAGTTATTTTAAATGGGATTTTTTTTTTATCTCTTCCTGCTGTACTTTGTTGGTAGTGCATAGAAATGCTGATGAATTATGTGTTTATTTTAGATCCTTCACCTTTGCTTAAGTTGTTAATTGTTCCAACTAGTTTTCAGTTAATTCTCTAGGGTCCTCTAAGTATATCATCATATTATCTATGAAGGGTGGCAGTTTTGTTTCCTCATTGCCTATTCTAAATCCTTCAATTTCATTGTCTTGTCTTATTATTATACCTAATATTCCTAGTACAATATTGAATAGTAGTGGTGATAATGGGCATCCTTGCTTCACTCTTGATCGTATTGGTAAGGCTTCAAGTTTATCCTCATTACAGATAATGTTTGATCTTAGTTTTAGGGAAATACTACTTAGAATCTTAAGAAAGATTTCATTGATATCTATACTTTCTAGTATATTTTTCCAGAGACTTTTCCTGCATCTATTGACATAATGATATAATTTTTGTTGTTATTGTTACTGATATGATCAATTATGTTGATAGTTTTCCTAATATAGAATCAGTCCTTCATTCTTCGTGTAAATCCCACCTGGTCATAGTGTGTGATCCTTGCACTATATTGCTATACTCTCCTAGTTTTATTTTTTTTAAATTTGCATCAATATTCGTTAAAGAAATTGGTCTGTAGTTTTCTTTCACTGTTTTTGCTATCCCTAGTTTAGGTGTTAAAGCCATATTTGCATTATAAAATGAATTTAGTAGGATTCCTTCTTTACCTATTTTTTCAAATAGCTTATTTAATATTGGAATTAATTGTTCGTTAAGTGTTTGGTAGAACTCACTTTTGAATCCTTCTGGTCATTGAGATTCTTTCTTGGGTATCTTACCTGGACTATTGAAACAGTATGTAAATTATGCTCCCTGACTCTAGTCTCTTCCAGCTCCAATTCATCCTCCATACCACTTTTCTAAAGCATAATTATGATTGTGTCACCTCCCTATTCCCTATTTCCCAATGGCTCCATATTACCTATAAGATCCATTATAAATGGCCCCATTTGGCATTTAAATTAATCCTTCATAACTTGTCCCCAACACACCTTTTCGGCCTTACTACATAATCCTCCTTTTTATACATATTATAATTCATCCAAAATAGACTTTTTATTGTTCCTCATATATACATCACTCCATGCCCATCTCCATGCCTTTTACAAATCTACCTCCCATGCCTGTTCAACACAGTCTCTTAACCTCCACCTCTTAAATTTCTTAGCTTCTTTCAAGTCTCAACTCAGGTGCCACTTCAACAAGAATCTTATCCTAATACCCTGCTCCTACTAGCTGCTAGTACCTCAGTCCTTAAATTATCTTGTATCTATTTTGTACATGTGGGAGTCATTTTCTCTTGCTAGGTCATAAGCTCATTGAAGACAGGGACTATTTCACACAGTAGGAGCTAAAATGCTTATTGATTGACTAAGTGATGAGTCCAGGGCTTTTATTAATGATGCCATGAGTAATGTCATTGACAAAAATAAGGAAGTTAGCAAAAGGACAAAGATTTACTGAAAGATAATGATGTCAGGGTTGAGTTAGAGCCACTGGCAAAACTAGTAAGTATCTCACATCAAACAGAGTTGAAAATATGGGACTAGACTTTCAAGAAAGGTTAAGAGTACAAAAGTAGATTAGAAATTCCTCTGCGTCAAAGTGCTAATGAAACCTGTGGATATAGATGAGTTCATTAAGGGTGAGGGGGTATGTATGTAGACAGGAGTTAGAAGAGCACTGACAACAGAACCATAGCAGAGGAGAAAGACAAATCAAAAAAGACTGAAAAGGAATATCCCTGAAGTTAGGAGAACCGAGAAAAATCAAATGTCATGGAAACCTAGAGAGGAGACAACAACTATATCAAAGAGATTTAGGAGGTAAAAAAAAACTAGTAGTCTCAACATGTTGTTGTGTAGTAGGCCTGTAGTAAAGAAAACAATTGGTACAAATTCTGACTCATGATTATTAGGCATCTAGCTGGGAGAATAAGGAAAAATTGACTGTAAATCTGGACTCAGATATTAGCCGTGCAAGCCTGGACAAGTCAGTTGTGTCTGCTTCAGTTTCTTCATCTGTAAAATGGAGATGATAATAATATTAATAATAATAATAATAATAATAATAATAATAATAATAATAATACCTACCTTCCATGGTTGTTGTGAGGATAACATACGATATTTGTAAAACTCTTTGCAAATCTTAAAGCACAACAGAAATGCTAGCTCGCTATTAGGTTTAGGACCCTGTGTAATCCATTCAATCTTTCTGAGTCTCAGTCCCTTCATCTGTAAAAGGGGAGTAATACTACTTGTCTTACCTGACTTACAGGGCTATTGAGTGGAAAGCACTTAAACAAAACCACGAAGCAGTAAATCAATGCTGATTATTTTCAGAAGGATTCCATTTTGAAACTGATACAGCACATGGTCTTTTTGGGGAGTTTAAGGTCAAGAGGAGAACTGGGCAAGTTTGTAGGCAAGAGGAAGAGATGAGGAGAGAAATACAGAGACAGACACAGAGAAAGGAAGAGAATTGATATATCAAGGTCTCAAAGGACGTGACATGGAATGGGATCAAAGACACAGATGGCTTTGGTAGGAAGGGGGTCCAGCCATCCTTGAGGGAAGGAGGAGAACATGGGAGAAAATACAGAGAGGTTTTGAGTCATGGATCAGCTTCTACTTTGCCACTGATCCTGAAGGGCTATGGATCCTTTCCATCTGACTTGCATCTGAAATCTCCTATATGTGTTGTCTCTCCCAGGAGAAATGTGAACTCTTTGAGAGCACAGAACTTGTCTCACTTTGCATCCCCAGCACTTAGCCCAAATGTTTTCATTCATTCATTTATTCATTTCCTAGATAAGGTAAACTGAAGGAGCTTAGATCAGATCATTTTGATTTTTTCACTAAAGTAGGAGGTGAAGGCATTTGGCTAACAAAAGGTTGGAATTGAATTCTTTGTTAAGTTAATTTATTTATTTTTAGTTTTCAACATTTGTTTCCATAGGTTTTAAATTTTCTCTCCTTCTCCTACCTCCCAAGATGGCATGCCAGCTGATACAGGCTGTACATATACATTCCTTTTAAACATACTTTTCCATTAGTCATGTTGTGTAGAAGAATTAGAATAAATGGGAAGAACCATGAGAAAGAAAAAAAAGAAAATAGTCTGCTTCATTCTGCATTTGGACTCCATAGTTCTTTCTCTGGATGTGGATGACATTTCCCATCATGAGTCCTTTAGAATTGTTTGAGGTCCTGAGAAGGGCTAACTATCAAAGTCAGTCATCACACATTATGACTGTTACTGTGCACAATGTTCTCCTCGTTCTGCTCACTTCACTCAGCATCAGTTTATATAAATCTTTCCAGGTTTGGAATTGAAGTCTTGAAGAAAGAGTTGAAAGTTCTGAATGTTCAATATAAAGAATGAGAGAAGTCAATAGGTAACAAATTAAAGAATTGTCAGACACTCCTGAAGGCCTGGTTGAATTTAAATAGCTGGCATTTTCAGTGGACACCTTAACAAAGATATTGGTGCTTGTTCCAGCACAGCAATGTTGTTTGGGAATCAGATTAGAAAGGGCAGATGTTGGGGTTCATCCAGAGTGGGAACATGGGACAAGAGATATAAGAGTAGAGTGAGCTTTGTCTTGTAAGCATACCTATCTTGATCATAGGAAAGCCTTGTTCAGCATATGGAAAATATTGTGAACTCCAAAACAGAAAGCAGATTGTACAACACATGCTATAAAGATTGCTTATTCATTCCAAGAAGAATCACTATATTGACATTTTGCAGTTGCAAGTATGTCTTATGCATCATCAGAGACTGTCAAGTTGGTAAAGTTTTTCTTTCTCGTTCCTCCTTACATATGCCACCCCCACACACCTCCTTTTGTTGCTTCTCCAGGCCCAACGCATGGAATTCCAGGTCCCTGATGCTACTCTGTGGAAGCTGAGCTCCACCCTCCTTCCCAAGTATACCTGAGTGTTATGGGAATCTGAAGATCTTCCCTGCCCCTAGGCCCTTTGTTAAAGTGGCTACGTGACCCTGAGGACCCTTGGATATTTGAAAGTATACTCTGTTCCCTAATAGGCTGAATGTGGTCACGTGGAGCCTGTGGCGCCAGGCTTGTTTTCCAGGAATGCCCGTGCCTTATGGCTTTGTGATTGGGCAGTGGGTCTAGAGGGCTGTGACATTCTCCAAGCCAGGAGAAGGCTATATATACACCCTGATGTGAGGTTTTGGTTTGGGGCTCACTTTGAGAAGAGTTGTGTGATTTGGCCAGACGAGACTCTGGGCAGCCGTTGAGCCCCCCGGCTGTGAAAAGCCCAGATGTTGGTGCTTCCCTCTCTGGTA
>CM053581.1:139460417-139477825 GCA_028627135.1 Pseudochirops cupreus | reverse complement strand
ATTAGCTTCCATTTGCTCCAATCTAATTTTGAAGTAGGTATTCTCTTCAGTGAGTTTTTGAAATTCCTTTTCCATCTGGCAAATTTGGCTTTTTAAGGCATTCTTCTCCTCATTGGCTTTTTGGGCCTCTTTTGCCATTTGAGTTTGTCTATTTTTTAAGGTGTTATTTTCTTCAGTGTATTTTTGGATGTCCTTTAGCAAGCTGTTGATTCACTTTTCCTGATTTTTTTTGCATCATTCTCATTTCTCTTCCCAATTTTTTCTTCACTTCTCTTACTTGATTTTCAAAATCCTTCTTGAGCTCCTCCATGGCCTATCACTGGTTTATGTTCTTCTTGGAGGCTTTTGATAGAGGAGTTCTTTGCTGACCTTTGCTGTCTTCCTCCCACTCCATGTCTTGATCCTTTTTGTCCCCAAAAAAGGATTCTATGGTCTGTTTGTGCTTCCTGTAATTGCTCATATTGCCAGTCAATTACTTGACATTTGAGCTCTTTGCCATGGTAAAACTCTGCTTCCAGAATGGAGAGAGCTATGTCCCAAATTGCTGGGGTTTTCGCAGCTGCTGGAGCTATTAGGAGGGCACCCTCTCTACAATCCCCACAAGCTCTGGATCACTGGCAACACACCCCAGGACCACCACCCAAGACCACTATCCAGATCCAAGCAGGACAAAGCAGAAGCAATTACCCTCTGAATGGGTGCTTGGTCCCCCTAGATTGGCAGGGCAGGAGCTCCTGAGGCAGCTACACCAAAGTGGCTGCACAGGCACAGGGCCTCTGTTGCTTTTTGCCCCAGGAAGAGCCAAACCATGCTCTTCCCTACCCCCATCCCATTCCAACAGAGTTCCACACTGACCTTTTACTTTTTCTTTGGTGTTTATGGGTTGAGAAGTCTAGTAGCCGCCACAGCTGCTAGTGATTGACTCTCCTGAAGTCTGCTCTGGCTGCTGCTGGTCAGAGCTGCCCTGGGGCCAGAACCATGTGACTCAGGTGGGACTGTGCTTGGCTCCCAGCTCAGTGTGATAGACCCTTCTTGTTGGCCTGCCAGGTTGCCTTCAGCAAGAGATTTGTTTCTCTCTTTCAGTTTGTGGGATCTGTAGTTCTAAAGTTTGTTTAAAGTCATTTTTTTACATGTATTAGAAGTGATTGGAGCAGGAGCTCATGCTAAGTTTGTGCTTCTACTCTACCTTCTGGGCTCCACCACCTCAACCTAACTTTCAAAGTCATTTCCCAAATTTTCATTCTGCTGAGTAGGCTATATTTAGGTAAAGGCTAATTACCCCCAAAATCACCAACCAATTCTGAAGTTTAAATATGAAATCTTTTAAAAGTATCAGCTATATAGGAATCAAAGACATTCTCAGTGAGATTATTAGTGGGGAACAAACAGGTCTTTGCAAATTATATTTAACAATGGGCCACAGTCTTTACCATTTCTTAATTAACTGAAAAGATATAGGGAACAAATGATCTGATTGTGTTTGTTGCTTGATTATTAAAAAAATTTGATTCGGTGGGACAACAACAATAACAAAATCTTACAGGCTATTTCACAACAAAGTGTCTCCAATCCATATATCTAAAACACTTAAGATCCCTTAAATGATATTACAAAACAGCTATTCATTGACCTTCTAATAATAAACATCATATGAAGCATAAAACATTTCAATATATGCTTACTAAATGTATTTATTCTTTTGGTACAGGAGATTTATCACTGAGTCCAGGACTAGAAAAGATTTTGTGTGAATGGTAAGGGCTTCCAAATGACCCTGTTTTGGGATGATATTTTGATGCCAGCATCAAGCTTCAGAACATTTGTTAAAGCCCCATGGAAGAAATTTCTAATCACTCAAAGGAGTCTGTGCTATTCATCCACAAGGAAAAGTCAGAGTTGATGAAGAATATTTAATATATTTTAATCAGCATGTATATCTGGGACCAAGGGCATAGTTAGTAAGTTAGGTTAAGGACTGAACAGGAAGAGGAAAGTGTAATGGATTATTTTTGGGAAAATGAGAAACTCCTTTAATGACCCCATTCTTATATAATATCTATTCTTATGTGATGGACCAAAGTCCATCTTTTAATATTTATATTCTAAAGGTATTGATATATGGTAGAAATCACATGGAGTACAACTGCCTCCAACGGATTAAAATGAATGGGACACAAAGATCAGTGAAGAGACTCATAAAAGAATTAAGCAGGTTGCAACACATGTCCAGTAAGGAATGCGGAAAATAACAGTGACAAAATGCATCATTAAGGAATTATATCTTTGAAAGAGAAACTGGGCTGGTCAGATGTCAAGGGTGATAGATGACAGAGGAACCAGTGAATAGCCCTAGTGTACCCTGAAATGTCAAGAAGAATTGAGGAAGGACTTCAACATTTTGTGTATATCCCCTATGGTGAACTTATGAAAGTATGTGGTTAAGAGGGAAAGGTTAAGTGAAAGCATGGATGGGTTTCTATCTGCATTGTTGGAGGGAACCCTCAAATTAATCAGGTCTAGGATACATTTGAGTATCTGAGACTATGTGCCAAACACCATGCTGGGTTCTATGTGGTTCAAACAAAATATATAACAACATCCCTGCTTACAGAGAGCTTATGACATATTTAGAAAGAAACAACTAGAGAACATAAACATCTAGGGACTGTTCATAACTCTCAAGTTACCTTTGTCCCTGTAGGAGACATGAATAATATGGCATTATCCTAACTGTGTATCTGTGTATACTTCTATACCTAGGAAATTTAGCTATACATTTATAGCCTAGCATACTCAATGAAATAATACATTAAAGCACTTTGCAAATCTTAAAGTGCTATGTAAAAGGGTGGTATTATTGTTCTAATGATTATGTTTATTTTAGAAAAAAGTAACATTAACTATGCATGTTTAAAATTCCCTATTTTAAAATAGATACTTGGTTTGTTCTTTTGTAAGGGGCAAGGTGCCATTCCTGTCTCTAAGAGTGAGCTGAAATCTCTTATTTAGTTTCTGAAGACATCCTTTAATCCCTGTATATGTCATTGTTATTACTACTTAATGTTTGTGAAGCTTTCCTGGTTCAGGAGATATTAATTAATTAGGGGCCAATCCTGCAGTCTCCTGTCCTTGACTATGGAAATCAGCCATTGCTCCTGAGCAGCCTTCACAAGGTTGCAAGTACCTATTTGCAAATGCTAGAAGAAAATGTACAAACTAAAAAAAAAAAAATTAAACCTCACCTTCCTAACCTATCTTCAAAAGATGTAATTTCCCACCCACATTTGTAATTAGGATTTGACAAAAAAGAAAACATCCTCTAGCCTCACACCTATATTTAGGGACTGAAATTCCTGATAGTATCCCCTTCAGTTTGGGTATTGATTCAAGATTTCATACACCTATTTATTCTCCTGCTCAATAGAAAAGATTGCTTCCCATAGCAACCCCTGGTATTAGCATTCTGATTTGGAGTTACAAAGCACCTTCTCAAAGTGGCACATCAGTATGTAAAGTGAACTCTAATAGTTGGGGGTTGGGATGAGATTAAATCATCATTTCATGGGAAAAGAAAAACCAAGTATTTTATAATAAAACTCAAAACAAAGACAAGAACCCAAGCTGGAGGTTTATCAATTGTCAAAGGCTCCCTTGTAATTATTTTAATCAACATCCTCCGCTCCCTCCCTGGCAGCTACTCTGCTTTTCTCTGCAGTTTTATAAATGGAGCATGTGTGGAAAATATTTAATGAGAGAACAAGAAGAGGGCCCAAGAGACTTACAATTCTTTATGGTCATCTTGCTTTCGAGATAACTCTTTGATGCCACCAATCAGTGTCTTTTTCCTTTGTCTTTTATTGCAGCAGGATCATAGGATCACAAGTGTTTAATAAATGCTAATATTTATATAACTCTTTAATGTTTGGAAAGTGCTTTATAAATATTATTTCATTTTGTCCTCTCAACAAATCTGAGAGGTAAGTTCATTAGTATCCCCATTTTATGGGTGAAGAAATAGAGGCAGGCAGAAGTTAAGTGATTTATTTACCCAGGGTCATACAGCAAAGTGTCTGAAGCTGGATTTGAACTTAATTCTTCCTCACTCCAACATATTATTGTTTATACCGCCTTGTTGACTTAGAGCTAGAAGAGAATTTAGTGTTGCTTCAGATTTGTTTCCTCAATAGAACATTCAAATGAAGTAACAACTTCAGAAAGGTTACATGACTTATCCAAAGTCATATGAGTATTAAGTAATAGCAATGGGACCACTGCTAGCAGTTAAGTGAAGCTCCTTTGACTTCCAATGGCCTTTCCTTGGAATCACATCTGTCTCCACATCTAGGGTTCTAATAACAGCATCTCCGTTTCTAATCAGCTATTTCTTGAAGGTGTATTATATTAGACTTTGGCTGCACAACTTACTGTCCTAAACTAATAGAATATAAGCTTCCTAAGGGCCAGGTATGTTTTTGTTTCTGTTTTTACGTTGGATTCTTAACATTTATCCCAGCATCTAACCCTTAATAAATACTTGTTTGGTTTAGTTTACTCATTCTCTACTATGGCTTTCTCCATTATCTTTTGGGTAAAGGAAGGCAATTCTTGCCTTGTCCATTTTGAAACTCCAATGTGATGTGTTATGTTTCTATCATCTGAGAACCAGGAAGAGGCAAATGTTTGGATGTACAGAATAGAATCAAGCACTATTTTATTTAAGGAAAAAATGTTGACTTGTATCCAAACATGGTAAGTCATACTATTTGAAGACCAGTTTTTGAAACTGCAGCCCAACCTGGAGATCAGATATGTGACCTGCTGCTCTGAAACTGTTTTCTGATATTTGTCCTTCCCAAAGATAGCTTATAATTGGCTCCAGGGAATTATTTTTTGCCTTCCATTTGTAATACTGAAGCATGGGCAGCAAAGGAAAAAGGCTGATGAGAAGAGATCAGAAAGGGAAGGTTTGTCTAAGTATAAAGATTGGTTCTGGTAGATATCATAAATGAAAGCAGGCCAAGAGTCAGGTCTAAGGAGTTCAACTAAGGCAAGGAAAAGTGGGTTGGTGCCATAGATAAGAAAGGGGTCAAGTCCAGGGAAACAAGCAAGATTGAATCCATGAAGGTTAACTACTCAAGCATTCAGGCTACTAAGGAGGATTGAAGATTGATTCTTGAGGTTTATCCTGTTTTATATTGCCTCCTTAACCCATAGGTATCAACCATAGGAAGGAGGTGAGAGATTTGAAGATGATTATTGGTCTTCACTAAGATAGAGACAGAAATGCTAGGATAATCTCCTATTTTATCTTGGACACCTGTCTCTTAACAACATCTTGCGCCACCAACCAAAATTTAGATCCATTTCAGGGGGAGTGACTCTGAGGTTTCATCATACAACATTGTATATTTCAAATAGAAAGATAGATAAGTAGGTAGACATGTACTCATATATATATATATGTATGTGTATATATATATATATATATATATATATATATATATGCATATGCATATGTGCACATGGAGGCAATTGGTAACTCAATGGATGGAACTCTGGGCCAGGAGCCAATAAGCCTGAAATTTAAATCTGGCCTCAGACACTTACTAGCTATGTGACTCTTGGCAAGCCACTTAACCTTTGTTTGCCTCAGTTTCTTCAATTCTAAAATGGGGATAAAAATAGCATCTACCTCAAAGGGTTGTTTCTGAGGATCAAGTGAGATAATCATTTCAAGCACTTAGTACAGTGTTGTGCACAGTAGGTGCCATATAAATACTTATTCCTTTCTCTTCCCACTCCTTCCATACATAATCTGTCTTTTCTTAATCTATCTTTCTCTCTATCTATCATCTCTATCTGATGGTCATTAGGCTACAAATTAGTGAGTTACATTTATTGGGCATTTTAATGTTTAGTAAAAGTTGATTTTTTTTGTCCTATTTTACAGATGAGTAACCTGAGGCTCAGAAATGCACAGTGTGACCTAAGATCACCTAGCGCCCAAGTGTCAGAGGGGAATACGAACTCAAACATCCCAACTCCAAGTCCACTATATCATCATGCCTCATTGGAGCACCAAAATATTATCTTCTTCCAAGATAAGCTTCTATCACACTAAAGCAGTGGGGCATAGGGGGGGAAGCATTGGATTTGGAGTCAGGGGAACAGGCTCTATTCTCAACTCAATCACTTATTTCAACAAATCATTGAACCTTTGTGGGCCTCTGTTCTTCATTTGTAAAGTGAGGGGGTTGAACTAGACAACCCTTTAAGAATTAAATCTATAGTCACATGACCTGTTCTTCATTTACATCATACTAGATATTATTCATGATAAAAACAAGGCTTCATCTACACGTATGAATAGGTTCGTGGAATCTGTTAATATGTGACTAGATCTCCTTACAGTTGCCACTGTTACCTGACAGTAAAGAGATGAGGGTAGAGAGCCAGGATACGAGTTAGTAGCCTGACAGTACCTGTATACCCTACTAACATCAGATGCTATGCTATCTTTTGCTAAGATTCCAGGTTGTCTATCTCTCTAACTCCCAACCTTAACAGCATCTACTTCACAGGACTTTTGTGAGGGTCAAAGGAGATGATATGTGTAATGTCTTTTGTAAATGAAAAGTTCCATATACATATTGTTATTAAACATCATCATTGCCACTGTTATTCAGACCCTAAGATCCAGGCTGCTTAACTCACGTGAGTTCTTATGGCTAGAACAACTTACATTGTATACAGGACTACATATACCATTTTCATACTGAGAGAAAGATAGCTATACAGCATTCGAAGAAAAACCAGGGTTTGCCAACACTCTCTGAAGCCATTCTGAAATTGCCTTGAAGTCTGTAGGGGGTTGTGAGTAAGGGAATTTTGAATTCAAAAGGACTTGGGGGTGGGTAAGTGGAAGAAACATTTGGGTGAATGAACAAGTTACATCAGGTCATGGAAGCGAAAGGCACACAATTACCATTCCAAAGGACCAAATGGGCTATTTTAATTGCTCCAATAGAGCAATCATCTTCACAGCTGTCCATGGCTTTTGAAGCCAGATTCTGATTCACTGGTGTTAGGTGGTAGAACTCCAACTATGTGTGACACACAGAAAAATGTCTGAATATAGAATTATAAAATAAGATGACTTGAATGTTACAAGGACAATTTATATCTCAACTAGTCCAACTTCCTCATTTTACAAATTTAGAAACTGAGACCCAGACAGGTGAAGAGAAGGGTAGAGTGGGGTAGATACTGAGTGGTTGGAATATATTGGAGTTGAGATTTCTATGAAATATCCAGTAGGAACTGTCCAATGGGAAGCTGATGATGTGATACTGAAGTTCAGGAGAGAGATTAAGGCTGATATATATATATAGATGTAGGAGTTATTGGGGGGAAAACGTACCCATGGGGGAACTCATGTGATCACCAAGACTGAGAATGTGAGATGGAAAATGAAGAGAACCCAGGGAAGAGTACTGAGGTACACTTATACATAAGAAGAAGGAGGTGTGTGATAATCTAGTAAAGGATACTGAAGAGCAATCAGAAAGTGGGGAGGAAGACAAGGAAAGAGTTACATAAAGAAAGCCAAGAAAAAAAGAAAATATCCAGATGTAGGGAGTGACCAATAGTGTTAAATGCTGCCAGTTGAGGACTATTTTCTCATCTGGCCTTTAAGAGATCCTTGAAAACCTTAGAGAAAGCATTTCAATTGAGTCATGAAACAGGTTAAATTTTAGGATGTTGAGGAATAGAATAAGTAGAGCTGGATTATAGAGTTTTTTTAGGGGGAAATATAGGTCAATAAGTTCCTGTTTTAAATAATTATTCTTATTAATTAGGTACAAGTTATGTCATGTTACCTGTCCAGGACATGGATGTGGGAGGGGGAAAGGTCCAGCACCATTATCTATCCACCAACCCTTCTCTTCTACCATGATCATCCCTGTATGAGCATAGGATTAACCCTAGGCCCCCAACTCTCCCAGGCAGTAGGAGCCAGAGTATACTTGCTGACTAAAACTTAGACTAGGAGGTATGTATTTTTACCCCTATGGTAGATTAAGGCACAGGGATATACAAACAGGAGAGTGTCATTCTAGGCTACTTGTGAAATTCATGTTGTCTCTATTAACCAAATAACTGTCTCTTCTCCTCTCTCCCTTAGAAAGGGCCTTCTCAGATATAGCCTTACTCTGCATCACCAGCCTCTGACCCTTTTAAGAGCATAAGCACAGTCAGTAGTCCTTTAACTCTTCAGTTGTGTGGCAAATATCTACCCTGGGACAACGCCTCACTTTCCAAACCCTAGTAATAACATTAGTTATGGCTCTTCCCACATCTTTCTGACTGCAACTACAAGGCTCAATCTGTTCTAACAGGCAACTTTTCCCTTAAGAGGATCTTTGGTGAAGAAGACAATAATTTAAATTTGTAAGTTTCTTTGCAGTTTTCATCATACATTATTTCATTTGATCTTCATTAAAGCACTGTGAGACAGGCAGAAATTCCAATCTTTTTTTGCAGATTGGGGAACTGAGGCTCATACAGCATGGCTTCTTCAAAGTCATGCAGATAAATTATGGAACTGAGACTGAAAGGCAAATTTTGTCACTGAGCCCAGAGGTCTTTCTCTTATACAATGCTGGTTAGTTCTTTCACTAGGTAATTAAAGGAAATAACAATAATTCAAATATTTTAAGGACCTCTGTTTTTATTTTCCTGAGTACCATTTTGTTTGTCTACACATTAAAGTGGAGTTCACCAAATTTTTATTTTGTTAAATTTCTAACTCGGGAAATACCGAACTAAGAAAATGTCAAAACAGAGATTGGTAGTATGCCATAGTGCAGTGGTTCTCAACCCTCCTAATGCAGCAGTCCTTTAGTATTCATATGTGGGTGTATCAGCATATGGGCGGACCCGCCTGAAGACAGATAGAGGAGTGGTGTCTCAGTTCCTAAGACCATCGGAAATATGTGTTTCCCCATGGTCTTAGATGACCCCTGTTACTCTTGTGAAAGGGCAGTTCAACCCCCAAAGGGGTCGCGACCCACAGGTTGAGAACCACTGCCACAGTGTAAGGAGTGTTGGACCTGGAAATGACAGATGTTGCTCGGAATCATTCCTATGATATTTACTTACCATATAACTATAACCATCCTTTAATTTCTCTGAGCCTTGGTTTCCTCATCTACCAAAGGAATCATAATCTTCAAACCACATACCTTGCAGGATTCTGAGGGATATGTTTGGAAACATTATTGTGTGGGGCAGTTAGATGGTACAGGGAATAGAGCACTGGTCCTGCAGTTAGGAGGACCTAAGTTCAAATTTGGCCTCAGACACCTGATAACTTACTAGCTCCATGACCCTGGGCAAGTCACTTAAGCCTGATTGCCTTGGGAAAAAAAAAAAAAAAGGAAAACACTATTTTGCAAAGATCACTCTAGTAATTATAACCAATTATTAGAAATAGAACATTTTTCCAGGAGATAAATCTCGTCCCAGAACAAACCTTATGTATCTTTTTTTTTCCTTTTCTGTTTTAGATCATGCCATCAAAGTTTCCTCTGCTTTCATTTCGGTCCGTTCAAAAAGCAGACCCAATTAGAAACCATTTTCAGGAATGTGTTAAGCAAAAAAAAATTTTTTTAAAGCAACATAATAATGAATTGATTGCTGGGCTTGGAGTGAGGAGTATCTGGATTAAAATTCTATCTCTAACCCTAGATATCTGATTCTGGGAAAGTCACTAAACCTCTAGGTGCCCCCAGGCATAGCCTGAGACTTATTTACTAAATCTTTGATAGGGAGTTCTTAACTTTTTTTTGATGTCGGGGACTTCTGTGACAGTCTAGTGAAGCCCATAGATCCCTCAATATTCTCAGAATATTGCTTTTAAATGCATAAAAAAAATACATAGGGTTACAAAAGAAATGAATTCTATTGGAATATAGTTCTCAAAAGATTTTTAAAATAACTAGTTCATGGACTCCAGGTTAAGAATCCCTGGCCTAAATAGTTGGGATCTACGTGGGTGAGAGTTCCTTCCCATAACAAGAGATCTTTCTCTTATTTACTGAAGAATTTCCATTAAATTCTAGAAAATATAATTAATTTCAGTAGAACATGTGATATGATCCTGAAGAATACAAGAATGAAAATTAAATGTAGGGGAACATATGAGACAGACCACAAGCTGGGGCAATGAACTTGATCTCTTATATGTGACTTAATGGAATGGGGGCAGATCAATGAAACACCACACACACACACAGAGAAAGATGCTACCTGTCAAAGGAGTACATACGAAATTGTCTAGAGTCAGAAGAAACAGTAGGAGGGAGCTGAACAAAAAGAGGAGCCCTAACCTGGAAGTCAAAGACCTAGGTCCTAGCTTTGGCTATGCTGTGTGACCTCGAACTATTTAATTTAACTTTCTGGGCAAGTAGGTAGCACTCAGTACTAGGTAGTTAAAGCACTCAGACTAGACTCTGAAAGACATATATTCAAATCTGGCTTTGGACACTTATTGTGTGACCCTGAGCAAGTCACTTAACCTCTGTCTGCCTCATTTTCCTCAACTGTAAAATAAGGAAATGAAAGTGTTTAGCACAGTGACTACCTACATACTAGGCACTTAATAAATGCATGGGTTTATTTTTCCTCTTGTTCCCCTTCTTTCCCACATTAGTTTCCTTGTGCAATGATTTTAAAAGGGTAGAGTTTCTAAGATTGGTTCTAACTCTTAAAAAAAAAATTCCTTCTATATATAGCCAATGAACCTCATCTGATCAGTCAGCCCTAAACCTCTACCACTTGGTTTTTCAAACTTTGAAATGTATTGCAGATTAGATTACACCTTCCTATTAGTGATACAGCTATGACAAAATCTCTTTCCTTTTCTCTATAACTGCCAGAAAGCCAACTAAATAATAGTCATTGATTGCCATTTATATGACTTTGGAGAGTAGGGGAAAAAATATGCTGCATTCTCTCACATTACTTTTAAGGCAAGGGAACTTCCTCATGATCTGTTTCAAAATCATTTTTACCACCTGTGATTCTCTTCTCAGAGGGTTATTGCAAGAAGCTTATTTTCTTTAGATAGCTTATATTTTGATCTACCAACTCCCAGAATTTTAGAACTGGAAAGGCTTTTAGAGTTTTCCCAAGCCCCTCATTTTACAGATAAGGAAATTGAAATACAGAAAAAGAATATTCTGAAGGTTTTGTAACTACTTGGTGGTGGAGCCAGGACATGTTCTTTCATTAATTCATTCAACAAACATTTATATAAATGCTTACTAAGTACAATGCACTCTACTAGAGGCTCAGGTGATAGAAAAATAAATGGGACAGGGTCTCTGCCCTACAAAAATTTAAAATGCATTAGGGAAGATGAAATACAAATGCAGATAAATGTAATTTAATGAGAGCATAAGTGCCTAAGAAGAGTATACATAGTACAGTGAAATTAGGTTTAACAAAGACTGATGTTGAGATGACTTTATTCCTAAACTGGAGTGGACTGGTAGATGTCTCTAGTTGTTAGTTACCTTCCTTCCTCAGACTATAAAGAAGTGGTTGGGATGATTTACTGACACTAAAATTCAGTAGAATAGTTAGATAATATGGAAGCTAATACATGGGAATTCATTCCAGAATGTATTATGGGTAAAGTTTGAGGGTCTAGCTGCAGAAAGTGATTAGTTAATTTGAGTGTATGAAAGTGTAATGGCCAGCAAGGAAGTACTTAGCACCTTGTTTCAGCTATTTAATTATTTAGCACCTTTTTTCAGTTCAAGTTTCTTTTGAGTCTTGCCCATGATTATATCAAGTCTTTGTTAAGAAACAGAACTTGTGAACCCCACAGTGGGAGGAACTTGCTGAAGCAAAAGGAAGGGGCAGAACAGGGAGAAACTTATGACTATATATAAGGAGAAGCCCAAACTGAGAAAGATCAGAATTGAGAAGAGAAACTTTGTGGTGGCCAGGAATTCTGTTTGCCTCTTCTGTCTGTGTTGATTTTTGTTTGTAATATGTACAGAATATTGTACAGAAGCCCTGGGCCCTTACTGGAAACCCCAAAAGAGGATTTTCTTGTTGTCTGTTGACAGAAGTACTGGAGGAGGGTTTCAGAGGTCCGGGGACTATACTGATGATTTGTATTGAGTTCTCAGACTTTGTTTCTGGATCTGTGTTGATTTCACAGGCAGAAAGTGAATTGATGGTGGTGCCAGCAATGTGTATGAATGTTATTTTGGCTCTGTTAAACTTTGTCTTCCCAGAAACAAACTGCGCAAGACTTGAGGTGGACTGGACACTGTGAGCTTTGATGTGGAACTGGATGAGGAACTGAACAAGGAGCTGAGAGTTTTCTGCCTGTGAATCCAGGTGAAAATTGGGTAGATTGAGGCAGGAGGTGGACCCAAGGAAGAAGAACCATGGGATTTGAGAGCCAACCTCTAGTCATAATGAAAAGACCTCTCTTTGGGTACTTACTGCTGACTGAGAAGATCATGATTTACTGTGGCCTACGGGTGGGAGAACTTTGTACTCTGTACCTTGCTCCTTAAGGATGATTGAGTTAAGGACCTACTGTCCTGATATCTTTTGCTCAAACTATGTGGCCACTTTGGAGAACACTATGTGGCCACTTTAGTGATAAGTTGTTATAACATTGTGAATGCTGTACTTTGGTCTCTGTGAATGTTTTGCTTTAATTTACTGCTGAATAAATAGAGTTCACTATACTATGTGACCAGAACCTTAGAGCTATTCACAGCAGCAGTCCTCTAGAAAGCTGCTTATGATTGGCCTTACAGAAAGTTTGAAGATTATGTCAGTGCATGGGCCAGTAGGCATGGAATTTGCATCTGTATGTACATCTGGCAACGTGAAGATGTATTTTAAGCTTACATGTGTGAATCCCAAGAATTTTGACTTAGGGAACATGGGGGGGAAAGAAATCAAAGTGCAGAGGCCAGAGCCTCTAGACTGAGTTGGGTCAACATGACTGAGATGTGCTGCATGTTAATACAAGTCCTCATGAAGTGATTATAAATACTGAGAGTTATAATGATAAAGTGTCAGAGAATGTACATTCTGAACTATAGGTTATTCTTGCACAGGAGGGATCATGCCCAGAGACTAGAGAGATCAGGATAGAAAATGGAACTAGAGCTTAGTGAGTGATTGAACTTCAAATCCCTTGTTAGTGATTCCATATAAGACGATAGAGAGATATCTTCTCACTAAAAGAAACAAGAAAGAAAAGTTTTGTTGGAAATATAAAGAAATGCCAGTGATTTATGTGAACTTATTTTAGATCCTGTAATTTTGTCACATAAATTATTTGAATTAATTTTAGTTGATTTTCCAGGGGTTCTGAAAGTCAATCATCATATAATATACAGAAAAGAATAATCTTGGTTCCTTTCAAACTCTGCTTTTTCCTTCATTGACTTTTTATTTTCTTCTTATTATAGCTAACATTTCTAACATTGTATCAAATAGGAGTGGGGATAATGGACATGCTTGCTTTACCATGATATTATGGGAAAGGTCTCTAGTTTATCCCTAGTACATATAATGTTTATTCTGGGCTTCAAATTCATACTGGTCATTATACACTTTTTAAAAATTCTGCTTTTTTTCCTCATTTTTATGAAGAATGAATGGTACATCTTGTAAAAAGTCTTTTCTGTATCTACTTATATAATCATGTGACTTTCTATTGTTTTTAACATGATTTATTTTTTGATAGTTTAAATTTTTTACATTAATGTTCATTGGAGATATTAGTCTAGACTTTTCTTTCTATATTTTGATTCTCTTTGTTTTAGGTATCAAGACCATATTTGCACAATAAAAATAGAATTTGGTAGGCCCCTGGTTCTTCTTCTTTTTCCAACAATTTATTAGTTATTGGAAATGATGGCTCTTTGGATATTTGAAATAATTTCTTCTTGTAAATCCTTCTGGTCTCAGAGGTTATTTTTTCCCACCTTAGGGAGCTAATTTGAGACTTATTTAATCTATTTTTCTGATACTTGGCTATTTAAGTCCTCTATAACTTATTTTGTAATTCTGAGCATTTTATATTAATGTTCATATTCATCCACATAATTTAGGTTTCAATTTTATTGGCATGTCATTGGACAAAACAATGTCTAATAATTTCTTTTATTTCACCTTCATTTCTTGTAAATGTACTTTTTATTTTTATACTAGTAATAAGGTTTTCATCTGTGTTTAATAAAATAAGTAAAAGATTTATCTTTATTGTTTTTGAAGTTCTTTGTTTTATTAATTTGATGTTTTGTTTTGCCTTTTTTGCTTTCAGTTTTGTTGTCAATATCTTTGATTTTTAGAATTTCATTAATTTTATTTTTAATTTATGGACAAAAACGAGCATTTCCATAACACAATACAATTTAAAAAATGTACATGAAACTGCAAATCTAGTATGTACAACTTTCTATTCCTTTCAAATATACAACAAAATTATCATGTAGTTTTTTTCTTTTTCTCTTCTCTCCCCACACACTAGAGATGGCTACCATTAGACCTACAAATAGTTGTGTGTATGTATATGTGCGCATGTGTGTGTACACATATATATGAAATTATTCTAGACATAGCTCTATTTGTCAGTTCTTTCTGTGGATGCAGATAGCATCTTTCTTCATATGTTCTTTATAGTTAATTTGGATATTTATACTAGACAAAATAGCTTATTTTCTAAAAGTTGTTCTTAAAATAATATTGCTGTTACTGTATACAATGTTCTCTTGGTTCGGCTCATTTCATTTTTCATTATTTCATGCAAGTCTTTCCATGTTTTTTTCTGAAACCGTTGAGCTCATCATTTCTTATGGCACAGTAGTATTCCATCACAATCATATACCATAACTTGTTTAGCCATTACCCAATTGATGAATATTCCTGCAATTTCCAGTACTTTGCCACCACAAAGAGAGTTGCTATAAACATTCTAGAACGCATAGATTCTTTTTCATTTTCCTAATCATCTTTCGAAACAGACCAAGCAATAGGCCAAATGGTATAGGTAGTTTAATAACTCTCTAGGCATAATTCCAGATTGCTATTTGAAATGGTTGCATAATTTTACAATTCCACCAACAATGAATGTTTCCCAATTTTACTACACTCTCTCCAACATATGTCACTTTCCCTTTCTATCAATTTAGTCAATCTGGTAGGTATAAAATGATATGGCAAGGTTGTTTAAATCTGCATTTCTCTAATCAATAATGATTTAGAGCATTTTATATGACTATAAATTGTCTTGAGTTCTTCATTGGAAAACTGCCTGCTCATATCCTTTGGTTATCAGTTGGTGAATAATTCATAATCATATAGATTTGAAAAAGTTCTAATTACTATTTGTGAATTTCACTCCACCTTATTTGTACTCACTATTTTCCTTCTTAGTCACTCTTTTTACCCTATCCCTGTTACCATATCTGTTCCTTTCACCCTCTTATTCCTTATTTTACTCACCCCTCTAAAATTTCTTCCCTTATCTTCTCTTCCCACTATCCTAATATTATTCCATATACCATTTCAAAAGTCCTTCTCTCACCCTATCCTCCAGGTTTCTCACCTCTCTAAAAGTTGAGAAGACTTATAAACCTCTTCAGGTGTACATTTTGTTTCCTCTTCAACTCAGCTGAGAGTAAGGTTCCAACATTATCCTCCCTCCACTCCAACCTGTTTCCTCTGCATCAGTTCTTCCTTTCATGCCCTGTTTCTTTTTAAATAATTGCTCTTTGAGAAATGAAAGATAGCATTAAGCATATGGAAAAATACTATAAATCACTATTAATTTGAGAAATGCAAATCAAAACAACTTTGAGGTACCACATCTCACCAGTCAGATTGGCTAAGATCACAAAATTGGAAAATGACAAGTGCTGGAGAGGATGCAGAAAAATTGGAACACTAATGCATTGTTGGTGGAGCTGTGAAGTGATACAACCTTTCTGGAGAGCAATCTGGAACTATAACCAAAGGCCTATAAATAATTGCATACCCTTTGATGCAGCAATACCACTTTTGGGGTTATATTCCAAAGAGATCATAGAAGTGGGAAAAGGACTCATATGTACAAAAATATTTATTTCAGCTCTCTTTGTGGTGGCAAAAAACTGTAAATATAGGGGATGCCCATTCATATACCACAACTTGTTCAGCCATTCTGAACAAGTTGTGGTATATGAATGTAATGGAATACTACTGTGCTATAGGAAATGGGAAGGAGATGGACTTCATAATTACCCGGAGAGGCTTATACAGATTGATGCTAAGTGAGAAGAGCAGAACCAGGAGAAATTTGTACACAATCACAGACACATCATATATATGTGACAACCAACCTTGATAAACTGGGCCCTTCTCAGCAACACACAGCTATAAGACAACTCTACAAGTCTTAGGATGGAAGGAGAGATCTACATTCAGAAAAAGATCTAGAAAGACTAGAGTTTAAATGGAGACTGAAGCAATACATGCTAGCATTCTTTTTCATGTTTGGTTTTGTTTCTTCTTTCTCATTGTTCACTCCATTGGTTACAACCCTTCTATACAACCAGACTATTGTACAATGTGAAAGTATTTGCAGATCCTATACATGATTGCACACCACCATGGAGGGGAGGGAAAGAAGGGGAGAAAATCTGAAACTCAAGGGATTGTGGAACTGAATCTTGTAAACTAAAAGCAAATAAACAAGTCAATGAAAAAAAAATAATTGCTCTTTGCTAACCTTCTTTTTACCCTATCATACACAACTCAGCCACAACCTTTCTTTCAAACTACCTTAGTAATAATAATAGTTTTAAGAAAACTGGTCGAGGGGGCAGAGCCAAGATGGCAGCACAGAAGCAGCAAGGTTTTACAGCTCACACATAGCCACCTCAAATACCCATAAAATATGACTCTAAACAAATTTTAGGGCTCCAAAACTCACACAAAAATACAGAAAAACACATTTCCTGCTGAAGGCAGCTTGGCAAAAAGGGCTCATCACAGCATGCTGGGAGCCAAAACCAGCCCAGCCTGAAACCGCAGCTTGGGTATATATGCATAGGAATACATATGTGAGTGTGTGTATATATGTGTACATAGAGGGCACAGGATCAATTGAATAGGAAAGGGTGATACTTTAAAAGGTGAAATTCTGAGGTGGGAGAGAATTAGAATGAGAGGAGACAGGGAGAGACAGAATGGGGTCTATCTTCTCATACAGAAGAGGCTATGGATAATTGTTACAAAGGAGGGGAAGAACAGGAAGGCAAAAGAGAAAGGGTCAACCTTACTCTCATTGAATTTGGCTTAGGGAAGGAATGACATAAACTCTA
>CM053581.1:139431152-139459917 GCA_028627135.1 Pseudochirops cupreus | reverse complement strand
TATATATATATATATATGTATACATGTATATGTATAGGAGGGTGTATGTGTATATAAATATGTATGTGAGTGTGGGCATATGTATGTTCATGTATATATAGACAGAGGGCACAGGATGAGTTGAATGTGAAGGGATGATATCTAAAAAAATTAAGAGGTGAGAGAGGAATTTATTGGGAGAAGGAGAAAGGGAAAGATAGAATAGGGTAAATTTTCTCATATAAAAGAGGCAAGAGAAAACAGTTACAATGGAGGGGAAGAGCAGGAAGGTGGTAAGGAATGGAACAACATACACACTCAATTGCATATCTTACCTTACAGGAAAATAGGGAGGAAGGGGATAAAAGGGAGGATGATAGAAGGGAGGGCAGATTGAGGGAGAGGGTAGTTAGAAGCAAATATTTTTTTAATAGGGATAGGCTCAAAGGAGAAAAGAGAATAAGTGGGTGCAGGATAGTATGGAGGGAAATATAGCTAGTCTTTCACAATATAATTACTATGGAAATGATTTGGGTAACTACACATGTACAACCTATATTGAATTGCTTATCTTCGCAATGGGGACAGGTAAGGAGGGAAGAAGGAAAACTGGAACTCAAAGTTTTAAAAACAAATGTTTAAAAAATTATTTTTAAATGCAACTGGGAAATAAGATATATAGGCACTGGGGTATAGAAAGCCATCTTGCCCTACTAGAAAGTTAAGGGGGGTGATGGGGAAGGATACAAGAGAAAACAAATTGGGAGAAAGGGTATTCAGTAGGCTTACTATTTTTGGGTGGGGTTGGAGAAAGACGGGAGAAAAAATTGCAGCTTAAAATCTTGTGGAAATGAATGTTAAAAACTAAAACTAAATAAATATTTAAAAATAAAGCAAATTCAAAAAAAAGAAAGTTAGGTTGAGGTCTCTCCCCTTGTATCAGGTAAATTTTTCAAAAATAAAGGCTAAGAATAAAGGACACTAGTTTGATGGGAAGATCTTGCTCTCCTTCTTCCTACCTATAACATGGCAGACCCCAAAACCAAGATTTAAAGAAAACAGAACTGGGGAGGATGCTACCAGTCCTGTAAGTCCCTTCTCTCTTCTTAAGCTGTGTCTCTTCTGGAATCTTCACCTGAACCTGGAGAGGGACAAAGGGAGAGTTTGAGAAGTTACTTGGAGCTGAGAGACTGGAATTATGTGCAAAGGTAGTTGTTACCAGGAACAAGGGCCAAGATACTGGGAATGGGTTTTGTGGACTGATTGGGAACAAGGAAAGTTGGTGTAGATGATATGTTACTGAAACCCCCAGAACTAACTCTCTAAGATGGTAATTATGTTATTTCCCTTCTTACTGTAGGCTCTCTCATTGGAGTCTGAAGCCTTCTCCTTTGGTCAAAGAGAAAGTCTGTTTATCTTTCTTTGTTTACAAATGTATATTTCATTCTTATAAACAGTGTGAACCACAGTCATTTTCTACTCTGAGGGTTCTTAGTGAAAATTAGGTTTGCTCTCAGATCTACGGACAAAGGAAGAATTTATGACCAAACAAGAGATCAAGAATATTATGAAATGCAAAATGGATAATTTTGATTACATTGAGTTGAAAAGTTTTTTTACACAAACAAAGCCAATAAAACCAAGATTAGAAGAGAAACAGAAAGCTGGAAAACATTTTTTTAGCCATTGTCTCTGTTAAAAGCGTTATTTCTAGAATATATGGAGAATTGAGTCAAATCTATAAGAATATAAATCATTTCCAAATTGAGGAATGATCAAAGGATATCAACAGGCAGTTTTCAGTTCACAGGAAGAAATTAAAGCTATCTATAGTCATATGATCAAATGCTCTAAATCACTATTGATTACAGAAATGCAAATCAAAACAATTCTGAGGTACCACATCAAGCCTCTCAGATTTGCTGACATATCAAAACAGGAAAAATGATAAATGTCAGAGGAGATATTGGAAAATTGGAACACTAATGTGTTGCTGGTGGAGTTGTGAACTGATCCAACCATTCTGGAGAGCAATTTGAAACTATGCCCAAGGGGCAATAAAACTATACCCTCTGATCCAGTAATGTGACTTCTAGATCTGTATCCCAGACAGATCATTAAAAAGGGCAAAGGACCTACATGTACAAAAATATTTAGAGCGACTCTTTGTGGTAGAAAACAATTTGAAATTGAGGGGATGCCCATCAGCTGGGGAATGGCTGAACAAGTTGTGTGTGGTATGTGAACGCAATGGAATATTATCGTTCCATAAGAAATGGTGAGTAGACAGACTTTAGAAAAACCTGGAAAGACTTACATGAACTGATGCTGAGTGAAGTGAGCAGAACCAGGAGAACACTGTACAGCGTAACAGTAATATTGTGTAATTACAGACTTTGTTAGACTTAGCTCCTCTGAGCAATGCAATGATCTAAGACAGTTCCAAAAGACTCATGATGGAAAATGCTATCTACTTCCAGAGAAAGAATGGAGTCAGAATGCAGATTGAAGCATACAATTTTCTCTTTCTTTTGTTGATTTTTATTCTTTTTTACTTTCTTATGGATTTTCCCTTTTGTTCTGATTCTTCTTTCACAACATGACTAATGTGGAAATACATTTAATATGATCATATGTGCATATCAGATTATGTGCCATCTTGGGGAAGGGGGCATGGAGGGAGAGGAAAGTTTTAGAACTCAAAATCTTATAAAAGTAAATATTGAAAACTAAAAATAAATTTTTAAAAAAAAAAGAAAAAAATGAGGTTTAGAGATCACTGCTGAGGGTGCAGCATTCCTAGAAAAGAAAGAGAAATAGATTTAATATTGAGGTGTTTTGCTAGACTTTCTCTCCATCTGGGAGCTCCAAACAAAAACAAACATAAAAACTAACATTTTAGATTTTTTCTGTTTGTAAATTTCTCATAGCGGAGAGAGAATATTTATACTAGGCAATGCATCTAGACAATGAGTTAGTAGTAGTATGGGGCAAATAGGAATGGTTGAACATCCTTGCTTACCATACTGTTCCATCATTACTACATAGATAATAGATGGATGAATAGAAATGCAAGTTGTTAATGGTCTCTCAGTTATTTCATTCTGGTATTAATAAAGTTCAAGATTTGTTTTGCCTTTGGTATCATGGCCTCTTTTAGAAATCTAGTGTATCAGTTCCTCAATACCTAGCAAGCATCTACTGTTTGCACAGTCTGTTTTCTTTAGTGCTATTTCTATTTCCTCTATAAATATGCCCAGAACACTGATGTTAGGGTCCAATGTTTGGAGAAAACTGTCATAATGGTTTTTTGCAAATCTTTTCCATTTTTCTTCTGTTTGTAATCACTCTTCCATTTTCATTCTTGAATCTCCTTGGGATGGCTTTGTTTAGTTAGATATCTTTCCAAGCTTTCATTATGCACTATTCTTCTTCACATAATTTTATTAAAATGTTTACATTCCAACTAAGTTTGCCTTTGGAAGCCATCTTTCTCTTTTTGACAAGTAAGTCAGATATTTGTTGACTAACGTGCTTTCTGGACCGCATATGTTTTCTTGTTGTGGCAATTGATATAAATTGATTGTTTATACTTCTGGATAAATTACCAGCTGCTGTGAATGCCATTTGTGTTGTCCATAGGTACATATACAATTTTATTAACTGAATTGGGCTTCCCACATATTTTCATATATATCTTGCCTATTTTGTCTATCAAAACAACCACAGCAACAATGGATTTTTGACTTAAAAGCTCTAAGATAAATTAATTTTTAGCAACTGGAAGGGCATTTTAAGTAATACTTATCTTCTTTGTGGAAAACATCTTGTTGTAAAAGAGTCTTTATTGAAGCATTTTGCTCTGCTAAATCAAAGCATCAGAGGTAGGAGAATTCAAGCACTCTGTAATCATGGCAATGAAGTCACAATAGCCAGTGCTTTAAAAGAAGGTGAGCAATGCCGCCCATCCACCTAAACTCAAGTTTTCTAAGAACCAACAGATGGTTCCTATAAACTGCATGTTATAGCCTCGGTAAACCTATCCATCTCAACTCAACAAAGTCGGTGTAGCTAATTGCTTTCTTGTTTAGTGGTTATGCTGTGAGAATATTTGACAATACAATTTTGTTGTTGTTCAGTTATTCAGTCATGCCTAATTCTATGTGACTCCCATGGACCAAAGATACTTTGACAAAGATACTGGAGTTGTTTGCCACTTCCTTCTTCAGTGTGTGTCTGTGTCCCTATTTTACAGGTGAGGAACTGAAGGATATAGCATTTAAATGACTTGCCCAGGGTCACACAGCTAGTAAATTGTCTAAAGTTGGACTTGAATTCTTCCTGATTCCAGGCCCATTGTTCTTTCCACTGTACCACTCAACTGTGCCCAAGACCATAGGCCCCCCCCCCCAAAAAAAAGCATATTGCCCCTGGAGGTATCCATAATCCTATCCTTTCTTTCCTTGTGATGTGATTGTGTTTTACCCCAGACCAGGCAAGGTTTCTGGTTCATAATAGAATTTTGTCCCTTATGCTATTACAAGAAAAGAGTCCTATTTTGAGGTCCTAATTGTCTAGAGCGCTTGTTGGGATGGGACTGAAAACCTCATGGAAGAGCTCAATGAGATGAGGATGAGAAAACAACTGCTTTGGTATCATAGCGATGCTATCACAACCAGTTTTATAGGAAACTTCATTTTTATTGCTACATCTGTGCCAAACTAGGTATACTCTCTTATCTGATTTAGACAAATTGGCATAGCGAATAGAAAATTGCCCTTGAAGTAGAGAAAAACTGAGTTTGATTGCTACCTGACAAATACTTCTGTGTGACTTCGGGCAGGTCACTTAATCACTCAGTGCCCACAGACAATTTTTAAGCTAAATTGCAGAAAATGTATAGATCTGTATTGGTAGGGGTAATTTCCTGATTTCAGGAATTCTCTATCAGCCTCTATCCCTTCCATATTATTTTATTTTAGTTGGCAAAAGCAATGTGAAGGGTGGGAAATAATTATCCACATCTCTTAGGAGATATAATGGAAATTTATTCTAGTATACTATTTATTCCTGAGCAGGATTGTATTTAAGGTATTCCTTTCATGAATGCCAACCAAGGGGGATATTTATGCCCTTGGACAAATAGTAAAAGTAAGTAGCAAAGGGACCATAACCATAAAACAGTTTTATTTTGGAGATGATCCCCAAGAACAAATCTTGATGGTTGCATTATACTAGGGTCCTACTATAATTAATGCTAATTTTTTATTAGATTAAAACTTAACATGTAACGGAAAGATCTCCAAATTTGGTGTCAGGAGACCTGTATCCTAGTTCTGACTCCCCTAATAGCTAGCTGTATGACTCTAGGTAAGTCACTTCAATACTCTGGGCCATGTGTTCTCTCACTATTAAAAATGGGGTATTACTAGGTCATCTTTAAGGTTTCTTCCAAGCTTGATGGTCACAATGTTCTTACTTAGTTCATATAAGAAATATAACTGCTACTTCTCTTAAGTCTCTGTTTATTAGTTTGTTGACCACCCAATAAGCATTTATTAGCCACCTACTGTGTGCCAAGCTAGGTGCCAGGGATACAAAGGGAATTGAAACAGTTTCTGCCCTCAAGGAGCTTATATTCTTTTGAGGTCATCCTTAACTTTTCATCTCCTAATTATGAGTGTCTCCCAAAGCTCTGTCCTGGGTCTTCTTTTGTGTACACTTTCTCAGTGATCTTGTCTGCTTCTATGGGTTGGATTTTCACCTCTATGCATGCAACTCCCAACTTTATAATTCAAATCCATGAAACTTCTCTCCTACTCTCTTGCCTCATCAACTGTGACTGCTGGGAATCTCACCCTAGATGTCCCTAATAAATCCTTAACACATCCTCAAATTCAATATGTCCAAAATTTATCTTCCTTCCCCCCTCTTAGTCCTGACCCTCCTTTAGATTGTTGTTGTTGTTGTTGTTTTGTTTCTGTTGATGGCACCACCATGCTCCCAGTCACTAAGGCTCAAATTTTGAGAACATCTTTGACTCTTCCTCACCTCCCACACTCAGGCAGTGACCAATCCTGCAGTTTCTATGCCAACAATATTGCTAGCTTCTGTCTCCTTACCTTTGTATTCACTGTTACCATCTTGGCTCATCGCCCCTTGTTTGAGCCAGCATAATAGCTTCCTAACTGATGTATCTCTGCTTTCGGTCTCTTTTCAAATCGATTCCTCAAACCACTGCCAATAAAACTTTTCCTAATACACAATTCTGACCATTTTACTCCCCTGCTCAAAAAATCTTCAGGATTTTCTGTTGCCTCTTGGATAAAATAGAGTCTTCTATGTGGTGTAGTTGGTTTCAGAATTGGTAAGACTTTGGTTCAAGGTCTGCCTCTGACATACTGACTGTGTGACTCTGGGTAAATCATTTAACCTCTGTCTTTTCTGGTAGCATTTAAGCTCCTTGAAGGGAAAGATTATTTTTTCTCTTCTTTTCTTTTTGGCATTGCTATGCATAATTTTTAGGCAGGGGTGATTAATAATGCTGCATGATTTGTTGACTGATAGAATCTCCTTGAGGACAGAATTTTTTTTTTCATTTTTGTATCCCCAGACCATAGAACAGTTCCCTGCATGTAGGAAGAACTTAGTAAATGCTTGTTGAAATGGAGGATAAAATGGAGTGCTCCTGATGATGGAAGCTCCATATTAACATGTGCTTCATATCTCCCCAAATCATGTTGCAGATAATTAATGAAAGACTATTTTCTAGCACATCAGAGTCCTCTGATCACTCTCTTCACATCGCTGCACTCAGGAGAGAAAACAAATGACAGGGTGGTGTATTAAAATTTTAATCCTGTTATCAGCGAAGTATCTGTGATGAAGCTTCTCTCCCAGAGCTTTGTTTTTCACTCTCCCAGCCTGATAAACGTGCCCTTTGGGGAGATGCATCTCACCACAGTGGTTTATCGTTTCTCCTCTGAAATCTGTTGGATAAATCTAACACCTGTGACTGATATGCTGACACTTGAGAGCAAACTCCTCTGACCTTCACAACCCACTGACAGGCACATTTTTCTTGGAGTTAAGCGGTGTGATTGGGTAGGACATAAGGGAAGGTGAAAAGTGATGGTGATCACTGGCCCCAGGATTCTCTCCTCTTTTGAATTTTTAAGTCCTGCTTCCCTCTACAGTGCAACAGGGATAGAGAGGCAAAGAGAAGGAAAAAAGAAGAGTAGTCTAACCACCACTCAATTTCTGTGCCTTATTTCACATTAGATGATCACTTGACTTTCTCTCCTTCAACCACAGCTACCATAAAACCAGGTTAGAAATAGAAAGATGATAGTTCCCAGGTGCCAAGGAAAGGCTGGATGATAATATACACTACTGAGCTCTCCCATCAATGAAATGACATTAATATTTGGGACCTCCATACACCATCAAACCTGTGAATAATATACTAAGTGGTAGTATCCCTGGAGCCTGAAAAAGTTAACACAGTGTTCAGGAGGTGCCTCATTTGCAAACAAGAAATAGTTCAGGCCTTGGGAGAAACAGGCTTATTAAGTTTTAAGTGGCCATCAAAAGGTTATAAATGAAATGGAGTCACTTTGTACCCTGTGTCACCAGTTACCCCACCTCCACTCCCACCCCTAATTAAACTGGGAAGCAGAGTCTTACAATCCACATCACAGCATCCAAATAATTAGCAGCATCTATATTTTCAGGTGCACTTTGGGAAGTTATATAATGTTCCCTGTCTTTTCGAGGCTGGGCCACTGGAGACTGTTAATTCTCTTTGATGGATTTAGGCAGGGAGCATTTCTCGATCTCTGTTTGCGACAACTTCTTGGGGCTCAGCCCCTCCCTACTTGGAATACAGTAAGCCCTGCCCTTTTCCCTTCCTTTTTGAGGTAATAAAAGGTAAAAGTATGTCTAGATGCACAGATGGGATGGAGAGCCTTTGGGTTCCAGGGGTCCTTCTGTTAATATAAACCTATCTATCCTTCATCTCTTTCCTTTCTTCCATTAGTATTTTACAGCCATAGAAACATCTAGATGTAGGAGAAGGGGTTTTGTAGTCCTGAACTCCATGAATCTCATTTACAAGTAAGGAAGCTGAGACCAAGAAAGGTGTTGAAATTTCATCAAGGTTCTATGGCAGAGCTTCTACCAAAGTGCTGGCTCTTGACTCCCAGTTCGTTGCTTTCTTCATCCTATCAAGCTTTGTTTTTCATAGCTCCATGGGATTTTAGAGTTAAATTGTCACTGAGAGAATATTTTGTCCATTCTCTCCTGATGTAGTTGAGGAAATTGAGACCTGGGGAGGTTAAGTTAAGGGACTCACCTAAGGTCATACAACTAGCAGATGTCAAACTGGGATTTAAACATCTTCTGACTCTAAGTGTGATTCTCTTTTCTCAATATCACAGTAAGGACCATTGGAAGCTCCCCTACAGGCTAAAAATGAAGAAGCTCCTAGTAAAATTAAATTTCCAAAGCATTCACTCCCAGCCAAAGTAAAGCTTGAAAGGAGAGCTAAAAACCCTTTTCCTGCTGGAGGGGAATTTGGAGGGGGTTGAATATCAACTACCACCAATTCCCCAGGAGTTCTGCCCCTCTTCTCTGCAACATAAATCAGTCTCTTAGTCAGCACACCAGGTCCAGGCTCCCTGCTTTCCTCACACCATGTTCTGGCCCTGATTGACCCAACTAAGTGCCTTTATTTTGTTTGGGGCCCCAATTCCACCAGAGACTTTGGCCCATGTATATCCTCCCTGACTGCCCCTTCTTATTGTATTTCCCTCAATAAAGCTGGCTTGCTTGACTTTCCCCTGTTTCTGTCTCATGGGACTCCTGCTGCACCTTGGAATCCTGAATCTCAATCTGTATTAAGACAAGCACACAGTGACCTTTTGATGGAAGCTAAGGGTTTGCTGGCAAATAAACCTTTCTTCTGCTTCACCAGCAGCCCTCTTACCATTCTAAGTTCTTAATACTGGCAAGAGCCTTAGGAAGTAAGGATGTAAATACCACTGTCCCCAACCAAGAAATCAACAAACATTTATTAAGTACCTATGTTTCAGGTACTATGCTAGGCACCATTTTACAAAGACAAAAAATGAAACAGTCCTTGCCCTGGAAGAGTTTGCATTTTAGGGAGAAGAGACAATATATACATAATAGAAGATGCTTCTTTGGGGGTGGAAGTGGGGAGGGAAAGAAATAGCAGTTAGAGTGATCCACAAAGGCTGATGCTTAAATTGAAACTTGAAGGAAGGTAGGCTTTCAAAAAGTCAAGTTCGAAGGGATTGATTACATTGGAGGTATGGAGGAACAGATGGTGGAAAAGCATGGTGATTGCGTATGGAGTGTCATGTATGTATGATATGTATGATAAATGTATGATAAATGTATGATAAGTCATGTAAGAAGACCAGTTTGGGTAAAACCTAAGGGGAGGGAAGGAAACCAGCATTTACTGAGTACCCACAGTGTTCCAAATAACATGCTAGACTCTTTTGCACATATTATCTCATTTGATCTTCATAACAACCCTGGGAGGTAGATGTTATTTTTATCTTCATTTTGTTGTTGAGAAAACTGAGGCAGATAGAAATTAAGTGATTGTAAAGCTACTAAGTGTCTGGCATCAGATGTGAACCCAGATCTTCCTGACTCTGGACCTAGCTCTCTTCAACGCACCACCAGCTACAGTGAATGTATAGTATATAATATAGTTGCGTGAAGGGGACAAATTGTAATAAAACTAGAAAGGTAGAATGGAACCAGGTTTTGAAGGGCTTTAAATTCCAAACAGAGGAGTTTTATTTTTGATCCTACAGGTAGTTGAGAGCCACTGAAATTTACTGAGTAGGAGAATAATCTGGTGAGACCTGCATTTTAGGAAAATCACTTTGGCAGCTTTGTGGACTATTTGGTCTCTCTGCCTCAAGATTCTCCTCACTCCAATCCACCTTCCACTCTGATGTCAAGTTAATCTTCCTGAAACATAGGTCTGACCCCGTCAAACCACTCCTCTCCCCATTTGATTAACTTTAGTGTCTCCAGACTGCCTCCAGGATCAAATGTAAAATCCCCTGCTTGGCTTCTAAATCCCTTCATAGCCTGCCCCCTTACTGCCTTTCCAGTCTTCTTCTTACACCTTACTCGCACATCCATATTCTGAAAATCCAGTGACATTGACTTCTTTGCTGTTCTTCAAAATTGACGATCCATCTCCCAACTGAGCATTTTCTGAGGCTTTACGTCTTGCCTGGAATGCCCTCTCTTCTCCTCTCTACCTTCTGATTTCCCCGGCTGCCTTTCAGTGTCACCTAAAGTCTCATCTCATGCAAGAAGCCTTCCTCAGTCCTCAATCTTCGTGCCTTCCCTCAGCTGTTACACCCAATTTACCTGTATTTATCCTATTTGTACAAAGTTTCTTACATGTTTTCTTCCCCATTAGGCAGAGTTCTTTGCGAGAAGGTACTAGTATTTGTTGTTGTTTTATTGTTTTGTTTATTTTCTTAATATCATCAGTGCGTACCACAGTCCCTGGTCCATAAGAGGTGCTCATGAAATGCTAGTTGACTCACTGCAGAATGGGTGGAAATGGGGAGAAGCATGAGGCAAAAAAGAACAATGAGGAGGCCCAGAGCATGTCTAAGTGATCTAGAGAGCATTTATGAATTATCAGTTACAAAAGTCATTGGGATATTTGAAAATGGACACTTGAGTCACCTATCCTTCAACTCCAGTTGACTGCTAGCCTCATAACTGAGGATCATTCAGCAGGAGCAAGAATTAAACAAGGAATAACTCTGAGAACAAGCAGTTCCAGAAGGGATAGAGCAGCAAATTGAAGGACTTCCAAGAAACAGGCTTAGGAAGAGACATAGATAGGTGAGTAATTAGTGTAGAGAAATTGTCTGGCAGTAGGCAATCGTTGAGATTTCAGGCAGTCAGGTGAGCAGAATCAAAGAGGTCCAGCACCATGGAGAGAGAACCCGATTCTAGGTACCAGTTCAGATACAAGACTTTACAAGTCTTTAAAGTAACTGTGGTACCAGAGAGGGAATGATGGTGGGGACTCAGGCATAGGAAACTAAAAGAAGGACCTGATTGCTAATTTAGAATATGCACTCAGGGAGATTCCCACTAGATTGTCTGATTTCCTTAACAAGCTGCTAGTCTTGTGCCTTCTGATTTTAATCTGGTTTGATCAACTGTACCAGATGGCCTCTTAATAACATAGTCAAGCACATTTTGGTAGTATACCCTAGTCTTTCTTGCACTGGGTGTTCAAAGCAAGTGTTTGGTCACCAGGGAACAAGGCAACCAGCTCAGTTACTATTTTAGGGGAATAAAGTCAGAAAGAGACTAACAACAAGGTTACTGATGCTGAGGGAATAACCTACTGCTTATAGCCATCCCCTGTGCCTGAATAGGATTATTGTTCCCAGAGATAATATTATGGATATGTTGGGGCTCAGAAGTCTTAGCCAGGAAAATTAAAGGGAAGCAAGAGCACTGTGCTTGTGAAGATTATTGAGCCATTGTAGCCTAGACACAACATTGCAGTAAATTCTGGAAAACCTCTATACATTCACCTGAAATTTTAACCCACCTTGCCAGTGTTTCCCACACTTAATTCTGATTTAGGAATTATGTATAACCTGGATGTGATTCTTAGCAGCTGGCGGCATTGTCCCAGTATTGTGGGCTGGGTTTGTAATTTATGCTTGAATTTTTATGAAAATGCCACAGACTGGCTGTAAGATGCCAGATACCAAGGGAGCCAACATGAATCTCCTGGAAGAAATGCAAACATCACCAACTCTCATCATTTCTTCTTTCCTTCTTGCCACCCCCAGGCCTAAGCACAAGGGGAGGCAGAGGGTAGGCGGAAGCAGTGATTATAAGGGGAAAGACATCAAAAATGTTTTAAAAATTAACTGAAGAAGAGGAAATTCCTGTAAATGGCTGCTAGTAGAGAATGTGCTGCTGTCCTAGAATCCAGAGGACTATGCTGACCCTGCCATCTTCATCCAAGTCAGAGATTCTCAACCTATTTTTCTATCATGGGACCCTTTGTCTGTCTTGTGAAGCCCATGAATCACTTCTCAGAATATTTTTAAATGCGTGCAGTAACAAAGGAAATGAATTATGTTGAAATAAAATTAACAAAAGACTTTTAGAAAATTCATAGTCCTTTTGAAAGGAATCCATGGACAGTACTCCAGCTTAAGACCCCCTGATCTAGGGTATGTTATAGGTCTCCTATACAACTCAACAGTCAAAGTAGGGACTTCCAAGACTTTCTGTGTCTCTGTCTGGGTGTATGCAAGGGAATCACACTGCTGAATGCTTCTCCTGGATTTTATCCACAAACCCCCATGTACTACTTACCTGAGCTGCCACCTGCATTATAGGTTCATAAATTTCCCCCTCCTGATTTTCCCCTATCCCACAAAAGCCTAGGTGAATTTTTCCTCCCCATTCACCCCTGTGTAAGATGTAAGGCTAGGCTGAAGGTACTCGATATTGCCCCAATCTTTGGCCCTGTCATGCAAAAATCTTTTCCCCTCCTAACTTAAAAAAATATAATTTTTTGCAGTGTTCTAGGGTCTGATGCAATCAGAGAAATGTCATCTGTAAAAAAAAAAAATCTATAGGTCTTCACAATCCAAAGAGAAATTCTCTTCAATGGGGCCTCTGGGCTAGATCTCTTCCATCTCCATGGTGAACATTTTTAGCAAGGATACATCTCCCTGGTTTATGCCTCTCCTGATTTTTATGATCAGAGTCATTGAACAGGGCTATTTCTGTTATGTCTTTCAAGAAAACATTAAATGTCTTTATATATGAATGGGATTCACTTTATTGGAAAAGAGCCTTCAAGGCAGTGTTTTGCTCTGCCTAATCAAACGCTTTTGCATAATTAACAAACAACAGGCACAGTGGGGTCTTAGAGTCTCATCATTCATATAGAAAAGCTTGGTAATCACTCAGAAGAGCATAGACTGACCACTCACATAAGAAAGACCAAGAAGATGAGGAATTTCTGTTGCCCAGATTATGATGCACATTTGGATGTAAAAACCTATAGATCTTATCTATTAGTGTGTAGATCTGAGACAAACAGCACAGATACACATTGAGTTGAACAAGAATAAAAAAGTGGGCTAGATTGCCTTTGAGAAACTGCAAAGCTTCTTTAATAAACCCAAGGTTCCCATGGAAACAAAGGCCCATGTTTTTAATACCAGCATCCTACTGGTATTGCTGTATAGCAGTGAGATATGAAAAATGTCAGTCTCAGAAGAATAGAAAATAAATATTTCACAGAGGGGAGAGGAGGTGTATGTAGCCTACAATATATCCAATGAGGACATTTATCAAAGAAAGGGAGTAATTGATGTCATCAAGGAAATGCATCGTAGGAAGAGAAGATAGCCTGGAAAGAGGGGACAATTCGACAGCAAGAGTTTTCTAGTGATGCCCTCATGATATTTAGCACATTAAGCAAAACGCCTATGATAGATGTGTGGGAAGGCATGAACAAAAGCTTCCTGGAATAAGCAAGTATGGATGGGTTGCAATTTGTGTTATTGAAGGGAACTTCCAGATCAGTGAGATCCCAGATCTGCTTGATTATAATAATGTATCTACTTTAATGAGATCAATAGAATTGAATGAATTTCATAGTTTAAAAAATTTTTTTGTTTCACACTCAGTGATCTAGTGATGTAAAGGTTTGGTTTCAAGTTCAATTTATTTTGTTATTTGGTTGCAATGGCTATTGTAGCCAAAAAAAGATAAGGCACAAAGATACAGTCTGTCAATAAATATGAATGACTTACTCTGTGTCAAACCTTGCGCTAAGTGCTGGAGATACAAAGAAAGGGAATCCAAATGGAAGGATTGTGAATAGAACCAGGGGCAGTCTGGTGCATTTTCTAGATCTGTTTAGAGGAGCTGAAGTGATGAGTTTCCTATATTGCTTCCTATTACTCTGCCATTTTGTTTTGACCTCAGTACTCATTCTTTATTACAATTGTTATTATATTTGTTTCAATGATCAAAAAGTTTCTTTTCTTCCTCCCATCTCAACCCTCCTCTCAATTATGAATGAAATACTGGTAGCAGTTCATACTAGGAACAGAAGTAACATCTCTGACTTTTTCCTGTTTGTACTTGTATTAATAGTAACAACTTCAATCTTTGATTTCTTTGCAGAAATCTTCTAAAACTATTTCTCTATTTGGTAATGGTTAATTTAATTGAAGCTAGATAGTATAATCTATAAATCCACTTAACACATGTAATCTGCAATATGCTAAAAATGAACAAATAAGTGATGGCATCACTCAATCCCTGAAGAGTCTAGAATTCTTGACTAAGAAATAAAAAGGTTAATGAATGAAACAGCAAGAAATTTACAACAGCAAGTAAACATAATATCCTTGTATTTGAAACAGGTGTAAAGACTTAAGATTTTGGGATAAGAATTCATTATTAAGTTAAAAAAAACTGTTGGGAAAACTGGAAAGCAGTATGGCAGAAACTGGGCATGGACCAGTATCTCACACCATCTAGCAAAATAAGGTCAAAATGGATACATAACCTAGATATAAAGAGAGATTTTACAACAAAATTAGAAGAACATGGGATGTATTACTTATCAGACTTATGGATAGGTAAACAATGTGTTAATAAACAAGAGATAGCAAAATTATGTGTAAAGTGGATAATTTCAATTACATTAAATTTAAAAAGGTTTTGTATAAATAAAATAAATATAGCCAATGTTAGAAGAAAAGTAGAAAACTGGGAAAAGTTTATAGACAGTTTATCAGATAAAGGTCTCATACCTAAAATATATTAAGAACTTTGTCAAATCTACAAGAATAAGAGTCATTCCCCAATTGATAAATGGTAGAAAGATATGAACAAACAGTTTTCCAATTAAGAAATTGAAGTAATTTGTAGTCATATAAAAATACTCTAAATCATAATTGATTAAAGAAATGTGGATTAAAGCAACCTTGAGATATCATTTTACTCCTACAAGATCGATTAAAATGATAAAAGGGGAAAGTGACAAAAGCTGGAGAGAATGTGGAAAAATTGGGCCACTAATTCATTGTTGGTGGAAGTATAAAATGATCCAACCATTTTGCAGAGCAATCTGGAGTTATGCTCAGAGAATTATTAAACTACCTATACCTTTGACCTAGAAATACCACTACTTGGTCTATTACAAAGATGATTAGGGAAAAGGGGAAAGTACCTATATGTTCTAGAATATTTATAGCAGCTTTCTTTGTGGTGGTAAAGAACAGAAAATTGCAGGGATGCCCATCAATTTGGAAATAGCTAAACAACTTATGTTATTTGTGATGGAATACTGCTGTCCTATGGGAAAAAATGATGAGTTCAATGATTTTAGGAAAAAAAAATGGAGAGACTTTTATGAAATAATGAGGAATGAAATGAGCAGAACCAAGAGAACACTGTATACAGTGATGGCAATATTGTTTTAAGAATGACTTTGAGCAAATAAATTATTTTGTCTATTGTAAACAACCAAATTAACCATAAAAGACAAATGAAGAAAGACATTGACCACATCCAGAGAAAGAACTGATAATAGAAGTATGTATAGAATTATTTTACACACATACACATATGTGTAGATAGATAGATAGATAGGAAGAAATAAAGAATATGATTCTAGTGGTAACCATCTCGAGGTTGGGAGAGGGAGAAAAAAAGAAATTTATGTGATAATTTCATTGTATATTTAAAAGAAATAGCAAGTTTTGCATAGTAGACTTGCATTTTCATGTACAATCATCTTTTCATTGTACTATGTTAAGAAAATGCTTATTTTATTTCATAAATTAAAAATAAAATAAAAAAGAATCTAGAACTCCTACTATTTCCCTTAGGGTACCTTCATGTGATAAATAAAATGTGACCATTGAAACCAGTGTTAATCTGTATATAAAATATCAGTAAATCTTAATTAATTTACTTTCTCGGTTAAAAAAAATAAATACAGATTGTTCAAAGAAATCTTAGTTTATTTTTAAGCTTTAACTAAACCTTAAAATTGTACTAAAACTTTTGCATCACCCTGTATCAACAGAAGTTACAATATTTTCTTGTACCCCACTGTGGAGACTATTTCCCTAGACCAGAGTTGTCAAATTTAAATAGAATTAAGAGGCCACTGAACCTTATGTAAGGATCGCTTTCAGTGGCGTATTGACTTAGAAAAACATATATCAACATTACTTATGTTCTCTTTATATTCTCATTTATTTGTTGAATGTTTCATAATTTTCTCCTTTGTCTGGACTACACTGGATAATGCTGCAGCCCACAATGCAGATAACCCTGGAGATGTGTTTTACACCTCTGCTCTAGACCACTCAAGGGGCTGGACTTCTTTCTCTCTTCCTGTCTCTATTAGTTCCTGTCCTCCTGCCATTGAAAGAGGGAGTATTTCTCTTCCCTAAGATCTCAGACCTTGGGAGATTTTCCTTTCCTATCTGTGTAGAACAGGGAAAATTTATCCAACCCCCTCTAAATGCCTCTGGGTTACTTTCTCCTAGCTGAATAGGGGGGAAATGGATTTTTCTAGCCCTACCTAAAATTTCAAGAAAATCAATTCCTATTTATTAACAGACCCTAAAACAATAACTCCAGTATAAACTAAGGTCACCTGTACCTAGGCCTGTCATTTCTACCATTCTCGTCTCTGTTAACAAATGTTTTTTTTTAAACATGGCAATGAAGAAATTCCGTAGCAAAAATGATCTTACAAAATAAAATTTTCTTAAATCTAAGGAATAAGTTGAAACATTGATGGATAAGATAGAAGAAATGTCAATGGATACATTAAATTAAGTTATAAATATATTCAACAAGAATTAAACCAACAAAACCACAGAAAAGATGAAAACTCAATTAAGGAAACTGACAAATGATATGTAAGGTCTAAAAACATCAGTGGATGTGGCAAATAATGGGATAAATGAGGCTATATAATGATCAACAGATAGGAAAAATAAAGTTCAAGAACAGGTCAAGAAATTAACAGAAGTTAAAAAGCAACAAAAGGATATACAAGGCAATTTCTTATTGTTGTTTGTCCTTCATTCTTGAAGAGGACTAAGAGAAGATAAAAGATAAAACAAGACATGAGCATTGAAATAATTAGGCTACCAGAAGGCATTAACAAAGAGGGGAAATGTCTAGACTTTGCATTTGAAAATATTTTTAGAGAAAAATTCCCAGGATGTACTAAATGACCAAAACTTTTCTTATGTAGAGAATACACATGATTCTGGCATGGAGGAATCCTAAATAAAATATTCCAAGGCATATAGATGTTAAACTATAAAATTGGAAAGATAAAGATTCTAAAAATGTTAAAAAAGAAAAATAAAATTTTAAAGCAACAATTAGATCTTCACCAGCATTTCCAAAAACACTAAGGAAAACAAAGCAGAACAAAAATATGCAAATCTTAAAAAAAACTTATGACATACAAAATATTCCTGTCATTCAAAAAATGTACTTCAATGACATGCATTATTTAGACAAATTTATCAATAAAAGTCCAAAACAAAAGTGATTTCTGCCATAAATAGAGGTTGAAACTTTAAGCTGACTCAAAGATAATTTATTAATGAAAAGATTAATATACTTAAAACTCATTACTAGGCATAATTACAATAGAAAAATAGAGACAGAAGAATAAGGTATGTAATCTTTTCTAACTGTAATATATGATTAAATTATCTTTTAACTCAACCTGTGTACCAAGATAAGCACAAATGGGCAATAATGAATAAAACATTTATTTACAGAAATCAGGGCTTTAGCACAGATAAGAAAAACTTTTACAATAAAAACATGAATGAGAAGAAAGAAGCTAGCAAACCTAAAAGCAAGACTCCTATCTATTAAAGCTCGGGGCATTATAAGAATTAGTATTCTTAAAAGACAGGAATGTAGCATATTAATTAGTTTTAGTAGGTAAAATAAATGTAGAAGATTAAAATAGATTTCACTTTCTGTGCAACATCTAAGATAAGAAAATAAGGCAAAATATTATTTATAAAATGGATTTCAATAGTCTAAATTCCCTTAATTATAAGAAAATAGAGTAGATATTTTTCTTACAGCCATGAGAGTCAGTAATATCTGGCAGTGGATGAGATAAATATTGTCTGACAGTCTAGCAGCACCAAGGAAGCAAGGAGAGAGGACCCACTCTTGGGGACTAAGTTAGGGCATAGGACTTTACCCTTGTAGAACTCTGATACCAGGCAGGGAATGTCTATGAGGATTTAAGCAGGGAAGGGTGAGTATCAAGGAAGGGAAAGAGACAGTGATTTGCTTGCTACGCACTGATGAATCTAGGTTAAATTTTAAGTGTTATCCTAAAATATATAATGCAACTGTGAACTTCAAACAAAAAATAAAGAATAGCAGTAATGGCATTTGGAAAGAAGTAGAATTTAAAGCATAAAACATCAAAGGCATTGTATAATAGTGAAAGAAAAAATAATAGTAAAAGTTTTGAGAGATGGTGTGAAATGATGAATTGAGAGCTGGAACTCAGAATCACACATTGTATCTCATCATGAACAAGTCTTCTACTTGCCTAATTAAAAATTCCGTCACACTCCCATCTATGTGTAACTTATAATTTCATCACTCTTTTTGCCTCACCCCTTCTAAAGCCATTCTTCACACTCACTGAGACCTCTAATCCCTCCACTTTCAATACTTTCTCAGGTCATTAGCCATGCTATAACTTCTTCTTTATCCATTTCAACTCTATACTGACCTCTGCTCTACAATCCTTTCCCCCTTGTCCTATCATCACTCATCTCTTACCATATGTCGGTCATGGATCACTTGCATCACCTTCCCCCTTCAGTTCTCTTCATGAGCTTTTGAAATCATGGGGAAAGCCTCACAATCATGCTGAGTGGGTATATTAAAAATTCATGTTTTCCAACCTCAACTGGGCTTACGCTACAGCAAAGCAGCCTTTTATTCCTCCCTAATTGATCCCCTATATCACTTACCACAGAAGCTATTCTAAACCTTTCCTTTCTTCCTTATGCTTCCCACATCTCCCTCCTATCCCTCAGCTGAGGACTTTGCCTCTTACTTCACTGAGAAAATGAAGGCTATTCACAATAAACTCTCTCTTGTTCCATTGTCTTCATTTCAAAAACCCTTAACATCTCCCATGCTCTCTTCCTTTCCCCCAATCTTGGAAAAATATTGAGAGAATGAAAGATTGAAGTGTTACTCTTCTCCTAGACAAGAATAATCCTTCTACATGTGCACTTGACCCCATCCTATTCTGCCTTCTCCAGCATATTGTATCCTTAATCATTCTGTATCTCTTTTTTCTTGGATTTTTAACCTCTACCTATATACTGGTTCCTTCCCTACTTTTGTAAAATATTTCCAAGTCTCTCTCATACTTAAAAAAAAAAAGATCGTCATCAGACACTACTATCCCCTCAAGCTATTTGTTCTATATCTCTTTTCCCTTTCTTCCCAATCTCCTGGAAAAAGTTCTCTATCTTTGCTGCCTGTCTCTTGTCACTCTCTCCTCAACCCTTTTTTGCTTGGCTTCTGACCTCATCCCTGAGCTGAAAGTTCTCTCTCCATAGTTATCAATGATTTCTTAATTTCTGAATCTGATGGCATTATCTAAGTCCTCATGCTTCTGGCTCACTCTGCCACATTTGATACCGTTGCCCATCCTCTCCTCTCGTGGTTTTTGTTGTATTACTTTCTCCTAGTTCTCCTTCTATTCATCTAATCTCTTCTTTGCAACATCTTTTGTGGACTCATTGTTTATTTCACAGCCCATAATCGGATTTTCTTCAAGGTCTGTCCTATGCCCTCTTCTCATTCCTTTATACTTTTTGTTGGTAACTTTAAATTGGTTTATTATTTCTTGAAAATTATATATACATACATACATACATTATATAGGCATATATTATACACATTATACCCACCCCACATATGTATTCATATGCATATATAAATACACATATGTATATATAGTGTGCACATATGTGTGCGCTGGCATACGTGCGCATGTGTGTGTATAAGAGACTGGTACTGTCTCATCTTGAGCCAACAAGAAGCTAGAAATTCTTGGCAAATATAACAAGGGAATTATCTGGAGTATGTGTTGAACATTTTGATTATGCACTCCCCTACAAGGAAGAAGCTGGGGACCCTGCTTCCAGAATTATGATGACATGTAATGGAAGTATCTTGGAGAGATTTGAAGCATTTATAAGCATTTTCCAAACAAATTCAATCTGCTAATTCTGTGATAAGGAGGGGTCTCTTTAACAGGCCACATACCTAGAACTGGGATATAATTAAAAGGTGTTAGTCCACTAAGGCCTGTTCCTCATGGTTTGGCTTCTTCCTACTTATAAACTTTCTGGTGATTGAAGAGAGACAATGCAATGAAATTTGGACTATTCCTATCCATAGCCAATATGAGGTTGAGGTTCTTTACTTCAACATTTCTTCTTTCAGTTTAGGTAAAGGATTTTGGAAATGGAAACAACTTTAAAAGTTTCAGAAGATCAGGAAAATAAGTTATCTAAGATTTGGGAGAAGAGCCCGTGCCACAGTTGCAGCCAGCCAATCCAGCTTTAAGTCCCCAAGGAGGGAGAAGTTATACTTGTGGACCTTGCCCATTGGCTGTTGAGGCAAGAATTTATCTTAGTAGTAATGCTGCATTTGGATGTGAGCTTGGTGGGGCCAGTGCTATGAAAAAGTCCATTCTCCCAAGAGAATGAGGTGGTATAGGGGAGAGTGTGCCCCTCAGATATTGAGGGGATGGAATGTCTATACTTCTTACTAAATGTTTGAAATAAGTATTTCTTTGTAAAACTTATCAATACTAATTGGTTGGATGGAACTGAAATCCTAATCACTGGCAATTAACAGTTAGGTATGACAGGTGTGGGGAGCCACACTTTGCATGGGGGCTCAAGTGGATATCATTAGAAAAAGATGTCCAAAATTTCAATAGTAATACTAGAATCCCAAGGAGGAGATGTAGTCTGCCTTACTCTTTAAAAGTGAGGCCATAGCAAATAGTTACATACAGACAGATAGATCAATAGATAGATTTAAATGTCAGTATCAATAGGTACCCATAGCTAGGTGGTACAGTGGATAGAATGTTGGGCCTGAAGTCAGGAAGACTCAACTTCCTGAGTTCAACTCTGGCCTCAGGCACTTACTAGCTGTGTGCTCCAGAGAAAGTCACTTAACCCTATTTCCTTCAGTTTTTTCATCCACAAAATGAGCTAGAAAAGGAAATGGCAAACCACTCTAGGATCTTTGCTAAGAAAACCCCCAGTGGGGTCACAAAGAGTCCGGCATGCCTGAAAATGACTGGACAACAACAATAACAAACGACATCCACAGATAGAGAAATATCTCCCGCCCTAGTCTTGTCCCTCAAACTTCAGTTTTTCCTTGCCATTTGATTATTGGATATTTTGAACTAGATGTCCTGAAAACATCTCAAATTCAGCATGTCCAAAATAAAAGTCATCATCTTTCCCCCCAAGCCCTCCCCACTTCCTAACTTTCCCATTTCTCTTAAAGATGGCACCACCCTTCCAACATCCAAGGTTTATAACCTCAGTATTCACCTTCGCTTTTTCTCCCTCAGCCTACATATCTGGGCAGTTGCTAAATTTTATCATGTCTGTCTCCATGCATCTGTCTCATTCTTTTTACTCATACAACTACCACCTTAGTTCAGCCTTCATCACTTCTTCATCTCCTCGATTATTGAAAACACACACACACACACACACAACAACAACAACCTAACTCTTCTCTTTGCCTTAAGTCTCTCCTCTGGTTCTATCCTTCCTACACACTGCAACCTAAGTGATTGTTTTCTTGAGTGAAGATAGAATGTTGTGTCTCTCTGCCTTGGTCAACTCCAGTGGCTCCATATTCTATATGGACATTACGCATACTCCCTCATTCTGTGATTCAGCCAAATTGACTTTTTTTCCTATTCTTCACGCACAACACTGTCTCCCATCTCTGTGCCTTGCACTGGCTATTGTCGCAACTGGAATGCACCCTTTCCTTATCTCTACCTCACAGAGTCCTTCTTCTTCCTTTAAGATAAAAGGTATCATAGGCACTCAACCTGGTATAGCTTGACTTTTACATGAAATCCTTCCTAATGCCACTGACCATTTGTGGCCCCCTTCCCAAACTACATTGTATTTAATATACACACATTTGCACACACATATTTGTGTTTATGATTTATATATGTATATGGCACTATTGTTGGAATGTCAGCTCATTGGGATTGCTAAGTTCTTTGTATCTGTATATCCAGCACCTAGCACAGTCTTGGCACATAGTTGGAATTTCATAAATGCTTATTAATTGATTAAAACATTATCTCAGAGTCAAGAAGTCCTGGGTTCATGTCTCATCAAATTCTCATGCTACGTGTGTGACCCTGGGCAAGTTACTTAACATCTCATTTCCTTGTGCACATATCTAGGATCATGAGTTACGGAAAAGTCAGAGATCTGCATTAGTAGGACTTCCTTTACTGGGTAACTCCCTTACACTGCTGAAATCACATACTCAGACCCAAAAGAAATAATTAAAAAACAACGATAAAAACAATGCCATATAGCAATCTATGGGATGAAGCCAAAGTGGTTCTTAGAGGTAAATTTATATTCCTGAGTGCTTTCATCAAGAGGGGATAGAATGAATTAAGCCAGCACTTAATGACACGAGAAAAGAAACAAAGCAATGGTTCAAAGATCACAGAACTGATAAATAAGACCAGGAGCTTGTTATTTGAAAAGACTCATAAAATTGAAAAATCATTAGGAACAATAAAAGGAAAGAAGAGAAAATGCAAACCAATCAAATGAGAAGTGTTTTTAAAGGAGAGAAAACAACAATAGAAAATAAAATCAGGAACAGCATTAGGCTATAGTGCACACACCTATATGGTTCTAAGTGATTATCACTATTCTCTAAATGCTCACAAATCATCTCCTTAATAATACAATCTAGGACTTTGCCAGGAATTAAACACCCATATCAGTCTCTTTAGACAACTCTATTTTCCTTCTTCTTTGCAACTCATTGCATTTGTGCTCACAGTATTTAATTCTTGAGAGCATCCCATTCTTCTTGAGTCAAATCCTATAGTGGAATTTTTAGGCTGTGGAGTCCTACTCCTTGTTTCTTCAAACACTTTTAGATTTGTTGTCCCCGAATGTAGGATGCATGTAAGGCTGTGCTCAACGCTTCCGTCCTCAGGTATTAAGAACTTTTAAGTGTAACAGTTCCTTCCTCTCAAGATTTCCATAATTACTACTTTGGCTGTCAGTTCCTCCTTCTGAGTCAATATTACATTCAGAATAATCAAGGTATTGTTAAGGGAAGTCAAGAATTTATAACAAAATCTGCTTTCAATGAGAAAAAGCAAAATCTAGGAAATCTCCCTTTAGTTGAAGTCACCCGTCATTATGGTCATAGCTCAATGTCAGGTATATGTTTTCCAAACTCATCACCCATTTCCTCCTTTGGGCAAAGTTATCTACAGCAGAGATTGCTCTTGTTGTTGTTCAGTCCTTTTCAGTAGTGTCTAACTCTTCCCTACCCAATTTAGGGTTTTCTTGGCAAAGAAACTGGAGCACTTTGCCATTTCCTTCTCTGGTTCATTTTATAGATGAGGAAACTTAGGTAAATAGGATTAAGTGACTTGTGCAGGTTCACAAAGCCACCAAGTGTCTGAGCCCAGATTTGAACTTGGCAAGAGGAACCTTCCTGATTCAGGTCTATATTCAGGTTCTATCCACTGTGCCAATGAACAGTGGTGTCAAACTTGAGTAAGAAACAGGGGGCTGCTAAACCATACGTAAGGATCCATGTGGGCCACATGTTGATTTAGCTTTCAAATGCAATATTGTGTTTTAATGTATTTTAATTTATTTTAAAGTATTTCCTAATTATATTTTAATCTGGTTCAGGCAGCTTTTGAGTGTCTTGTGTGCAGCATGCAGCTCTGTTTGACACCTCTGATTTATCATGTATTCCCACTACAATAGTACTGCTGTTTTTGCCTGTTCTGACCTTAACCCAAATGAGTGCTACTGTGTTCACTCTGCTCTGGTTCTTGTTTTCCTGACATATACCTTATTTATTAAGTAGGCTATTCTACTGTCCCATGTATCTCTTCTGTCCCTTTTGAACATCTGCCATCCAGTGCCATCTTTCAAACATGGGACCCATCCACCAAGTCTCAGTAATAATTTTAAAGTTGAATTTAACTTTTCATAATAAGATCTCTAGTAATCTTATAATTCATACTTTTTGCATTTATTTATAAATATGAGTCCCATTACTTCTCCTCATTGAGGAGATACTATCTCCTATGAATTATTGCTCCTCTCAATTGATTTACTTCCTATGTCATCTGCTAATAACGATGGTGAGGCAGGTAGGTTTCACAGTGGATAGAGCTCTAGCTTTGGAGTCAGGAAGACCTGAGTTCAAATCTGGCCTCAGACACTTTCTAGCTGTGTGACTCTGGACAAGTCACTTAACCCTGTTTGCCCCAGTTCCTCATCTGTAAAATGAACTGGAGAGGGAAATGATAAACCACTCCACTTTGCTAAGAAAACCCCAAGTGGGGTCATGGAGAGTTGGACATGATTAAAATGAATCAAACACAACTATGCTATTACTCTTGGTCAATACATATGTAGGCAGTTTCTTCCGTCACTATTGTTGAAGACCTCTTGACTTGATTTTTAAGTTCTTAGACACATATTTCCTCTATTAATCTTCTATCCATGACCACCATTTCCATATCTTAAGTCATGGTCAAGAAACCCAATCCCCTTATTAGAAATTTTAATTAAGACACTCAAAACAGAAATTCATCATTTCTTCTTTCAATTTTTCATTGAACGTGGACAAATAGGCACATTGATGTACTATTAGTGGACCTGTAAGAAGGTATAACTATTCTGGAAAGCAATCTGGAATTATACACAAAAAGTATTAAATTGTAAAAGTCTTTAATAAGTCTCTTGATACCAATGTTTTATACTCCACCACTCCCCACCTCCACTTCCATAAAAGAAATGGGAAATGTGCTATGTGCCACCTCTATGGTAGCAAAAAACTGGAAGGAATCATCAATCGAGAGACAGCTGGATGAGTTGTGATATGTTAATGTGATGGACTACTACTATGTGTAAGAAATGAGGAAACAAGTAATCTCAAAAATCATGGAAAGACTTTTTTATAAACTGATTAAAAGTGAAGTGAGCAGAACCAGAAGAATAATTTATACAATAATAACACTGAAAGCTGTAAGAACTATGATCGATATAATGACTATCTATACTTCCAGAGGAACAAGGATGTAATATAATCTCATTCTTCTTTTATGCTTTCTTATCAGCTTCCATGGATTCAGTTACCATCTCTTTGCTGATGATTCTCAAATCTACCTATCCTCTCTGCTAACCTGTAGTCTCATATCTCTAAGTTTTATATCTCAAGTTAGATATGCTATTGACATCTGAAACTCAACATGACCCAAAGTGAGATCATAATCTTTTTCCCAAACCTTCTCCCCTTCTAAACGTCTTTTTTTTTGCTATGGAGGGCGCCACCATCTTCCCAGTCATCCTGGCTCACAATCTAGGTGTCCTCCTTGATTGCATATTCTCTCTCATAGTTCATATCTGATCTATTGTTAGGCTCTGTCAATTTTACCTTTGTATCATCTCTTGAATATGCCATCTTATCTCCTCTGTCACTATCACCACCCTGGTTCAACCTCTCAGCACTTCACATATGAACTTTTGCAATAGTCTAATGGTTAGTCTGCCTGCCACAAGTTTTTCCCCATTGCACAAGTGATCTTCCTGAAGTGCAGGTCCTGCTATGTGACCAACCCCCCCCCCCCCTCTCCTTACTCAGTTAACTCCAGTGTCTCTCTATCACCTCCAGGATAAAAAATAAAATCTCTGTTTGAAAAAGTCCTTCATAATTTGCTCTCTCCCATCTTTGCATTCTTCTTACATCTTATAGCCTCCCAGGTACTCTGGTGGTCTGGTGACACCTCCTTGCTTTTCCTTGTCCAAGATACTTCATCTCTTGACTGGGAATTTTCCCTGGCTGTTTCCTATGACTGGAAAGTTCTCCCTCCTCATCTGCTCCTCCTGGCTTCTTTGGCTTGATCCCTATTAAAATCCCACCTTATACAGGAAACCTTTCTTGATCCTTCTGAATTCTAGTTTCTTCTTTCTGTTGATTATTTTCAATTAATCCTATATCTCACTTGTTTGTACATAGTGTTTATATGTTGTCTTCCCCATTTGATTGTGAGAGCCTTGAAAATAGGGATTCTTTCATTTTTTATGTTTTTGTATCTTGAGAGATTAGTGCAATTCCTAGAACACTTTGTTGTTGTTGTTGTTGCTGAGTAATTTCAGTCATGTCTGACTCTAGATTCTAGAAGAAATGTATTAAATGCTTATTGACTGACTATCCACCTCCTCACAAAGAGATGATAGATGTAGGGTGCAGAATGAGACAGAATTTTTTAAACTTAATACAGCCAATGAAGGAATTAGTTTTGTTTTACTATTCATGTTTGTCACAATAACTTTGTTTAGCTTCTCTCTTTTTATCAATGGGGTAGATGCATATGTGGGGAAAGATTGTATTGAAAAGAAAATAGAGTTCTATTAATTTTTAAATAATTTAATGATAAAGTGGAAGTGGGTACTATAAATATGTAATATTATACACAATTTTAGATGGAGTCACTATTGTTAGATTTGCTTAATTTAAGACCTTTTGTAGAATTAGAATAATCTATAAATGTAAGAACAAAAAGAAATTGATAATTTTTTAAAAGAGAGAAAATAATTTGAAATGGACTTAAAATGCAAAATGCATTACACATTCTCATACATGGCCAGTGTGTTGATTTGTTTTGCTGGATTATGTGTGTTAATAAAAGAAAGAGCTTTGGGCAGGGGTAGGTTAGTGATAGATACACAGAAAAGAGCATCAATAAAATATTTTATATACACAGAAGAAAATCAAAAAGTGTATATGGGGCACAAATAGAAGTTTTGCTGCTACCCTGTTGCTATATGAATAGATAGACATATGTATTTTATTTATTTATTTTTTATATGTTCATATTATACATATATTATATATTTGTATATTTTGTGCCATATTTATATATTTTACATATACTTTTTAAAATAAATTCCACATAACAGAAGTTAAGTTTCTTACACAAACCTCTTATTTTTTTGTTGAAATGTTTTGTTTGTTGAAGATTGTTAAGTTCACAACAAAACAGAAAAAATCAAAGTTATCTCTAAGGCTAAGGTCTTCAGTTCCTTGCCTAGGATTTCATTATCACAGATTCCCTGTGGACAGTGAGAGATGTAGATCTAAAGTTCGGAAGAAATCTTAGGACTCCCCACATTTGCCTCAAAAATCAATTGAATAAAGCAAGAGCCTGGGTCAAGGGTTCTCTTACTCAATGTAGGGAGCATTGCCTTGGCTCTTCCCTTGCAGTGAAAAGGAGAGGCCAATGGTAATGCCAGCCGCTGACACATGCTCTGGCAAGACCTCTAGTTACAGCTGCAAGAATGAAGGAGATGACTGAGTCTGTGACCTGTGGTACTATCTTAAGAGTGGTGAATGGAGAGGCATCAGGGGCCTTGTGAAGAGAGGAAGAGTTTAGGGAAAAGTCATTATGTAGGAAGAGATAGGGAACTAGTAATGGAAGAAGGAATGTTGAGCATCAGTGAGGGCCTAGTTGTGGTTATTGACCATGAATCTGTAGTGAAGCAGAATCAGCTCCAAATCATGACTTTCTAACATATTTTTCATTTTCTTTTACTTTTCACTTAGTAAGCAGTATCACTTATCAAACTCTACTACAAAGTCATTACTTTCTATAGTTATTCTCACTAATCTGGGAGCAAGAGTTAAGAAATCAGATGGCATGGGTTGCTCAGAGATAATAGTTTAGACAGTTATGAAGGTCAAGGTATGTGGGATTCTTCAGTGGTAACTCACTGGAGCAGTAGGCCTTATTAAAAATTACTTAATTCCTTTGACCCAGTAATACCACTTCTGGGGTTGTATCCTAAAGAGATCATAGAAGTGGGAGGACGACCCATATGTACAAAAATATTTATTGCAGCTCACTTTGTGGTGGCAAAAAACTGGAAATTAGGGGGATGCCCATCAACTGGGGAATGGCTAAACAAGTTGTGGTATATGAATGTAATGGAATACCACTGTGCTATAAGAAATGGGAAGGAGACAGTCCTCATATTCACCTGGAGAGGCTTATACAGACTGATGCTAAGTGAGAAGAGCAGAACCAGGAGAAATTTGTACACAATCACAGGCACATCATATGTATGATGACCAACTTGATAAACTGGACTCTTCTCAGCAACGCACAGTTATAAGACAACTCTACAAGTCTCAGGATGGAAGGAAATATCTACATTCAGAGAAAGATCTAGAAAGAACAGAGTTTAACTGGAGACTGAAGCAATCTACATGCTATCGTTCTTTTTCATGTTTGGTTTTCTTTCTTTTTTCCCATTTTTCACTCCATTGGTTACAAGCCTTT
>CM053581.1:139397180-139430652 GCA_028627135.1 Pseudochirops cupreus | reverse complement strand
ATTTTACATATATATATATATATATATATATATATATATATATATATATACACATATATACTATTATTTTTATTATCATTAACTACATCCAACTGGAACTTAAGATACACAGGCACTGTGGTAGGGAGATCCATCCTGCCCTACCAGAAGAAAATCAGAGGGGTAATGGGGAGGACATAGGAGAGAATAGATTGCGGGAGGGGTTATACAATGGGATGGCTGTTTTGGGGTGGTGGTTAGGGGAAAGTTAGGGAGAAAATTTGTAACTCAAAATCTCGTGGAAATGAATGATGTAAACTAAAATAAATAAAAAAAATAAATTAGTCAGTGTGTTTTTTGTGCATCCACATTCTTCTCTTCAAATATGTTTTCTGACTCATTGGAAATTTTTCACTTTTATTTTTAGAATCTCATTCCTAAACATCTTCAATCAGTCCTTGAAGCATTTTGATCTGTATGATCCTTTCTCTGCAACCTCTGAAATCTGCCATCCCCAAATCTAAGGTACATGTCAAACTATGAACAAATTTCCTCCTATTTATCACAAAGTCTAGGATAAAGTGGTTTATCTTCTCCCCCACCCCAAAAGTGAACATCATTTCCATCCTGGCAACTATTTTCCTCCTTGTTAATGAGAATTGGAAACAACATAGAATTTCCTCTTGTTGATTTCTCTCCCTTCTAAGTGATGAAGTTATTACTAGATCTTAAAATAATTAACTGCTCTTCTTTTGACAGGCAAAGGGCTCCGGGAGATATCTGGACATCCCCCATCACTATTATAGCATACTTCTGTGACAGACTTACAATCTATTTTCCAAAGTCTTCATCTATTACCTCTTTCTCTTTTCTAGTATTCTGAATTATTCTCTAATTTAAAAAAAGATCACTTCTATTTCTTCATCTATTAACCTTTACCTAAATACTTTCCATCATGTTTCCCCCATGTGATTTCTGGACCTTCTCTAGAGAACATATTAATTCACAGTGTTACCCTGTCCCATCACCCTTTTGCCCATTCTGTTTCTTTTGAATAAGGTATTCAAAATCTGGAGCTCTGATCCAGTCTTAGACTTTATCCCATCAGGTTTCAGTGATAACCATAAGGCCCAATTTGCACCCCCTGAATTAGGACTTCTGATCATCGTTGTTTGTTGACTAAACCTTGGCCATTTGTGTGTAGTAATTTGAGGCCATGGATTTTCCTACTGGATTTTTTTTTTATAGATTTTGTGTGCTGTAAAATGCTTTTTTACCTCATCTTCTTTATTCTTTTTTGTGGCTATCCTCTATGGTATTTAACAGGGGCTATACCTAAGGTATTCTTCTCTCTCCATTGTCCTTTTAATCATATTTGCAATGCACCTGGAAAATGCATTCTTTCCAGTCTTTTGTTAAGTATATGTCACCTCTGGCCAAGAATCTGGTATCTCTATGTTTTAAGCCTTGATCCAAAAGTCCAAATGCCATTCTCAAGTACCAGCTTCTTAGCCAACTGTTCACTTTGGAAATCATATTTTTTTGCTTCATTCCTTGTTTTCAATGGACAGTAATGGTGGGGGAGGGGAACCACATCCTTCCTGTGCTCCTATGTTTCTCACCCAAGATTTCCTAATTGTTAGCAATGATTTTTAACTTCTTTCTGGAAACATTATTTCTGTCTACGTAAATCACCAGCAGTTGACAGCTGCCGTCCAGTCTGATATTTCTTGAGTGATTCTCTATTACGTCTGATATGCAATCTCTAGGAACATGACAGATCATTCTGTTCTTATAAAGGAGAAAATCCAATTCCATAAACATTTAATAAGTGTTTATTATATGTCAAATTGGAGATGTAATTAAAAAAAACAGTTCCTGTCTTCAAGGAGCTTACAATTTAATGGGGGGGGGACAACACACAAAAGAAGTCAGGAAAGTGGGGGGTGGACCAAGGAGAACTCAGAATTAGGGCATCTTATTTTATGGAACTAAACATGGCAGAGCAGCAGATTCAAGGTGGAGCGAACAAAGTCCAATTTCTGCTCCCTACAAAGAAATTGGGAGGAGTTTGGTACTGCTACCCCGTTCCTCTGATCAAGTAATCACAATTATTTCTGCTCCTCTCATCTTATTTTGACTCTTACTGGATGATTTCTCACCTAATGAATCCCATAGCTCTATTATATCATTCATTTGAGGACAAGCAGTTTCCTTCACAGATTATCCAACTCCCTTTTCTCTATGTGAAGAGCTTTCAAATCTGGTTTTAAACTCCAATTACTTAACTGTCTTTTTTCCTTCCCTTTCTCTTGTATTATACTCTTCCACTCCCCAACATCATGACAAGGGTCAAGTCTCTTCTCATCCACTTTCTATGTTTTTCCCCATCAAAGCCTTGCTTTTGCTTCTTTTTGGACTAGTTATTTTTTCCTAACAACCTGGAGTACAGTGAGGCACTCTTGAGCCTGTCTCTTCACCAGAAGGGAGATCATGGCACAGATAAAAGTTACTTGGCAATGATAGAAATACAAATATTGCATGCTCAATGAAAGTCATTGCACAATTTCCCTTACATTCCACAAAAGATTAAGATTTTCCACCTTGCTTTTTAAAACTCCTTATAGTTCCCAAATCATCTTGTTTTCTTTTTATTCTTTTGAATCCTTCTTAATTTCCATTGATCTTGATCCCTTTTGAAACCAGAAGAAGAATCCAGATAAGGATTCTCAAATTTCACCAATTTCCCAAATTCAATATTTGGCCCATTTCATCCACAAGTCACGAGTTTTTCTTTTCCTTCTCATTCAGCTTAAAACCTTCTTTTCTTCTCCCATTGACCCCAATAACCTTGTGATATAGAAACAAAACACAGACTTCAGAAGGAGAATATAAAAATACCTCTATTTAATAAATTTATCAAATAAATTATCAAACAAATAAATGATCAGCCCACTTTTATGTTACTTTTTCTATTCCTAATATCATTGTTAATATAATATAGATTACTTTTACCCAATATACATTTCTTCATTGCTCTTAGAGTCACCAGCAATTTTGCTTCTTCAAAGATTGTGTTGTTTCATGAGAATGTTACATATCTATATGCAGATATGTCAATATGAAGATTGGCAATAAACAATATGAATAAGAGATTTCAATACAAGAACATAAATTTTGACTTTTGATACTAGATAGCACAGTACTCACAGCTGAAATATGGATAGGGAAGGGTACACCTTATTTAAAATTAACAAATGAGATGAAAGGTAATGTTCACATTGTAAATGTGAAGAAATCTAAGAACAAGAGAAGGCAGAAATCAATATGGTACAATGGAAAGAATACAGACTCTGGAGTTAAAGAATATGTGTTCAAACCCTATCTCTCATATTATCTGCATGACACTGAATGAATTGTTAATTAATTGAATTTTAATTAATTTAATTGTTTCTTTGCACCTTGGTTTCTTCATTGGTACAACAATGAGAAGATTAGAGTAGATGACTACTGAAATACTTTCCTCTTCTAGATCTGGTCATATGAAGGAGGATGGAGAGGGTATGATGGAGGGTCAGGGGAAAAGAAATAGAAAAATTCATTTATTGCAACACAAAAAAGTATTACAATTCATTTTTTCATATTTGTTTTTTGTGAGCATGTTTGTGTTGGTAAAAATCTTACCATTTTAACACAGTAGTTGCCTTACAGAAGAAGTATTTCAGCACATGATATGAGCATTTCATTATACACTTTAGTAAATTTGTTCCTTATCCAGTATAATCCTTTAACATTCACATACTCCATTGTAGGCTTAATAATTGTTATTATGCAATATATAAAAGTTCAAAAGGTTACAATTTGGTGGATTTTATCTTGAAACAGAAATATATACTTGATGCTACATTGAAGAAATACTGCTGAAAATTGGCTTTGCAAATTCAAACCCAGGTCTCCTTTCTCCTAGGCTAGTGTTTTCTCCATTATAATACACTCCCACCCTTCACTTTGCTTCTGAAAGAAGACGAAAGTTTATTTTACTGATGCCAGGAAAACTCAAGCTGCCATAGCATCCTTACCTTCCTTTCTTATGGTTGCTTGGCCATACTGCTCATCCAACATGAAGTACATTTTATAGAAAAACAAGAGCAGAGAGTGTGGTATAGTAGGAACAGCACTGGAATGGAAACCCAAAGAAATGAATCCTGGACCCCACTTTTCTTAGACAAGTCAATTACCTTCTTTGGATTTCAGGTTCTTCATCAGTAAAATTAAAGAGTTAGATAAAATCATCCTGAAAGTTCACTACAGCTTTAAATTTTTGTTTTGTGAGCATGAGATTGTTTTCCATCATCTCTTTTTATCTTGCCAAGCCAAACCCCAAGTGAAACACTGAAATTGTGAAATCTAGTTTTCTCCATCCAAATTCTGCAAATTATCATATAAACAAAATGAGAGCTTACTTCAAATCTCTGGGAATATGTATACATAACACTGAAAATGTTAATCATAATCTCAATGCCTCTAGAAAGATGCTCCTTGTGACTCATTCAAACCAGTCTTCCTTATCTTAGGAATATCTAGGTGTTGCTCCCCTTACTTAACAAAAAATTCGAGAAAAGAAGGGAAGTACCTCCAATCAGAATTTAGCCCTTAGGAACTAACAGCTAGTGTGGTAAGCTATTGTAAGTCACCTTTAGAAGAAGAGGCCATCTGCTTAATTATCTTCCTAGGGTTTTAACTCTAAGATATCTCAACACATTATTAACAAATAATAATTTGCAAAACAAGTTTGAGGTACATGTGCATGCACTTGCAATTTTAAAAAAATCAATAGTTAACTTATTTTTAAAAAGTCTAACACTTTTAAATTGTCATTTTTGTTAAGGAGGAAGACTGAGTATAGGTACACACACAAATTACTCTTGAAGCAATGCCCCCAAAATTTTAACCTCAAAGTTTGCCAAAGTCTAGTATTTCTTAACAGGTTACTCAACTTCCAAAAGGCTTCCTATGAATGATAAATACTAGGCTAAACCTGAACCTGACCAGCTTGCCCTTAAGAAAGAAAAAAATAATAGGAAATATCTGTTTGGTATTATGGAGAATCAAAAGTTATGGTTATCTGCCACACCCCCATACTGAATACATACAATACAAAATATGTGCCATTATGTGGATGTAGTTACATTTGGTCTGCAAGTATGATTTAATCTATATAGGGAACTCCTGTTATGGAAACTGTTTCCATAAAAAGCAAACTTGTAACTTATCTACAACTGAGAGTTTTAGAGATTTATCATGGTACTGAGATTTTTAAAAGACATGCTTGTGATCATTGGCTAGTCTATTATCAGCTAATATTTGATATCAGGTCTTGCTGATTCTAAAGCTGGATTTCTATCTACCTTGCAAGGTTGACTTTTTTTATTGACATGTATGTACACAAACACATACACACAAATTGTCAATATTTGGGGGAATGGGTGTGTTTACTATGTGCATGTGTGTACATGTAATTTCAGCTTGGTGTTCAAAGGTTTTATTTGTAACGTGAAAAGATGGATTGTCTTATTAGGTCTTCAGAGTGTTCCATTTTCTCCTTGGAAATTCAGTGATTTGTGACAAGAGGCATTTTCATGACAGCAACAGCAAGAATAACCTGTCTGCCACAGCTTTAAGTCATTGGGGAATTAAATCTGAGAATCCCTCTCTCAGAACAAAGGCCAAAGTCAGATATGTTGAATCAGGATTGTATCTAGGTGGGAGAGCCTCACTTTGATGAAATGTGACACTGAGATGCTAAATGTAAGGATGATTCCAGTTTTGCAAATAAGTAATGGAGAGAATTGAGTTTCAAGTGAAAGCCAATATCCTTTCCTTAGGGGTTCTAGTATGTTTCTTCCCAGGATGCAAACTGATAGGACGCATTAACTTTTATTTCCTGCTGAAATTCACTGAGCAGAAAGAGGTCACTCCAAGCCTTTTGCTATTAACCCAAAATATTGTAATATAATTCTTATTATTCAGTTGAGCTTCTACATAGCGTAAAGGCAACAAGCACTCAGTGTGCCAGGCACTCTGCTCTATGCTGGGAATGTCCAGACCCCATGTGCCAGGTTCCCTGTTAGGGGCTAGGGATAAAAGTACAATGAATAAAATCATCCCTATATGCAAGGGGCTTACACTCTAATAGAAGGGACAAGAACATGTATAAATATAGATAATAAATACAAAATGAATTGATCAGTCCCCAGCCCTTCTGGATTTTAGTGTCTTTCCTCCATTAATAGTTTCCTGTTTCTCCTGTATATAGCTTGCTTTGCATGTATTTGTTGGCATGTTTTCTCCCCCGTTAGACTGTAAGCTCCTTCAGGTCAGGTCTTGTCTTTTGTCTCTTTTCATATCTCTAGCTCATAGCAGGGTGCCTGGCACAGAGGGGGCATTAAATAAATGTGTAGTGGCTGATTATTTCTTCCAGGAATGTCTGCAATCCCTGAGCCTAGGCCATTTTTTTCTGCAAGGTTTTACCTGGATTTGTGGAATTGCTATCTCCTTGGGGGTTATTTTTGGTATCTCCCAAAGCAAGTTACCTCTAGAACTAAGCAGGGTATCTGGTAAAGAGTAGGCACTTAATAATATTAATTGGTTGATTGAATACTAATACAACTTTAAAGCTAAAAGAAAATGTATTGGGAGTTGGCATCCTGGATTGTTAATTTGGGTCCTTTCAAAATTTCCCTGCGATTTCACTCAGCAAAATGAAAAAGGAGGGTGTGAAGATCAGTTGGTAAGATCATTTTCAAAACATTCAATGTTCCTGATTGCCATGTAAATCAACTTTAGGTCAGGTGGACCTGGTGACCTTTCTCTAGTTGTTGTTTTAATTTTAAATATATATATATATATGCTTTCGTTACGTATTCTTAACAGGAGCAAAATTCCTAGTCTCCCTACATTAGTACTTGGTGGATCCTGAGCAGTTGGAAAGATATCAAAATTGAGTTCAACAAAACAAAGTCTCTACTATCATGGAATTTATTATCTAAGAGCAGAATATAACCTATACACAAAGAGTAAATATGATATACATATAACTATTCCAGGGGTTATTATAAAGAGAAAGAAAAACAATCATTTCCATAAACTATTCCCCAGGAAAGGGTCTGCCGGGCTTCACTGATCAGTAGGGGAAGGTGCCCTTCTGTGTTGTAGTCAATTTTTAAAAAAAAATTTATATCTCATGGGTTCCTCAAGAACAGGCAAAAGCTGGCCATGAAATTCTTGAAGAGAGTGCCAACCCCTTAAAGTTAGGTAAATGGTAGAGAAGGCTATGTGGTGGGGTCAGGGTATATGTGAAGGGAACCTAAGTCTCCAACCCCTTAAGAATGACCCCTAATTTCCTCACCCTGATTATCATCACCAACATTATTCAATTTACCCAATTTATAGAATCATTACCTCATTGGCCCTCAAAACAAAATCAATTATAGAGATTAGAAGGAATTGGTGATTGCTTTAGGAAGATGGGCAGAAGGAGATAGTACTGGGAAATATGGATGGGACCCATACAAATTTTGCTGGCCAGATAGGATTTGGAGGGCATAACGATTTTTGAAAACTCAACGGAGTTTAATTATCCATGTAGATGCATTACTTCATGCTGCCAGGTGGTGGGAAGGACAGCTTGCCAGGGTCTACATCAGTCCTGCCATCAGAACTGGAGCAGATGTCAGCTATTTCTGTGGACCCCAAATTGGGACTTGATATGGTGACCACCTGTTCGGGTTGTTTGTCATCTGATGTACTTTCCGTCAAGCAACAGAATTTTGCGGCTGGCTTGAAAACAAGAGTTAGAACCTTGTGCTTGTGGGTGGTGGTGTTACGGGTGTGTTGGAGGGATTAGAGAGGCAGCCTGGAGACCCCAGATTACAAAGCTGCCTCCAAACTCCTGGTCATTTTTCTGAGGCTACCTACCTTGAATTTGCCACCTAATATGTTACAATGTCTACTTTAATGATCTAACTATATTTATTATTTTAATTTTAATTTCCATCTGTATCTGCCTATTATGTGTTCTTATAAGGAGCAAAATTCCTAGTCTTCCTGCATTAGCCCTTGGTTGATGCTGAGCAGCTGGAAAGATACCAAAATTAAGTCCAACAAAACAAAGTCTCTGCTGTCATGGAATTTATTATCTAAGCAGAATATAATCTATACACAAACATAGTAAATAGAATATACTGCTGCACTCATGTGTAGCATGCCAAGCAAGGCTTTAACTGAAGGGTTTATTTGGTCTTATGTACCTTCGTTAAAATGTGCATACCCTGCCCATCACAACTTTATAGTGTTCTATGGAGATAGAGTCTTGAACCACAAGATCTAGAGAGCTGGGAAGGACCTTCTGGAACACAGAATCACAAGCATGAAATTTCAGAGGCCCACTGTGACCATCTAGTCCAATCCACACTTGAAGAAGAATCATCTCTACAATATATTCAAAAAAGATCATTCAGCCTCTGCTTGGAGACTGCCAATAAGGATAAATGGAGTACCTCCCAAGGCTGCCCATTCCGCTGTTGGATCATTCACATTGCTGGGAATTTTCTCCCTGGAAACCCAAATTTACCTCTTGTCACTTCTAATAATTGTCCCTACATTCAGTGACTATACCTTCCCTGTTCTGTCTTCTGTATCCAAGTCTAACCTCTCTTCCATGAGACTGCCTCATATGCTTCTTTTTTATGTGGTGTCATCTCATATTAGATTGTGAATTCCTTGTAGGAATGGACTGTCTTTTGCTTGACACATAGTAGGTGATCAAAAAATGTTTATTGATTGATTGAATATGTTGCTGGTTACTTGTCCTTGCCAAGGTTTCATTTCTTTTTACCACACACACCCACACACACACACACATTCCTTCAATCAACCTTCATATGCTATGAAGTTCAGGTCATTCATTTCCCTGGTTATCTTCCTCCAGATTGTCTCCAGCTCATACATATTCTTCCCAAAATGAAGTCCAAAAAATGAAATACGTAGTTGCAGATGTAGCTGGACCATGGCAGAGCATAGCAGGCCTAATCAACTACCTAGTCATGAAACTGCACAGCCTTATTGCAGTCTAAGATTTCATGAGATTTTTTTGTACTACCATGTTACACTTTTGACTGTTACTGGACTTGGAGTCTACTAAAAAACACCAGACCTTCTTCATAAGAAATGCAATCTATGGGTGCAGCTAGGTGGTACAGTGAATAAAGCACTGGCCCTAGAGTCAGGAGGACCTGAGTTCAAATCTAGTCTCACACACTTAACACTTATTAGCCCGTGTGACCTTGGGCAAGTCACTTAACCCCAATTGTCCTGTCTTTCCCCTCCAAAAAAAAAATGCAATCTATAAAGACCTCCTATCATGTATTTGGGAAGTTGGTTGTTTGAACCCATGTGTAGGACTTCATCAGTTTACCAACTGTCTTTATTCAATTCTGCATTGTCTGTCTTTTAACCCTAGCAGGTTCATAGCCACTCAAAAGCAAAGGTAGATCTTGTAACTGAAGGTGTCAGGGCCACCTGAGGATTTGCAACCTGCTCACAGTGATCTGTATCTCCTCCTTCTGTGAGATGGGAAACAGATCTCTCTAACCTGGTTACACTGTGTCAAAGAGGACTGGACCACATACATTCTAATGGATACTCAAGGGACAAACTAAATAACCATGGTACTGGGCACTACATATACATGGGGAAAGGCAAATCTTTTTCCCCCCTCATTTGCAAGGGCCTAATGGCATTGGCTTTGCAACAAGGAGAAGAAATTCTGAAAGGAAAAAAAATGGGAGCCTGAAGGAGAGAGGAATTTAATGAAAGGTTTGCTTTAACCTTCATATTATAAGACTGGTTTCAGAAAGCCGAAATGTGTGCACAAAATCACAAAATTTAAGAGCTAGAAAGGAGCTTGGTGGCCTTTTGGTCTAACTGAGATCTGAGCAAGAATCTACTTTAGAACATACCTAGTCTTTGTCTGAAGACCTTTAATGACAGGGAGCCAACTACTTTCAAAAGCAGCTGATTCCACTTTTAAGTTAATTCTTTTTAAATTTTTTTCACCTTTTTGTATTTATTTAGCATTTTATTTTTCCCCAGTTGCCTATAAAACAATTTTTAATATTTGTTTTTTAAACTTTGTTTCAAATTTTCTCCCTTCTTCCCTCACCACCCTCCTAAAGTTAATTCTAAGTTTATTAGATAGTTGGTTAGTTCTAAGAGATAGGACACTTCTTATACTAAACCTAAATTTGCCTCTGGCCAGGTCTAACTCAGTACAATCCAGTAATTCAAGCTTAGGTTTAGAACACCATGAGATACTTCATTGACCGTAAAACGTAATAAAAATAACTTTACTTATTAAAAATGATACAATTCTCATTTAAACTAAAATAAAACACTTCTCTAATTTGGGTCAACAATGCTAGAACAGAAAAGGATGAGAGCAATGAGAGTTCCATTCAAATCTCTCCACTTTCCCAGGCTTCTTATGTCTCAGATGGCAATGAAAGGAGATGACTTTCCTGCCCCTTTAAAGAGCTAGTCCCACCTCCATAAAAGAGGTATTATTCCTACTCCTACTATACACCCATTCCTCCTCCTTCTACCCTTTGGGATAAGATGAATAAGTTCAGTCCTACTTCCAGTGGTTCAAAGTTGCAAAGACAAATTTTAGACTTGGGAAAAAAAAAACCTTTTGAATAATTAGGTATCTGAAAGTAGAAAATGCAGCCTTGAGAGCTAAAGAATTCCCCCTTTCTGTAGTTCTTCAAGAAAAGGTTGAGTGACTAATTTTTGGTACTTTGAATGGGGGATTCTCTTTTATGTATGAATTGGACTAGATGGCCCCTGAGGTTCCTTGTAACTATGAGATTCTATGTATCTGTGCTCTTGTCTGAATGACTCACTGGGCCAAAACCATGGGGAAGAAGATTTGCTTTATTTCCTGGGGAAAACTGGCTGCCTTTGGGCAATTTTCAGGACAGGCTCTGTTTCTTGCTCACAAAGACCTCATGACAGACAGCTCCAGGGCCCCTGGGCTCTAAGGATATAGTCCTGAAGGAGGGTAACAGGCTGCATTTGGAACACAGGTTACTGGTACCTTTGAATGAATGAATAAATAAAGTACCATATTCCACTTTGAACCTCAGAGAATAACACATTCAAGGTTTTTTATCACAGTTTATTCCTTTCAGAGCTATTGATGAGTCAAATACACAGTGTCAAACCCTGCTAAAACCTTCACTGGCAGCCAAAACATTGATAACAATTTTATGCAGAAGCAAAGGGCCACATTATGCAACTATTATGCAGCTCAAGATTTTTGCTTCCAAATGAATCTGTGGCTACCTCCATCTACATGAAATGAGGCCACGCTGCTTATACAGTAAATTAAAGGCAAATTGAGCAGATGATGGTGTATAAAATAAGACACGTGTGGCTTTTAGAGCTGTTGACTCAGTGCTAAATGAGTTGCATTCCAATTCAAACTGAGTATTTGTGTAACATGTTGGTTCATCCTTTCAACATTACGATGGGAACCCACACTCTTTAAAAGAGAGTCAGCATTTGTGATGAGCAGTTGTTTAGTTGGGTCCTGTGATTTCACTTATATGCATAATGTTTTATTGTTCAGGCTTGCTGAGGGGGAAAAACCCTCCCTTGTTTAAGTTATTTCTGGGTATCACATTAGTTTAAAGTATTTCAAAATAAAGGGCATGAAAAGCACATCCTGAAATGTCTGGCTATTGTGGAAAGCCCTAAATGAAGATCTGGCTCCTTGCAGGATGCTCTTCTGCAGTGGCACATATTTATGTTGTTCTTAAACTATTGCATTGTTTTCCTCTTCATGGGAGAGTTTGGTTGCTCCATATTAGTTTAATTAGTTACTTATTTCTAACAGCTGAAGAATAAATAAAAGTGATCTATGCTCACATGACAACCCTTCCTCCTGTGCCTTTCTCTTTTCCACTCTCCTCCTTTAGTCTTATGGTAGACACTTGCAGAAGTAATGATTTCAGACTCACAGGAAGCTACTTTTTTCTAAAAGAAGAACAAAACTAAATGTGTCATCCAGGGTCAGCAATGCCTAAAGTTCCCAGGAGCAGAGATTCATCATGTAGGTTAAACAATATTTTTTTTTCTTTTAATCTAAGAAAACGGTTTCCTCAAGAATGAGATGTCTTCATGAAAGCTGAAGGTGACAAAATAACAAATCTCAAGAGTTAGAAGAACTATTTCCTACCTAACACATTATAAAGATAGGTATCCTGTTGACAGCCACCCCTGTCAGCCCTCTCCAGTCTTCTCTCCTTGAACTTGGACAAGTAGGTAGGTTAGTGGACAGAGTCCCAGCACTAGAATCAGGAAGATTTGAATTCAAATCCAGCCTCAGACGCTTACTCTGTGACCCTGGGAAAGTCATTTAACCTCTGTTCGCCTCATTTTCCTCATCTACAAAATGGGGATAATAATAGCACCTACCTCCTGGGGTTGCTGTGAGGTATTACCTCTAAACAAGATAATAATTGTAAAACACTTAGCAAAGTACCTGGCACATCGTAAGCATTCTATTAATATTATCTATTGTTATCATTATTATTCTTTTTTTGAGGGGGAAGGCAAGACAATTGAGGTTAAGTGACTTGCCCAAGGTCTCACAACTAGTAAATGTCAAGTATCTGAGACAGGATTTGAACTCAGGTCCTCCTGACTCTGCTGCTGGTACTCTGTTCACTGCACCTCCTAGCTGCCCCATCATTATTATTCTTAAGCAGTTTCAGTTTCAGGATTCCTTTGTGGAGCAGTAATTGGCAATTTTAATATATAATGATCGCCTTAAAGTGAGAACTGGGTAATACAGATTACTGAGTCCTGGTTGACCCCTATGCATCTACTAATATCTCTAGTACAGACGGGCATTGCTAGAGTCCAGCATAAGGGTGCAGAGAAGAGATCTCAGTAGTGGTAGCATTCACAGTAACAGTCTGATCCTGGCGCAGGGTGTCCATCACAGCACCCACTGTGAGACTCAGGTCTTGGCAAACGAGGGAAGTGCTTTGGTCTTAGCATTGCTTAGCAATGCTAAGACCTAGCATAGAAGGGTAGAGATACGTAGAGATAGGTCCCAGGACTGAGACAGTGCCCCTTTCAAAACATGGAGGACAAGAGCAGTGAGTCAGTGCTTAGGTACCAGGGAATGCTCTGCCCTGGCAAAGTGGGCCACGTATAGCCCCTTGTTTATTAGAATCTGAAACTGATGAGGCCTTTTCACTGTGTTACTAATTTAGCAACCCAGTAGTCACTGGATAAGTCCTCCCCAGTATAACAGTTAAAATTAAGGTAAACTGAGGCACAAAGTTCTGAACATGATCAATTTATTGGCAAAGTGCAAATTTACTAATGAATAGTTTCTCAGCTTCTTCAGTAAATCTAACGGGAATAACTCTTTTGTAAGAAAAAATAGGACTTTATAGGCAGGGAACAAGGGATGATTGGTTAAAAGAGCTTGACGTCATGAATGGAAATAGCAATATGTCTGGTCACAGTGCTGTGGCATGGGTGACAATATGGTGCATTAGAAACTGGGACTGAGGGGTTAGCAAGAACTCCCTCCTTACCTGACATGACTGAGAAATGTTCATTGTTTGAGTCCACCTGCAAGGCTAGATTCCTTTGAATGACAAATCAGACATCCTTGAAGGATAACTTGGTGTCAAGATATCAGGTCAGATTCATTGTGTCCATCCACATCCTTCAAGGATAACAACTTCCTTGAGACAAGGATAAAACAATGATCAGCAGAACTAGATTTCTAAACTTAACTCATTCTAGTCCAGCTGAATTTCTGAACTAAGTTGAGAGACAAAGAACCATGAATGACTTAGGACATTACAGGAGAAAATCAACTAAGTGTAAAGAGATTCAATTAAAAGATGATGCATAACCAATCTGATCATTTCTCCAGGGAATGACTTAGAGGACTGAATGGCATTTAGGGGGAGGTGGTATGCTTTCAGCTGGTTGAGGAGAGAGTTAAAACTATGTATCTAGCTCCTGTAGAAAAAGGGGAAGAGCTACTCAGAGGAAGCCTGTAAAGAAGTAAAGATTTGATATCGCTCCTTTTCCCCCACCACGAGTTCCTAGACCTGTAAATACTAAGTGGATGGTGGTATAGGGTGACTCTCAGTATGGACCTTAGCACCATGATAATTACCTTACCAAAAATTGCCTTCTCCTGTGATAAGGATACGCAACCTGAAGGAAGCATCATCATCAACATATCTGATATTCCCAATACTGTTCCTACTCACCATCACCATTATACGTTGAAACACCCATGTGAATTTCTAAGATTTGGTATCCCTTTCTATATGGATCAAATCATTAAGATCTGGAATGTGGTCCTTCTGATGAGAGAAAAGTAAGCCTGGAATTTCTGATCTTCATTCTTTCATATTCAGCAACTTCTTCAAGGGACTTTCAAATTGCTTATTATCTTTTGTTTTATCTCTTTTTGTTTTTTTTTCTTCTCTAGTGTTGACTACATAACACACCTCAAGCAATTTGAGTGTTGGAAGGTCTTCAATAAGATCTTTAGGATTTTACCATCATGGGGCATGGTGTGGTTGGAATAATATCTAAATCCACCCCCATCCTTCCTCCCAAGCCTACCCTCACCACAGGCAGGTTACACAGGTTTTTCCTTAGAACAGTGGTTCTCAACCTGTGGGTTATGTTCAATTTGTAACAATGAAAATACATCCTGCACATCAGATATTTACATTATGATTCATAACAGTAACAAAATTACAGTTATGAAGTAGCAATGAAAATAATTTTAAGGTTGGGGGTCACCATAACATGATTGAAACTGTATTAAAGGGTCACAGCATTAGGAAGGTTGAGAACCACTGCCTTAGAAGATATTGAAGTATTCCATGGTTCAAGGGACTAAGTTTGGACCACTGACATGGGTTATGATAATGAGTACAAAAACAATTGGGAAATAAGGCTAGATCTTTTTCCTCAGACTTCACACCAGCAGCGTGACCAGCATAGTCTTAGGAAATCAATACTCCACTGAAACAACCATAATGACTGTCTCTTCCTTCTTCTAAATATCCTTCCACTTCTATGGCTAAATAAACTTCCTTTTGTTCATTGTTAGATGGACTAGAAGTATATTCATTGTAATTCTGAAACTGAACAACATGACCCACCTGGTCAGCCTTAGCATATGATGGAAACATTCCCTAATCCTCCCACTAGAAAAGACTTCTCCCTCTACCCCCCCAACCCCCAATGTACAGAAAGAGGTGTCATTTGTATATAAGAATTATCTCTGTCAAGTGATAATCATATGAAGACTGGAACTATATTTTCCTAGAACCACAGAGTGCTAGAAGATCTTAAAAATCTTCAAGCCCGACTCACTAATTTTACTAATAAGGAAAATGACACTCACAAGATTCAAAGAAATTACACTATGTTAACTCTCACATGCTCAGTATATTTAAAGGCTCAGAGCCAAGAAAGCTGTTACAGTAGTCTAGGTGAGAGGCGATAAAGTCCTGAATTAAGGTGGTAAATTTGGGACTGCAGAGAACGGGGCTGTTGTGTTAGATGGCAAGAAGATTAAAAAAAAATATAGCAAGATTTGGTCACTGTGGTTGGATATGTGGTGTGCAGGAAGGAAGAGAAAAGAATAAGAGTATAGCCATAAACCTGGAGACTAGCAGGGTGAAGGTGACTTTAACCGAAATGGTGAAGTTTGGAAGAGCCAAGGGTTTGGAGTAAGAAATGCTAATGTTCTCACTCAGAAGCCCATATTTAAAGATCCTGGCGGTCTTCAGTAGCTTCTTGTGAGGTGGACTTATTTCTGGTCACCATCACCCTTTAAGAATTTGTCTCCTGCTCACAAAGGAGAGGTACTTTATCTCCAGTTACAGATCCTTGAGCACATGATTTTAGAACTCCATGCCTCAGTTTATCAATCTTGTCTATACTTTTCTACATTTCTGCAGAGGTGTTCTTAGTCCTCATTTAAAAAAGCTAAAGTAAGTATTGTACAAACAACATGTCAGAGACTAACTAAGAATGTCTGTTGGAACAATAGCATTTTAACTACATTTTATAAAAAGGCACCTTTTAATTTTAAAAATCTTTTCTTTTTTATATCAGCCTTTATTTTCACAGGTCTGCCTGCCTTTCCCACAGTGTTGGGTGACAGAATCCTATTGAAATTTTCCTACCTATGATTTGTGCAAATTTGTCAAGGTTCTTATGTTTATTCATATATCTTATTGTTACTTGTTTTTTTTTTTTGCAAGTAGAAAGACATACAAAACGGTTACATAACAATAAGTCCCTCTAAAAGTAACATATGCTTCTGGGTCAAGAAATCAATGACAATAAAGGTGGGGTAGGACTGTTTAGAGACACTATTCTTCTGTGAATTTGAAATATCAACAGGATGAGAAAGCCCTTCTTCCACAAGAGAGACATGTGATCAACCAGTGTGAGAGCCATTCTCACTCACCAATCTGGTCTTTTCCTAGGAAAGCCATCACTGTTTTGAAAAAATGCAAACCATATTCATTGCTGGGCTAGTGTAGGAAGAAAGTACTCCAACCAGCCTGAAGTTCAGACTTCAGAAGACCTGCCTTTATAAAGTATGGGACCTGATGATAGACTTGGAAAGAGGAAAGCAAGGTCCAGTTCTGCTGTCTAAAGCAGGACACTTGGGTAATCCCAGTAAGCAATAGTAGAGCTTGAAAGAAATGGCTCCTCTTCCAGAGAAATGGGATTTAAAATGTTTACTCTACTTATCAAATCCTTGGTAGCCCAAAGTAGACAGTTCTATTTCAATTCTATTTCCACAATATTTCTTACATCCATTCTCTCTTTCTACTCCCATGCTCTTGTTACCTTGAACTTTGACTATTATAATAGCTTCCTCACTGGTCTTTCTTGCCCCCTTCACTCCACCCTCAGTGTCTCCCCTGTATGATCACAGATTTTTAGAGTAGGAGGATCCTCAGGGGACAGCTAGTCTAACGCATAACTGATTAAGAATCCCTTCTACAAAATATAATGCAAATAATCACCAAACCTCTGCTTAGTACCTCCAGTGGGGTACTTGCCTTACTTTCCAAGGAAATTCTTTCTAATTCCACATGGTTTGAATTCTTAGTAATTTTTTTTCTTTATATAGAGCCTAAATTTGCCTATTTTCCACATCTACCCATTTTTCCAAGTTGTGCCTTCTAGGGCCATGATCTCAAAGCCCATTACTGTTCTCCTCTAGATGACCCAGGTTATCAATGCCTTTCCTAAACATTAACATCAGACCTAAATATCACTGCAATTATAGTCTGAAGAGGGCAAAAAACACTGGATTATCACCTCCCTATTTCTGGGCCATATGCTTCTCTTAATGCAGCATAAAATCTATCTATCTATAACAAATGCAAACTAATCAAAAGAAGAAAGGAAGTAGAACCAAAATGGATTATAAAGTACATAATAAATATAGGATTATTATTCATGTAGAAGATGAGACTTTTTAGCTGGCACTTGCAAGAAGCTAGAAGGTAGAAATAAGGAGAAAGAGCATTCCAGGAATGGAGAACAAAGAAAATACTTGAAGTTGAGAGATACAGCATCCTGAGTACTTACACAGTGCCTGGAGCACCGTAGGATCTTAAGAAATGCTTTCTGACTGACATTTGTTTCAATATAATTCCATCATTAGACCTGGACAAGTATTTTAACCTCTTGAGATCTACTTTACAAAATATGGCCATAAAGTAATGTCCCTAATGCCACCAACCACTAACCATCCACCAACCATCCCCCCAAATGTCTTTACAGTTCAACTGTGACTTAGAAACCTATTAAACTAGACTTCTGCAATCCTGTAGTGAATCTGAGTTGATGTTCATCATAGTGTTGATCCACTGTGCCGTAGGGTCATGGGGTATCTTCTATATCAAAGAAATATTAAACTCCACATGTTTCAGTGCTAAGTGTATTTCATTGAATTTCAGTTCTTCGAAAACTGGTGAATCCAGGTGTGTTCCTCATTGTGCTCTTATTTAGGGAAAACATTACTTTCTGTAAGCATTTACTACGTCCGACAGTCAGTCTGTTTGGGTAACTATTTTAGAGGCAGAACACTTTAAGAAGAGAGATCACATTTTCTCTTTGCCTATATACAGTCTAAGGCATCTTAAACAGTGTTAAGGATAGAGTTAAGTGGCTCAGAAAATGTTGGCTGACCATGGTATCTTTACATTGAAAGGAAATTTGTCAGTGGGGAATATAGAATGTTTCTTATCAAATCCTGTGATTCAGTATCAGCATTTGTCATAGGACAATCATTCTTGAAAAGTAATCATTGAAATGTCACTGTGATAATTTAAAGCAGGGGAAAATCTCTGTAAAAGTTTAACTCAATAGTTATATGGAACAAAAGAAGGTACTACTTTGGATCAAGTATCCAAGGAAAAAAACAGTTTTATAATATAGCATTAGGTTCCAAGTTGAGAATTCTACTTCACGATCACTGTTTTAAAACTGGAAGGAATCTCAGGAGTCATCCAGTCCAACCTTCTAATTTTTCAAAGGAGGAAAGTAAGGTCCAGAAGAATTAAATCAACTCACCATGGCCATAGCTAGTGAATGGTCAAGATAGGATTTGAACACAGGTCCTCTGACGGCAAATCCAGGGATAAATCCATTTTATTGAAGTCATTGACTCTTTGCATCATTTCTTTTATCCTTTTCTTTATTTAAAATTTATTTATTTATTTATTTAAAGCTCAGACCCTTTGTGTGTGTGTGTGTGTGTGTGTGTGTGTGTGTGTGTGTGGTGTATGAGTGTATATTTCAGACTCTCTCTCCATTTTCCTCACCCCTCCATCATCGAAGAAGAAGACAAAAAAAAAAAAACTAAAGCTATTACGCATACTAATACTCATGCAAAATATATTTCTACATTGTTGTTGCTTAGTTGTTTTCATGCCCAACTCTTTGTGACTCCTTTTGGGGTTTTCATTGTGAAGATACTGCAATAACTTGCTATTACCTTCTCCAAATAGGGTTAAGTAACTTTCCCAGGTTCACACTGCTAGTAAGTGTCTGAACTCATGAAGATGAGTATTCCTGATACCAATCTCAGTACTCTATCTACCAAGCCAACTACTTATCCCTCTCCCCCCACACAAACCAGAGAAAAGAAAGAGAAAAAAATTCTTCAATCTCCATTCTGAGTCTCAGTTTTCTATCTGGAGATATATAGCCCCTTTACTCCTTTTGATGAAATCATAGGTCAGTATTCCCACTTTTTTATTTGGTTGACTTGTCCTTGAGTATGCCTAGATAGGTGTAGCACTCACTCATTTTCACCCTCCCTTTCAAAGACGATTATGACTGAATACGTAGAGCCTTTCTTGTTCTCACACAGAGAAGGAATAAATACAAGTTGTTGTGTTCTAGAGTAGACTGGCCTGAGAGTTAGTTCTTGAGGTAGCCTTGGAAGAACTGACCTGGGAGTTTGGAGAAGTGATATTGCTATCTCTGTATAAGTGTTTTAAACAATGATGAGTTGCATTATGCTATACTCAAAATGTTTTCAATTGACTAAGGGAGTTTTAGGTCTTTAAAAAGAAATTGCTATGGGCACCAGTCAGGCTGACTGACAGTTAGTATTCCCCAGCATATGTGGAAGGGAAAAAACAATTCCCAGTGTATCTAAAATTTACCTATTGCAGGAAGGCAGGTGGTAGCTAGATGACTCTTGTGATAGAGCCTATCAATCAGATCCTCTGCTAGGCAAAAAAGATATGGCATGAAACATCATTACTGAATGTCAGAGCTTCAAGGGACATTATAGATTACCTGGCCCAAACTACCCATACCCATTTCACAGACTGAAAGAAAATGAGGCCAAGGGAAATGAAATGACTTGTTCAAAGTCACATAGCAAAGTAGTGACAAAACTAGAAAAAATAGCTCACATGTGCTGATTCGTGGCTAAGTGTTCTTTTGATGACAACAAGGATTTATAACCTTTTTTGTGTTGGGAACCCCTTTTAATAATCTAGCAGCCTATGGACCCCTTTCTCAGAATCATGTTTTTAAATGCATACAATAAAACAGAGATTTGGTTTATAATAACTATAATAAGTTAACATAATAAAACAGAAATTGTTTCAAAAGAAGCCAATTATATTGAAATCATTATTGAATGTTTTGAAAAATAAGAAAATTTGGGGACCTTAGGTTAAGAACCCCTTAGGCTAGCAACAGATATCTGCTTTTTCAATGGGATAAGACAAATAAAGATATCCTGCTTCATCATCTGTGGTGAAGATTTAGAGACATATTAAGTACCCCAGTTTGCTAAATGAAAGGCTTCAGTTCCTAATGAACATCACTTACCTGTGACACTTCTCACCTCTGGTATTAAAGAAACTAAAATAAAAGCCATCAGGTCATGTATACAAGCATTAGCATCAGTGTATGACTCCATACACAACAGGCAAGGTAAAAAGAGACTACTAACTCTAAGGATAATAGAAATGATAAAAGGAAGAAATAATTGAAAATAGTCAGAGGCATTTGAAAATTTCAACAGAAGGTGTTTCTGCCCCCTTTTTATTCCTTCTTTAAACTGTTATTTTGTATCCTATGACCTTTCTATAGCTTCATAATATTTATGTCAGTATTTTATCAGATGTTTTTGCCAGCATTTTTGTTTTTTAACAAAAGGTCTGTGATGAGTATATGTTTAAAGGTTCTTTACAATTAGAATTTAGAGACCTTTTAAACCTGAGGATTACATTCCAAGGGTACTATCTCATCCCTATGGATTCTTCCTCATTCTCAAGGGAAAGGAAATATTAGAACCACACTTGCGGACTAGTAAGACAAATCTAGGGCCAATTCTCACCAGTTATTGTTCCCTTTAATAACTTTATTGACTTGGAAAAGACCCTCTGACTCCTTCCTGCCATCCATAAACAGATAAAGATTAGCAAGACTATACCACCAGTATCTAGTCACATAAGAATACAGAAAGCAAACTCCTACCTCAGAGTGTAACATAGCGTCAGATGCAAGGAATCAGTGGATATAATATTAGATGTCTCAGAGACATAATTTTCTGAGGTACCAAGTCCCATATGAGCCTTTGTTGCTTGATAAGCGCATTGTGGCCTTGCTCTGTTGTGCTTTCTCAACATATTGGGAAGAAACTTGTGATACCTACATGATCCATTTTTTAAAATTTCTATTTGATACAGTCCTAGTCTAACTTTCTGGGCAAAGAGACAATATAATAAGCTCAATGAATTAAATCGTGCCACCTGGGAACTCACAGTCTGAACATAGACAGCCACCATTTGGTCATGGCCAAAATACAAACATTGTACACAAAAAGGTAAGTGATTGAAAACTTCAGCCTGTTCTCTATACTTTCTGGAACTGAACTTCTCAGCTAGGTCTTATCTTTCTTACTAATAGCTCTCCTGTTGTAGTGAACTATTTGTAATTTCAACACCGGAGTTTTGGTCTCTTCATCTCTTTGGTACCCACACCTTCCTCAGCATCTCTTTAGATTCTCTTTATACTTACAGGGCCACAGACTTCCTTTCCTTTCTCTGTTTAGCCTCTTACTTCATTGGCACCCTCATTCTGAGCTATTGTACTAAACTCACCCACAGAATCATCTCCCTGAGTTCAAATATGGCCTCAGACACTAGTTGTGTGACCCTGGGCAAGTCATTTTATCCTGTTTGACTCAGTTTTGTCATCTGTAAAATGTGCTGGAGAAGGAAATGGAAAACCACTGCAGTATTTTTACCAAGAAAACCTCAAATGGGGTCAGGGAGAGTCAGACATAACTGAAAACAAGTAACTAACAACAATAGTTAACATTTTTATCTTAGAGAAACTGGCTTTGAAGCTACAATGAAACAGAAAGTAAAGTAAATCCTGCAGGGAGGGGGGGAGGGAGAGAGACAGAGACAGAGACAGAGAGAGATAGCGAGACACAGAGACAGAGATTAGAGAATAAATATGGCTCTTCCAGGAAGGAAGAGACAAGGCAGGAGAAAGGGATGAAGTGAGGAATCACCACCTACCTTGGGTCTGCTGCTCTATATAAGCTCATCAAAATAGGAACCATCTTCATAATTGCTTCTTTCATGACTCTTGGTTTTCACAAAGTTCTCTTGGTCTCCTCTTTTCTTTTTTCTTTTCTTTTTTTTGGTGGGAGCTGCTTCCTTTGGTGCTCTCACTCCTCTCATGTTCCAGCTCAGTAGTCGATGGAAGGGTGCCTATAAAGCCTCCTTCCCTAGGGACTCTTGCCAGTTTGCCCTGTCACCTCCAGCACAGCCTTTGAAGACTCAGTCAGAGGAGTTAATGGTCCTTTTTAGGGCTCTTACTTGTAATAAAGAGGGTTAACAGCTATGACCAAAACTTGAGAAAAAGTTCTACTACGGCTGTGAATAAATAATAGGGCAACAAAAGAAAAATCATATTTCACTTTTAAAAGTGGGAGATGTTAGAGAGTGAGAAGCCAAAAGGGTGGGGGAAGGGATTGGTAACATGTTAGACCATTTGATACACATTTATTAAGTGCTTCCTGTGTGTAATTATTCACACATCCAACACACTCACTTCCTGATTGTATGTCCCTCCTCATAAAATCCCATGACCCTCACTGATCCTCCCCTGACCCAAAGCTATGATCAAGAGGTCCTGTGCTCCAGCCTGTAATAGGCACAGTAGTTGGCACCTACATGGTGTTTGGGACCTATTTCTCTCACTCTCTCAATTTAATTCAACAAACATTATTAGATGTCTATTGTTGCAAAATTCCTTTTTTCAAATAAGAAGCATAATAGAAATAAGATTTCTATAAATAACAGAATTTATATAGTGCTTTAAACATAACAAATGAGTTTATAGATATTTCATTTTATCTCACAACTGTCAACCTGGAAGGTAGGTACTGTTATTTTCCATATTTTAGAGGGAAAGAAATAGAGGCAGAGGTTAAGTGACTTGTCCAGGGTCACCTAGTTAGTAAGTATCTGAGGGTAAATTTAAATAAGTCTAGCACTTTATCCATAGCACCACCTGGTTACCTTCCTTAAATTTAAATTTTATAACCCTGGAGGCAGAAAACAACTTTCAGGGATTAAAAATCTGGGATTTTTTTTTTTGGCCAAGGTAGGACAGGATGGAAAATATATGCAATATTTGTTATTACAGAGGACTTCATAGTTCTAGAGTTGTTTATTAAAATATTTTGCACATAGAGATAGGGACAGGTATTAGACATGTAATGTTTCAGTGATAGGGAAACTCCCAGAGGTGAAAATCCGCTATGTCAATGCAGGTCAGCACCTGTTCTGTAATTTATAACTTAGACAATGGCCTAGAGCACTGAGAGGTTAAGAGCCTTGCAGAAGGTCACAAAGTCAGCACTGTCACAACTCAGATCTTCCCATCTCTGAGACCTGCTATGAATCACTATGTAGGTGCTTCATGAATTGTGTGCTAAGCTGAATTTGGTAATTTGAGTTTATGATTATTTCAAGGATGTGGGATTTTTAAAACTTGTATACGCCTCCCACCAATGTGTTTCAGAAACACTCCCTTCCCCAATAATTTAGTATGTGGTCTTGGATAGTTCCCTCAGCTAAATAGTTTATCATTGCTGGAGTCAGCTTAATGAAGAGCTTTTCTGAATTTAGTTAAGCTGGACTTGGGACAAGAAATATATAGTATTCATCACTGGCCCATACTTGAAACCTTTTCATCTTGGTAGGATAAATTAGAGCTTGCAGTCCAGCAGTCTAACTTCCCATATTTATGAATAAATGAACGAGCAAACAAATAAAAAGAATGGATGAATGAATAAAAAAAGTATTTAGTAAGTACTTACAATGGGTCAAGCACTCTGCATGGCCTTAGCATGCAAATAGAACAATTGAGACCATCTCTGCCCAAAGAGTTTACACTCTAAGGTGGGGAAACCACATGTAAAAGAAAGGTCAGCTGCAGAACAGATGGCAAGCCCTGAGGGCAGAACAGTTGGGGAGCTGGCAAGGCCCAGAGATCCTTGGGTTACATAAGTAGGTCAGATGAAAGAGGGTAGAGACAGGGAAGGCTGTAAGGAACCTTATGAGTCAGTGACAAGGAAGGTGGTAAGGCAGGGTGATGTGCCTTCTCATCGGAAGAAATGGAATTGTTGACTTCCATCCCCTCCAAGCCTTGTGAGCAGTCAAGCAGACCAGGGGAAGGAAGGATATAAAGGTACAGGGCAGCCCTGTGGTAGAAGTTCTTCTCACCATCTAGCTGTCCCAGATGGGTTTTGGGAGAGGAGACAAGAAGAGAAGACCAGAGGGCAGAATACCCCATGTGAGCCTTTAGTATATCAGATATAACTTGAATTATCCTCAAAATAATCATTTTGGCTTATTTAATGACATGGAGTCTCAAAGGGAGAAAAACAAAACCAAAAAAAAGTCAGGAAAGAAAAAAATCATTTTTTCCTCATTTTTTTTATCATTGTGGGGGGCAGAAATAATGTAAAAGACTTATGTTCCCCCAATCCCATTTTTTTTCTTTTTTTGTAGGTCTTTTTTCATATCTCAAAGACAAAGCTTTTCATTTTACTCTTGGAGATAGGGCTTAACTGCACATATCTTTGGGAAATATGATATACTGATGTAAATTCACCCTCAGGTATAAATGACTGATAGCAGATGCTTTCAGAGAACAGTTTGATCATGGGAAGGGGAAACACCAAGCACTCATTTCTGAAGGGAGGCAAAGGGGGAAATACAGGAGTGCTGAAGACAAAAGTCTCCTACTTCACAGTATTTCAGACATTCTACACTCTCTGTGGCCATCCTGAAAAGGTCCCAAGTAAACTATTTCTCACATCTTAAGGGCTGGTAATAAAAGTGAATAATAAAAAGTAGGTGGAACTTCTTTCTCCAAAGGACTTCTGAGTAAATTGAGGGTTGGAACTGGGGGAAGGTGAAAAAACTAAACTCTCTCCTCCCCTTGCCTCTTCTGTAGTTTAGGGGATAATGAAAGGAAATGAAGTGTTGGGTTATTTTGGTGTCTGCCACAGGATGATTGGGGAGAAGGATAAATAAAGTAGGTATTTTCTTATCTCACTTAAATATTTATTGTAAAACTTGAACAAGGATTTAAAAATATGCAAAGTCATAGACAATTTCCATCAGTGAAAAGAGCAAATTAATGAATAAAATCTAATATAATCCGGTAATCATTTTTAAGTGACTACTATGTGCCAGGTAATTGGAAGTAGTTGATGGTATTCACAAAAAAGTAGGGAACGTCTTTCTTCTGACATATATTGGCTATGTGATCTTGGGCAAAACATGTAAGCTCCCAGTCCTCTAGGCAATTATAATTCCAGAGAAAAAACTAAATTGCATTTGTAGAGGGAGCTTCTCGATTTGGGAGCTCCCTAAAACAATGATCAATGAATCACAGATCCAACCCCTCTCTCCATCCCTACATGCCAAGAACTATAGGAGGCCCTAAGAATACAAAGACAAAACTAAGAGGTCCTACCCCAAAGGATCTCACGTTATCCTGGAATATTACAATGCTCATGTAGATAAATGAATGTTACTATAATTTGAGGAAGAGGGAAAGGATGTCACATAATTAAAAAAAAAATAAAGTACATGATTGAAGTTATAGGAATCCTAAGTGATCTTGGAACAACCTCTTCATTTTGGGGGACTTAAAATGAAAGACTTGGACTAGGTGTCCAGGAGACTAAGGTCCCTTTTAATTCTCAAATACAGTGTAAAGGGTTGGGGGGGGAGGGTGTTCCACGAGATTTCTCAATTGAATCAACAAGGCTTAGACATCTCCACTGCATCAATCAATCATAATCCCACTCCACTTAACATAATTACCTTAAGCTGGTGAAGATACTTCTATTTAATCAATTAAGAGCTTTATATGGACTGTCAATCAACCATCATTTATTAAAGACCTACTATGTGTCAAGAACTGTCATCAATACCATCATCATCATAGTAATAATAAATAACATTTATGTAGCACTTAACTATGGGCTAAGCATTGAGTATACAAACAACAATAGCTAATCTAGCTAATGATAGCTAATATTTATAAAGAATTTACTATGTGCCAAATACTGTGTTAGCACTTTTAGATTATTATCTTATTTGATCCTAACAACTACCCCAGGGGGTAAATACTATTGTTATTATCCTCATTTTACAGATGAGGAAACTGAGGCAAATAAAGGTGATATGACTTGTCCAGGGTCATATAGCTAGTAAGTATTTGAAACTGTATCAGGTCTTCCTGACTCCAAGTCTAGGGTTCTATTTATTCGACCACCAAGCAGTGGAGGTATGATCTGGAAAGGCATTGGATGAAATGAGGCTGCACAAGAAATGTACTGTTTAGTCTGAAGAAATTCAGTTACTCCTTACGGGTATTTTTAAAATAGCATACCAGTTTGGAACCCAGGGGATAACAGTGGCAAAAAAACAGACAGCAATGACAGCCAAGGTTCTGAGAGAAAATCACTTAGAGGGGGAAGGGAAGAGCCTCTGTCTCAACTGCCTTGGACCAGGGGAAAACCCTTTTAATTTTAATTTCAGATGATCAGAGGATTGGACCCACTAGTGGCATGCCCTTAGACAGCCCTGGCAGGTGATTATGTGACCCAAAGACAAATAGAGGAAAGTCAACTTCAAAAAACGTGACAAGGAGCCCACTGCAGAAAACCTACACCACACCTAAGGGAACTCCAGCAAAAGAACTTCCCAGAGCTCTGAGTCAACCCCCTTTTCCTGTTAGTGTTTTAAGCTTAAGCTGACTTTGCACTGTAGTCGTGGAGTAGTGTCACAGAACGTTGGAGGGAATGTTTCATGCTAACTATTCCTATTATGCTGCTATAGTAAGTGCATCTAATGAAAAGCTAATTAAATCTGACTTACCAATTTATATTAACAAAATCATTGGGGTGGGGGTGGGGTCAGTACGCCCATGAGGACTTGTGAGCCATGGTATTAGAAAAAGACCTTCAGTCCCTCAGGGCATCCCCTAGGACAGTTAGGTGAGATGTAACAGCTGCCCTGTGGGGACCTGACATACTAGGTTGAATAGAGAGAGTGTGTGTGTGTGTGGGGGGGGGGGGGAAATGGTTACAGAAAATGTAGTTCAATATTCACCTCCTTATAAAATAGCTTGCTTCTTACAAGCCGTGTGACTCTGGGCAAGTCACTTAACCCCAATTGCCCTACCTTCCCCCCTCCAAAAAAAAAGAAGCAAAAACCAAAAACAAAATAGCTTGCTTCTAGCTTGTTAGAAGAGAATCAGATAGTGCTGAAAAGATGAAGCATTGCAAATTGGATAGGAAGGTGCTCAACAACCTCTGATGAAACTTCGTGATAGAAGGTGGTAGGGGAAGAGATGAGTTAATATTAATATTCAGTCAGTGATGATGATAAATGGCATTAGCAAAGCACCTGTAGAAGACTAGCGACTATCCATGACCCAGATTCATGAAGACTGCCCTTGGGTAGACACAAAGATCTACAGGAAGCTGGGAGGGAGAGCACAGAATGTTCCAGCCAGATAAGGGATGGGGATAAATATGGGTAGGGAGATCAGCAAAGGTTATGTTGCAGCCTCCTACTTCTTCTTAGTCTGATACTGCTGCTCTTAGTGCTGCTCCCCAGCTCTGCCTTCCCTTCTGCTAATGCTAATTCAGTCTTAAAATAGATTTGTCTGTCTCTGGATTTTTTTTTCTCCTATGGAGCATGCTTCATCATTTTTTTTTCTCCCTCTGCTTCTTTTCCGCATCTATTTCCTATCTTCTCTCTAACTGGGCTTTTCATTAATTTAAATAAAAAGCAGAACCATGGTTATCTCTCTTCCCTTCACATTGTGCAGCATCACCTTTGTTTGCACCAAACTTGATTCTCAGAATTGTGAAACAATTTGAGCAAAGGATGAGAGTGATGAGATGAGTGGTTTTCCTTCTCCCTCCAGGCTCCCATTTCCAGGTCTTTTTTGTTTCTTTCCAGCTATGGCCTGGACTTCTTTTCTTTACTTACTTCCTTTAGCAGGCTCCAACTAACCCCTTAGCTTGTTCTTTCCATCTCTCTCCATGGGATCTCTCAATATCCCTTTCTCAGGGAATGAATCTTTTTTAGGAATTTAAAGTCTGGCTTTAGTATGTCAGAGTACAAATAGGGACATTATTTATTGGGGGAAATTAACAGATTATGTCTTTTCCTTTTACATAATTTGGAAAAGAACAGAAATTTTACAGTCAGTTCTTGTGGTGACAGTTCAAGGTCTTATTGCGTGTGTGTGTGTGTGTGTGTGTGTGTGTGTGTGTGTGTGTGTGTGAAGTCAACAAGCATTTATTAAAGGCAAGTAATGGGCCAGGGACAGTGCTAAGTACCAGAAATAATGCAAACAGAAAGAAAGGCAGCCTCTTCCCTCAATGAACTTACATTCTAATGGAGAAAGATAACATGTAAAAGGGATAAAAGAGAGCTGAAAGGGTGGTACTTAGGGTAGGGATGGCATGAAGGCACCTGTTTGGGGAATATGGGAGAGTCTTGTGGAAATGAGTCAGCAGGGCAGCCTGGGGAGGAAAGAATGTGTGTGTCCATTTAAAACAGAGATGCTGGACACAGACATTCTGTATTCAAAGTTCTATTTAAAAATATTGATAACTTTAGTTTCCACATCACAGTCACTTCGTGATATATTTCTCCATTGAAACTCCATTTTATTTTATTTTATTTTATTTTTTGGAGAGGGGAGGGCAGGGCAATTGGGGTTAAGTGATTTGCCCAAGGTCACAGGGCTAGTAAGTGTTGTGTCTGCAGCAGAATTTGAACTCAGGTCCTCCTGACTCCAGGGCTGGTGATCTACTCACTGTGCCACCTCGCTGCCCAGAAACTTCACTTTCAAACCAAGAAAAGATTTGAAATCAACTGATATGATGATGGCACCTGACACTGTATATGTCACTCCACACCCAGAGTCCCCACCCTACTGAGAGAAATATTTTCTATCACCTGTTATCAGGAATTTAGATTTGTCATTCATAATTCATCTGAATTCAAGTGCCTTTTAGTGCTCTTTAAATTTATATCGTGTGTCATTATGTATCGCGTTCTCCTGGTTCTGCTAAATTCACTGCAATTTTTCATATGGATCTTCCTATATTTCTTCAAATTTCTCGTATTTCTTGTTTCTTTTCACGGAAAAGTTTTCCATTATGTTTACACATCACAATGTATCCACATTCTCTAATCAACTCAATTTTAGAGTGATATTGATAATACAAAGCAATAGATTTTCCCCTGAAGCACCCCTGTTTGGTTCTTTTATAGTTTACAGCTATGTGATTTTTTTAAAAATTATTTATTCCTTTGCTGACCAGAGGGACCAATTTACTGATGACATAAGATTTAAATTAACCTCTGAGGTCTCATTTTATTAACGACAGCTGATTTTAAAATATTAACACAGGATCAGAAGGATGGGTTGAGAACTACCTTGGCCGGGTAGGGGAGGGCAGGGTATTGACATTGATGAGATCACATTGAAATGTCAAAGAAAAGACATTTCAGAAATTGTCCCACTGTGTCTTATTAATATATGGAAATGCATATGCAGCCAATTATATATCTATAATATTAAGGTCTAGGTATCTTATTATAAAATACTATGTACCTCATTATAAAACTATAACATATTATGCTATGCCACATTATATTAAGTTGGTGTGTAGTGTAAAGTTATATAATTTTATATCAGCATCATAATGCTACTTACTATGTGACTTTGGACTATTCATTTTCTTATTCTGAGCCCCAGTCTTCTCATCCATAAGAGACTTGTACTAGATGATTTATAAGGTCCCCTCTGGCTCTAAAACCATTTTTCTATTATCCAGTGAGGGATAAAACCCCCTTAATAACAAGAAATAATCTGAGAAGAATTTTAGACATAAAAGAGCTAGCTAAGAAGAATATAAATGTATTCTATAGTTAGTGGAAAACTAGATTTAATTCTGACAATTTTTATAAAATCTGAGCTGCTTTTTCATCTGTTATAGTCCTTACCACCATTTCCCCCATAAAATCTATAGTGTTTTATAATAAGTTCATTCTAAATACATACAAGATGAGCATGCTGTTCCTTAGGAGACAGAGGGAAAGGGTGAAGGGAACCCTGTGTTCTCCTTGAAGGAAACCTGGGGTTTGAGAAACTTAAGAAGCTAGAAAAATTAGTGGCAACTTAAAATCTTACAACAACCACAATTAGTCAAGACCTAGGCTTGGCGGTATGAAAAGAAGAAATTTTAAAATGGGGATTATATATTATAGGGGGCCCTTTCACCAAAGGCCACCACAAGTTGTCTCTGTGAGTGAGAGACTGAAGTTATTCCTGCCAGGGAAAGGTTCTGAAACAAAGCAAGCTTTCTTGGTAATGGGACCTTCTAGAATGATTCATTTCACTGGAATTGCACATTGCTAACTCCTCAGGGTATAATGAACCAAACTACCTACACAGTATAAAGTCATACATTTCTTTTTGTTCAGTCTTTCAGACCATGTTGCCAAACTGTCAACTCCATTGTTTCATATATTTTACAATTTATTTCAGAAATTTTTTTAGAGTTTAATCTAGGTATACTTTACATAAACAAATGATATTACTTTAAAAACTGTATACACATTTTTATATATGAAATTTTATTGTTTTATTATCTGCTTTATTATTTTATAGATGCTTTATCTTCATATCTGATTATACCCTTCGATTAGCAATGAATCCTAGCATATTAATTTAAAGTTTTTCTGCCCTCTCTTCCTCCCTCCTCCCCTCTACCCCCTACAAAGCCCTCTTTATCAAGTTCAAAGATGTGTAAAACATTTAAATGCTTCAGGCAGGCTCCCTATTAAAAGAATTCTGCAGGGAATTCTAATGTAAGATAAAGCACTAATTTGCAGCATGAATAAAAAAGCCCTTTATTAATGTTATTAATAAAGCTATATTTTTGCATATATTTTTTAAATGAGGTATCCCTAATTTTTTTGCTTCACTCCCAGGAAGCTACAAGCTTGAGGAATGGTCATGAATCTACTCTTTCAGGTAAAGTTATTTATCTGACTACAAAGAGAAAATATATTGTTTAATTAGGAGGCAGCAGAAAATAAGGCCAAGCAGAAAGGAGACCACACTGTGGGGTGTTACGTTATGAGTCTCAAGTTAGAGGAACTTCCCTTGAATCTCAGATCTGCTGCTTAATTGCTGAGCAAATTACTTAACCTCTCTGATTCTCAGTTTCCTCTTCCATTTAATGGGGAGAGAGGGAAGGAAACAATATTGGTACTGCTTAGCTCACAGAGCCGTTGCTAGGAAACTGCTTTGGAAACCTTAAAGCACTACAGAAATGTGAGTTATTCTTAAGAGAGCCACTATGGATCTCCAACAGTGTCACAGATACAGAATTAGGATGGATGTACAAATTGGAACTTTGGACAGCAAACTGAAATTCTCATGCATCTGCTATGATGCTGAAGAGAAAATTAATGAAGGATTTATTCATCTGTTTTAGCTACCAAGATACATTGAGGCCCATATAATAATTTGCTTATCATTTCACAATGTTACATATTAGGTTGGTAGCCCTATACTTCTCCCTCAAACCAAGGTGCACCTTTTTAACAATACTATTTGAGGGTGACTAGGTGGCACAGTGAATAGACCACCAGCCCTGGAGTCAGGAAGACCTGAGTTCAAATCTGGCCTCAGACACTTAACACTTACTAGCCATGTGACCTTAGGCAAGTCACTTAACCCCAGTTACCCTGCCTTCCCCCCTCCAACAAGCAAAAAAAAAAATAGTATGTGAGAGATGATGCATAGTTGAAAGTTTTGCAATGTCATAGTTTCTGAAGAATAAAAGTTGAGAGTCATTGAAAGGGCAATAGAGAGGTGCCTCATGGGTGTGAATAAGGCATGACACATTACTAAAAGATCATTGCAAAAGGGAAGCACTCAAAGGGTGTCATGAGAAAGATGTAGGATCAGAAAAGAAAGTAGGCATGTGACACACCCTCAGGTAATTCAAAGCAACAAGTTGAAGATCTCAACCATTATGGAGAGCAGGGGAAAACCATGTGATGACTTGCAAAAAGGTATGACATGTTTGAATTTCTTCCCTGGCCAGGTGATTGTTATCTTTATTCCAAGTTGTAGGCTAGAGAAAGTGAAAGAATGCAAAGAATTCCTCTCTTCACCCCAGGTTGGAATGATGCTTCCTAAAGGAAGCAGAATCAAGATTTTAATGGGGAGGGAGAGATCTGAGGTGGTAGAGGGGAGATATGACCTTTGTTGGGATGGTGAAGAATGGAAAAATGCAAAATAAGTAGAAAAGGAAGGAAAAGGGTAGCTTATGATTAGGGCTTAAACACATATTTGAAGCTCTTCCAGAAGAGATAGAACTGAAGTCTCTGTCAGTCAATAAACATTGATTAAATGCCTACTATTTGCCAAGTACTATGCTACGTGCAAGGAATATGAAGGTAAAAGACAATCTGGTGTCATGAAGCTCATAGTCTAAGAGTGAAGACTGTGTTCCTACAATTATGTACCAACAAGCTATACATACATACATATAAATGTATGTATACACACACACACACACATATATGACAGACCTACACACACAGCATAGGTTGGAAATAAATGAAAGAAGCTGCTTGTTTTCCTAAGAATATTATCATACAGATACAAACCATCAAGTGAGAAGCCATTCAGTAAACATCAAAGAAAGAAGTGAGGTTTAGCAGAAGTTGGTTATTCTTTGCTCAAGAGTATCAAGCTGGCTATATATCTACCTGTTAAAACAGACAGGTCTGTTATCTTCATGAACTATGCATTCAAGACATAACAGAGAACCTCCTCCTCCTAAGCCTTATCAAAATAGATAAGAATACTCACTACTGGTGATTCAGATGGACACAAACATATCTCCAGAATCTAAAAAATGTTGCTAGAAATTATGAAATCCTGGGCAAGCAACTTCAGCTCACAGGGGCACAGGTTATGTTTCCCACACTATTGCCCATGGGAGGAATAGAATGCAGAAATGAAAAATTAATTCTGGGAATGAATAGCTGACTAAGAAGGTTATGCCTCAAACTGAGATTTAGATTTCTACACCTGTTCCTCCTCCTCATCTTCCTCTTCCTCTTCTTCTTCTTCTTCCCTCCTCCTCCTCCTCTTCTTCTTCTTCTTCCCCCTCCTCCTCCTCTTCTTCTTCTTCTTCTTCTCTCTCCACACACACACACACACACACACA
>CM053581.1:139382824-139396680 GCA_028627135.1 Pseudochirops cupreus | reverse complement strand
TATGTATGTATGTATATATATTATTTACATGCAACTGGGAAATAAGATATACAGGTACTGGGGTAAGGAGATCCAACTTTCCCTACCAGAAAATTGGAGGGGTGATGGGGGTGGATATAGGAGAGAGTAGATTGTGGGAGGGGGTATACAGCAAGATTGCTGTTTTGGGGTGGTTGGTAGAGGAAAGACAGGGAAAAAATATGTAACTCAAAATCTCATGGAAATGAATGATATAAACTAAAAATAAACAAGTTAAAAAAAAAGAAGATATACTGATGCGAGGAAATCTAGGAAATTGTGAGTAGGAAGTTAAATAAAACATAGAGTATTTGAGTAAAGGTCTGTGAAGGGAGAAATAATTTATTTGTCATTGGCCTGCACTACCGACTACCTGGGCAGAAAGAAGAAATAGATGAGTTTGGGAAACAGATCACAAGCCTATGATATAATGGTGTTGGGGGACTTCAATCATCCAGACATCTGATAGAGCTCTTTCTGCCAAAAGCACAGTTACCAATAACTTCTTGACTTGCCTTAGTGGTGGTTTCATCCTTCAAAAGGTAGAGGGACCAATGAAGAGTACTTCTATCCTGATTTAGATACTCAGTTACAGGAAGAAATCAGGGAATTCTGGGAAGTCTGGTGGTAAAGTAACTATTCTATCCTGAAGTGTGGTAGAGAGGAAGATAGTAAACCTCAGTATAGTTTAAAATTTACCCTAGAATTTGGGAAATCAGATTTCAAAGAATTCCGAGGAAATATAAGTAGCATGCCTTGGAGTAAAAAACTTAGGGGAACCCATTGGTTTAAAGAAAATATTCAAAAATAAAATTCTGAAAACACAGAGAAACAATGCTATTGAATGTGGACATGTAGAGAACTCATCAACCAACTAAAAACTTCAAACCATCACTCACAGTGATTCAACAATGAAATAAATAAAATGTAGAAGCAAAGCCGTTAACAGAAAGTGACAATAAAAGTGAAACACAGCCCAGGAAAAATGGTGTTAGAAATGACAAATCTATGAATGATCTCATTCTTGAAAGTGAAACTAAGGACAACAAAAAAAGTTGAATTTGTTTTGGCTCTTTAGGGAGGAAAAGGAAGATCAAAGAATAGATGTGACATTTGCTTGAATTGGATAGAATGATAACTGATAACAGAGAAGACAGAGCCTCTTGATTCTTATGTTTTTTTTTGTTTTCCTCCTGCAAAAAAAAAAAAGGTGACCTTTAAACAGCAAATGACAAAAGTGGCTAATGGGGTTAATATCAAAGTTAAGCAAGCTACCATTGATGGAATCAAGCTACCTTGCCTATATAAACTACATCTTTTGGTACTGAAAAATCTGGAAGATAAGATCGCTCAGCCCAGGGGTAGGGAACCTACAGCTTCGAGGCTACATGTGGCCCTCTATGTCCTCAAGCGCAACCCTTTGCCTGAATCCAAACTTCACAGAACAAATCTCCTTAATAAAAGGATTTATTCTGTAAATTTGGATTCAGGCTAAGGGCCACATATGGCCTCGAGGCCACAGGTTCCCTACCCCTGGCTTAGCCACTATCAGAGATATTTGAGAGATCATATAAAATGGTGAGGCAGAACCAGATTGGAGAAGTGAAGATATCTTGATTTTCAGAAAGGAGAAGAGAACAGAGTCTGCAAGCCACAGGTAAATGAGAGTGACTTCAATTATTGGGAAATCATAGAAGAGATCATGAAAGAGATGGCTGGTGGTCATCTGGAAAGGGAAATAGTAATTTTAAAAAGTCAACATGGTTTCATCAAGAATGGATTGTGTCAAGCTCTCTTTATCTCCTTTTCTGATTAGAGGACCATACTAGTAGTTAAGAGTAATTCTGTGGACATAGTTTACTTATACTTTAGTGAAGCTTTCTAAGCAAATATTCGCACTATTCTTAAGGAGAAGCTGAAGAGATATAAAATAGACACCAAATAAATGAAATGGATTAAGAAGTGATTGGTAGGATGAATGTGAGCAGTTATTAATGTCTGAATGGCAAAGTAGCAGGAGATCTCCAGTGAAGTCTATAATCAACCCTTTTGTCAGTGAAATCTATGATCAACCCTTTTGCTATTTAACTTTTCGATCAATTACTTGGATAAAGGCATAAATGTGGGGAAGAAAATTACATACTTATTTTCACTAGCCCTTAACAGAAATTTAACATTTCTCTAATTTATTTTAAAAAATCATGATTCTGAGAAAATTTTTCATAGGTTTCACTAGATTGCTAACGGGGGCAGTTAATGATGAGATTAAGAATCCCTGGACTATGGAACTGGCCTGAACCTAATAAGATGAAATTCAATAAAGATAAATATACATTTTCATTTCGATTTTAAACAAATGTTTCCAAGGTTAAGGTGGGGAAGTGTGATTAGAATGCAATTATTCTGAAAAAACTCTGGAGGGGGAGAGTGTTATTAGCGAACTGAAAACTCAATTAAGAGCAATATGATGTAGTAACTAAGAAATCTGGTGTGTACCTGGGCTATAATAAAAATGGCATAATTTCTAGAAATAGAGAAGTGATCATCTCACTGAACTTAGACCAATATGAAGAAATGAGCTCAGCTCTGGGCACAGATTAACAGAGAAGTGACCGAAAATCCATGAAGTTTCTAACATAGTTCAACCAGGATGGTGAAAAGTCTTAAGTTCATGTCCTGTGAGGATAAATTTTGGCACCTGGGCATAGTTAATCCAAATAGAAGAAGACTTAATGGGACATAATAGTTGTTTTCAAATACTTAAAGACCTGTCATGTGGAAAACAGATTCTTTTGGGCACCAAAAACAGAAACTAGAATAATTGGTGGAAGCTGAAAAGAAGAAAAGTTAGGTTTGATGTCAGAAGAAAAAAATTCCTAATGTCTAATGATATTCAAAAGTTGAATGGACTGCCATGGCAGGAGGTGGGTTACTCTCCTTGGAGTTCTACAAGCAAAGGCTGGATGACTATTTGTCAGGTGTTTTATAGAGGGAAATTCTTTTCATGTGTCATGTAGAGTAGATGGCTGCTGAGGTCTCTTATAATTCTCAAATTCTGCGATTCTTTGATTCTCCAGCATAGCAAAAATGAAAGAGAGATAACCAATAGATAGCTTTCATATAGCATTGGTTTCCCCAAAATGTCAAAAGATCTAGAGGATGATGCCTGCCATGTTTGTTAGGCCCAAACGAGGGAGGACTTATAGGAGAGCATTGATAAAAATAGCACAAGATGAGAAGGTGTTGATGGCTTAGTAACTGTATTGGTGGAGGATTTATACACATTGATTCAATAATCACAGATTCATTGAAGTTATCCAAACTCCTTTGAGGAGCAATAATATTAAACCATGCACCTTTTTCTCATTCTAGTTCTCTATGATATGTTATCATACATTTTAGCCTCTGAAAGATCTGTGTAGCACAAAGTGATTGGAATAACATCATTTATTTCAACTGATGTACTCAGATTGTATTCTCTTCATCTAAAATTTTAGGTTTGGCTGTCTGTATGTGTCACATAAACTTGTGGCTTGCCAAACCTCTATATTATTATTTTTTTTAATTTTCAGACTTGGTCCTAAGCAAATAACTTCTGTCTTTTTGGCAAGGCAATATTATGGAATGGGAAGAACACTGCATATGGGAGGTCATGAGTTTGAGTCCTGAATCTGACACTTAGCTTTAGCCATGTGACCCTAAGCAAGTCAATTGTTTCTTCTGAGATTGTATCTTTATCCATCACTACTGATTGGGCCATAAGGGAATCACTTTAGTTTTATTTATTTCTTTTGGAGACAATCAGCATTAAGTGACCTGGCCAGGGTCACACAGATAGTAAGTGTCTGAGGTCACATTTGAACTCAGGTCCTCCTGACTCCTAGACCAGTGATCTGTCCAGTGATCTACCTAGTGATTCTACCCAGTGATCTACCCAGTGATCTACCAGTGATCTACCTAGCTGCCCAAGATCACTTTATAAAGAGACATATGAGTATGAGTTCTTAATATTATCATGATTCTCTGTAGGTACTATCTAGGTATGTCAAGTATTTGCTGAACAGTTTCTCTGCTTTACAGGACCCATTATTTTGAACTTCAGCAAATTATGACTCGGTGGTGATGAGAAAGCCGTTAGCATTAACCTCCAACTGTTTTGAGAAGATTCAATATTTTTAGCTTAAGAATGAGTTTTAAAATATGACCAGGCCCAAAGTCCTGAGGCACTCTGCAGGTTTCCAATGAACACATTAGCTTGATTTTGTACCCACAGTGTGCATTTTTATGAAGAATTCCATGTGGTACATTCAACTCCTTTATCTTTATTTACTGAAGGTCACAGCTGTTAGAAATGATACCAGAAAACCTGGATTTGAATCATAAGATCATAGATCTAAAACTTAAAAGAGGCATCAGAGGTCATCTAGGCTAGACAGCTAGATGGCACAATGGATAGAGCCCTAGACCTGGATCCTGGAAGACCCGAGTCCAAATCCAGTTACTTAATAAGTGTGTGTCTCTGAGAAAGTCATTTAGCCTCTCTTTGCCTCAATTTCCTTATCTGTAAAATGGGAATAATAACAGCACTTACCTCTTAGATTTGTTTCTGTGAGGATCAAATGAGATAATATTTAAAGGATTCTTTGCAAACTTTAAGGCACTATATCAATGCTCTTATTACTCTCTAGTTCAACACCCTCCTTTGACTCATGAGGAAACTAAGCCCTACTCTGCTATTATCTCTGTGAAATTATAAATTATGTCAACTCTCTGCACCTGTTTCCTCATCTAGAAATCACAGGAGGGAGGGACAGAGTTGGGGAAGAAACTAAATGACCTCTGAATGCTTTGAAAAAGAGTCATGAGTAGTGGTGTCATCAAAGACCACATTTTATGAAACCCTGCATCAAAAACAAGCCCACTCAATACATCATTATTTATTGCTATTACCATGATTATTTTATGCTAAAAATATTTATCTATTACATTATTTTTATTTTATATTTAAGATTGGCTTGTATGTCAGTAAAATCATGACAAAATCTTTAAAAAATTAATTCCTTTCTGACTTAAAATTTATGCATATTTGCAATCTATGTCAATGCATGAATTCAGGCTACTTTGAACAAATTGTGTTTTGCATACAGCATTAGCAGAGGGAGGGAAGTCCACTGGGTTCAACATTGGTCTTATAGTCAGAAAGCCCTGGGTTCCAATCCTACCTCTGGTATAATGGGGTGTGTGAGTCCTAATTTTCTCATCTGCAAATTGGGAGTGATGATAATGGGAACTGTAACACTTACCTCACAGGGACATTGTGCTAAGCAGCTCAGAATAGAGAGTCACAAATGAAACAGTCTCTTTCACTATCCTCAAAGGTTATACTCTAGTAAGAGAGGGGGAAATATATATATATATATATATATATACATACGTACATACACACACACATAATCCATCTATATATACCATATATAATCTATATACATATATAGGCATATATAGATAGATATACACATGGATAAGTATATACAGAGTAAATAGAAAAGTATTTTTAGAGGTGGAAGAAGCATAAAGAAGTAGGGAAATCAAGAAAAGTTTTCCATAAGAAGGGGCACTTAGAGACTCTACAAGGCAGAAGTCAGGAAGGAGAATATTCAAAATATAGTGGCCAGCATATTGAAAGGCATAGAAATGGGAGATGCGATGTTATGGAGAGGGAAGAGCAAGTAAGGCAGTTTGGCTGGAATACAGGGAGCATGAAGGAGAATAATATGAGATCGGTCTAGGAAGATCAGTTGGGACTGATTGGGAAAGATTGTTTAAATGATAGATTTTATCACAGGGGACATGGGGAGTCAATGAAGCTCCTTGAGCTAGGGAGTATGATGGGGTCACATTTAAACTTTGGGTATATCAATTTAGTAGAGGAGGATGTGGAGGACGAATTAGAGAGGAGAGAGACTGAAGGCAGGGAGACATTACTAAGAGACAACTACAATAAACCAAATGAGAAATAGGAAGAGAAGGGGCAGATAAAAGAGGCTAGGTAAGGCACCAACAAGTCAACAAGAATTTAATAAATTCTTATTATGCTTTAGACACTCTTTCAAGTGTTAGAGATATGAATACAAGCAAGACCACTCCCTGCCCTCAAAGAATTTATGTTCCAATCAGGGAAGTAAACACACAAAAAGGGAGGTAAAAATGTTGGGAGGAAGGGAGAAGAAATATAGATGGAGAATCAATAGGATCAACTGGACATGAAAAATAAGTGAAAGTGAAGAATTAAAGATTATAAGATTGTAAATTCAAATGATTATAGGGTTGACAATATTACTGTTAGTCTGGGATCATATTGTCATTGTTCAGTTGTTCTGACTCTTTGTGACCCAGTGGACCATAATGCCAAAACTGACCATGGGGTTTTCTTGTCAAAGACACTAGAGTCGTTTGCCATTTCCTTCTCCAGTATATTAAGGTAGAGGTTAAGTGACTTGCCCAGAGTCTCTAACTAATCTGAGGCTGGATTTGAACTGGGATCTTCTTGACTCCAGGCCCAGCACTCTATCCACTGCCTCAGATACTAAAAAAAGAAATAGTCTCTGACCTCAAGGAATTTCCATTTTAGATCAAAGACAACAGGTATACACACAAATATACGTACATCCATTCACACATACATATGTGTGTGTATATGTATGTATAATTTGTATAAGGTCCTGTTGGGGAGAGAGAGGGCATCTTGGGGGATAAGGATAGGTCTCATATAGGGATTAAAACTTGAATTTTGCTCTGAATAAAACCAGAGCTTCTAGTAGCTGTGGATAAAAGGGAATGCATTTTGTGTACTGGGGACAGCTCATGCAAAGGTGGGACTTGGAGGTGGGACCTGAAGTGTCACATATGAGAAACATTAAAAGAGCCAGTTTGGTCCAGTGGTTCTCAACCTATGGGTCACCATCCCTTTGGGGGTCCAAAGACCCTTTCACAGGGGTCACAGGGGTCACCTAAGACCATTGGAAAACACATGTTTCCAATGGCCTTAGGAACCAAGGCACCACTCCTCTATCCGTCTCCAGGCAGGTCCGCCCACATGCAGATGTGTCCACATACGAGTATCAAAGGGTTGCAGCATTAAGAAGGTTGAGAACCACTGGGTTAGACCCATAGTATGTGAAAGGTTATGATGCATAATAACGATTTGTGATATCGTCTGACACAGATCATAGCCCATAGAAATTTAGTCTTCAACAGTTTCTTTGGCCAAAAGTTTGCCATGTTAGTGAACGAACTAGAAACAGCCCTTTCAGAACAGAGGCTGGTACCTGAATGGCAGCCTGAAAGTCATGCCCAAAGACTTTCTGTCTCAAATTTCAACTACTCCTATGAGAGGTGCTCCAAGTTGTTATTTTAAGAATCTACTTAACTTGGGTTTCTAACTATTTGTCATTATTCTTTAAGCCCCTGCTCCTATTCTGAATTCATCCCCTGAAATGACAAAACAGTTCAATTATTAATTATATGCCATTATGGTTATAGAGAAAACAAGAGCAAATTACTTGAAATAGCAAGCATTGTATGATGAAACACATTAAGAGCAAACATTTCTAATAACCATGGCCCTAGGCAAACCACTCTGCCTCCTACCAAACCCTCTGCCCACAGGAGGTGTAGAAGATTATAAGTCTAGTCAGACCCTGGTCCCACAGCCCAGTGCTAGCCTAGGAACCCTGGGAATATTAGCATGATAGCTTGGCCATCACTACAAGGACACTGCATCTTCAAGATCTAGAAATCATTGCTGCTTTTTCTCATTGTTGCCTGAGTAACATCTTCCAAGGGTCAGAAAAACATGGATACCATTGAATCTCTAAGTCTCAAATCAACTTCAAGATGAAACCTCTGATATTACTAAAGGAAGGAAATAATGATTTAAAAGATTCATTAAGTACTTACTATGACTAGGGGCTTTACAAATGTTATCTCATTTAATCCTCACAACAAGCATAAGGGATAGACGCTATTATCATCCCATTTTACAGTTAAAGAAACTGAAACAAATAGGGGTTAAGTGACTTGCTCATGGTCACAAAGCTAATAAGTTTATGAGGCCCGATTTGAACTCAGGTCTTTGCCAACTCCAGGTCCAGTGCTATCCATCATATCACTCATCTGTATTAGAAGGCTGGAGGAAGAAATACCAAAATCCTCAAAAATCTCTGACGAGAAACAGCGTGCCATGCCTTTTGTCTACCTTCTGCTCTCTCTTTGTATCTCTTCTTTCCGCTGCACTATTTAAAACTCCTACCACTACGTGCCACCCTTTACTTCCTGTGAATACACAGGAATTTGCATCATGGAGGTACTTCAGATAAGTCCATGCAGTTAGAATCCACACCAGGGCCACGTCATCAGTCCCTGTGCCCCTTGTTACATGAATGTGGAGGATGAGCTTTAGTATCGCTAGGCCAGATCCCATTTATTACTGTTTGTATTGTTTCGGAAGTTGTTTGAGGACTACGATATATGTTGGAGAAGTAGTTTCCTTCCCTCTGCTACCCTCCTCCCCAATAATAATTTGAGGACACCATACCACAGACTAGCACTCAGGAGCTAAATATAGGTTCTGATCCCTCTATATTATGAATTTGCTGTGTGATCTTGGCCAGAACTGATTAAGTGTCTGGGCCTCCCTTCTCACAAATGTAAAATGAAAGGTTGGATTTGATGTGTTCTAAGGTCTCTCCCAGCTCCCACATTTTACGAGTCTGCCTCTCTCCTCCAAAGAACAAGAATTCCCCAGGGTGCACACCAAAGTGAACCAACGACTTTGGGCACTTGTTTGCTCCCTCAGGAACATCGAAGAAGTCTTGTTTATCTCCAGCTCTTTGCCTTTAATTACATGGATTACTTATTTGCATGTGTGATTCATTACTTTTTGATTATGCAGAATTAACTTTAACAGAACCCAGCTGCATAGAGCTAAAATCTGAAAGCTCCAGCTGGCTGTATCAGTTTCTGGTTCAAGATGCCTGACCCGGGACTCCCCACCCTCCTAGGTTATAGAAACCGAGAGGGCTGCACTCGACCAGCACTTCTCTTTTCCTCAGGGATGTCCCATCCTTGCCCCCTTCTTCTCCGCGCCTGATTTTAGTTGGCAGTGTTGGTCTATGGAAACATATGTAGCCTCCCAAAGCTCCTCGTGTTGTCAGGGTTATAAATGAACAAACTCAGCTCAATTCCATGCTGTTAATCAATGTGCTACTTACTTCTTAACCATTTCATATGTGGGTAGCATCTTTTTTTAGGTTACCTTGACAGAGGAGAAGTGGTATGGGAGAGTATATAAAGGACTGGTCTTGAAAGCAGGAAGCCCTGGTTTCAGTCCTGCTTTGGACACATGAAACCTGTGTGACCAGGACCAAGACACTTAACCTCTCATCACCTTCAGATAACTTCCTCTAAGTCTTAGATATATGACTTGCTGATCTGCAGAGGCAGAGAATCTCCATGATAGGAGTTCCCTCATATTGATGAAAAGACAGATTCCACCTCCCTGCTCCAAACAACAAAAAATTGAAGGATCTCTTACGTTTTTCGCAAGCATTTGCTTTGCTACCAGACTGACCACACTGGTCCACTGGCCATCCAAACCCTACCATCCCCCCAGCTGAAAGTCTTTGCTCTAACCAGACACTCCCTATTGTTCTCTAGTGTACCATACATCACTATGTGATTTCATCCCTTTCTTTTTACCTCCAGCACATCCTCCCCTCAATCATCCTTCTCTTCTCTCTAATCCCCATCCTCTGTCCAGATATTTACCACTAAAAGAAGGGATGGAGGAGGTAAAAAGTATTTCTGGAAGATAAAAGCTACTAGTAAGGAGATTAAGAACAACAAGCAAGGTAGTTCCCTGGGAGCTCTCAAAGTCCTAAAAACTGCTTGTATTTCTTCTTAATGTCTGGGTCCAACATTAATACACCTGGAGACAAAGTTAATCCCAGCTACCTCAGTCTGCACCACTTCCTGGTTTTATTTCACAACTGCCCAGGCTGGTATTGTAGGAATGTGGCTGATTAGCTCATATCCTAGTAGTCAATACTCCTATCTGTTAGATCCTTCCTGCTGGCCCTGAAATGTGCCCCAGTGTCCCTGATTCCTAAAAGAAATCTGTACTAGCCCCTACCATTCCTTCAAGTTATCATCCTGTATCTCTCCCTCCTTTCTTAGCCAAATTCCTATAAGAAGCTATCTATTCTCATTGCTTCCACTTCTCTTTTCATTTGCTCCTTGTCATTTTAGGTCAGTCTTCTGACCTCATTACTCAACTGAAATGTCTCCTTCTAAAATTATGAATGATTTTTCAATGGCCAATTACAATCATCTTTCTATATCCTCATCCTTTTTACCTCCTCGCTTTGACAGAGTTGACCACTGACCCCCTAGATATTCTCTGTTCTCTGAGCTTTTGTGATAACTTCTCCCTCCTGGTTCTACTCCTGTCTGACTGCTCTTTCTCAGTCAGTCTCCTTTGTTGGTTCATTATCCAGATCATGCCCCTTTATTATGAGTATTTCTCAAACCTTTATTGGTGACTGAATGGATATCATGGATCTAATTATTATCTTCCTGCCAATGACTCCCAGATCTATCTATCCAGTCCCAGTCTCCTCCCTGAGCTCCAATACCACATTACTAACCATGTACTGATCATTTCAAAATGGATAGCCTAGAGATATCTCTGTCTCAAAACTAAACTCATAATTTCTGTTGCCCTTCCTCCAATATGGCCCCTTTTCAAACTCTTCATATTAAAGTTTCTATCAAAAGTGCTGCCACTGTTCCAGTCTCCCAGATTCACATGTTCAGTTGTTTTGTTTCAGTCTTCATGACCCCATCTGGAGTTTTCTTGGCAAAGATACTACATTGATTTTGCCATTTCCTTCTCCAGCTCATTTTACAGATAAGGAAACTGAGGCAAACAAGGTTAAGTGACTTGCTCAGGGTCACACAGCTAGAAGTGCCTGAGGCTGCATGTAAACTCAAGAAGATGAGTCCACTGAGTCACCTAGCTGCCCCAATGTTCATAACCACAGTGTGATGACCTTAATTTCCTTCACTTCACATATAAAATCAGTTGCCACATCTTACAGTTTCTACCTCCACAATAACCTTGGAAGCAGACAGACCCCTTCTGGTGCCTTCACATAGCTGCCAACTTAGTTTGAACCTTATCACCTCTTCCCTAGATTACTGCAATCTCCATCTAATTGATATCCCTTCCTCAGGTCTCTCCTCACTCCAGTCTATCAGGCATACTGCTGACAAAGTAATTTTCCTTAAGTGCAGAACTCATCATGTGACTGCCTTACTCGATCAACTTCAGCAGCTTCCTATTGCCTCTTGGATGAAATATAAACACCTTTATTTAGCTTTTAAAGCTCTAAACAACCTGGTCTCAACCTATCTTTGTCCTCTGCAATCCAGCCAAAGTGGCCTTTCTGTCATTTCTTCACATATGATAATCCTCCGTATCTGGACTGAACTCTCTCCTAACCTTTACCCCATAGTGTCTCTCTCTTCCTTCAAGGACCATTTTCTATACTTTTGACCCACTGGACTACTAGTGCTCTCCCTTTCAAACCAGCTCACATTTAAGTCCTTTGTACTTATTCTCTTTATATTTATTCTGCACATTCATATAGCCATCCTTGCCACTCCCATGAGAATATAAGTTCTATGAGAGTAGGTTTTTTTTTTCATTTTTGTCTGTTTTAGTCTCAATGCTTAGCACACAGTAGGTGCTTAATAAATTTCTGTTCAAGAATGTGGGAATGAATCTTTCAAAGAACAACAACAGGCAAATGAAAGTGCTGGTTAAGTTAATTAAAATAGCCATAGAAAAAGGAGAAGGATTTTGTGAACAAGGTACCCTGGTATCATTAAGGTTGGTAGACCTAAATTCATAGAAGAATACCTAGCAAACAATTCTTGAGTGTAAAAAGTGCTCCATGCTGACACCATTCTCTAAGCCAACTACTTTATAACATCAGTCCCTTGGGAGTTGTTTTCCTTCCCTAAATGGATTAATGGAGACTTTTGTTTGTTGTCTTAATTTCAACAGATTTAAGGATAACTTTGGCCCTATTCCCTAGGCCAAGTAATAATAATAACAATATTAAAAATAATAATAACAGCTCACATTAATTTCATCAGTTTATCTATTTTGTCATTCCATCAGGGTATCTTATCCCAGTGTAGAAACTCCCTCCCAAGGTACAGATCAGCAACTCATTTGTAACTAATAATCTTGAAGACCTGACGAGAGGAGAGGTGCCAAACACCATCCCCAGTCCCCAGGCAGCAACAATGCACAGCGAGCCTGAGCCAGACTAAAATGCAATGGGAAATATTTAATAAAACATGTAAAAATGCAATAGAAAAAACAAAAAGCAAATATACGATTTTTCTGAGTCAATATGTAACCAACAGGGTTCTTTATGCACACTTCAGTAGCTCCTTTTCTATTTGAGTTTGAGGTGTAGAATATGACTTGCCCATAGTCACTGTCAGAAACAGGACTGGAACCTTGGTCTCCTTGATTCCAAGTTCAGCTTTACATGTACATACACACACACATACACTTGTACAATGATTTGTAGTATTCAAAACACTTCCTACACAACAACAACCCTGTGATGTAGGAACACAGATCTATTATTCCCATTTGACAAATGGGGAAACTGAGGCCCAAATGACTTAGTAAAGATTGAGTAGCTATTCCTTAAGTAATTGATGGAACAGGAATGGTAAGCCACTTCTTTACTGATTTCAAGTCTGATATTCTTGCTTTTTTAATTTTAAAAATTATTTTATTTAAAAATGAATAATTAATGGTGTCTCTACTCCATGATGAGTATAGACTGCTAGAATTACAAGAGATCATTGGTGCAAACTTCTTATTTTACAAAAAAAGGAGAGTAAGGCCCAGATGGATAAAGTGACTAGTCTAAAATTATACAGCAAGTGAATTCTGGGATACAGTTCTCTTAAGTTATAATTTAGGGTTCTTTCCCCATCGCCCTTGAAGCCTTATCCATGTACATATCTTGTTTAAAAAATCAGATGCTCTTTATTCCATAGGATCATGGGATCATAGATTTAGAGTAAAACCTGGAGCTTAGAGATTTTCTAGTCCAACCATGCCATTTTACAGATGAGGGAACTGAGGCACAAAGAAAGTGAGTGACTTGCCCAAGTATCACACATAAATGAGTGGGAGAACTGGGAACTGAACCCAGGTTCTTAGACTCCAGATTCAAATTCTCTTTCTACCATATCACCTGTGTCCCTTGTCACAGAACACTTAGGGTTGGTTTGGCACCTGGATCTTAAACTACACTGCTTAGAAGAGTGACCAGATGGGTGCATGACTCTGTAATAAGCATCACAAATGCCTGGGTACCAAAAGATTTGAAAAATAAGCTATGTTTCCCATACATGAAATCCCACTTTATTGAAAAGGTGTGAACTTTTACGCTCTAAGAATGTCTTGTTCTCAGCACACGAAGGGGATGCTTCTCACCCATGGTCAATAAGTGTATGTGTTCTGAATGGATTTTTCAGTGATGATTATCTTTATCATCTCTTAGATGCTAGATGGCATCTTTTTTCAGGGTTTATCCATCTTTACCCCCTGTAGCACTTACACTGTTGATCTGTACTCAATACTTCTGACGCAGAATTTGTTATCTTTCTCTAAAAACTAACCCCTCTTGTTAACTCTCCTATTTCTGCTAAAGGCTCTTCTGTCTCCTGAATACTCTCTCCTT
>CM053581.1:139344585-139382724 GCA_028627135.1 Pseudochirops cupreus | reverse complement strand
CTCTCTCTCTCTCTCTCTCTCTCTCTCTCTCTCTCTCTCTCTCTCTCTCTCTCTCTCTCCCCCCCCCCCGCCTCTCTCTCTCTCCCCCCCCCATCCCCGCCCCAGTGACTTGCATGCAATTAAAATCCAAGTTTTTCTGATATAAGTGCAACATTCTGTCTAGTGTAACACATACCAGTTCAGGAAATGTTTCATTTTGTCTTTGTATCCCAATTGTTCTGGCTCTCTCTTCCTCTATCTCTTTCTTTTTGTCTCTCTCTGTCTCTCTCTCTCTCTCTCTGTTTCTCTCTCTTTCTGTCTCTATATCTTTTTCTGTCTCTGTCTCTCCCTCTCTATCTCTTTCTCTCTCTCTATCTCTGTCTCTGCCTCTGTCTCTCTCTCTGTCTCTGTCTCTGCCGCTGTCTTTGTTTCTTTCTCTCTGTCATGATGCCAACAACAATAATAGTAATAATAGCTAACATTTATATCAGCCTCTAAAGTCTGCAAAATGCTTTATACACACACACACAATCTCATTTATTCCTTACAACAACCTTATGTTGTAGGTGCTATTATTATCTCTGATAGATGAAAAAATTGAGGCAAAGAGGTTAAGTGATTTCTCAAGAATCACACAGCTTGAAGAAGCTAGGTGGTACAGTGAATAGAGCAATGGTCCTGGAGTCAGAAGGACCTGAGTTCAAATTCGGCCTCAGACGCTTGATACACTTACTAGCTATGTGACCTTGGGTAAGTCACCTAACCCCAATTACCTTGCCTTCCCTTCTCAAAAAAACAAACAAACCAACAAACAACAAAAAATAATCACACAGCTAGTAAGAGATTTTTAAGTTTCTCTATTTCATGGACTCCTCAGATACTAATATAACGAAGTCTATAGACCAGTGGCTCTCAACCTTCCTAATGCTGCAACCCTTTAATACAGTTCCTCATGTTGTGGTGACTCCCAACCATAAAATTATTTTCATTGCTACTTCATAACTATAATTTTGCTATTGTTATGAATTGTAATGCAAATATCTGATATGCAGGATGTATTTTCATTGTTACAAACTGAACATAATGCACAGGTTGAGAACTGCTGCTATAGACCCTTTTAAAAAATAATTTAAATGCATAAAACAAAATATATAGGATTATGAAGAAAATTATATTGAATCATGATTATCAAGATATATGCATAAAACATGTTCATGGACTCTAGGGTAAGAACTCCTGAAAATTGAGGCTCGTGCTTGGCATTAGGAATTCAATGCCATTTAACAAGCATTTATTAAGCACATGCTGTGTGCCAGACTTGTAACAACACGTGCTAACACATAGTATTACATAGAACTTTAAGGTTTGCAAAGCATTTTGATGTATCACATACTATTCTTGTAAGAACCCTTATAAGGCAGATGCTATTATTATCCCACTGAAGAAACTAAGGATTAGAAAGGGTAAATGACTTGTCCAGGGTCTTATATCTAAGTGTCTGGGAAAGGATTCAAGTTTAATTCTTCCTGATTCCAAATCTGAATACATACTGGCAAATGACTTAACCTTTCCATGTCTTAGGCAAATCTCTAAGACCAAAAGTTGTAGAGGAATTGCCCATTCACATTAGTGGAGACAGTTTTCGTGCTGTGAGTTATCTCTGCAGATGAAGGTATGGACAACCCTCCATCCATACCCCAGGGGGAAAAAAAAATCCATGCTTCCATTTTTTTCCCAGTGATTAGTAAGAACAATTATTTCCCAGATAAATATCTTGCTGACACATCAAATCACTGGTTAAAACAACTGAGGATAAAAACTTTTGGCTTGACCTATCTTTTTTTTGCTTTTGCTTTTTTTTCTTGGTAGGGCAATTGGGGTTAAGTGACTTGCCCAAGGTCACACGGTGAGTTTTGTGTTAAGTGTCCAAGGCCTGATTTGAACTCAGGTACTCCTGAGTCCAGGGCCAGTGCTCTATTCCCTGCACCACCTAGCCACCCCCTTGACCTATCCTTAAAATGAAGGTCCCATATCTTCCCATCATCCAACCCCAAGCATATATTGTTAAGGACCCAATTTCATCACTCTGGCATGTGCTAATGTAGTGTGTTTCTTTCCCAAACATAATTTAGACCTGGTGATGAGGTAGAGAATTTCCATTGTTTTGATTCAAATACAGCCATCCAGTTTATAAATGATTTCATGCCTAAAGTAAAACAGAATCATTAATAAAGTTTTGATGAATATTAAGGATTTATGGGAGAAAAAAAAGAAGCTCAAAAGAGCCTGGTTCCTGTTTCCACATTTTAAATCTCCTTCCCCCCCCCCAGTTCCTGTCCCTTCTTCCTCATGCCACAAAGGACATCACAGGAGCTGCAAGTCCTTCTACATTATAGGAAGGAGGTTTGATAAGAATGTTTTTAGGTCTGTAACTTGTCAGGAGTAAATTGAGTAGAAAATTATGCAGTAGCCAGGGTAAAATCAAACGTTAATATGAAAATCCTTGATAAAAGTTTAAAAAACCTACAGATGTTTGAGTAAATTCAACTTATTGCTTTGGCCTGACCTTCTTTACAGTCCCCTAATGTGATATTTGCTGCTCCCTCAGTTAATTCTACCACTTAAAAAAAATCAATTTCAGACCAGAGAGATTTCGCCATGTCATTCACTGCTTTTTTCCCCACTGTCATTAGGCATATAACTAACACCAGGCAAAAGGGGCTTTGCCACAGGATATTTACAGAGGGGTCGCAGGATCTCTTCCTTCTTGTGAGAGTGAGCTTTCTCTCGTTTGAGGCCTCATCTTGTCATCTCCTGATGACATGTCATCAACTGATAAACAAGGGTCACATTCTTCTGATGCTTTTCTCCTGGGACCTTCCAACCCTCTTAAAATCTACAGGGGCCAATATCAGTACAAGAAGAGCTGCTCTTTGCAGGAACAACTGCCCTTACTTTGTTATGTCCCTAACCAAATTCATCTCTCCTCCTAAATCCTCTTTCCCACCTAACTTCCCTATTACTGTCAAGGTTACCACCAACCTCCCAGGACCTGAGGCTTAAAACCCAGATGAGTCACTCTTGAGTCCCACTCAGTCTCACACCCCGTAAACAATTTGTCATTAAGGACTGTTGATACATAACTTCTCTTATATGTGCTTCCTTCTCTCCTCTGACTCTGCTACTGTCTCGGTCTAGGCTCTCACTAAATCACTCCAGCAATCACCTGCTGGTTGGTTTGACTGCCACAAGCCTCTCCCTACCTCAATCCACTCTCTACTAGGATGTCAAAGTGATCTTCCTAAAGAAAAGGTCTGATCATGCCACCCCCTTACTCATAAATTCCTGTGACTCCCTATCAGGTCTGGGATTAGATATAAAATCCCTTGCTTGCCATTCAAACCATTTTGCTCCTAACCTTCTAACTGTCTTACAACTTGCCCACACGTACTCTGAGATTCAGTTGCACTGGCTTCCTTATTGTTCCTCTCTAAAGACTCTCAATCTTTCAACTCTGGCCATGTTCACTGTCTGTCCCTCATGCTTGGAATTCTCTCTCTCTCGTTGCTTCTGCCTCTCAGCTTCTCCTGCTACCTTCAAGTGCCTGATAGAATCCCCGACTTCTGGGGGTGGAGTCAAGATGGTGGAGTAAAGAGCTCACCTGAGCTCGCCCCAAACCTCTCCAAATACCTATAAAAAATGACTCTAAACAAATTCTAGAGGAGAAGGACACAGAAAAAGACAGAGTGAAACACATTTCTAGCCCAAGACAATCTAGAAGGTTGACAGGAAAGATCTGTTGTGTGGGGCTGGGAGAGGAGCACAGTCCAGCACAAGCCACTCCTACACAAACCAGGTCCCAGCAAACCCAGAGCAGGCTTCACAGGACAGCAGTAGCGGTTTCCAGATTTCTCAACCCATAAACACCAAAGACAACTTAGAAGGTCAGTAAGAAAGGTCTATTGGACCTGTGTGAGAGGGAAGCACAGTCCAGCCCTGGCTCCAGCACAGCCTCTGGGCAGCAGCAGCAGCAGCAGTGGTGATGGTAGTGATGGTGGCAGCAGCAGTGGCTGGTTCCAGAGCTCTCAGCCCACAGATGGTAAGGGGATCAAACGATTGATCAGAAGAAGATCACAGGGGCCTCTTTGCTGGCATGCAGGCAGGATTCTGTTGCTTTGTCCATACTTACATCTGGGTTGCTGTCCAGGGTGGCAGTCCTGGGGTGAGGAGGAGCATTGGCATAGCAGAGTTTGTGGCAGCAGCAGAGAGGGAATCCTCCTCACAATTCCAGAGCAGAAAAGAGTGCTTGTGGTCTCTCACAGACCAGAGCACAGGCCAGGAGAGGAGGAAACACCTCTCTTTAGATCATACCATCTTGGAAGAACTGAAAACTTACAGGTCCCTAGAAGTATCTCTGAAAACAGCCACACGAAACCCCTAAAACTTGGGATAGTAAGCCCTCCATATTGGAAGCAGGGCCCTACCTTAACAAAGAGTTAAAAAGTCAAATAATTGTCTGGGAAAATGAACAAACAGTAGGAAAAAAAACACCTCAGACTATAGAAATTTACTTTGGTAACAAGGAAGATCAAACATTCACTCAGAAGAAGACAATAAAGTCAAAGCTCCTACATACAAAGCCTCCAAGAAAAATATGAATTGGTCACAGGCCGTAGAGTAAGAGAAGTAGAGAAAAAATTGAGAAGAGAAATGAGAGTGATACAAGAAAATCATGAAAAACAAGTCAACAGCTTGCTAAAGGAGACCCCCCCAAAAAGATACTAAAGAAAATAACAACTTAAAAAATAGATTAACCCAAATGGCGAAAGAGGTCCAAGAAGTCAATGAGAAGAAAAATGCCTTGAAAAGTAAAACCGGTCAAATGGAAAAGGAGGTCTAAAAGTTCACTGAAGAAAATAATTCTTTAAAAATTAGAATGGAGCAAATGGAAGCTAATGACTCTGTGAGAAATTAAGAAATTATAAAACAAAACCAAAAGAATGAACCAAAAAACCAGAAGACAATGTGAAATATCTTACTAGAAAAACAACTGGCCTGGAAAAGTAGATCCAGGAGAAATGTTTTAAAAATTATTAGACTACCTGAAAGCCATGATCATAAAAGAGTCTAGACATCATCTTTCAAGAAATTATCGAGGAAAACTGCCCTGATATTCTAGAACCAGAACACAGAATAGAAATTGAAAGAATCCACCAATTACCTCCTGAAAGACATCCCAAAATGAAGACTGTCAGGAATATTATAGCCAAATTCCAGAGTTCCCAGGTCAAGGAGAAAATACTGTAAGCAGGCAAAAAAGAAAAAAAAAATCAAGTACTGTGGAAACACAATCAGAATAACACAAGATTTAAAAGCTTCTACATGAAAGGGTTGGAGGGCTTATAATATTATATTCCACCAGTCAAAGGAGCTATGATTAAAACCAAGAATCACTTACTCAGTAAAACTAAGTGTAATCAATGAGGGCAAAAATTGACATTCAATGATACAGAGGAATTTACTGCATTCTTAAGAAAAAAAAATTGGAGCTAAAGAAAAAAATTGACATTCAAATAAAAGAATCAAGAGAAACATGAGAAGGCAAACAAAAAAGAGAAATCATAAGGGACTTATTAGAGTTGAATTGTTTACATTTCTACATGGAAAGATGATATTTGTAGCTCAGGAGACCTTTCTCATTATTACTGTTGTTGGAGGGAATATGTATAGACAGAGTGCACAGGGTGAATTGAATATGAAGGGATGGTATCTAAAAAATAAAATTAAGAGGTGAGAGAGGAGGAAGGGAGAGAATGGTGTAAATTATCTCATATAAAAGAGGCAAGAAAAAGCTTTTACACTGGAAGGGAAAAGAAGGGAGGTGAGGGGGAATGAGTGAACCTTATTCTCATCTAATTTGATTCAAGGAGGAAATAACATACACACTCAACTCGGCATAGGAATGTGTCTTACCCTACAGGAAAGTAGGGGGGAAGGGGATAAAAGTGGGGGGAGGGTAACAAAGGGAGGACAGAATGTAAAAGTGGGTTATCAGAAGCTAACTTTTGAGGAGGGACAGGGTCAAAGGAGAGAATAGAATACGTGGAGGGGGGCAAGATAAAATGGAGGGAAATACAGTAAATTTTTCACAATATGACTATTATGGAAGTGTTTTACATGACTATACATGTATAACCTATAATGAAATGCTTGCTTTCTCAATGAGGGTGGGTAGGTAGGGAGGAAGGGAGAGAATTTGGAATGCAAGAATTTTAAAAATGAATGTTAAGAATAGTTTTTACATGCAACTGGAAATAAGATACACAGGCAATGGGGTATAGAAATCTATCTTATCCTATTGGAAAATAGAAGGAAAAGGAGATAAGAGATAGGGGAGGGGAAGGAATAGAAGGGAGGGTAGATTGGGAGAAGAGGCAATCAGAACGCAGGCAATCTTAGGGTGAGGGGAGGGAAGAGATGGGGAAAAAATTTGAAACTCAAAATCTTGTGGAAGCAATTGTTGAAAACTAAATAGAAATAAATAAAATTTTAAAAAAGAAATAAAAATTTTTAAAAAAGGATTCCAACTTCTATGAGAAGCTTTTCTCAATTCACCTCAATGCTAATGCCTTCTCTCTGTTGATTATCTTCAATTTATCATGCCTATATATTGTTTCCACATAGTTGTTTATACGTTGCCCTTCTCATTAGACTGTGAACTCTTTGAGAAGAGAGACTGTCTTTGGGCTTTTTTTAATCCCTAGCACTTAATACAGTGCCTGGTACATAGTTGGCGCTTAAAGAATACTTATTGACTGGGCATAGCTAGGTAGCACAGTGAATAGAGTTCCGGCCCTGGAGTCAGGAGGACCTAAGTTCAAATCGAGCCTCAGACACGTAATACTTACTAGCCGTGTGACCTTGGGCAAGTCACTTAACCCCAATTGCCCTGCCTTCTCTCCTCCAAAAAGCAAAAAAAGAAAAAAGAATAAAGAAAGAAAGGAAGGAAGAAAGAATACATATTGATTAATTTCCTTCATTGATATCACTTCCCATTGTTCAAACAAATTTGTCCTAGATACGTTAATGACTCCAGTATTTCCACAGGGAGGGCAGAGGGAGCCTGGTCAGTGTTCGGTACATTGCAATGAAACAAATTGTTTCTTGTTTGGTAAATAGGGCATCCCCATTCTGGTCATTCATGCAGCTCATTTTAAATAAATCAAAGCAATTTACGCCTATGAGCTGATTGTCCTTGAGTCAAGACAATGTGGGCAGTTCAGGTCTTTCTTTAAGAGTAAAATTTTATTAGTAACAAAATACATTGAATACTTCAAGGCCAATTTATAAGTAATTTTTCTTGAATAACAACTGCTGTACTGACCCTTTGGTGCTAATAGTAAAATAGTGTATAATGATGCTAACAATAATACCAATCACTTTTTAAATTTTATTTTTAATTTATGGAATGAAATAAGCATTTCCATAATACAGCATGATAAAAAAGATGATTGCATATGAAACTTCAAATCTACTATGTATGACTTGTTATTCCTTTTAAATATGCAATAAAGTTACTATGTAAATGTATTTTTTTCTTCCCTCACACCATCCTAGAGAGTCACTATTAACCACAACTGTGGGGGTGTGTGTGTGTGTGTGTGTGTGTGTGTGTGTGTGTGTGTGTGTGCGTAAAATATTTCTATATATACTTTATCAGTTCTTTCTCTGGATACAGTTAGTGTCTTTCTTCATATATCTTTTGCAGTTAATTTGGGCATTTGTAATAGTCGAAATAATTTGTTTGCTCAAAGTCATTCTTAAAACGATTGTTGTTACTATATACAATGTTCTCTTGGTTTTGCTCATTTCATTGTTCATTATTTTATACAAGTCTTTCCATGTTTTTCTAAGACTACCGAGCTCACCATTTCTTAATAACTTACTTTTTAATAGTGTTTTAAATTTTGCAAATCACTTTCCATACCTAATATCATTTGAGCCTCACAACATCCCTGTAAGGAAGTATGCTACGTTATTATTCTTGCCATCTTATAGTTGAGGAAACTGGGAAAGTTTAAGTTACTTCCCTATAGTTACATAACTAACAAGTGCTAGAGGAAGTAATAGGACTTAAGTCTTCTTGACTTTTAAAGTCTAAAGATTCTAGAGCATTAGCTATATGCTAGACATTGAGTAAAACCAAACAAAGTACAATTAAATTAGATTGTAACAATCAAGTGACCATATCATCAAGGAGTGGGTAAGCAGATACAAACAAGGCAAGGTTAGGGTAAGAATAGCCTCTAGAGAGGGAAGTCTTTGAAGGGCTAGAGCAGGAAAAGTCAGACCATGGCACATATTCCAACATTTTTCAGTAGTGTGGTCAACACTGGCTCTTGGCAAATTTTCTGAGGCAGTTGAAATTCATTTTTGTTAAGTGTACACCCATCCTATCTCTATTTCTTGATTAGGAGGCAGTTATATCAGGATCTGCCATGCTATCCTTGTGGACAAGATGGAGAGAAATGTATAAGGAAACAGATAAAGAATCAGAACTTGTTAAAAGACGAGACCTAAAGGGGTATAATTAATGGCCTGATATCAGCTTAGATTGTCTGTAACAGAATGCCCCAAGGATCTGTCCATGGGTCATTGTTATTCATCAATTTTCTTTTGATCAATAATTGGATGAAACTATAAAACCTTCTAAGCTTTTGTGGCTTCAAAACACTTACAAGGGGTGGCTAGGTAGTGCAGTGCATAGAGCACCAGCCCTGGAATCAGGGGGACCTAAATTCAAATCCGTCCTCAGACACTTAACACTTACTAGCCTTGTGACTTCGGGCAAGTTATTTAATCCCAATTACCCTGCCCTCTCCCCTCAAAACAAAAAAAAACAACAACAAAAACAAACAACCGCTTACTAACAGTAAGTGTCTGGTGGACACTCGGCCTCTGTCTTCTTTTCTTTCCTTATCTATAAAATGAGATAATCATAGCACCTACCTCCCAGGTTGTTGTGAGGATAAAATAAGATCATATTTGTGAAGTGCTTTTTGAGCCTTAAAGCACACACACACACACACACACACACACACACACACTCACACACACACACACGCTCACACACATATATATGTATATTGAGGACTCCCTCTCTTTTCTATATGTTGTGCTTAGCACAGTATTTTTTTCATGGTAAGCACTTTGTAAATGATTTTTCAAGCATTCATTCATCCCAACAGGCTAGAATGATCAGCCAAATATAATTAGATATAATAGGCAATGGGGAAAAAAAGTCATTGAATTTGAATAAGATACAAGCCAAGATTTTGACATGGCAGCCAAAATAACTGTAATATCACCTTATGCTGCATTAAGAGAGGCAGAGTATTCAGAACAAGAGATGTGATCATCGCTTTGTACTCTGCCCTAGTCAGATCACATCCAGTTGGAAAGACTTGTGTAAAATAATGAACAATGAAATGGGCAAAAGTAAGAGAACATTGTATATAGTAACAACAATGTATGTGCAGTTTGGGTCATCATGATTTAGGAAAGCCATATAAAAGCTGGAGTACATCCAGATGGGGGTTATCAGGATGGTGAGAAGCCTGGAGACCATAATATATGAGGATCAATTGAAAACACAAGGGATAGTTTGCTTGGATAAGAGAAGACCCTTGGGGAACATTATAGCAGTCGTCAAGTGTTTGACAGGCTGTGCTGTGAAAGAGGAATTAATCTTATTCTGTTTGGTCCCAGTGGGTAAAACTAGGATCAATGGGTCAAAATTGCAAGAAAGTAAATTTAGAGTTCATGCAAGGAAAAACTTTACAACAACTTGAAGTTTCATGGGTTCCCCCTCGCTGGACTTTTCAAGCAAAAGGGGGTTGACCACTTCTCAGTAGCACTGTACATTGGCTTCACACATAATAAGCACTTCATAAATGCTTGTGCACTGACTGACACACTTTTTCTCCTTATCTAAAGAACATGCTAAGCATTGTATATGCTGTCAGACTCAGTTGCTCTGTCAGCTACAGTGAATTCTTTTTTTCCAATTATGGGTTGGACAGGTTGGAATCAGAGGTCACTTCTAACTCCATGATCAATTCTATGAGTGCTGATAGGGGCCATTCTATTCTCTCCGGGCGGGAGTTTGGAGAGGGATGGAATGGGATGGGAGGCTGCCCTGGATCCTACATCCTAGTTTTAATGGCATAACATTGGTGGGGGCTTCTACCAATTGAGTGGCATAGAGCTGGTATGTATTCTTTCAAGTTCTATCCTCCGACTATGCCTCTCATTTGACCAAAACTCTAGATATAATCTCAGTGCCTTCAGGAATTGAACATCTCCTAAAAAGCAGCACTGCCACAACTTGTGATCTTGCATAGGTGATCAACTTCTCTGAACTTCAGTTTCTTAATCGACATAATTAATTATAGGCTTCTATGAGATGTTCCTTCTTAGTTAGAGATTCTGGTTCTGTTTCATGATTTAAGGTTGACTGTCATTTCCTTTCCCTCTTCAGCCCTATCTAATTCTAGAATAACTGAATACATGCTTACTTAACATCCTACCTCTAAAAGAATCCTGGATCTCTGGATATTTGGTAACTGGGAATCATTTTATTTAACCAGCATTTGCTAAGCATCCTCTATATGCCAGGCACTGTGCCAGGAACTAGAGACAAAAACAAATGAGATAACAAAATACAAAAACATGTAAACAATAACATGAATGGGGAGAATCTAAGGAAACCAAGAAAGGTCTTATGTAAGAGAGTGCTTGAGTTGAACCCTGAAAGACAGTAGAGATTCTCCAAGGAAGAGGTGAGGAGGAAGTACATCCTCAGCATGTAGAAAGCCTGTCACTCAGAGGCATACAGATGAGCTATGGAATGTTCTGTATAAGAAACAGTAAGCAAGCTAGTTTGGCTAGACTGTAGGATGTGAAAAGGGGAGTGATAGGCAGTAATACCAGAAAGGTAGATGGATACAGGTTTCTTTAGATGTCAAACAGGAGTTTGCATTTTGCCCTTCAGGCAATAGGGAGCCATTGGAGCTTCTTGAGAAGCATAGTAATGAACATACTTATGTTTTAGGAATATAAATTTGGTATATTAGAAGGGTGCCATTAGTGTAGTTCCTAGAAGACTGCATAGTCATGTAGTCTAGTACTACATTTAACAAACATTTACTCAATATCTATTAGCTGAAAAGCACCAGGCTAGGAACAAAGAATATACACATTTCAAAAGGACACTGTCATTGTGTTTAAAGAGCTTATGTTTTACTATAAAAATATGATAGATTTTCACATAGATAGATATAATTGAAAGTAAACCAGAACTCAAAGTTAATAGAACAAAGAAAATATTCAGATGAACTCCTGCTAGAACATTTGAGGAACAAGAATGTATTTCTGACTAATGAGAGATCAGAGAAGGCTGCATGGAGCCACTGAGCCTTGAATGAAAAGGAGGGTTGTGAAAGATGGAGCTGAAACCATGAATGGAAGATACCCTAAACAAATATGGAAAGTATGAACAGGCAGTTTTCAGATGAAGAAATTAAAGCTATCCATAACCATATAAAATGCTCTAAATTATTACTGATTAGAGAAATGCAGATTAAAACAACTCTGAGGTACCGTACCACACCTATCAGGTTGGTTAATATGACAAAATAGGAAAATCTAAATGTTGCAAAAGATGTGGGAAAATTGGGACACTAATGTATTGTTGGTGGAGTTGTGAACTGATGCAACCATTCTGGAGAGCAATTTGGAACTATACTCAAAGATTTATAAAACTGTGCAAACTCTTTGATCCAGCAATACTGATACTAGGCCTGTATCCCAAAGAGATCATAAAAAAAGGGAAAATGACCCACATGCACAAAAATATTTATAACAGTTCTTTTTGTGGTGGCAAAGAACTGGAGATTGAGGGGATGCCCGTCAACTAGGAAAGGACTGAATAAGTTATGATACCTGAATGGAATAGGATACTGTTGTGCTAAAAGAAATGATAAGCAGGCGGATTTCAGAAAAACCTGGAAAGACTTACGTGAACTGATGCTGAATGAAGTGAGTAGAACCAGGAAAACTTTGTATATAGTAACAACAATATTGTGTGATGACGAACTTTGATATAGACTCAGCTCTTCTCAGCAATGCAATAATCTAAGACAATTCCAAAAGATTCATGATGAAAAATGCGATCCACATCCAAAGAAAGAACTATGGAGTCTAAATGCAGATTGAAGCACACTATTTTTTTCTCTTTTCTCTTCCTCATGGTTTTTCTCTTTTGTTCTGATTCTTCTTTCACAACATATCTAATATGGAAATATGCTTAATATGATTGTACATGTATAGCTTATATTAGATTGCATGCAGTCTTGGAGAGGGGGAAAGAGGGAAGGGGAAAACTTAGAACTCAAAATCTTATAAAAGTGAACGTTAAAAACTAAAAATAAATTAATTACTTAAAATATGGGAAGGTCATAATATCATGTGGAATTTGGGGGACAGTTAGTCCAGATGGACAGGAAAATTAGGAAGTGAAGGAGATCAACGTCAAATGAGGTGGGAAGGTGGATCAGAGTCAAATTGAGGAGGAGTTTAAGGGGTAAGCTTAAGGGCAAGAGTGTGGATTTTATCCTAAGGGCAATAGAGAGTACCTTAAGATTTTAAAGCAAAGGAGAGACATGGTCAGTTCTGTACATCAGAAAGATTTTTTTTTTAATTAATCAGATGTTTGGAGTGGTAGAGAGACTGGAAACGGGAAAAATTTTTTATTGTTGTCCAGGCTAGAAGTGACGAGGGCCTGAATTAGGGTGCTAGCAGCTTAGATTAACGAATAATTTAAAGAACTGGGGGAGGGGGAAACCAAAACAAGGAGGGATTAATATGACAGTGTCATATATGAAAGACAAAATTAAAAAAAAAATCCTAGGAGCAGAATAGGAAATGGAAAAGTTCTGTGTTTGTATGGAAAAAAAAATAAGTGGATTTGTTAAAAATAATCCTATAAATCAACTACTCTTAATCTTTTTTTTGTGTCATAGACAAGCCTTTGGCAGTCTGGTGAAGCCCCCTTCTAAGAATGTTTTTAAATGCATAAAATAAAATTCACAGAATCACAAAGAAAATCAATTGTATTATATGTAAAAAATATTTTAAAATGCAAATTCATAGTCTCCAAATTAAGAATCTCTAATAAAGGAAAGGCTATATTAGATTAGTGCCCTTAGAAGTCCTCATAAACTGTCATTCCCATATCACTATTCAAAGAATTGCAGAATCTAGAATTTAGAATTGGAGGGGACCTAAACAACCACTTTGTAATCTCCATTACCATCTGTTCAAAAACCTTCAATAATCCTTAATATCTATGCAGCATCATGTCATAGAGACCTAGAGCTAGGAAGACCTGGGTTAAAATTCCACCTCATACCCTCTGTCAGTCAGTCAACAAACATTTGGCATCCTGGGCCATCTTCACTCCTCCTGATCAATATCTGACCACTGGACCCAGATGACTCTGGAGGAGAAAGTGAGGCTGGTGACCTTGCACAAATCTCCCTCACTCAAATCCAAGTCAATTGAAAGTCACGTCATCATCTCCCTGATGTCATGGTCTTCTTTGAGAATGAAGGACAAACCATGACCACACATTAGGAACCTGGTACTATATACCAAGCCCTGAGGAATTCAAGGAAAGAGAAAAAATAATCCCTGCACCCAAGGATATTTACCTTCTCTGAGTCTTGGGTTCTTCATCTGTAACAAGGAGATAGACAGTCATGGCATCTACTTTCCAGGGATGTTGGGATGATCAAATGATATCATATGTGTAAAAAGAGTTTTGCAAACTCTAAAGTGCCATATACATGCCAGCTAATGTTATTGTTGTTCAGCAAACGTTAGCTAACTGTATAATCCTTGGCAATTCCCTCATAAGCTCTTTTTGCCTCAGTTTACTCACCTGTAAAATGGAAATAATAGCAACTACCTTTATAGGGTTCCTGTGAGAATCAAATGAGATATGAGAAAATATTCACAAAGAGCTTTGCAAAACTTGCAAAAGTGCTATATAAAAGCCGGCTATTATTATTGTTGTTTAGCCAACACTTATATAGCACTTTAAGATATATAGAATATACATATATATATATTAATCAATATGATATGATCAATTAATATTCCATATAACATGTAACACATAGTATACACATACGTGCATGTGCATATATACATGTACATAATACAAATATGTGTACATACATTTTTATACACATATTGTCTTTGTCAACCTTAAAGTGTCCAATATAATTATTAATATATTCTTTCACCTAGTGTACAAAGCCACTCATGACCTGATTCCAAACTCTCTATAAATTTATCTCCCCGTGCTTCGCTGCAGTCCCTGCTTAGATCAGGATGAATACACACTTCCCCTTCTGTAATATTCAGTTTCTATTTTCAGCTCAAGTTCTTCCTGACTACTCCCAGCCCTCAGTGATCATTTCCCCCTCCAAACATTGGCAGTGTCCATTGTCCTATCACTTCTTTGGCATTTATTACGTAATGTCTTATTACGATTTTCAGTCATTTTTCAATCGTGTCTGACTCTTCATGACTCCATTTGGAATTTTCTTGGTAAAGATACTGGAGTGGTTTGCTATTTCCATCTCCAGCTCATTTTATAGGTGAGAAAACTGAAGCAAACAAAGTTAAATGACTTGCCCAAGGTCACATAGAAAGTCTCTGAGGTTGGATTTGAAGTCAGGTCTTTCAGACTTCAGGCCTGGTGTTCTATCTACTGCACCATTTAGCTGCCTTTACTGTATACCAATTTTCTATGTCTTCAAATAGACAACAAGTCTCCTGAGGGTAGGGACCATATCATAAAAACCTTTCTATTTCTTGCACTCAGCATTGTGCCCTACATGTGCATCAACACATTAAAACCCATGATTTCACTGGTATAAGAAATCATGCCACCCTTCTCTGACACCGAGAGGTCCCTGAAGCTCAGAGTTCAGCTTCACGCCTGTGGTCATAAAGCTCACGAGTGCGAGAGGCAGGATTTGATCCCCAGCCTTCCTGACTCTAAGTCTGTCTGTGCAGCGTAGGAACTTAAAAATGTTTGTGAATGGTCATGACGATGCCATAGAGTGTTATCATGGAGAAAAGTCCAGCCTCAGAGACAGGAAGAACAGGGCAGAAACCCCCCTTTGACAAATACTGACTATCTGAACCTGGGCAAGAAGTGACTTAAACTCTCAGTAGCTGAGACAATTCTTGAAGATCATAAATTATAGATTAGTTGTGGCTCTGCCTTGGTAGGAGGAGCTTCCTTGCCAGGAATTCCTTATAAGATTTTGACACAAACAAACAAATGGATGAATAAATAAATGTATGTTTGCATGCAAATGTGTTTTTGTATATAACGAAAGAGGGACTTTATAAAATTTTTGATAATGACACTGTGAAGTACATAGTGCCAGGTATTATTGTTCCCATTTTACTGATGACAAAACTAAAGGTTGTTCCTGGTCTCACAGTGTCAGAGCTAAAAGTTAAGCCTAAGTCTCTTGAGTCTGTCTGCAGTGATATTTCTATTACCCCACACTACCCGTCCAGGTGACAATAATCATGGAGTGGGGGCCACTCTGCAGTAGGACTACTGTGCGTCTGGCCTAATTGTACATGGTGCATGCTTTCATCTTCATCAGAAGCCAGAGTATAAGACATGTTGGCATCTTTAGAAGGAAATTCTGGGAGCAGAAGTATATTTGAAAACTTTGTCACGAACCTCCTTTAGTCCTACAAAAGCCAATGGCAAAAGAAGAGTTAATTTTAAAACAGAAATTTTTCCATTTTCTATCCTCTCCCACCCATATACACACACTCCTGTTCTTATATGAACCAGAATGATAAAAACACTATATTTAATACAGACCTTCTTGGAGGCCATCTCCCACAGAGGCAACTTTCCAACTGACAGAGTCAGGAGGTTTCACAGTTTGAGATTTACATCTTATTTTCAGCTGTCAAAGCTCAGTTCCATAGACACTGGTCCTGAATTTCTAAACATTTGACTTGTAAACCTATGCCAGAAACTTTCCTAGTTAGTTTCTCCAGGAAATAGACTGCCCCTTGGAAAGTTGTGAGTCAGGAACTCCAGATGCTGACCTTCCAACAGCAGAGGCTTCAAGAGTTCTAATCGATAGCTAGGTTAATAAAACATAATCAAGCCCAAACATAGCACTGAGCTCTTTGGGGATATCTCTGTGGGTGGGTCTGTGTATGCATGTTCTTGTGTAATTATTGAAAGAAGTATATTGTTTTTTAATGTTCTCTTAGCAATAATTACTTCCACACGATCCATACTTTTCTGGATCTGTGTTCTGATTAATATCTGTTATTCAGTTATCTTAGTTGTATCTGACGCTTCACGACCTCATTTGGGGTTTTCTTGGCAAAGGTACTGGAGTGGTTTGCCATTTTCTTCTCCGGAACATTTTACAGATTGGGAAAATAAGTCAAACACTATTAAGTGACTTGCCCAGGGTCACACAGCTAGTAAGTGACTGAGGCCATATTTGAACTCAGGAAGATGAGTCTTCCTGACTCCAGACCTGGTGCACTATTCACTGTGCCACCTAGCTGACCTCAATATCTGTATTCCCTCCAACGTTGCAGACTACAGGCCACATGCTTGCCCATTAAATACGACTCTTGTTCATGAGCTCCTAAAAATTATCTATAAAGGGTCTCCCCAAGAAGTTGAGACTTTTTCCTCATTCTCTTGACATTACTTGGATATCAATGGAGCATGCTGGCTGTTCATTAGTGGTTACTCATAGCATGTAGTACCACCATCTTATCCCCAACTTTTATAATGGCCCATAGAAACTTCCTCCATTATCACTATATAGATGTTTAGCAAAAATAGGTCTAAAAATGGATCTTGCTTAGTAGCTTCAACTGAAATTCTTTTTGGCAACGTCTTTAGTGACACTCTGGACTTTGAATTTCTAAAAATAAATTAAGACTATGAAGATTTAGATCCATGTTGTGACTGTGGACAACATATGCTTAATGATGGAATGGCTAGACTTGCTTCCCACTGAACTTCAGAATAATGAGGTTTTATTTAGTTTGGTTGGTGCTTAATAAGTTACTTCATGAATACAGAAATCTTACCATCTCATCCTGCCCTATTGGGTGAAAACAAACCAAGCAAGTGGTTATAAAATAAGTCTCAATCTTATCCTCTCCCCTCCCCTCCCAACTTGGCAAAAATTGTTTCTCTCCTTGAAAGGATAAGCAATGTTCCCAGTATACTTTGTTGCTTGGGAATTAGAAAATTTCTGTCTCAAAAAATACGTCACTTACCATCAAAGAGGAAGGAAAACAAATACCCAAAGCTCATTCCTTCCACAAATATTTATCCAGTGCCTACTTTTTCCTGGTCACAATATCTTTCCATTGAAGCTTCCTTGGACACAGTTGGTTACAGCTTTTAAAATGAAAACATAGGAGCAGATGTTCCAATGGCTTCTTACATTGCATTGCCCCTACTCAAACACTCCTGCTCTTTGCAGAAATTGATAAAGAATGGATTCTTCCTCTGCAGAGCATTAGTGCAGCCAGCACCGAGAAAGGATAGAGTAAACTACCTTCTCTTTTATTATTTATCACCTCTTTCTGACCTCTGAACACCTTTGCAGGAACTGACGAACCCAAAGAAGGGACTGAAAGAGAGAAAGAGATCTTGTTAATCGTCCCTTGTTTAAAATGATGACATGATTTAAATGACTCAGCCTTTTCTAAGACTGCTATTTAGGGGGAGATCATTTCTTTCTACTGACTGGTGCATTCTCTTCTGAATTGTCTCTCTTGCTCCTTTTATTGTAAGCATCCCACCACCACTGCTGCCTTAAACTATTTGCTGGGTATCACAACAGGAGGTTTCCAGAAATCTTTCATAGCTAGACTTTTCTAACTAGCCTGCAAGGACCATGATTGCTACCATTGTTCCAGAAGAGTTTTAAGCCCTTTTCCCATTTAATAACTATTCACTATAGTTAAGATCAGAAGCCCTCTAATATAAGAAAGCCAGCTTGTTTTCTACAGTAACCCATTTATTTCCTGCTCACCTACAATGGAACCACAAATTAACAAATAATTACTGTGAAGAGCCAGTCACTGTCTTCAGGAACATCAGAGGGTAATAATAACTGATTGAAACAGTTGAAAATTTTATATGCAATTTCAAGTTTATTTTTACACTATTTTATTTCAACTGCATTTAATTCTACAGATATTTGTTAAGCTCATACAATGTACTAACCTCTGGGGACTGAAAGATAAAACAACAACAACAAAACATTCCTTCCCTCAAGTGGCTTACATGGTGTGTAGGGGGGAATATAATGTGTGTGAAGTGCAAAATGTATACAATAATAATATTATAGCCAGGATTTATTTAGAGCTTTAAGGTTTGCAAAGGATGGTACATATATTTTCTCATCTGATCAATGTTAAGAGGAAGGTGAAACTATTAATAGCCCCACAAGAACCCTGTCAGGTGGTTACTACGGGTAGAATTGCCTCCATTTCACAGATGGGTAAACTGAGGCTCAGGGAGAGTAAATTGTTACATTGTAAATAGGATCTGATTTTGATTCCAGTCTTAATATGCCATCTAATATTCCACCCTGTCTCTCTATAATCTGCTACAAATTCTGAATTTTATCACTTATCCTCACTCTTCTATGGGAAGGATATCCAAGGGGAAGATAATCAGAATGAAAATCAGGAAATCAATACTAATTAGGTGTTTAGGTAACCAACATAACCACAGGAAACTTTTGTTTTAAATTCCAGCCTGCCTCAGGGTCCCAGTCTGCAAGATGGGAGAAATATCTGTACAATTAACAAAGATGTTATTAGAATAGACATAATTTAAGGCCACTGAAAGAGGGTTTCAGGTGGAGGAGTGAGAAGGCAGAGAGGTCTTGGGTGGTAAAAAGCACAAATGAAGGGAGAAGTGCAGGAGGAAAAAATACAGTAGAAAGACAAGTAATAAAGCAAGGCATAGAGCAAGAACTGAGCTAGTGTGTATCTTTTGCAAGATTTCCTTCTGTCATTTTGGAACTTGATGCAGGTGGAAGTAAGTGATCACAGCTCTGGGGTGGCAGGATAGGCATCAGTGCAGAGAATGTTGGATTTGGAATCATAGGACTCAAGTTCCAAATCCAATCTTCTACTTACTGTTGATACAACCATGATTAAATCATTGTGCCTCATTTTTTTTTCTATTATAAAATGAATTTATTGGACTTGAGGATCTCAAAAGCTCTTTCTAGCTCTAAATCTCTGGTCCTGTGACGTCAGAAAATAATAAAAGGAAAGCAACATTTAGAGTTTGGTATGTTCCCTAGTAATTTGGAGGCTAGTATGGAGCTGCAAGCATTGGTGGCAATGGGAAAATGTTCAGAGGGCTTGAGTTGCTGCAGTTATGTTTTGGGAATGGTCTCAAAGGACAAAGTAGAGTCTCTGCACAAAGAAAGTGCTTGTGGACCTTGTTTGTGAGCACATAACAGAGAGGAAAAGATGATGAAAAACTAAATTTCATTTGTCTCAAGTTCAACTTAACTTGGTTGTAGGCTACTGAGCTCACCTCCAGATTTCTGCTTTGAAAGAATGCCCATTTACGGGCTCCAAGGGATCTCTATTATTAGGCAGCCTAAGAATAAAATCAGAAAGTTTATAGATATAGACAGCTCTTCTCCCTTCTGTCACCCTATCAGTTGGTGGGGAAAGCACAGATCCTCTTCTAAGTGAAACATCTCTAGGAGTTCCAAATGAACTCCTTTGATTGGAAAGTTCCTGATTGGCATCACAATTTCATGAAGAGGTGAGTTTTGTGCTTACTTTAACAGAATATAAGCTCCTTGAGGGCAGGGACACTTTATTTTTTAGTTTTTCTTACATTTGTATTCCTAGAGCATAGCATGGTACCTAATACATAGTACTTCATAAATGCCTTATTATATTTATCTATTCCCCCATAGAGCAGCTAGGTGGCACTAGGTGGCACTAGGTGGCAGTTAGAATGTGTGTGAGTTCAAATATAGCCCCATACACTTACTATCTGTGTGAGCCTGGACAAGTCACTTAACCCTGTTTTCCTCAGTTTCCACATATGTAAAATGAGCTGGAGAGGAAAATGACAAACCACTCCAGCATCTTTACCAAGAAAACTCCAAATGTGATCACAAAGAGTTGTACATGACTGAAATGACTCAACAACATTTCCACATGCTTGTAGTTTTGCTCTGGGCTTAACGAGACTATCTTATGGATGTGACATTGATTAGGATCCTAATATTTATAGCTCCAAAGGATCCAGCAACTAAATTTCCAATCTATTTTTCAATGAAAGCAACAGATGTTATCCTTTAAGGGTCAGTAACATCTGGTCTTAAGGACACAACTTCATACATTTTGAGTCAGTCAACTGTTGGGAGTCCTTGTGACTGGGAAGCTGGTATAGGGCTATATTTGACTGAATGGTACTGATGAAGGACTGGATTTAGATTCAGGAAGCCTTAGTTTAAAAAAAAAACAAAATTCCGTCACCTTGCTATGTTATATTTGGCAAGTCATCTAATTTCTATGGGCATCACTGTTCTAATGTAGAAAATGAAGGGACTGGACCTGATGATCCCTAAGGTGTTCTGAATCCTATGATTCAGTGAGAAGAGTCAATTGCTGGGAAATAACCAGAATTTTGATGCCCAAATTACAAACAGTATTTGGCTTTTCTCATCTACCTACAGGATGTCACAATCTCAAAGATTTGGCATTGTGCAAGATCTTTTGTGTGGACCACCTGAATGAGTCTTGTAATTTAATAGGCATTTGGGGCTGAGAGGGAGCAGTCTGATGGGAATCTTTAAGAAGTGATTAATTGGCTGGACTCAAGATCACTTGGAAAGTAGTCCTGTCTGGGAAAAACTAATAGGTCAGATGACATCTTTATCTAACTCAGCGGTTCTCAACCTGTGGGTTATGTTCAATTTGTAACAATGAAAATACATCCTGCATATCAGATATTTACATTATGATTCGTAACAGCAGCAAAATTACAGTTACGAAGTAGGAACAAAAATAATTTTATGGTTGGAGGTCACCACACCATGAGGAACTGTATTAAAGGGTCGCAGCATTAGGAAGGTTGAGAACCACTCATCGAACTAATGATAAACTGGCATATCAGCAAAGAAGGTGAGCATAAGAGACTAAGAAAAAGGACTGATGGTCTGAGTCCTGAGGTTATGAAGCTGAGACCCACCTTAAAGAAGTGGATTTCTCAGGATTGGAAATATCACAGGATCTTAGATTTGGAGCTAGAAAAGACTATAAAAGCCATCTAGTCCAACTTCCTCATTTAACTGATGAGAAATTGAAGTCAAGAGTTACATGAGGTCACTTACAGCTAAAAAATATCCAAGGCAAGATTTAAACCAAGGTCTTCCTACTTCCAACTCCAGGATTCTATCCACTCACTACAATATGCATTTAATTATTCATCTATCTATCCAAGCCTTCAACAGGAATTTATTAAGTACTAACTATGTGCCAGACACTGGGCTAGGTGCTTGGGATGCAAAGATAAAAATCAAACAATCCCTGCCCTCAAGGAGCTTACATTCTTCTGGAAGGAAAACAGACATGAACACGTTAAGTAAAATAAAATGTTGTTACAAGTAGATACAAAGTAACATCTGGGTGGAGGGTACTAGCAACCAAGTGATCAAAACAGCCTTCCTATAAGAAGTGGTACCTGAACTGAGCCTTGACAGAGACTAGGAGTTTCTATGAGATGGAGATGAAAAGAGAGTACATTCCAAGGAGGAGATAGGCAATTCAGAGGTCTGAGATAGGAGATGAATTTCTACATAGTCTGTTTGGGATATAATGTTGATGAAAGAGAGTAGTGTTCAATAAACCTGAAAAAGGAGGCTGGCTTCATATCATGGGAAGTTTTAAAACCCAAACAGAGAAGTTTGTACTTAATCCTAGGAGTGACCAAGGACCAACCTGAATGTTTGATCAGGAGAAGTGACTCAGCCAAACCCGTGCTTTAGGAATGTTGATCTGTCAGCTGTGTGAAAGATAAATTAGGAAATGAAGAGTGACTGGCTGAATCCAGTCCAATTAGAAAAGTAAGAGAACATGAGGGTCCATACCAGAGTGGTAGGTGCATGAATAGAGAGAAAATGATTGATACAACATATACTATACTGTGAAGGTAAAAGCTACAAGATTTGGCAATTGGCTGGAAATGAGGAGTGAAAGAAAGTAAATAGTTGAAGGTGATCCCAACATTACAGACATGAGGGACTAGAAGAACAGTGGTGCTTTCACCCCAACCAATCATATATCAAGGCCAACTAGACAACTGGTCAACTGGTCCCACTTTTAAGATTTGAAAGTGGAATGAACGTGTGAGGACAACGTGGTAGAAAAGATACTATGGGTGGGACAGAAAATTCAATTCCCCAGAGTATTGCCATAATGTTTTGGGCCCATGTTTCTAATTTAGGGACCCAGGGCATATGACTTGAAACAAATGGTACAAATCTCCCTGTCAATAGCACATCTAGGGAACATCCCTCTATGGGCTTAGAGGGAAGAGAGGAAGGTGTTCCTGTGATTCTACCATGATGATAGAAGCTCAAATCCAAAGTCACTGAAGGTGAGAGAAGCTACAAGTAGCCAAGTTGAGATCCAGGGTTGGGTGATGTCTCTGCATTCCTGGAGAAGAGGGATGGGAGAGACTAAAGGTTTCAGGATTGGAAGGGAATCCTTGTGGTCAGAGACTTCACATCTAGGATTTGTACCTCAGAAGGATGGACTTCAGAAAGAAGGAGAGAGTGAAGGGAGAATTGTGTTAGCCTTCAGCACTATTTGGTCATCTGAAAACTTAGTGAGAAGAAGGTTTTGGGGAGGGGAAAAACGCTACACGACTGAAAATCAGGCGATCAGGAACAGAAAGGAAGGAGAGCTTTGAGCAACAAGAGAGACAGAGACAGAGAGAGATGGATAATAAATATCTTTATTTTCCTTACTTTAAATGAGGACAAGTACACTCTCTGGACAACAATTCTAACAACTCTTCTCCATCAAAAAGAAGATGGACTTTCAAAAGTGCTGACAGTTATATTGATGAACCTCTTAACAACTGGCTTCCCAATTACTTAAATTTTCCAACTTTAGTGACCTCTGCCTCCATTCTATGTCAGCCAATCACTTGATTAATTAAACCATGCCATTACTTGAAGCTACTCTATGGATTCCTAAATTCTTAAACTGCCCTTTTTGATGAGTCTCATGCTCTGTTACTTTCCTACCACCTCACTTCTCTGGAAACTCTTTTTCCCTTTGATCATGAGTTCCACTGTCCCTTGACTCTTCCCTCTTTTCCCTACTCTGACTTCACTTTCATTCTTTCAAAGTCTTACCATTTTGGTCAACCACTTAATTTACAGATTCTAATCATGATATTTGGTTGTAAAAAAATTTTTTTAAGCTTTCAATTGTTCCCTAATACCTACGGACATGCTTTGTTTTTTTTTTCTCCCTACAAATTAATTTTCTATTGATATTGCAAATTTCCTATTCCAGTCAAATAAGACTATTAATCTAATATTCCCTCATCTCATGTTCACCAGCCTCTAATTCCCCCATGCCTACCATGGACTCTGTTCCTGACTCTACTTGATAAAATCCTTCCATTCCTTTGAGACCTAGCTCAGATGTCACCTGTTTCACGAGGATCCCTCAGGCTTGCTGCAATCCTTCCTTCTCTGTACCAGTTATACCTCAGAAACTCCTTTAGGTACTTAATTCATTCTAATTTGGGGAAAATTTTATTCACGGGCCTATATCTTCTCTTCCAAAATTATAAACTCCTTCAGGAAAGAGATTATTATTTTACTTTTCTGAAATCTCAATAAGTCAAGTCTATGAGCATCTCTTAAATATTTGCTATGTGCTAGACACTGTGCTAAGTACTGGAAATGCAAGTAGATGCACAAAGAAAGTCTTTACTGTCAAGGGACATATTCTAAATTGCGGGGGGGGGGCGGGCGGGGTGAGAACGATACATACAAAGGAACTGAAAAGAGACAGAGTGAGTGAGAAGAGGCAAGGAGGTTTCTAAAGAGTCAGGACAGAACCAGGAGAGGAGTGAAGGACTGAGCATAACTGGCCTGGTAATTTCCTCAAAATGGAGACTGAGAAGAATCACTACAGGAAGGTGGGGACTATAGAAGTATAGCCATCTTCTCGGGTGAAAAGACTTCTTGGACACAGAAAACTGCAGAGAATCAGCCAGGAGAGAAAGACTGAGCAGTAACCTGGTAGGAGGTACTGAATAAATGCTTATAAAATTGAATTAAATAAAAGTCTTCAGGAGTAATTATTCTTGACTCTTGCTTCTTTTCTTTCTTAAATTTCAAATAAAATTTATTATAAACAAGCACACTTGATTTGTTTTTATTTTGTTGCTGTTTTTCAAATGAGAAGAGATTTTCTTTGCATTTGGGCAGGACCAAGTGAAAGAGAAACCCTACTCCATAAAGGGATTGTAACACAAATCTGAATCAGAGTGGGGAAAAACATCATCGGCCTGAGATTTGAGAGACAGACTTGGATTGGAACTGTATCATTAATTCACAATGTGACGTCAGTAAATTCACTTAATCTCCCTAGGCCTTATTTTTTCCCATGTGCCATTTTTTTTCACTGTATCCCCAGCATGTAGCTCCATGCCTTACATGTGACAGCTGCTTAAATAGAATTAACTTTGAATTGAATTCCATATGGAAAACAAGAGAGTTCATCTACATCCATTACAGTTTTAAAGGTCTATGATTGCATTAATTTATTTTAGGCAAACTTGATACATACAAATCCATTTTTACACAAAAGATAAATTGATATTCTTAAGTTGTTTTTCAATTGTGTTCAACTCCTTGTGACCCCATTTGGGGTTTTCTTGGCAAGGATCCTGGAGTGGTTTGCCATTTCCTTCTCCAGTTCATTTTACATATGAAAGAATTGAGGCAAACAGGGTTAAGTGACTTGACCAGGCTCACACAGATAGTAAGTGTATGAGGACAGATTTGCACTCCTGAAGATGATTCTTCCTGATTTCAAATCCAATGATAGATCCCAGTGCTCTACCCACTATGCCACCTAGCTGCCTAAAGATAAATTAGGACAAGGCTATTTGGATTACCAGAGGTTCTATTTTAACAAAAGATTCAGTGTAGAATTCTTAACTCACAAGCTCTTCAGTGCATTTGAATTAGGCTTTGACAAACAAAAAGTTTCCTTACTCACATTTGAACAATAGATTCCATAATGTTAGATACATCTATATGTACTCTGAAGAGACTACAATGCAAGCCTTTTTTCAGTTGATGTACACCATAGTGAAATGTCATGTCACTACCAAAATACTAAATAGATATTTTTCTTCGTCTAATTTTTATAGAGAGAAGAAATCTATGAAAGTAGTTCAACATTTTTAAAACATGGGAAAATAAAGGGGAGGGGCAGTTAATCATATTGATGATGATGATGTTAGCTAGCAGTTACATAGGACTTTAAGATCTGCAAAGCATGCTGCCAATATATCTCACATGATCCTGATAGCAAGCCTGGGAGCTAAGTGTTGTTATTATTCCCATTTTACAGGTGAGTAAACTGAGGCAAAGAGAGATTAAGTGACATTCTCAGGGTTACACTGAGAATTAATATCTAAGGTGGGATTTGAACTCAGGGTTTCCTGACTCCATTTAGGTGGCATAATGGATAGAGCACTAGACATCAAGTTAACTAACTACATGTACCAGGCAAGTCACTTAATCTTCATCTGCTTCAGTTTCCTATGAAATGGGGTTAATAATATCCTGCCCAACATTGTTGTGAGAATCAAATGAAATGATATTTACAAGGTGCTTTGCCAACTTTAAATCTCTCCCTAAAGTCTAGGTATTGATACTTTATTTAATTATTTAATATAATATGTTATTAGCTGTCCCCCACAAAGTGCCAGGGTGTAAAGTCAAGGAAGGAAATGGGTATCTTGTGCAACTTTTGTTGTTACAGTCAGCTAAGGGCTGTCATGAAAGATTACCTGTAATCATATTATTGGTTGCTATAAAAGCAAGCCACTTAAATGGTTTTATAACATTTCCTCATATGTATTTTTGGTCGTTAGCAATATTATTGTCTAGGCTGTTAAAATACCTCCAAGGGTATGGTCCCATTTATTTTTACAGAATTTAACACTGTAGGTAGGATGACCCATATAAATGTAAAGTCAATTCCTTCCATGAGTGCTTTGCAGGAGAGTTATCCTGACAACTTACATAAACCCCTATTAAACTGACATTGGTTTGTTCAAAATAGCATGTAATTCAAAGCAATTGTTTTTCACCAGATGCCTTGATGCCCTGCGATTCTTTAATATGTGTATCAGATGTTTTTAAGCTCAATTTAAATTTCTCATCTCTAATTTCTCAAACTAGCAAAGTTTTCTTCCCTTTTAATATATAAAGGACAATTTTTGATTATTCTAGTAGGCATTAGGAAGTACATTCAATAAGAGCAACAGGAAATTAATTTGTCACATAAATAAACTGGTCAGCTGGGTATGTAAAGACAATGTTGTTGGTTTTTTTTGCACATGATAAACAAGACTTATGTACAATGAAAAGTTAGATAAAGGACTTTAAAAAGCAATAATGTTGATTTTTTAAAAAACACAAAACCGGGTGACTAGGTGGTGCAGTGAATAGAGCACTGGGCCTGGAGTCAAGAGTACCTGAGTTCAAATGTGACCTCAGACAGTTAACACAAAAAAACTAGCCATGTGACCTTGGGCAAATTACTTAACCCCAATTGCCCTCCAAAAACCAAAAACAAAAAAAGAATAGTGCAATTTAGTTCTTAAAAACACGTTCATCAAAGAGCCATCACATTTAAAAGCACTTGACTTTAGGGTCAGAGGCCTAGGTTCAAATTTTGCTTCTTATACTTACTGCCCATGTGGCCAAGGCCAAGGCTCTTTATGTCTCTAGGACTCAATTTTTTCATCTTTAAAATGAGTTTAGTTGTGTGCCCTTTTCAAAATCTATGCCTAGCAGTAGAAGCTCTGGGACAAAGAGAACAAACACTAAAGCCTAATTCCTAATTACCTCCCAGAATGGATGGACTAATTCACAGCTCTGCCAATAGTATGCCTAGCCTTCCACAACCCCTCCCAACACGGACAAAATCCATCTCTTCTCATCTTTGCCAATTTGTCCTTGGGAGGCAAAACCTCAAAATTGTTTTAATTTGCATTTCTCCTACTCATGATTTGAAACAATCTTTCCTGTGGTTTTTAATAATTTTCAGTTTCTTTGGGCAGTGGTTGTTCATTTCCTTTGACCCTTTATTCATTAAGGAGTGGCCCTTGGTCTTATGTAAACTCCCATATTAGAAATAGAGGCAGCTAGTTGGCACAGAGAATAGAGCACCAGCCCTAGAGTCAGGAGGTCCTCAGTTCAAATCACAGGTCAGACATTTGACACATTTACTAGCTGTGTGACCTTGGGCAAGTCATGTAACCCCAACTGCCTTGCCTTTCCCACTCCAAAAATTTAAAAAAAAAGTACTAGATGCATCCTCTCCCCCCCCCCCCCAAATAAATTCTTATTCTTTCTTGTATTTAATTTTCTTGCAAAAAACTTAACTTTTAAACTCACTATTTATCGTTTGGGATCTAACCTTTCCTCAGTTCTGAATTTAACAGTGTTCATTTACCCTTTCCTCTAACAGCCACCATCAGACAAATAACTTCATTGTTTTCAATACTTTAAATTGATCTTTCAATGAACTCTGACTAGTTTTCTTTGTCACTTTGCAAATGAAACAATAGCTCTGTTTAAAGACCTCCAATGAAACAGGATTTTTTTTCAGAAAGACCTGGGAAGCAGGGGAGGAGTTTTGTGTACATGAATTTCAAGTGTATGTTAATAGGGTACTGCGAAAACAAACAAACAAAAACCAAAACCATACTGCCTTTACTCCAAGAGACGGTAGATATAAATTAGGAAGAATGTTCTGAGAAATTTTATCTGGGAAGAAAATCATGTGTTTGTATTTTCCACTAGCCTACCTTTTTAATACAAAAAATTATTTGGCATGTTCCTAGGATTGGCAAATGAAGTTGCTTGCTTACATGACAGACCCATGGCTATGCAGAGGTGCTCGGGCTTTTTGCCATCCTGATTAAATTCTTTAGGGATACCTAAATGTATTTTAATGTGGAATTACCATAGGAAATGGGATCTTGCCAACTAGATAATTGAGTTGGGGGTGATATTTATTTAATGAGCTGATACCATCCCTGAGGAGAATATTTTTGCATTCTTCTACAGGTTTAACTTTTGTGAAATAAGAAAGTTTGAAGCAGTCTTTAAAAGAGGAAATATGAACTCATGATTTCATAGATTTTAGTATAAGTTTCTCATCTTTTCACCTTTAACAGAATTTTGCAGAATTTAGTTAGAGTTCAATAAGACTTCAGTGGCCATCTAGTTAAAACCCTACCTTAAAATGGCTCCCCCTCATAAGACATTCAACAAATGGTCATCAAGCCTTTGCTTAAAGACCTCAAATAAGAATTACCGTCTCTTGAGGCATGTGTTTCTGTTTTCTATAGATCTAATAATCAGGATAGAGACAGCTAGATTGCTCAGTGGATAGAGTGCTGTGGGCCTGGAGTCAGGAAGATCTGAGTTCAAATCCAGTCTCAGAAATTTACCAGTTGTGTGACCTATGGCAAGTCACTTATCTTCTATTTGCCTTAATGCTCTGGACAGAGAAATGGCAAACCACTTCAGAATCTTTGCCAAGAAAACCCCACGATGGAGTCACAAAGAGTAAGACAACTGATGAACTAAACACTAACAACCAATGATTAGGATGGTTCATTCCTTTCCCCAATCAAATGAAGCTTAAATTTGCCCCTTAAACTTCTATTCATTGTTCCTACTTTCCACTGGGACCAAGCAAAGTCAGTGCAATCTGTCTTTCACAGGACAAACCCTTCAAATATGTAAAGACAGCAATTCCAGCTCTTTTTTTCTGGCCAAACATTTCCAGTTACTTCAACCAGTACTCATATGATATAAACTTGAAACCCTTCACCATCCTGGCTACGCTGTTCTGGCTCCTTTTCAGTTTTTTGATATTCTTAACTTGTAAAGCCCTGAAATAAGCACAGTACTCCAGAGGTAAGGCATAGATGGGGCTATCACCTCCATTTTCTTGGAAGTTATGCCTCTCAATGCAGAACAAGATCACATTAACTTTTGTAGCTACCACATCATATTGTTGATTCATGTTGAGGCTGCAATCCACTAAAAGCCCAATATCTTTTAAAAACAGCTGTCTAACCATGCTTCCCTAATCCCACTTTTGTGAAATTGGATTTTCAAACCCAAGTGTAAGACGTTACATAAACAAGAAGCATGTACCTTTATATAAACCCTCACCCTACTTAGTTTCATTGTATTAGATTCAACCCAATGCTCCAGCCTTTTGGGATACTGACTTTATTCTCTGCCATTTTAGCTATCTCTCCTAGTGTGATATCATCTATAAATTTGATGATTGTACTTTCTATGCTTTTATCTGAATCATTCATTAAATGTTAAACAGCAGAGACCTAAGCAGAGATCTCTGGAACTCTCTCCTGGTAAATTCACAGCAACTTGACAATGAATCATTAACAATTACTCCCTGAGTCCAGTCATCCAGCCCATCCTGACTTTGTCTAACTGTATTATCATCTAATCAATACCTCACAATTTACCCTCCCCATCTCTCCAAGGAAAAGCTAGAGATACTTCTTAAAAATACTTTGGTAGGGTATGCAGTATTCTCTTGATCTACCAGTTTGTAACTCTCTCAGCAAAAGAGTAAGGTCAATCTGGCCTAATCTCTTTTCGATGATAAAAAAAAAACAACCAAAAACTTGGCTATTTTTTTAATGTTCCTTTACTCCTAGAACTGAGATTGTGGCCTGTCTTTTTAATGATAAGTATGAAGAAAGATGAGGAGGTCCGTGATCAAAGCAATATGAAGGCACTGTTTAAAAAAAATATTGAAATACCATTTATTGTTATGTAATGTCTCAACATGAGGTGACTGTTACTATTTACTTTCATCTAGCTTTCAAAAATGCTAATTTGCAGTGTATCCATAGCTCTTCCTTTTACACAGGCATAGCAAAGGCGATAAGAATGACCTATTTCCCCGCCCCCCCCAAAACATCCTACAAAATACTGAAGTTGTTGTTACCTAAATGACTATAAGCACAACAGGCTGAAAAACACTGTCACAGTGAGGTTGAATGGCAGGATTATTTTCCAAGGGAATGAGTGGAGAGTGGAATGCTGACTTTTAAAATTACAGCAACAAAGGGATAGACAGAATTTCTGGGAGATCATCCTTTTGACTTTAAGACCTAGATCTAAAATATCTCAAGCCAATGTGTTTCTATGTCAATGCCACCAGGGAGTGAATTACTGCAGCATTTCCGGCATCCTATGGTATTATACAATAATTTTCTTTGTGCTCCACCTATATACAACCTCCTCCACAACTGGCAGACAAGCAGAAAATGTTGGAGCACTGAGATGAGTGGGAATTAGGTTGGATGATTCCAGTCCTTTGAGATATGTCTTTTCTTTTTTATCTCAAGAGGGCAAAAACACGTCTTTCCATTCTGACAACAATCTTCCCGTGGGCCTGCCAGCAATTTCACATTCAAGTTCTAACTATTCTAAAATTGGCTGTATTGGATAACATGGGTATTGGTTAAATGATATGTCAACCCTCTTAGATTGAAATCATACTTTCCTTTACAAGAGAAAGCTGACTTCTAACAATTTATGAGTAATTTTTAAACTACACAATCCAATCCTAAAGTATCTTCATTTCTTCCTTTACTACAGTGGTTCTCAATGTGACCCTTAAATACTGGTATGTGGACGTGTCTGCATGTGGGCGGACCTGCCTGGAGACAGATAGAGGAGCTGTGTCTCGGTTCCTAAGACCATTGGAAATATGTGTTTTCTGATGGTCTTAGGCAACCCCTGTGAAAGGGTCATTCGACTCCCAAAGGGGTCGTGACCCACAGGTTGAGAACTGCTGCTTTACTAGAAACAAATATTCTCACATGTGCTTGTGTGCTTAAGATATCCTTATCCTCATCCTCCTCCTACACACACATACAGACACAAACACACATACACACACACACACACACATACTATAGAATAGGGTTTTGGAACATTTCTTACCTGCATTTTTTCCTTCCCTTCCTCTCTCATTTCTTATTCTAAGCCAGCAACTGAACCTTTCTATAGAGTGTGCTATCAATCAGTCTAAGTTTTTACCCCTTGTACTTTTTTCCTTTAAAGAAAAGTTGCTTTTTTTTTTAATCTAGGGACAAATATACAGGCAAGAAGCATTTATTAAATGCTTACAATGCTAGGCAGTATGCCAATTACTGGGAACACAGATACAAGCAAAAGTAAAGATAATCCTTGCCTGGGGGGAGTCTATATTTTATTGGTAAAGAAGGCAAAAAACCAAAGGGAGCAGAAAAAGTGAGTAGAGCAAAAAGGGAGAGAAGGGATCTGGGAGGGCATAATGGAAAGGTTCAAAGGAGTAACATCTAGGAGCAATTAAGAGATGACTAATCTGGGTCAGCAATCCTTGGTTAGTTACTGGACTTACTCTCACTCAAAGATTGTGTTCAGTTGTTCAGTCACCTCTAAGTCTATGTGACACCATGGACTTGTCCATGGGGTTTTCTTCTCAAAGATACTGGAGTGGTTTGCCATTTCCTTCTTCAGTATGTCCCCATTTTATAGATGGGTACTGTTGCAGTTCAAGGTGTGTTGTGGGGTCATCTCAAAAGAATTTACAGACTTAGACCATCTCCAACCCAAGCAAAGACATTTATGGAGAATTATGCTTCTCAGAGACATTCTAGGCTCCTTAAAGGAATCAGCAGCTTAGTAAGGAATTTTTATAGAGCAAAAGATGCAATTATATCATTGTAGAATATATGAATATTAAAATATAAGAGGGTATTACTGGTATGGGGAAGTGGCCTAGCCTTGGTGGAACTACACATGTGCTTACCCAGACTATGTACAGAAAAGCCCGGGGGAGGGGGCCCTTAATGTATGGTAATGATATAATAAGCCTCCCTATGATATAAGTTCATTTGAGGACAGTTCTTTGCTAATACTGTGCAGACATCTACTAAGGTTGTGATTTAGTGGTCAAACATCCTGTTCAGTATCCTGTTGGAGCTGTTTTCTGATTGTCTGGCTATTGTGGTCCTGTCTGAGACTAGATGGATGTGGTTGAGGACACATCTGCTGTTCTAGTGAGGCACAGGATAAAGTTGGGATATTGAGGGTGGGAGCAGTGTTTAGATTCCATCAGAACTGAGATGAACAGGGATTAAGTAACTTGCCCCACGTCACACTGCTAGTGTCTGGGCTGCATTTAAACTCAGATTTTTCTGACTCCAGTGCTCTCTCTACCGTACCTCCTAGCTTCCCACTCAAAGATACCCACAAAAATAAAATAAATTACTAAAAATGTCACTCGCTATTGTCTCTAGGTTAAAATATCAATTCTTCTATTTGGCATTTAAACTCAAACAAAAAGCAAAGCCTTCACAATCTGGGACCAGTCTGTTGTTTCAGACTGATTTCAAATAATTTCCCTCACATGTTTTCTATTGCAGGAAGACTAACCTGTCCAATGTTCTACTTCCTCTTGTTCCTGTGCCTGGAATGTTCTTCCACTTCTCTCTTTCTCTTAGAAACCAGTTCCCTGAGAGGATTCTGGGAGGTGGTGGGATAGGTCAGAAAACTTTCAGGTCTCCAAGTTTCCTCCACAAAAAAAAAAAAACAAAGCAAAGCAAAACAAAAGGAAAAAAAAACCCAGAACATCACCTCTGAGGGAATGCAGAATAGCTGCAATAAATAAAAGTCAGTGTAAAGCAGTTGTTCTCCTAAAACAACTTGAGGAGACCCCCAGGAAACACTGGACCTCCAGAGGTGGAGGGCCTGAGTAAAGTACAAACACCTCCAGGGCAGCTCTGTGGAATCAACAAACAATAAGTCCTGGGGGCAGCTGGGGTCTGGGGGCAGCTTCAGTCTTAGAAACTTTCATCTCACAGAAAGTGTTAGGGATTTAGACAGAGGAAGCAGATTCAGGATAAGACTTCAAATTATATTATAGGGTGAGAGCATTGTTGAAGTGTAAAATGGATCATTTTGATTACTTTAAATTAAAAATTTCTCACATAAGAAAGGAAGCCAAGAATAGAAGGAATGCATAAAAATGGGAAAAATTTTCATAGACAATCTCTCAAATAAGTTGTGATTGGGCTGGAATGACTGTTGTCCTTAGTTCTCAAGAGTACCAAAATGACATTGTTGCGTTTTAAACATAGGGACAACAAAAAGCTATTGTGGTTTAACCCAGGGAACCCAAAAACTGTTGTGGTGGGGCATCTGCCCACCCAAAAACTGTTATGATTTCATGACGTGCTGTGGTGGAACCATGTCAAAGAATTCAGAGTCAGACCACCTCTAATCCAAATATAGGCATTTATTGAGATTGATGCCTCTCATGAAGTAGGCTAAATTCCAAGAGGAACCAGCAACTTTAAAGAAAGCAAGATGCATTTTTATATGATAATGATGTAATTACATAATCAAAATTTATATAGAATAGAGGAATATAATATTAAAAAGGCAGGAGGAGTTTGTTAAGGAATTAGGTAATGGAGGAGGGGTCCCATCTATGGTTCAGTGGTTAAACATTCTGGTCATTCTGCCCTCCAACTGGCTAGCTATTGTGGTCCTGTCTGGTTAAGACAGATAGTTAGGTATTGTGGTCCTGCCTTGGGCTAGATGGATGATGTGATTGTGATTGAATACAAGAACACACCTGTTTCTGTGAAAACGGGTCTGGAGGCAGTGACCAGGTAGAGGCAGTTGCTGGGTTCCCATCATATGGACACACCTGCTGTTTCTGTGGGAACTAAGAGTTGAAGGACACACCTGTCGTTCCAGTGAGCAGTGAGGCATGTATAAAGAAGTTAGGACATTGGCAGGGGGAGGGTGGGACAGGTATGTGCAGGGGGGTCTGCTGTTCAGTGGGGCCAGGCCTATAATGAAGTTGGAGTACTGGGGCCAGGGACAGCTTTATTAGGGTTCCATCAACATTACTATGTTAAAGTCAAGTTACAAGGTGTTCAGTGTGGCTGCTCAGACCAGTATGAGCTCTGAATGCTCTATCGCAGGTTGGACAGAAGTAATTCATGTGAATGTTTGGGACAAATTTCCTAAATCTGCTCAATTCATGTTCATTTCAATCCTGCTTTGCTCATAGAGCACAGCACCTACTCTGATGGGGGCATGCCATGCTGGGCAGTCCTGTGCCAGTGCCTCCCATGTCACACAATCAATTCCAAAGTTCTCAAAAGATACCTTGAGAGTGTCCTTGTGTCACTTCTCCTGACCACCCATATGAGTCCTTGCTCTGTGTGAGTTTTCCATAAAATCGTCTTTTTGGCAAGGGTACCTTTGGCATTCAAACAACATAGCCAGTCCATTGGAGAAGTGTTCTTGGCAGTAGAGCTTGAATGTGTGGCAGTTTAGTTCAAGACAGGACCTCAGTGTCTGGTATCTTATCACAAGAGTTCAAGGACACCTTGATTGCCCATCTCTATAAAGGTAAAGGAAATAGATTGTCCTATGACAATCATGGGGGGGGAGGGGAAGAGTCTCTCAGTCATTACTGACAAGATTCTTGACAGAGTCCTCCTCAATAGGCTGATCCTCCACCTGGAAGACGGTCATCTTGGTTGGGAATATTGCTGTGGTGTAGGAAATGATGAGTTGGTTGATTCAGAAAAACACAGAAAGACCTGGACTCATGAAGGAAGATGCTATCCACCTTCAGATAAACAGAAGACAAGTGGAAATGAGCAGAGTACAGTCCTACATATATGTGTATATTTTTAAATATCTGTGTGTGTGTGTGTGTGTGTGTGTGTGTGTGTGCGTGTATGCACCCTTAATTGTAGGCTTCTGGAGGAGGAGGAGGGGGGAAATAAAGCAAAAAGTGCACAGCACGGAATAAGAGAAAACCTACAAGGAAGCAAAGAAAAACTGGGTAGCTTTGAGAGCAATGTGTAGTATTTATTATATGAGCTTTCTTGAAATGGAAATTTATTGTTTTATACTGAATCCTCTCTAATGTTCTGCTGTGTATATGGTAATTTTTTTCTCATTATCAATTTAAGTTCAAAATAAATAAAAAATTATTTAAAAGAAACCACAGTTCCCTTCAGGGCTTGCCACACCAATAGCAGCTAGATGGTGCAATGGCTAGTGCTATGTTAGGAAGACCTCCCTCAAGAATTTGATAGCTGTATTATTCTGGGCAATGTCTGCCTCAGTTTCCTCCTTTGTGAAATGGGTATAATATCACCCACCTATAAAGACTGTTGTGGGGAATAATAGGAGATAATATTTGTAAAGTGCTTTGCAAAGCTTTAAGCACTATATAAATGCCAATTATTATTATGCTGATTATGCCCCATCCAAAAATGTTCTGTATTTTCTTTTTATATAATTTTTATTTATTTATCTGTATGAATACTCTTTCCCACCACAGAATGGAAGTCACTTAAGGAAAGGGTGTGTTTCATTTTTGTTGTTGTATATTTACCATGTAGTACCACACTTGGCGATGCCTAATAAATGTTTGTTGAATTGGAATGAGTTTTGAGGTGATAAAGCCCCAAACCTGAGTTCAGCTGTGTTTGATGGATGTTCTTTGCCATTCTTAGGTTCCTTAACAAAACCTTTTGGAACAATATACTTAAAATACAGTTATTTAGGGTTATTTTATAATGCCAACTTGAAACGGGGTTTTTCTGGACTGATTTCACATTACTACAAATTCTTCCACTCTGGTTGTTCCCAGCATGTGATATTTCAACCAGGCTCTCTAACTTTGCTTGGCTGGAGTGAAATCCGAGTCCTGGATTTGATGGCTAGAATGTTCTCCTTCCTCAGCTCCACCTCCAGGTTTCCTGAGCTCCCTTCCAGTCCGAGGCAATACACCTTGTACGAGAAGCCTTTTCTAAGCCCCCTTAATCCTGTGGCTTATCTCCAATTTACCCAGTATATGTATTATTCATATTTATACATTATTTATACAGAGCTATTTTGCATGTTTGCATGTCTGCGAGCTCCTAAAGAGCAGGAACATCTTTTGCCTTTCTTTGTATTTCTCGAATTTAGCATAGTGCCTGGCACATAGTAGGATCTTACTAAACATTTATTGACATAGTAGATGATTATGGACTGACAACACCAGTAGCAGACAAGACATAGGTGTGTGTGTGAGTATAATTTTTTTTTCCCACTAGGTCTCTACATGAAAGCTTTTAATTCCCCGTTGCTTGAAGTTTAAGAGCTTTAGAGTATTTGACATGGCAACATCTATTAAAGATATTCTTGAGGGGGGTGGAGCCAAGATGGCAGTATAGAAGCAGGAAAATTCTGTGAGTTCCTCCACAACTACCTTTAACACCTACAAAATATGATTCTAATCAAATGTTAGAGCTACAGAACCCAGGCAGTTGGCAGGCTGACAGGAAGGGTCCATCTCAGCATGCTGGGAGCAGAGAACAGCCCCGTGAGCCGCTCAGTTTTAGCCTCAAGGTGGTCCCAACCAGCAGTGGCCAGAGCAGACTTCAGGTGAGTGAATAACCAGCAGCTGTGGTGGCTTCCAGACTTCTCAACTCATAAACACCAAAGACAAAGGAAAAGGTCAGTGCGGAACTTTGTGGAACTGGGGGAGACAGAGCACAGTCTGGCCCCTGCCCTCCAGGGTGAGAGACAACAGAAGGCACAGTGGCTGCAGCTGCTGCCATGTGGCTACTTCCAGAGGCCCTGGCCTACAGACTGTAGGGGGACCAAGCAAACATTCAGAGAGTAATCACTCTTGCTTTAACCAGCTTAGATCTGGATCTCTGTGTTGGGTGAAGGTCCTGGAGTGTGTGGCCAGTGAGCCAGAGCTAGTGGGGGATGCAGAGAGGGCACCCAATCAACAGCTCTGGTAGCTGTGAAAACTCCAGCAATTTGGGACAAAGCTCTCCTCTCTGGAGGCAAAGTTCTACCATGGCAAAGAGCTTAAAAGTAAAGTAATTGACTGGCAACATGAGCAAGCTGAGGAAGCAAAGTAAGCACAGCAACCAAACCTTAGATTCCCTTTTTGGGGACAAAAAGGAAAAAAAGCATGGAATGGGAAGAAGACAACAAAGTCAGAGCTCCTGCACCAAAAGCTTCCAAGAAAAACATGAACAGATTATAGGCCAAGGAGGAATTTAAAAAGGATTTTGAAAATCAACTAAGAGAAGCCGGGGGAAAAATTGGGAAGAGAAATTAGAATGATGCAATAAAATTATGAAAAGAGAGACAACAACCTGACTGAAGAAAATAACACCTTAAAAACAGACTAACTCAAATGGCAAAAGAGGCCCAAAAAGCCAATGAGGACAAGAATGCCTTAAAAACCCAATTTTGCCAGCTGGAAAAGGAATTCCAGAAGCTCACCGAAGAGAACAACTCCTTCAGAAATAGATTAGAGCAAATGGAAGCTAATGACTTTGTGAGAAATCAAGATACTATTAAACAGATCCAAACAAATGAAAAAAATAGAAGGCAACAGGAAATATTTCATTGGAGAAACCATTGACCTGGAAAATAGATCCAGGAGAGATAATTTAAAAATTATTGGACTACCTGAAAGCCATGATCAAAAAAAGAACCTAGAAATCATCCTTCATGAAATTCTCTTTTTTTTTTAACTTCAGATTTTCTTTTTATTTTTTTTAATAACAAATTTATTTTATTAAATTTTTTTTTGAGTTACATATTTTCTCCC
>CM053581.1:139323254-139344085 GCA_028627135.1 Pseudochirops cupreus | reverse complement strand
CTCTCTCCCATGATCTTTCTTTTCCCCAAAGAAGGAATCAAGGGTTTGGGAGCTGTTCTTACTTTGCTTCTTATGCTTATTCTTACTCATGGTTTTTCAGACCGTGACTTTTTTTTTTAAATCTCTGTGGGGCTCTGCTTCCAGAAGGGAAAGCTCTGTCCCAAATCGCTGGAGTCCTCCCGGCTGCCGTAGCTCTTAGAAAGAGGCTGGGAACTCTTCCTATTTATTTCCGGCTGACTGGATAATGAATACTCCAAGATGGAGGCCCAAGACGGCGATCCGGATCCAGGCTGCTCAACCCCAGAGCACTGGCCTGAGAACAATCGCTCAGTCCCCCTGCTGCCTGCAGGCCATGGGCGGGAAGCTGCAACGCCAAGGCGGGTGCAAAACCTCTGCCTTTCGCTTTTCTGCTCTGGAGACCTTCTGGCCGGACTGCTTATCTCCCCCTTTCACAAATCCCACTCGCAGCTGCTGCTAATCCGCTCACCTGAGAGGCTCCTCAGCTCCTCACGTCCAGCCGCCCCTGGGGCACAGCCCTGGCTTCAGGCCAGGCTGGTTTCGGTTCGCAGTGCTGATATGGTTCCTCGTAGCTGAGCTGACTTTAGTGGGAAGTATCTTTGTGTGCGTTTTGGAGTTCTAGGATTGGTTTAGAGTCCTGTTTTATGGGTATTTTGGGGTGGATATTGAGAGCTGCGATATGTTGCTGCTGCTACGCCGCCATCTTGGCTCCGCCCCCTCTGTCATGGCTCATCTTGATGGAGTAGGTAGCTATTCTCATGGTGGTATTTTAGTCAAATGCCCTAGGAAGCCATCCACACACCAGCTCCTCCCTTACTCTGTCCATACACACATAAACCTAAGTATCTCTTCCATTTTATGCCTCAACTGCCACTCTATGGTCCTAATAGATGTGGGGACAATAGCTTTCATTCAAAAATTAGAAATTGGGTTTAAAATACAAATATTCCCAGAAGAATAACACGCTAAGTTAAACTCCCAAGTTATGCAATATTATATTTTAGGGGAAATAATGTAGAGTAGAGGAGAAAGTCTTGGGAGGAAAATTCTATACAGATACATGAAAAGGAGATGGGGAATTAGGACATAAGATTTGTCTAATGATCAAATCTGTCTGATTCCTAGAAGTTCTTGGTGCTTAAAGTAGCCTATCCTACTGTTTCTAGGGGTTAGGTAGGCATTTTTCCATTACATCAAGGAAGCATTGCCTGCCTCCAGTGAGAAAACAGAAAATGGGGTTCATAGATTTTGAGGGATGGGGAGTCATGTTGGTATACAGAGTTTTGTAACTGAGGAACTACAAATATTAAAATAATATTATATTGTAATAAATATAATATATCATTATTAAAAGAACATAATATCACACATAATATGAATTTATAGTATGCATAGGCATTCATATACTCAGTCAATGAACACCTACCATGTACCAGAAACTTTGCTAGGCTCCAGGATACAAAAACAAATATGAAATAGTCCTTATCCTCAAGGAGCTTACATTCTATCATGAGAGACTTATATAAGTATGTTCAAGATCTATATAAAATAAACACAAATTTATCCAAGGAGAGGAGGCTGTTAGCATCTATAAAGCTATAATATCACATGCAGGTAGGATAACTTGAGCAATATGTCTACTGAATATCACATAAGAAGCATCAATACAGAAAAGATTTAATATATTCTCATTCATCTGAAAGTCAGAACTCATAGACTATATTAGATTTGATAAATTGCTTGCTGATTATGATTATAAGGTTTCATCCATTAACTATAGTGGCCCGCATGACCATTTTGTTATTCTTCTGCGTCAACCATTATATGGGACAGCATATGCTCGTAAAGGTTTGATTGTGGAGTCCATCAGTAGGGAACAGTTGACCTCTGGTAAACTGCTCACCCCTGCAAAAGAAATGACCCCATTCAGTCCTTGATGGAGATCTTATTCTCAGAGAGGTAATAGTTAATCAGTTCACTCACCAAAGGAACAAGTCACACCACAGAACATGTCATGATTCCCTATGTGAAATTCTGTCCCTATGCCCATATTTAGATTCTAGAAAACCAACGGAAGGAAAACATGGAATTAATCTGATTGTGACAGAAACCATTCTGGACTCAAAACCTCTCATTCCCCTGGTCTGTCTTAATGAAGAATCAAATGTGATTCATGTTGTGCAGAGATGATTGCTGATTGGTAATTATTCTAAAATATCTCTTTCCAAATACTTTGTAGAGCAATCAAGTAAGAATGTGAGAGGTTAGGCATTACATTACCAGGGTTATCAGAAGCATGTAATTTCCTAATTATGCATTTTACAGATGAAGAATAAATACCTGCTGGAGGATTTCCTGCATTTTCTTTGCAAAATGAAGAGGCAGTGGTGCAAATATAACCCCCTCACCCCCCAAGAAACACCAGAGAATTTCTGGATAGAAGCCACATTAAGAGCTCCCGTCTTCTAACCCTCTGCCTTAAGGCAAGTCCTCCTTAAAACATCTTAAAATGGATTTCATTGAGATGAAAGTTACTCTGTAATTAACCTCCGACTTCAGGTATCGACTGGGACAGTGAGAAGAAATAACGGCCCTTTAGGTAAGGATTTGGGAAACCCCTGGGGAAAATGTTCTGTTCAATTCTTTTCCTAAATCTCTCCAATTTTATCTGTGTTGCTTTTCTATTGGATTGGGATTTATTGTTTGGACATAGAAACTATCTTAAAATGAATTACTATATTTAATTATGTGCTAAACCCACAATATGTCCCAAGTTTGAGAAGGAAATAAAGAATTTTTGTTTTCCTTTCAAGATATGAAGACTTGGCCAGAAGAGTCGAAGAGTTGGGAACTCTTTGTGCCAGACGTACCCCTCTTTATACGTTTTCATTGACTTTTGTCTGACATTAGTGTTAGTCCTAAGGGTACTTTGGATTCATCTTATAAGTAGTGATGAACTGAAGACATTTACCAACATGATGCTAACCTCTTGCCCCTATCATTGTGCCTTCCTTTAGTAGTAAAAATAGTATATGCCTAAGATGGGTGTGGTGCTTCAATAGTCTTGTATAAAATCATATAACCAGAAAAAGCATAGGTTTATAGAATAGTTAGAAAAGTGGACATAGACCTGGGCTTAGGATTAGGAAGACCTGTAGTCAAATCCTACCCCTGATCATATAAGCCTTGTGACTCTGGACAAGTCATTTAATTTCCATATGATTAAGAAAATTCCTAGAATTAACCTACCAAGTCATAGATCCTAGCATAGTGATTCAAGCATAGTAGCTGCTTAATACATGCTTTTTGATCATTCAATGGGTTGTAACTTACATTTTTGGATGTAAGTTCTCACACAGGGAGTTCCCGAGTTCCCCATAGTGCTAAAAATATATTTTTCACTCATTTGCACATTTTGTTATAGTTAAGAAACAATCTCTTCAGAGACAGGGAGAGACAGAATGGGGTTGAGCATCTCATAGAAGAGGCAAGAGATAATTGTTATAATAGAGGGGGAGAATAGGAAGGCAAAAGGGAAAGAGTCAACCTTACTCTCACTGAATCTGGCTTAGGGAAAGAATGACATAAACTCTAAACTGGGCATCTTGCCACATAGAAGAGTAGGGGGAAGGGAGATGAGAGGTGGGGTAATAGAGGGGAAGGCAGGGTCAGGGAGAGGGTTAATGAAAGTACACACTTCTGTAGGGGGACAGGGACAGGGACAGGGTAGAGAGTGGATGGGAGGGAGGGTGGGATAGGAAGAAGGGACATGTAATTAGACTCTCACAATATGCCCACTGTGGAGAGGTTCTGTGTAATTACACATGTTCAGCCTGTATTTGATTGCTTGTCCTTCCAGTGGGGGTGGGTGACAAGGGAAGAAGAGAAAGAATCTAGAATTTGAAGTTCTATATCAAATGTTAAAAATATATATGTATATATATATATACATATATATATATACATATACAATTATTATTATTGTTATTATTAACTATATCCAACTGGAACTTGAGATACATGGGCACTGTGGTAGGGAGATCCAAAGTCAGAGGGGTGAGGGGAGAAGACATAGGAGAGAATAGATTGGGGGAGGGGGATACAATGGGATGGCTGTTTGGGGGCAGTCGGTAGGGGAAAGATGGGGAGAAAATTTGTAACTCAAAATTTCATGGAAATGAATGATGTAAACTAAAATTAAAAAAAAAAGAAACAATCTCTTCAAGTTGTATAATCCACTTCTCCTCTATTTATCTACTTTTCACTTTCACTCCACTCTCAGGACATAAAGAGTTGGTCATATCCTTGACCTTATTATCTATTATCTATGCATACCATACAATTATCACAAGTGTTTCACTTTCACTGTCAATAACTCAGAAATTACTCTGACCATACCATCCTGTCCTCCCATTTATCACTGTGTTGCCCTTACAAACCTATTCTCCTACCTCATGACAATCATCAGTCTCTCTAGACATCACATGGCTTCCCAGAACATCCTCACCCCTGCTCTGATCTCACTTTTCTCCCTTCAAAATCTTGGCCTTAAAGTTGACCAGTTCAATTTTATGCTGGCCCTAACCTTTGAGTCCTTTGACATCTTGTCCTGTCACTGCTCATCTCTTTCTAAAATCCAATGTTGGATTGTTTCCATTATGTACCTCCATCATGCCTACCCCAAACACATTGTTGAATGCAGATAGAGGAAGTCACACAAGATAGGTGACTGGGTTCACTACAGATTTATGTTAGGATATTTCAGCTGCACTCCCTTGATTGGCTCTGTAACGCTCTCTCTGGCAAATACTTTAAATTTTCTCTTCACTGTTCCCCCAAACTCATCCTTCTTACTCTCTTTCATCAGAAAACCCAACTTCACATATTTCACAGAAAAAAATAAACATTCATTACAAGTTCCCTCTGCTCCCCAATTCTATACATTATCCCCAACTCTCCATTTTTTTGTTCCAGTCTTGGAAAAAAGAGATGACCCTTTTCTTTGCCAACATCTGTATCCTTGGTGCCATTTTCTCCTATCCCCTTGCTTGCATCTTCAATCATCCCCTCTCATTCCCTAATTTTCAATCTCTCTTAACCCACTTGCTCTTTTCCTACTGCTTACAAACATGCCAAGAACCTCCCCACCAACCCTTAAACAGAAACAACAACAAAACACTCCATTTTACCCTACCATCCCTTCAAGTTGTCATGCAATATCTCATCTTTTTCACAGCTAAATTCCTAGAAAAAGCTGTCTATACTCCTTGCTTTCCCTTTTTGGATTTCTTACTTATTTCTCAACACTTTCTAATCTGGCTTCTGACCCCTCTGGAAATGTTGAAACCAATTTTTTTCTGACTTGCTCAGCACACAACCTTTTTGACTTCTTTGTAGCATTTGGCACTGTTGACCATCCCTTTCTCCTAGACATTCTTTCCTCATTGGGCTTTTGTGACAATGCTCTCTCTTTATTCTTCTACCCATCTGAATAACCCCATATTGCCTTTGCTAGATCATCATCCAAGTCTCTCCCTTCATGTATATGTACACCTTGAGGCTTTATCTAGTCCCTCTAGTCTTCTCCCCACACACTCTCAATGATTCCATGAACTTCTATGGGTTCAACTAGCCTACGGCTTTATATAATTTTATATAACATACCTGTTAATATAACTCCAGCTCTATCTATCCAACCCTAGCATTTCTGTGGCACTATAATCCCGCATTGGACATCTCCATCTGTACAGAATCTACAAGAATCTCAAGGCTGATTAGACTGGAACATGTTCATTCTTCTAGTGAGCCTCATGCTATTGGATCACTTAATTTGGGGATTCATGAGTGCAGTGAGGCAAAGGTCAATTTTATATTCCCACTTCCCTGAGAGCAAAGGGTTACTAGGCTGCCTGAGGGTGGACCCATTCAAGTTCGAAAAACATCAAAGGTTAATCTTCTATCATGATCAGTATTGGCATCACTGGTCCCAGGAGTGGTCATTGTACTTCCAGTCAGGGTGAGTCAGGGAGACCCAACCTCAGAATTAAACAAACAAGCAAATAAATAGACAGACAGATAAAGCACAACTAAACAGATGAATGAACAAATAAAGAACTACATATAAATATAAACAAATTGATGAATGAGTAGACAGAGCATAGATAATAATCATTAGACTGTTAGTCCTTTTTGCCTTTTTTTATCCCCAACACTTAGTTACTGAAACTTAGTACATGCTAAATTAATGCTTATTGATGTATTTAAGAAAAAAATGAATATCAGGCAAAACATGTACAATCAGAACTCACTGTCTTTTCCCAAATAACCACACATCTGCCTGGCTTCCCTATTTTCGTGATTCTACCATTAACCTTCTCATCACCAAGTTTGCAACCTAGGAGTCGTCCTTAGCACTTTCTTCCCCCTCACTCCTCATGTCTAATCAATTGCCAAAAATTACTGATTCTACCTCCATAATCCAGCGTCTGGCCAAATCTATCCACTCACACAATCAGCATAGTCAGTCCCACAATATTGCATGATTCCCCCTAATTGGTCTCTGTCTTCAATCTCTCCCTTTTCTCATTTGTCTTTCACAATGATACTAAATTAATATCCCTAAAATATAGTTTTGAACTTGTCATTCCTCTTTTCAAGAAACTCCAGTGGCTCAGTAATTGCCTCCAGCATGATATGTAAATTTACCTATTTGGTTGTTAAAGCTCTTCACAATATCCTTCTAACCTCCCTGAGTCTTCACTTTCTCCTCCTCATCTTGGACTTATAGAATCCTTAGTTTCTTTCCAAAACAGTTCAAAGAGCTACTTCCCACTGAAAGTCTTTCCTAATTCTCCTTTCTTCCACTAGAACATAAGCTTCTGGAGGACAGGGAATATTTCATTTGTGTCTTCTTATCATCCCCAGTACCTGGCATAGAACAGACAAGAAATCCTTGTTAAATAAATGAATAAGGAAAATCAGGCCTGAATGATAAACACTCCCTCCCTTTTAAACAACAGCAGAGGAGCCATTTGCCAAATTCCCCTAACTACCCAATCTAGAAGATAACGGTTCTCCCTACTGAGGAGGCGTCATCTGTAACTTTCAAAGGGATGTAGCCCCTTCTGGATATCTATTACCAGAAACTCCTAACACTTTGAAATTGGCCCACCTGGCACATCGAACTGGAGGGAAAGGGATGGAAGAAAATAAACAAGAGTGCATTAAGATATAGATGAATTAAGGATATCCAAGATGAAAGCTGGTGACTAATTAAAAGTACAATAAAATGAAACGAATGAGCCTTTATGAATAAAATATACCCTGACCTTTGAGAACTCCAAGAAATAGTTCACATGTAATAAGTATGGTTTAGGAAAGTATATCACTACTGAAAAATATTGAGAATTAATTGATTTAATTAGTATTAAAATCCAGAGTGGGAGTACAGCAATAAGGAAGAGAAAAATCATGTTTAGACAATTTAATTTCCACTGGTTCAAAGATTTGCATTATGGTTCAGATATTTTACATAAGTATAAATTAGCTAGAGTGTTGTGAAACACTGAGCAACAGCACCACTTATGGGGAAAATGAGCTCCTTGGGGAAGAGAATTTATTGGCATATTTATACCTTCAGGGCTAAGAGACAATTTACATTTTACCTCTTACAAGGACTCTAAATCATGATTAAAGTTTAAATCTGAAATGTTGCCTTTTGGTGACTTCTAACTACTCAGACAGTCTGGAATAAAGGAAACTTTGTGAACAAAAGACTGGCATCTGCATTTTTCTGGGTTTCTACAGCTCTTCTCCTGATATACAGCAAACATCCATTTGCAAGAGCAGAAACTGTTTTGAAAAGCTGAGGACCACATGAAATCTTCAGCCCAACATGAGAACTAAACAGTGTTGAGAAAGTGGGTATAATACCATTGTTAGTGCTGGGCAAGGTGTCCACACTTTAATTCCTGGAAAGCAGTTCAATAACCCAGAGAGGACGAGTCTGACCCATTTATTTTTTTTATTCATGCTTCTCCACTGCCTGTTTTAGTTAAGGGTCAGCTTGATGTCATCTGCAAATAAGATGAGCATTCCGTCTATGCCTTTATCTGAAACATGGGTAAAATGCTAAAAATCAGGGTCAAAGAGAGATCTCTGGGACACACCACTGGAAACATGCTGCAATGGTAAGATTTAGTCATTAGTAACTACCTTTGGAATTTAATCATTCTACTAGTTCTATATCTATCTAATGATGTCATCATGTAAACATCTCTCCATCTTTTCCAGAAGAATAATATGGGATATTTTATTAAATGGTTTTATTCCTCTCATATTATGATGTTTCATGTTTTACTGCCATATGAATCAATTGCTCAACAAGTACGCCCTGCCAGAATATGTAGTAAAAAGACAAGTTTTTGAAAAAAATGAGTACCCAGGATCAGTGGGTATGTGTTGTACATCTTTCCAAACGTAATCTTAATCAATATTCTTCTGATAAAGATTTTTCAAAAAGGAAAAAATGCCAAAGGAATAGAAAACAACACAAAAGCTAATCTTACTGAGAAAACATCCATCAAGAAGTCCTTTCTCATCTCTATAAAATCAATGTAACAACCCAGGCTTAACACTGTGGTGCCATACTTGACTTCATACCCCTATTTACTCCTCATACCCAATCAATTGTTAAATCTTTTCTTTTTTAGGGAGGCACGCAATGAGCAATTATTAAGTGTGTACTTGGCACTGTGCTAAGTGCTGGGAAGCAAAAGACAACAAAAAAAGACAATCCTTGCCTTCAAAGAGCTTATATTCTAATGCAAAAAGGACAGAAAAGAAAGCTGACATGCTGCAAAACCTGGTGAGTCAGAAGCACAAGCAAGGTTTCATGTACAAAAGGAAATCACTGATGGGAGAACACCTCCCTACTCCCAACCCCAAACAAGAGACAGCATCGATGCCAACAAAAGCACAACATGAAAGCCACATTCATATTTGTAAGAAACAATACTAAATCCAGCAAATGCCTGTAATGGAATTTTTTAAATAAACACAATCAAGCAAGCAGTAATTAAGTAAGGCAAAGACAGGGTCCCTGGGAAGAGGTGGGGCAAAGACCTCCTGTTTTTCATGTCTGGTTTTCTCTTAGCACTCTTATGACTGGAACAAGCACCGGCCAATTAAACACACACACACACACACACACTCACATGTCACACAACTTAGCTTGTCTATGTAGAGATCTATAGGTTTCTCTTCATGATCTTCAAGAAGGAAACTGCCATGAATTGGGCATTAAGTACAGTGATTGCCCTGCTGCTCCTCAACGACCACTGCTCTCTCTCCCCTTTGCCCTATGCTATAAGTGAAAGCTTTCACCACATTCTCCCAACTGAGTCAGAGCTGGTCTTGAGTTAGTTTCCTGTCTTTCCAAGCTGGAAAGAATTACAAATTTCAGTCTTTATGGGCAAATCTGCCTTGTCAAAGATTGTTACATACTGTTTGCCAGTTTGTTTGTTTTCCATTTAGGCTCATCTTATTTTCTTAATTAGATTGGACGCTGCTTGCAAGCAGGCCCACACCACACCATTTTTTCTTTAATTTCCCAAATATCCTCGCTCAGTACTTAGTTTATACAAAGTCTTTATAAACATTTGTTGATTTGTTGTCCTCTAGGCTCTTACCCAGTCTCTGTGCTCCAAGATCCTACTTGCATTATCAGATTTTAATATTTGTTAAGCTATAAGTGAGGCAAAGGGTCATTACACACTGTGCTGCCCAATCCTAACTCAAACCATGTCCTTAGAGTACTTCTCATTTTCTGAGGCCCTCTTTGAAGTCCCAAACCAAGAGGCTGGGTAGTTTCAAGACATCTTATAGTTTCAAGATATTCCCGGCGCAAAGATAAAGAAGAGAGACATTTGGAGAACCTCTTTAATGTGGTCCAGATAAATCAGTGTGGTACTTAAACGGACAAACCCATATGCATGTGAGACCTCACCCAGTAAAATCTCATTACAAATTATAACTTTATTTATACACCCTATTGAAAAGGAGATGAGGCATGGTTAACTCAAAGAAATATGTAATCTTGAAATCATTCATAGAGAAAGCATGTCATGTGGGAAAGAACACTGGATTTGGCATCATGAAAGACCTAGGCTTAAATCTTTCCCCCCAAACTTGCCAGTTGTGTGACTTTAGACAAGTCACAACCTCTTCAGGTCTTAGTTTCTTCACCTGTATACTGGAGCTGTAACAATACTTGCAATACCTAACTCATAGGGTTGTTGAGAGGAAAATCCTTTACAAATCTTAAAATGGTACATAAATACAAGCTATTAGAATTTGAAATGCAGACAGACACACAAGTACATATGTACTCCAGCCTTGTTTCTATTCCTCCATCACTAAATCCTACCCTATCTGTCCCCACCAAATGAAAACAAAAATAGAAAAGTACCAGGTTGACAGGAAGTCCATAAAATGATTGATCATATGGTGGCTGAGAGATTTTATATATTTTTAACACTTAATAATGTTGAGAGAGAGAGAGAGAGAGAGGGAGGGAGGGAAGGAGGGAGGAAAGGAAGAAGGAAGGAAGGAAGGAAGGAAGGAAGGAAGAAAGGAAGAAATGAAGGAAGGAAGGAAGGAAAGAAGGAGGGAAGGAAGGAAGGAAGGAAGAAAGGAAGGAAGGAAGGAAGGAAGAAAGGAAGGAAGGAAAGAAGGAGGGAAGGAAGGAAGAAATGAAGGAAGGAAGGAAGGAAGGAAGGAAGGAAAGAAGGAGGGAAGGAAGGAAGGAAAGAAGGAGGGAAGGAAGGAAGGAAGGAAGGAAGAAAGGAAGGAAGGAAAGAAGGAGGGAAGGAAGGAAGGAAGGAAGGAAGGAATGAGGGAAGGAAGGAAGGAAGAAAGGAAGGAAGGAAGGAAGAGTGGCATTGTAGAAATAACTAGATTCTGAGAAAGAAAAACCTAGGTTCCAATTACAGTCTCACAACTTCTGACAACACAGGCTGTATGACCCTAGAAAGGTTTCCAAACCACTCACTGTCTCTCCGGTAGCTCCCAACGATTAGCATTTGTAGACAAGTCTGCAATGGTGGAAGTTCTATTGAGGCAGAGGATAGAATGCTGTACCTGGAGTCAGGAAGACCAGAGTTCTCATGTGGCCTCAGACACTTACTAGCTTCTTGATCCCAGGCAATCAGTTAAGCTCTGTTTGCCTCAGTTGCCTCAGCTGTAAAATAGAGATAATAACAGCATCTAACTCCCAGGGTTGTTGTAAGAACTAAATAAGATATTTGTAAAGCACTTAATGCCTATTATGTTCCACTCTATATAAATGTTTATTCCATTCCTTTTCCTTCTTCACAGGGACTTTCTTATACTGATGGAATCATAGTGGTTTAAAAATAAAAATTTTAAAAACCAGAAAATCGTCATATAATAGAAAGTCTTTAAATGTGGCAATATAAACTTTTACCATATGGAGACATTTCCTAAGTCTAGGATGACTACAAGTAGTCCCTTGAGTACTTAAGTGTGATGGTACATTATACTTAGGAGGCAGATATGCATGCCAACATTTTAGGTCTTCCATCATGGGCTATAATGGATCCTGAAGAGCCACATTAACATGCAAATTGTATGTAATTAGATAGTTAGGCATGTGACCTGTTACAGCCCCAGAAGAGTAGTCTTTGGAATACTAAGTTAATGTCTTTTTCAAAGACAGGATCTTAGCTCATTTGGAATGGTATACACATCTTTAAATTCTTCCATGGCAGGAGATTCTGTCAAGTATATATTCTTGAAATGGAGGCTGGGGAAGCCATATACCTTTTCAAAGGACTACATCTACAAATCGTATTTGGAGGGGCAGAGGTGGGCTGATGGAGGCTCAGCGCTAAGAAGGGAAGAAAAGCAAAATATTAAATTTCCATTTATCCTCTTGGTTCCTTACAAGTTGCTAAGTGACAGTTGTCTTCAGATAATCAAAAACATCTTTAAGTTGTTAGCTACCCTGCTTTATGGTTTTAAATACAATTTTGAAAACATTCTTGTATTGATCAGTTGCCAAGATCTGTTGATTCTACCTTCAGAAACATCCCTCATATCCATCCCTTTGTCTTCATTCACATGAATGTTCTGTCCTTCATCACTTTTCACCTAGACTATTAAAATAAATAGCCTTCTAATTGGTTTCCATATTTCCAGGAAATCCTCTCTACAAATGTCCATCCACATAACTTAGAAAGTAGTACACATCTGATAAGGTTACTCCTCTGTCCAAAAAGTTCCATGGGTTCCCTATTACCTTTAGGATAAAATGAAAATTCCTCTGTGATTTAAAGACTTTCATAATTTGTGTCCAGCCTAAATTTCTAGGCTTATTATATCTTTCTCCCTTCACACATTCTACACTCCACAGCAGCAAGCTACCCTTCATGCTGTTCCTATTACATGATCTTCCATTTTCAGACTTCATGCCTTTGCATGTCACTGTCCTCCCCACCCCAGCCCACTTGCCTGGAATAGACTCTATCTTCAGGTTCTTCTTTTAGAATCTTTAGCTTTATTTGAAACTCAGATTGTGTACACCCTCTACATGAAGCATTTCCTGATTCCCTCAGTGGCTGTCACCATCCAAATTATTTTTTAATATTTACTGTGTATATATGTTTTGTATTAATCTATGTAGATGATGTTTGCTTCAATAAAACATATTTCTTTGGGGCAAGGACTTAAATTTTGTATTCCCAAGTCATAGTATAACATCTGGAACAAGGTAGGCAGGGCAGTTAAGTGAAGCAGTGGATAGAATGCTGGGCCTGAAGTCAGGAAGACTGACCTTCCTGAGTTCAAATCTAGCCTCAGACACTTACCAACTGTATTGGGCAAGTCACTTAACCCTGTTTGCTTCAGTTCTTCATCTGCAAAATGAGCTGGAGAAGAAAATGGCAAACTCTTCCAGTTTGCTTGCTAAGAAAACCTCAAATGGGGTTTCAAAGAGTAGGACATGACTGAAATAAGTGACCAATGACAAAGTAGTCATTTAAAATAGTACAGTGAATGAATGAATCAATTAATGAATAAAAGGACAAATATTGCTCTCCTGTTATCAAATTTCATCTCACCTAGGAGAATTCACTTAAAAACTCAAATTTTAATTTATCAGATACTGGGATGGTCCACACTACATCATTACAATGGAGAGACTGACTTGATTTATTTAAAGTATATTGCTTTGTTTCTTATTTGGTTCTGTCTTCCTCAGGAATATTTCTTAGAGTCAGTGATGCAAGAAATTGAGAACCTGATTTTGTAGATAAGTAGCATATCTATTGATTACAGATGTGATGGTATATATGAGGAAAAGAAAGAAGGAGGGATAGAGAAATGAGATTTATTCTAGTTGGCCTCAGAGAGAAGAACTTTGGTAGAAGAGACCAAGAAATATATTTAGATTTAATGTAAGGAAACACTTCCTAAAAATTAAAACCATCCAAAAATTGAATATGCTTTCTGGGGTGTTAATGAGTGGTCTTCAGGTAAAAGCTAGATGACTGCTTGTCAAGTATGTAAAAGGAATTCTATCCAGGTGATAGTAAGACTAGATATCCTTCCAACTCTGAGATTCTATTAAACAGAAAAATAATAGAGTTATTCTGTGTTTCTAGCTAAATGGAATTCAAACATATAGAACTGAGAAGAAAGAGCAAGTATATATGTTCAGGATAAGGTAGTATAGCATTCACATAATTGACCATTGGCCCCATACTTGAGGATCAAGATCTGAATAAGAGATATGGATGCCTTTCACAGAGTCATGGAAAATCATAGAATGCCTTCCCAAAAGTCAAAGTAGGCTCTAAACCAGTGGTTCTCAACCTTCCTAATGCGGTAACCCTTTAATACTCGTATGTGGGTGCATCTGCATGTGGGCAGACCTGCCTGGAGACAGATAGAGGAGTGGTGTCTCAGTTCCTAAAACCATCATAAATATATATTTTCTGATGATCTTAGGTGACCCCTGTGAAAGGGTCGTTTGACCCCCAAAGGGGTCACGACCCACAGTTTGAGAACCACTGCTCTAAAAAAAGCCAGGATGAGAACTCAGTTCTCCTGAGTAGGTTAATGATAAAAGCACTGGATTTGGCTTCAAAGAAACACCTGGGTTCAAATCCTACCTCTGGCACCAGTAACCATAAGCAAGTCACTTAAGATTTTCAGCCTTAGTAGCCTCAGCTGAAAAATGGAGATAATATCTTTAGTACTAACTTCAATGTAATAACATATACAGAATACTTTGTAAACTTTAAAGTACTATGTAAATTTCAGCTCTACTTATTAGCTCCAAGTCTGAGGTTCCTTCTACTATATCATGCTCCTTAAATTCCCCCAGCTCCTGTTTAACTCACACAAAATAGAAGATCACCTTTACTATGCTTTCAAAATTGACCTCAAGTGCCCTCTTCTCCATCAAAAATTTTATAGTAACTACCATACATCGAGGGCATTATAATGTCCAGAGAAGGAGAATTTCCTGACCATACTTTTGCTCTTTGGGAATAGAGAAAATTAAGAGGATTATCAATCTAAATTTAATAGGAAGTGACTCTGTCATCTAAGTTTTCATGATGGATAAAGAGATAAATGTTGGACATATGTACCTTAGAGATAGATGTCAAAAATTAAAAGGTAAAAAAATGGTATGAGTCTCTGGTTCATGATTCTAAGGGAAAACCAGCTCAAATGGATGGGAGTTTCCTAAAAAGGAAATTCTGATCATATATTTGAAAAGTATCCCACAGGGGCAGCTAGGTGGCACAGTGAATAGAGCACTAGCCCTGGAGTCAGAAGGATCCTCGGATACTTGACACTTACTAGCTGTGTGACCATGGACAAGTCACTTAACCCCAATTGCCCTACCTTCTCCCCTCAAAAAAAAAAACCCTAAAAACAAAAAAAAAATGAAAAGTATCCCACTGAGGAAGAATTACCTAAAGAGTACAATGTGGACATGTAGGAAGCTCTCCAAATAGCACGTACAAAATATAAGAGGTAGAACACATAACGGAATATAAATATAAAAAGTATTTTCTCTTAGTTTCAGAGAGATCAAAGTCACATAATGAGCCATGACTTTGAAAAATGCAACACACAATAAAAAACATTTATCAATGTTGGGTAAAAGAATAACAATAAGAAGGGTCTGCCCCAATTGTTGGGGTGATTAGGATCTTGTTAATGGATGACACCAAGAAAGTAAAACTATTTGTTATTTTGTATCTGTTTTCCATATGAAGGAGAATAGCCTTCATATTTAATACAATAGGAGAAAAATAGGTAAGAATGAATTTGAAGCCCAAATAAGTACAAAGGCCAAAGACAGCATTCATTTTTATTAAAAGAGTCTAATCAACTCTGAAATACTTACAATAGAAAATGCTAACCATCTCCAGAAAAGAATTGACTAAAGCATACTTTTTTACTTTTTCTTAAGTTTCTTTTTTGTCTATGTTTTCTCTCACAACATGACTATTATGGAAATGTTTTGCATGACTATACATGTATAACATTTCAAATTGCTTCCCTTCTCAATGGGAAGGAAGGGAGGAAGAGAGAGAATTTGGAAATTAAAGTTTTAAAAATAAATGCTAAAAATTATTTTTACATATGCCTGGAGGAAAATAAAATACTAAATAAATTTAATTTTAAAAAGATTCTAATACTCTTGGTCAAAAGCCATCATCTCCAAAGCTACTGAAAGGACATTCAGTTGTGATTCGGATTGTGAAGGGTTTTGTTTATTCTCAGATGTATACAGCCCTTCCTAATCTGGCTGTAGCCTCATATTTGATATTGCTTTCCTTCATATATTCTGTGTTCTATCCAAACAGAACTACTTGCTGGTCCCTATCATGCCTGGCACATAGTAGATGCTTAAATAAATGCTCATTCCTCTCTGCCCTGCCCACTGCTCTGCAATGCCAATTAACTGACTGACTGACTTCATGTCTTTGCATAGCCTGTCTCCCATAACTGGAATGAATTCTCTTCTTACCTCCACCTTTTAGAATCCCAAATGATCAGTTCATTTACCACTTCCTATAAGAAGTCTTCCATGATCCCTCTAGTCATTAGCATCTTCTTCCTCTTCACTCAATCATGTATAGTTTTATCTGTTCACATGTTGTATCCTCAGAGTAGACCAATCTCTTTGCAGATTAGGACCGTTGTGGGTGTTGGGTTTTGGGGTGGGGGGTCTTTATATTCCCAGGGTCTTACACATAGGAAACATCTAATAAATAATTATTGGATTAGATTACTGAATCTAATTAATGTTTAGTAAGTGATTTTTGAGAAACCATGGAGCACAATAGAAGTGGGGATAAGAAAATATTCCAATTTTCAGAAGGGAAAGAAAGTCTATAAACTATAGATCAGTGAATTTGACATTACCCCCTCCACGACTTTCTAAAATGGATGATTAAATGGCTGGTTGGTGGGCACATCAAGCAAAGGCTGAATGACCACTTGTCAGGTATGATGCTGATGACCTTTTAAATCCTTTCAACTCAAAGAATCTAAATTACTTTATTCCATAAATGCAGATCGAGCTCTGAAATTAGCAACCTACTAAAAGTTTTTCCCCACATGCCTCTGCTTCTTCTTAGTACAACAATAAAAAAAAGGGATCTTGGTCATTTGGTCCATATCAACAACCTGTTTAGGTGGAGTCTTGGTTTAACTGAGTCGTTTTGTCTGTCAATATGTCACACTGACAAATTTCCACTCCATTTGATGCTATGGACTCATACAGTCAGCACCAGTCCTAACCTGTTCACAAAAAGCTAATTACAATAATCTTATATATCAAAGTTGCCCTTTGTTTTTTTCTTCATGTGGAAATAAGCTATAACCTTGCGACATCACTCAAACTGCATAATTACACAATCTCCAATTTGGAATGATTATTATGGAAAATTAGAAGCCTCATCTATAAAACTAGTAGGAAGTTTACCAAATTTATTTAATGTAATGGAAAACAGTATGTCCCAGCCTGAACAATAAGAGCTAGATGGCACAATCTTATACATGGAAAAAAATCATTTCAGATTCAGTTTGGGTTTCAGATTGGCAGTGTCTAAGGAGAAAAAAATAAGAAGACAAGTGGACTTATCTCCAGTGGGCTTATTTCTTATTTTATCTTCTTAAGAAGTCCATAGTAAAGCCCCAGTGCAGGATAGTAAATTCAGAAGCAACGTGGGCCAGTTCTTGTCTCAATTGAAAAAAGTGCTGTAAACTCTCACTTTCTCTAGACCGTAATACGTTTTTAGATGAAAGTTGTAATTAGTATTGACCCCTACTCTGGTTTCTTACCCCAAGTTATTGTGTCGCCTTAAAAGTAATATAGGAAATGTGAATCCAAAATAGAATAGAAGTCCAAATAGCATAGAATTTGGATTCCAATAGAATCCTAAGAAGTTGCACATTTGGGATATTGGGGGCTATCATCATCATCATCATCATCATCACCATCATCATCATCACCATTACCATGGCTGTGGTCCTTATTATAATCGTTATCATCACCATGAGGTAGTGTGGTGTACTGGTTAGAGGTCTGACTTTGTAGTCAGGAAAATCTGGTTTGAATCCTGCCTCTGATGTGTTTTTGATATAAGACCATGGGCAGGTCACTTAAACTCTCAGTGTCTCTAGGGAATTTTCAAGACTTTAAGTGATAGATGAGTTGTGGAAAGCATTTGCACAACAAAAAGTCTCTACATTAATGAAATCACAGGTCAAGATCGCTCCCTCCCCATAAAAAGTCAATAAAATGGATACTGATCTTTACCTATATTCACAATCCATAGAAAGTGTTAAAATTCAATTTAATTTAACAAATATCTATCAAGTGCCTATAAAACATACAAGGCATAATTTCAGGTGCTAGAAATACAAAAACAAAAATTATTAAGAGTTCCTGCCCTCAAGGAGTTTATATTCTATTAGGGGATACAACATGCAAATAGTTAAATAAAAATAAGATAATTTGATGAGAGAGAGAGAACACAAAAACCTAGAGGGATCAGAAAAGACAATATAGGAGAAGGCAATCTTGAACATCCATAGAAGCTAAGGAATCTTAGAGGCAAAGACAAGAGGAAAGCTCTTTCCAGGTTTGTGAAGCAACTAAGTGCAGAGACCAGCAACTGGGTCAATATGGTTGGAATGTAAAATGTGTGAAGAGGATTAATGTCTAAAACTGGAATGGTAGACTGGAAACAGACTGTAAAGCATTTTATAATAAATACCAATCTTAGGACTTTTTATTTTATGATAGAAAGAGGCACTGAAGGGGAGTGACATGGACAAAACATGTCCTAAAGATCATTTTAGGGGATTTGTGGGAGGTGAGTTGGATAGGTGAAAGAAGGAAATAGGAGGGCTTGAATTAGTGCTGGGCATAAGAGTTGAGAGAGTCCATGAGAAAGATGTTATGAAGGTAGAATTTATGAGACCAAAGTGAAGATTTGGACATTGAGAGAGAGATAAAGAAAAGAATCAGAGATAATTCTAAATTTTCTATCCTCAGTGACTGTTTTCAGCCAAAATAGATATATTTGGAAGAGAGGGTATTGGAGGTGAAGATAAAATCTATTTTTAACATAAGAGAGATCTTGAGAGTACCCTTGTATTGCTTATTCTGACCACTATATAGGTGAGTATCTGAATAGCAAAGCCCTGCTGTCAAGGAGCTCACATTCTAATAGGGGAGACAAACTATAAATGCATTTCATCTGCAAGTTCATGTAGAAAAGGCCACTGTCCCTATGGTACCACAGGAAAGTAGATGGTAGTGGATTTCCTTTAATGTCATTTACATTCATAAAAACATATCTATTTCTGATATTGAACCATTTAACAGTGTCAAAAACTTGAGTAACAAGAATTTTCTGGTTCTTCTGTTGCTAAGGAAGCAGGGAGTTGAAAAATCACATCTCTATAAGGATTATTCCCCTCAGTGATAGCTGTGGGGCTGAGTTGGAAGTAGGAGTTGGGGGGTAACAATTCCCAGGTCCTTTGCGTTCTTGATTCTGAGTCTTCACCAGGATCCAAAGAAAAAGTAGAAGTCAAAGTGGTGGTAATGGTTTGACTTTTCTGGCACTGCCACATGCCTTGCTGTTCCAGTTAAAATGGTTTTCTTGTCTAATTGGTGGAAGTTGGTTAGCTATTGGCAGCAGTGGCACTATCATTGTGTATGGTGGGCCCATTGTCCAAGGGCTTCCTCCTCTAACTGATGGCTGCCAAGATGGAAGCAGGGCTGACAATACTGCCTTATTGAGGGCAGTTGATGTTGGTGGTGACAGGGATGGTAGAATATGATGTCAGCTGCCCTTCAGGATAGATATGGATAGTAGGCTGAAAGCTAGATCTGTGGTTGGGGACAGTATAATTCTTAGAACTCTCAGGCTATATATCCTGGTCTGCCCCCCTGGAAGAAATCTCCATATTAATACTAAGTTAAGTTGAGATCTGTTAATTCTATGATTAATTTGCTTGATCTAAATAAATAAACTATCTAATTCAGTCTAAAAATAAAATAATGGTAGACTGAGTTATCTGGCTTCATCATGAATATTGGTTAAATTAGTAAAGTGCCAGATAATTCATTTTGTGTTGAGTAACAGCTGAAGTACCATGTCTCTTAGCAACCATTAAACTCAGCTACAATATTAAATAGAGATAAATGCAAGGTTTTGCACTTGCGCTCAAAAATTCAACTACACATGTGCAAGATAGAAGAAGAATACTTAGAAGTTACTGTCCATTAAAAATATTAGTTTTTCAAATACTGAAAGATAAATATAAGAAAGAAGTATAATATTATAGTCAGAAACTGTAATGTGATTTCAGGTTGTATTGAGATGCATAGTTTCCAGGAATAAGAAAAACAATAATCCTCCCAATTTCTTTGTCTCTTAAATTCCATGACTTACTATATCACTTGAACCAAGCCAACATAGGCATTATCACTGTACACAAGTATTCTACTTGTTTAACCAAAAATTTGGCATTCCTCAATCTGACCACAATCTCCTCTCATTCCATCTCTCCCTATCCCTTATCCCTCCTAAAATGATTCTCTGCTATAATCTTGACTCAGTACTTTGCTCCTGGTACTTTCTCAGGCCATTTTTCTCAGACTTCACTTTCCTCTTTTTCCTTTATCATTTCTATAACTCAGTCAATTTAATTTTACACTGTCCTCTACTCTCAAATTCTTCATCCAATTGTTCTGCTCATCCCTTGTCACAAACCTTAGCCCTGGATTACTCCCACTATCTTCTTCCCTGTGTATTAAAGAAAAACAGATAAGCAAAGCCTACACTGAATGGAGCTAGGGGGAAGATACAGCCTTGATGACTGGGTATACTGAAAATTTACATTGTTCAATTTCATCTGGACCCTCACTGAAACAAGGTAATCCTTTTATTTCTCCCTGATTCCCTATATCACTCCCAATAGAAACTATCTCCAACTGATGAGGTGTAGGCTCTGGGACCCCCCTTGAATCTTTGAGGTACAGGCTCTGGGGAACCCCTTGAAGTCTGATTGAATCTTCCCACTTGATGAGGCATTTGCAGAGGCCATAAGTATTTCATTGTGGCTGGGCCCAAACCTCTGTTACTAGCCTGGCCCTCCATTGTCCATCTGCTTCCCACCCTTGAGCCTATCAAAATATCAATCCACTCTTGCATTGACCTCATTAACTCCTCCTGAAGACCCTCCCCAAACTC
>CM053581.1:139300269-139322754 GCA_028627135.1 Pseudochirops cupreus | reverse complement strand
CTCAAAATCTTGTGGAAATGAATGATGCAAACTATAATAAAATTTTAAAAAAAAATAAAAGTGTTGATTAATTTGAAAAAAAAACAAGAAGAAGTTATTTTCTCTCTCCCACATCCCTCTCATTTTGAGTGAACCATTATAACAAATATAAAAAATCAAGCAAAATAAATCTCCTCACTGGCCATGTCCATCAATGTATATCTCCTTCTATTCCTTGAGTCTGTCACCCCTCTGTTAGGAGGTGACCAAAATGTTTCATCCTTGGTCCTTTGGAATCAGAGAGAGTCACAACATTTATCAGAATTCTTATGTTTTTCAAAGTTATTTGAACCTGGGTGGTGGAATCGGAAGAACACTTAAATGAGAATCAGGAAAAATGAATTTGAGTCTTGACAATACCACTTCCTAATTATGTGACCTTGAGCAAGTCACTTACCTCTTTGGTCCTTAGTTTCCTCAGCTGCAAAATAAGGGGACAATAAAATATTATGTCTAAAGTCCTTTTTATCTCTATGATTCTGTGACGATGGTGTCTAGGCTGGAAGGGCCATTTTGGGGACTGTCAATCCTTTTCTCACTGGGAACATGTAAAATTTATCTTTCCATTCCATTTTGGCAGCCCTAACTTGAAATTCCTATCATTGCTGCTCTGTAGATTTCTCAGGATCTCAACTTCGCTTCTGCTCTGTTATTGCTTGCCCTTTGGACATTTAATTATTTACTAGCACATCTTTCAAGGAGTGAAGGGCTGGGGAATAAATATAGCGGTATAATGGGAGGAGGTGACCTGCATATGCTGAGCAATTTTGCCTCCATTACAGGTGTGCTCAGGTGGCATTTACCTGGGATTTTTAAGGAGGATGCAAGTTATGGATCATTACATTCTCAGAAGAATTGAAAATGAGTACCACAGAGAGGCCAATGGAGAGCTACACGGTGAGTGTGACCATGTTTCAGCATTTAAAGAATCAGTCACTTTGACAACAAAGGATGTCATCAGGGAAATGTAAAATTTGAAAAAAAAATATGGGTTGGTCACAGAGTGGGAGGGAAGGTTGTCTAATGGACAAGCTATGTGCCCTGGGGGCATTCTTACTATGTCAGAAGACATGAAGAAGGCTACCAGCTTGTTTAATGGGCTTCTGTGATGACCTTAAGGAAAACAATAGATGAAGGTTATGTATGGATGGGTTTCAGTGTTGAAGAGTATGCCCACATCAATGACATCATAAGTGTTGTTGAGTATTTGAGGAGAAAGGAAGGTGGTGATTTCTTTTGAGAGATTATTAGTCTGGCCATTGCTCTGCTGCCCTTGGGAGCCATCTGATATGTGAAGGTCTAACCTAAGTAAACTTCTGTGGCTCAGGGTATGTGGCTAGCTCCCTGGGGAACTGTTTACATTTTGACATATGCATTTGTCTTTGTGTTTCTTTGACATGTTCACTCAAGTTGAGGCAGTTGGGGAGGATGCATCACATCTGCATCTCCTTCCCCCAGCTGATTTATACATGTGGTTGTACTTGGTACTACCCCCCTTGGTTGGGGGTCAGGGAGTTAATTTTCAGGTCAAAATGACCATATAATGAGTCTGGGCTATCATTCTGGTCTATGGGTTATTGTGATCTAGGGATTATTCTGAGACTTCACTGCATCATCCTAATGGTGTTGGAGAGATCCATAAATGATATCATGGATGGATGTTATCTTTTCTAGGAAGAGGCCAGAGTTTGGGGCAAAATGGAATCTGGAGATTATATGTGGATTTTAATCATCCTGAATCTGTCATTGGTACAAATTTTTGAGAACTGGTTGTGAGACCAGGAGTCAGAAGACCAGCTGGCTTTGGTTTGGGGTTCTAGCTTTGGTTCTGCCAGAAACTTGCTATGTGACATTGGTTTTCACTTCTGTGTGCCTTAATCATGCCATTTGTACTAATGAATAATAGCTTGGATAATCTTTAGAGTGATTGCAAGCTCTGTATTGAGTAAACAACTATGTCTGTTTATGTTATTCATTGTGTGCGTTTGGCCATCAGATTCCTCTCTCTTTCTTGTTATTTGAGCTTGTCCCAGTCCTGTCTCTCACTGAACAATGTGAAAGGCAGTACGATCTCTCTCACGTTGGGGCCATAGTTATTCAGAAGTCTCTTATTCTTATTCTCATAAAAATTATAAGGTCAAAGTTTAGAAAGCAATACTGTCTCTACATGTAATGTCAAAAGAAATAGTCATGGAGGTGGCTAGGTGGTGCAGTGAGTAGAGCACCGGCCCTGGAGTCAGGAGGATCTGAGTTCAAATCTGACCTCAGACATTCACACTCACACACACACACACACACACACACACACACACACACACACGGCATGTGACCTTGGGCAAGTCACTTAACCCCAATTGGCCTACTTTCCCCCCTCCAAAAAGCCAAAAAAAAAAAAAAAGAAATAGTCATGTTACTAAAATCACAGTTTTTGTAATTAGGTAATATAACCCTGTGGGCAGTTTTTATTGGGGTAAGTGTGGTGAAGACAGGGAATAGAAATCCACTGTCGTAAGAAAGCAAACATAATCTGTGCAGGGATGTTCTGGTAAATGTTTAACAAATGACTTGCCAAGAGAAGAAATTTATGAATTATATACTTTTAAATTTAATTTGCATTTTAACATTTACTGTATTATTTTCTTAAGTTAAAACAATCAACAAAACAATAATTTATCTAGCTTTGATTTCCAAAGAGTATATGATTGCAGTGAAAATTTAGCCATCAGCTCTCATGAACTGGTCTGAGCTGGTTCTAGCATATCCCTGAGTATAGGGCAACAGAAAGCCTTGGGTTGAGAGGCAAAAGGACAGTATTCTAGTTGCCCCCCTGCCAGTGACTACTCTGAATCTGAACACATCTCTTCAATTCCCTGAGCCTCTGTTTCCTTTTTCATAAAACAGAGAGTAAGACTTCGTAATCTCAAAGATCTCTCCCAAATCCATAATTCCATAATAAGCACATTTCTTTGTCATGATCAGTAAATATCATTTTTATGTCCTAAAAACTAGTCATCCAAATAAACACACCATTAGATTGAGAACAGAATAATCAATGTGGGAAAAATCTGGCTGAATATTAGCCAGTTCATGAAGTTTATTATTATTCTTACTATGTAAAGATGATGCTATTGGCAAGAACATTGCTCATTGGTATAAAGACAGAATGTCTTCCATCTCTATGTAGGTTTCAATTACTCATCTTTGTAACTGATAATGCTAATTACCTGCATCCTAGAGAGATAGTCAATCTCTGAAAGAAGCAGGTTAAAAAAAACAACAAAACGTGACAACCAACCAATCAGCTCCAGCGAATGAATGGAATTCATTCAGAGAGGTCCAAGTTATGAATTTAACCTTCATCATAGCAATGACAGATGACTTCAGGTTCATCTCCAAAGCTCTTCACTAGGCTGGTGGCCAATCCTCTGCCGTAGACCAATCTTGCCTGGTATTGCTTGAGAGACCAAATTAATTTTTATGCTTAAGTTTTTATGTGACATGCCATCCTCTTGTGAGATTCAATTCTTGAGCCTCAGGTGATAAAAATTACCTGGTTATTTCTCTAGTTCATAAGATCAGAGTCATCATATGGGAAGGGACATCCAAAATCATCTAGTTTAACCCTTTCAATTCACGATCAAGGAAACTGAGGTCCAGGGCTTAATTTTTTATTTATTTTCACAAACTTAGATGAAACCAGGAACAATAAGTGACTTCTTTCTACTGATAAGATAATGTGTTTTTTCTTATTAAAAGTGAAAAAAGATTGTGGAAGTGAATCATTTTTTAAAAAACCAAGGGTTCCCGCCATCAGTCACAAAACCACAAAATAAAAAATTTAATTTGCCCAAAATAAATAAGCAAAAGCCCATATTTCCCACTTTGTTTTTAGAGCAAAATGGGCCAAGACTGTACACTGAAAAAGGTGCCAACTTTGTTTAACCTCTGTAAATATTGCATATGAGTATTTCAACCAGACATTTGTCCAAGTAATTACTGAATTGTCTTAGCTTTTAATTACAAATCAACAGTCATAAATGTTGCATCCAGTATTGACTTAGGTTACTTTGCCAGGTGAAAATCACTCATAAAAATCTATCTTGTTTCCACTGCACATAGGCCCTATGTATTACTTTTGTCCTTTATCTTTCAAAAGTTTAGTTGCACTTGTAAGATTTAAAGTCTTAAAACTTGTTTAAAATATATCTAAAACTTTGTCTTAAAACTTCCAGTGTTCATTGTTTACCAAATTGTGATAATTCAGGTGAAGAGTCACAGTGGGAGAGGGATATTAGAATCTACATAGGTCAGGGAGAATAAGCAAATATTTGAAAACAGAAAGATATGTGCATGAAGTATTAGAAACATATATGTTTAGGTGCATATGTGTATACATGTACATTTATGTATATGTACACACATACACATGTGGGTATATATCTAGTATTTTATAAGTATATAAGTTCCAAGAGATAGACTTGATATATTGTATGTATGAGAGATGTTTAATTATGTATATGCATATATAAATGCAATACATAAACATATATTATATATCTTTAATATGTACATATACACTTATAAAACACACATAGAGTCCATATTCATACACATACATAGGGTGAGTAGCCTGTATAAAGGAATCATGGTAGAGTGTACAGAGCATTAGATTTGGGGGCAGGTAGACCTAACTTACTAACTTTGTGACCCTGGGCCAGTTATTCAACTTGTATATACTTCTGTTTACTGTAGTGTACTCTATATGTAGCGGGGGGAGGGGAGTAGATTTCCTACTTTAGGAGAAAGTCACAGACCCTTTTTATATATGTTTTCTTATAGTATGTACAGAATACAGATAATCCTGTCTCTATACCTTTGCACTGGATGTCCCCTATGCTTGGAGTGCTCTTGAAATTGCTGGCTTCTTTCCAAGCTCAGCTTAAATATCACCCTTTCTAGGAAGCTTTTCCCAGTTCACAAGCTGCTACTGCCTTTCCAGTTCCTATTGCCTTTCATTTACTCTTGTGTATCTGGTATGTACCTATTTTTATCCATGCTGTCTCCTCTGTTAGAATGTAAGCTTCTTGAGACCTGAGATTGTTTTTGTCTTGTTTTAAATCCTCAGCAATTAGCCTGGTTCCTGGCTCATAATGACAGCAATTAGTCTAGTTCCTGGCTCGCAAGACACATCAATGAACCCTTAGTGATCACTTAATTGCTTGATGCACACCCCTTATATATGACCAGCTCAGGTGAATAACTGTCCCAGCTGGATGACCTGCTGGCCAGAGAACTTCCTCTTCTTTTTTTCCCCCTCATCATTACTTGTGTCTGAGATTTTCTCCCCATCCTTCCTTTCCTTCCCCTTCATTAGCTCTGGACTCAACACCCATATCTGTTTTCTTCTCACTAATCTATGAGGGAGGGGTGGAGTAGAAATTTGTAGATTAGATGGGGAAAGAACAAAGAAGAAGAGGAGAGGGAGGATTATTTCTAACCTTTTCTCCAGCCCTACTCAGTGATGTTCCATCTCCCCAGGGTTGCAGAGTGGACTTTCTTGGCAAAATCCAAGTCCTTATCCCATTTTCTTATCCAGGCACCTCCACTAAATGCCCTGACCTGCTTGTCATAGCAGAGTTACCCTATCCCACCTCCTGTGAATCAGTGAATTTCCCTTCCATATTTTTATACCAGGGCAGCTAGGTGATATAGTCGATAGAGTTCCTGGCCAGGACATTGGTTTCAGCCATGGTAAATTCTTTAAGACACTGGATTCGTATAGCCACAAAGCCCTGGTATCTGTCAAAAGAGGTAATAAATCATCATTGCTTGTTGCTATTCCACTAGTCTCTATAGTAACCTATCCTTTCATACTTTCATCTGGCTGCTCTACAGTTTTGACCCCTGCCTTCTCCATTTTAGCTTTTCCTAGTTCTGTCTTGTTCAACTTGGTCTGGTCCTTTTAGAATCATTCCTTACCTGGTGACTTAATTTTATATTAGTTTCAGGTAGGCCCATCTCTGGGACCCTCAGGGAAAAAAAAGGCAATAATTAGCAGCAAGTACAGGACAGTACCTGGAGGGTTACCCAGTTTTTACCCACAAAATATTGGAATTCATTATCTCCACTCTTCACCCTCAACCCACGCTTTGCAAGTCCTGCCCAAAGCCATAGAAACCACAATTCTGTAAGTGAAGCTACCGTGAAGCTAGTTAAGAATATGGTGTTTGTCTAGAGCCATAACTAGGGCAACCCTGTTTGAGTGTGCTGAAATTGAGATTGTATCAATTAGCACTGTATTGGGGGGGGAGTAGAGAAGGGGCAGAGGAATCTGCTTCTAGGAGATATGCCCCTCACAAGCTTCTTCCTGGATAATGTCATTGAAATGAGAGAAATGATTATTTCTTTAATATATCAGTAACTAATTATTGAATTAGGACCAGAGTTTTCCCTTTTTCTACTTCCTCATCCAGAAATCAACCAGTGTGGGAAATCTTGGGCAAAGACTTACCCAGACAGAATGACTAAGATCTAATCAAAGACAGTAAAGAAATTCTAAGTTTAGGCAAATGGGTGGATTTCTGCTAATCCTGTTTACTCAGACAGGTCTGGGAAAATGTGGATTCTCCCTTTCATCAAATAGGTGATATGGAAATTGATAAATCTCTTTGACCAAGATTTGGGTGTTTAGTGTCGCAAACCCCAAGGCCTTCATTGCAATAAGCCCACCTCTCATTATAATATTCATTCTCTTTCATTTTTTGTTAACCAATCAGAGTTGATTGCCACCCTCAGGAACACTCATCCTTACAAGGACATATAAGTATTGAGTGGGTTCCATGAAGGGTATTGGGCATTCAACAGTGTCCTTGACCCTTTTATTCATAAAGTGCTAGCATTATTAATGAAATGATTAATTGCCAGAAACTTTGTCACTTGAACTTTTCAAATGTCACAGTGGGTTATACTACCTCCTCCAGACAGTTGCTGAGGGCCCTGGATCTGTCTTTCCTCTTGCCTTATCAGCAATGGCTTATTTCTCCACTAACCCAAATCCAGGTGAGCTTTACCCTGTGTCCCTTACAGTTCCTTTCCTTTACCTCAGGCAAAAAAATTTCCCAGGTAATGGATTTATCTGACAATTGGATTTGCATATTTGGATTCTAGATTAAAATATGAATGACAGAGTCAAGATCCAAAGGATTATTCTAGGTTAGAGTACTGGGCTGAATCTCAGCCCAAACAGGATAATTCAACTTGGGCACAAAAATCAACTTTCTAAACCTAAGATGTAAGAGGCATGGATTGATAGCAATTGTTCTGAATAAAGATTTTGGGATTATTAAAGATTGTGAGCTCAACATGTATCTATAGTGTGAAATAGAAATTAAAAAATGGTAAGGTAATCTTATAAGAGGGTCAGAGTTTCAAGGAATAGGGAGGTGAAAGAACCATTGTCTTTGTTCTTGCCAGAACTAATCTAGAGTATGATATTCAGTTTTGGATACCATGGTTTCTAGGGAGATTGATAAAATGAAGAGTGTTGAGAGGAGGCAAAGCAGAATAGTGAAGGACTCTGAGTCCATGGCATATGTGGATCAGGTAAAGGAATTGAACATGTTTAGCATAAAGAAGAAAAAACTTGGGAGTTACATAATAATTGTATTCAAATAACTGAAGGGCCACTATGTGAAGGAAAGATTAGATTTGTTCTGTTTGTTACTAGAGAGTAGCATTGGGAGCAATGGGCAGAAGATACAAAGAGGTAAATTTAGGCTTGATGTTGGGGGAGGAAAATCTTCCTAACAAATAGAACTTAAAAAAAAAAAAAGGAATAGCTTGCCTTAAAAGCTGGTGAGTTCCCCTCCCACTCTGTGGAGGACTTAAGGACTTAACATACCATTGGTCAGATATGTTATGGTGATGACTCCTTTGTAGGTTGGACTGAATGACCTCTGAAACCCCTTCTATCTCCAAATTTCTGTCATTCTGTAATACAGGAGCTATGTGTTCCAGAGAAGGTATGGATTCGACCTAACAAATCTGGTTAAGAATATGTTTTCCTAAAGTCTTGTGATTCATATCAAGAATACTTTGAAAATGGAGAGAATGAAAAAAAAATGATTGGCATAGAAAGTGTGATATCTTAGAAAGTCATCAGGCACAATATCGAAAGAACATAGGAGAGCACCAGAAACTTATGAGAAACAATATCTAAGCAATAAACAAACAGCAAACTAGTGAAAAAACACGCGCCTTCATGTCTATCTGCCAGTCTGCTAAGTATGAGTGACGGGTAGGGTGAACCAGGGAGCCTAATGCTAGGGGTAAATTTGACCCAGACATCATGAAGATGATGGGGGATAGACTCATGAGTGGAGGATATAAATCTTATTAACAAAAGAATAGAGTGGGTAGGAAGAGTGGTTGAGAATCAGTATCCATTAAGATATAACAATATGAGTAAATTCAGAAACCCCAAAGGGGAGACACAGTAGAAGGTAATTAGATAAAGATCAACAGAGGGAGAAACAGACTCAATATTATCATGGGAGAAAGATATATACTAGTACAGTTAGGTGAATCATGGCAGATTCTATGACTAGAATGAAAAAGTAGTTATTAACAGGACGATCTTAACTTGGAATTGGGTCTCCAATGTAGTGTCTCCAGGGTTCCATGATCGGCCTTATGTTGCTCAGGATTTCTTAAAAAAATTATATGAATGAAAGTATAGAAATCATAATTGTCAAATTTGCATCTGACACACAGATGGGAAGGATAACTAACAGATTAGATGACAAAATCAGCTTCAAGAAGGATGTTGACAACAGAACAATGGATAGAAACTAAGGCAATAAAATTGAATAGTATAAATGTAAAATTCTATGCTTTAGTTCAAATAATCAACTACACAAGAATGGGTCAAGAGAAGCATAGCCACAAACTAAAGTTCATGTGAAAAAGGTCTGGAAGATTTAGGGGATAAAAAAGCCATAAGCGGGTCAATAGCACGAAATTGTGGATAATGGAGTGCTGTCTTGGGCGTCACTGAAGCATAATGTCTTGAAAAGGGGTGCTCTATTCTGACGTGGTCAGACCATACCTGACATTGCATTCAGTTGTGTGTGAAAAATTTGGGAAGGACATGGACAAACTGGGGTGTGTGGTACCAGGACAGTTATGGGGATTAATGCCATGCCATATGGTGCCTGGTTGAAGAAATGGGGTTGTTTTGTCTGAAGAAGAGAAGATTGGGTAGGTGGGGTTAGCAGGACAGTTGTGTTCCAGCATTTGAAGGGCTATCATGTGGAATTAGCACTAGATTGGTTCTGTTTGCTCTAAGATGCAGAACTGGGAATACCATGTGAAAGTTTCAGAGAGGCAGGTAAGATTCATAGTTACAGAAAATTAAATAGGTTTCTTGTGGAGGTAGTGAGTTCCCTCACGAGAGGTCTTCATGAAAAAGCATGGGTGACTATTTCTCATGTATCTTATAAAGGGACTTATTGGTCTAATACAGTTTTTACTATTTGGCCTTAAGGTCCCTTCTGCTTCCAAGGTTATGATTCTTTTAACCACTGGCCTGGAATTAGGGAAAATCCCAATCCCTACCACATGACAAGTAGTGGGGAAGCTGAGACATTGATTCTACCATAGTAGGGGACATATGCTACTATATCCCCATTGGAAACTCTAAATCAGTGGTTCTCAACCTTCCTGATGCCACGACCCTTTAATACAGTTCCTCATGTTGTGGTGACCCCCAACCATAAAATTATTTTCGTTGCTACTTCATAACTGTAATTTTGCTACTGTTATGAATCATAATGTAAAATATCTGATACGCAGGATGTATTCTCATTGTTACAAATTGAACATAACCCACAGGTTGAGAACCACTGCTCTAAATGCTTTTTCCCTAGGGGGAAAATAAATAATGTACAAGTAACTTGCAAAAGCATCTCATATGGAAACTATCATTTTAGAACCAATTTTACATGGTGATTGGGTTGTCAAATGATGTTAGAGCCATACTCTGTCATGTACAATATATGATATCCCACATAGGTTTTTGTGATGTTAGATTGTTTTTTTTTAAGGGAAAATACCAACCAGTTTACAAACTTCTGGAAGAAATAATCTTTTTTAGAAATTGAAAATGTCCTCTATATGTGACCATAAAAAAGCTTTGAGTATATCTTAAGGGATTCAGTCTTCTGATTTACAGTCACATCTTATATAGAATAGTATTTCTATATAAATGCATCAAGAAGTCCTTATGCAGTTTTCAAACTGAAAATTCAATAACTCAGATTATAGTTAGGATAAAAAAATAATAAATAGTTTCCATTTCACTGGCTATAGGAGCTACCACCTACTTATGGTAGCTAGTATTTACTTGACACATATTCAGAAATATGCACCCGATGTAATTTCAGGTAAATTTAATTTCAAATCTAATTAGACAAACATTAAGACCCATTTACAGACTTTCTGTTATACTTATGTCCCAAGTTTCTAAAGTAGCAGCTAATATTTATAGATCTAGAGTTGGAAGAGATGTTAGAGGCCATCTAGTGCAACTCAATCATTTTCAAAATGAGGAAACTAAGATTTAGGAAGCTTAAGTAACTTTCTTAAGGAGATATAGGTAGTAAACATGAGAGGCAAAATTTGAACTCAGGTCCTCTCACTCCATAAATAGTACTCTTTCCATACTCCTTCCATGTGAAAGCATTTAAGCATTTGTGTGTTTACATATGAGTGTGTACATGCACACGTGTAAAGGACAGTTAATAGGGGGCTGACCTTGGACTCTGAACACCTGAATTCAGATCCCACCTAAACACTTATTTCCTGTGTAACCATGGGCATGCCACTTATCCTTCTAGAGCCCCAGATTTCCATTTCGTTACTCATAATTAGTATATTGGTATATAGATCTGAGGACATGGGTTTTATTACTAGTCTTTTTCTTGCATATTGAAAATGACACATACTATATACCTTGGAGGTTTGTTGTGAAAGAATTGATTTGAACACTTTATTTGCCAGTGATTATCACAAATGTTCCTTCCATTCTGCTGCTTGAAAGCAGCATATTGAGCTCCTAAAACCAGAATGTGCATATGTATATGTGTGTGTCTGTTTTACTCTGTGCAACTCTCTTGATGATAAAGTACAGAACACCCTGCCCCTGAGCCATGCCGAATGCTTAGTTATTCATTTGGTGCCAACCCCTGGCATCCCAAAGGCTACTTCCACTTGTTATTGAAACAAACAGAAAGAGCTCAGTCAGCAGGAAAAGAAATGTTCCTAAATCCATCAAGCCTTGTGACTCTGCCTAAATCACAAGTTCCTTCAGAATGTTGTGAGAGGGGGAAGTCTGCAATGTCTGCTCTTCTTACTGAGGGGAAATTTACATAATCACTGACTCTGACATTCACATCATTTCCAGCAAACTTATGAGGAGCTGGGATTTCAAGATCAAAAGCGTCTGCCTGAAAGGCACCAGCAGGAAAATGTTTCTTAACAACACGGTCTTTTTCCTTCTCGCCTATCCTTGCCAATACTCCGTGCTCCTTCCTCCCTGGCCCCCACTTCCATCCTTTTATTGGCCTTTGGTTATTGGCTATGTAAAAGGAAAAGCTAATAGTGGGCTCCAGGACTGGCCAAAAGCTCCAGAGGGTTGGAGACAGCCTCCTGTGCAATTACAACAACTAGTCAATGTTCGGGCCATTCCTTCAGAATGGTGTAATTGTTCAATGTCTCCTTCTCAGGGGTCTTGGGAGAAAAAATTATTAATTCTTGTCCAGAAGGAAGGAAATTTTTCATTTGGCTATGCAACTGAGTTTCAGATATATAGTACAAATCACCATTTCTGTTTGGACTAAAATGGTTGAACTTTTGGAGTTTCTTTTGGTTTCATTTAAACCAAGGAACATAGATTAAGTACCTTACTATGTATAAGGCACTGGGCTGGGGTCTAGAGTTACAAAAATCAATATACCACCCCTGCCCTCAAATTGTATATAACCACGAAGGGGCAAGGGAGAGGGATGATAAGAGGTACACAATTATAATTATTTATAATACAGTCTATAATAGTATAGGGGAGAAATGATGATGTATAATTAGAGGAATTTGAGGAGGGGGAGATAACTTTCAACTGTAAGGGAAGGTGATTAGTTAAGTCACCTCATTAAAGGCCAGTTCCCAATCTCAAATGATGTACTATATGTGCAGATCAATAATTGTGAGCTCAGTTGTAGCAAAGGCAGAAGGGTCAGAAGAAAGTTCGGTACAAAGGTGAAGGAAGAATGAGTGAATAGTGGAGAAGCAGCCAGAATGATGTCTGAAAATGGGCAAAAGCCAAGAAAAGGGCAGGAAAGAAATAAAGGATATGAAAATCAATGGATGAGTCTTGGGTAAGGATTGAGCTAGACAGCAGTTGATGAATGACAGGGCTAACTCATGGATGGATGTCTTTATGGGAATAAATGGGGGAAATGACAGGACAGTTAAATTAATGAGTATTCATAGGTCATAGATTTAGAACTAGGAGTGGTCTTAAATATAGTCTATTCTACATCCTTCATTTCGAAGATGAAGAAACTGAGACCCAGAGAAGTGCCGCAGGTTAGAAGCAGAGTTCGGATTTTTACCTAGATTCTCTGACTCCAGGTTAATATTCTTTTCACTCTATTATATTACTTTTTGATGATTAATCATTTAAGACATGACCAGCACTGTTTTAAGCATTGTAAGCTAATATGAAGGATTCCATGTATGTCACTGTCTCTTCAACTTCCTTTACTGAAGGTCACAAGTATTAGAATTAATTACAAAGGACCTGTGTTTGAATTACACAGTGATTGATCCCAAACTAGAAGGGATAGATAGAGTGCTGGATCTAAAATCAGGAAGACTTGAATTTGAATACATCAGACACTAGCTATGTGACTCTGAACAAGTCATTTAGATTTTTTCTGCCTCAATTTTCCCACTTGAAAAATGGAAATAAAGATAGCATTTAAATTCTAGGACTGTTTTGAGGATAAAATTGGATAATATTCATAGAGTGCTTGGCAATTTTGAAGTGTTACATAAATGTTACTTATTATTAGTAGTAGTGATGACATTGTTATTATTAATTTTATCGTTTCAGCCAACTCTCCAAGACTGTAAGTTACAGATGAGTGGGCAATATAATTTGGAGGAGACAGTTTGTATACTAGGGCTTTCCCTATACCAATGAAATCCTAGGTCTGAAGGAAAAAGAAGGTGACAGTATGGATTGTGATGAAGGAAGGAAAGAAGGAAGGAATGAAAAAAGGAAGAAAAGAAGGAAGGCAGAGAGAGAGAGGGAGAAATGGAGGGACAGATTGAGGGAGGAAAGGAAAATGAATGAAATAAGCATTTATTGAGTGCCTACTATATGCCAGACAATTGTGCTTTACACAGTATGGCATTGTGAGTACTGTAGGATTTTAGAGAAAGGAAAGAGCATGAAAGTAGGTGAAGAAGAACATTTCTAGGAGCTAACAAGTTTAATCCTTCTTCTAAATGATGGCCCTTCAAATGCTTGAAGACAAGTACCAAGCCCCTTGTTAATTATTCTTTTCCTCAGGCTAAACATCCTTGGTTTCTTCAGTCAGTTCTTATATGATCTGATCTCCAGGTACTTCATCCTGATTGTCCACCTCTATGTTTTCTAGCTTAACAAAGGCCTCCCTAAAAATGACACCCTGAAAAAGTACTACAGGCAATAATTTGATCCAAGGACAGTAGGGCTAGCTCATACTTGTCCTTTACTCTAGGCATCTTTTAGTGTGCATCAGCTTTAGTAGATGCCATATGTTGATTTACATTAACTCTGTAATTTATAAAACCCTCTAGAATTTTGTCAAATAAACTGATATCTAGCCACATGTTCCCCATTTTGTGTGTGGGGGAAATTAGTGTTTTGAACACAAATGTAAAATATTACATATAACTCTACTAAACTTCATCTCATGAGATTGGTACCAGAGTTTGAGTTTAAGATTTTTAAGATTTTGATTTTGTGACACAGTGGTTTCACTTTTCTTGAAAGATATTTATCATCTCCAAATTTCACAAGATTTTTAATGTCATTGATAGAAGTATTAAAAAGCAGGAGTCCAAGCACAGATCCCAAAGGCACTATAATAGAGATCTTGTGGCAAGAATTTTAATCTGAGGAATGAACTAATTGCTGGGTGAGTGAAAACTTACCTAATTGGTTATTTATTTCCAGCCCAGAGTCATTCACCCACACTATCAACTGACCCACATCTTGCCATCTTTTTCCATGAAAATAGCATGACACACTCACTGTATTCCCCTGTTCTAGCAACCCTGTCAAGGAAGGAAATGAGATCACTCTGTCATCATCTGTTATTGACAAAACCTTTCCAGTTCTTTGTGATCAATAATTCTTCTTCTAAATGTTCATTAACCAACTCATTAATAGTAGGTTCTATAAATTTGCCAGGAATAGAAGTTAAACCCATTGGCCTACACTTAACAGATTCTATTCTCTTTCCTTTTTTTTTTTTTTGTTTTTTGGCAATGGATATATTTGTCCTCTTCCAATCCAAATACACACACACGTGTAATGCATAATATCTGTGCAAAAATACGTATGTATACGCATATACATATAACTTTATCTACACACACACACTCACACATATATAGGCACAAGGTCTGGAGTCAGGAAGACCTGAATCTGGCCTCAGACATTTACTAGCTCTGTGACACCTGGGCAAGTCACTTAACCCTGTTTGCATCAGTTTTCTTTTCTGTAAAATGAGCTGGAAGAGGAAATGGCAATCCACTCTAGTATCTCTGTCAAGAAAACCTCAAATGGGGTCATGAAGAGTCTTACATGACTGAAACTGAATAAGAACAACAATATGGTATCTCTCTATTAGTATCAATTAATCTATCTACCTATTTGGTTTAGAAAGTTACAAAGGGAGTGAGTGGAGTAAAAAGAAATTAGATTGACATGTTCTTTCTAGGAGCTATAACAGAGTTGATTTGATTATGGTTCTAGAATTATAAAGGGTATCAAGGCAATTCATTGTTGAGAAAGTGAATGGAGAGTGAAATAAAGGCATGGCTGGGGCCAGGTATGGATGTAATTTCAGCTTGATATGCAGCGTAGGCTCACTTTTTAATTTTTTTTTGGAGAGTTGACTTTATTCGCTTTCAGATGAGAAAGAGACAATTAGTTGTGCCCCTCTCCCCCCAAAAATAGTTTTTTTAAAAAACAAAATACAACAAAAAGTTAAGAACAAAAACAAAAACAAAAAATAGGTTATTTTCCTTTCTGCCTTTCTGAACCTAAACCAAAAGACATTAGTATTTCAAGGAGCAAAGAGCGGCCAATTTGCACTGGTTATCAGACTGTACCAGTCTTTCATCTTCCCTTTAAAAAATTCTTTGATAGAGTAGATACTTCTCCTAAGGTTCCCATTATTTCCACTACTTGTTGATGAAAATCAGATCCAAAACAGAAGTTTCCCTGGGTGGTGCCCTTACCATTTGAAGAATGAAACTATAATTAAGGTGAGTTAATAAGTTATTGTTTTGTATTTCAAGTCGAAAAAGAAGTCTGAGAGCCTTCCATACATAGCTTCAGTATCATGCCTCCATGACAGGCCCCTGAAATTGATTTCCAAATCCTTTATTTCATTATTCCTTATATTCCTTACATCTTCTTTCTGTCTAGGTGGTCTAGAGTTGAATTAAAATATCACTTTCTGTATTTCTTCATAACAATATATCTTATTAATTTACAATACTGTTCCTTAGCTTCCTTTTAAATCTTTTAAAAAATTATTTATTTTTAACATTTATTAAAAAAAACCTACTTCTGCCCCTCCACTCATATTTTAAAGCAAGAAATTTAGTATCGATTTTACATGTGAAATCATATGAAACATATTTCCATTTCCATTGCCATGTTGCAAAACAACCCCAAGAAAAATAAAGTGAAAAAATTCTGCTTTAATCTACATTTAGACCACATCAGTTTTTTCTCTAGAGGTGGGTAGTATTTTATCATAAGTCCTCTGGAATTGTCTTGGATAATTGTATTGATCAAAATACATAAGTTGTTCACAGTTGGTCATCGTCTGATATTACTGTTACTACATATAACATTTTCCTAATTTTTGTCACTTCACTTTGCCTTGGTTCATGTAAATATTTCTAGGTTTTTCTGAAATCATTCTGTTCGTCCTTTCTTATGGAATGATAGTATTCCATCACAGTTATATATACACACAGCTTGTTCAGCCACTCCCCACTTGATGGATATCCTTCCAGTTTCCATTTGTAGCTGCCACAAAAAGAGATAGCCCTTCCTGTTCAACTGGCCTAATTCTTTTGAATGAAGCAAACAATTTGAGATTTATTTCTAGCCATGAGTCTCAATAATAATGCGATTAAATCTGCCTCTTTGCATTAAGATCATCTTGCTTGTTACCCATACTTTAAAAATCCGTATGTAGACAGATACTCTTTTCTTACATTTTATCTCTCATGAATTTCTGAGTTTCTCTATTGCTTTTCCCTGTATTTTAGTTACATTTTAGCCTTCTAGACATACAAAGATACTTTTCTCCCTCTCTTTTCCTTTTCAGTTTAAATTCCTTTTGATTAGATTTGCAAGACTCTGGTCAAATGCATTCTTATGATCCCTTGCTGTTTGAACTCCATTGCTTGCAAGGAGTACATTATTCCTGTATTTTAAGTTGGGGCTGAGAAATCCAAATCATATTCTAGACAGCAACTTTTTAATTAGCTTTTGAGGAAAGGATATATCCCATATTATCTCTGTATCCCCCATGCCAGGGAACATGTTTTGCCAGGTACTTAATAAAATGGTTTTTTAAAAACTGAATTTGTTGAATTGAATAGTGGCAGAACCAGTAGTAAAACCTGAGCTGGAAAAAAACCTCCCTGCCAGAGATGTGATGGCCCCCTTTGGCAGTCTTGTAAGACCTGTGGACCCTTTTTCAGAATGATATTTTTAAATAATTGGAAGGAATGCTAAATTTCTATGAGATATTAATGAAAATAAAGATGCAATTTTTCTCCCCTCAGATCAAGAACTTAGTAACCACTTGTCAATATCTGTTGATTGATTTGAACTCCCAATCACAGGTGATTGATTCCATGGGTATGTTCTGGGATGCCATTTAACTTGTTGACTGTACAGGGTTGTTTGGTCCTTTAAGGTTTGTCACCGGTTATAGAGGGAATGAATTCAGTGATTGGAATATTCAGGAAAGGAAGAGGCCAAGTTCCTGAACCAGAATACAATGTGTTTGTGTTGCATAGTTTTGGAGAGCCTCCCAAGGTTCAAAAATATCTCAGTTTCTTAAAGACAGCTCCGAAACACCCCACACTCCCCTGGCATGCTACCTCTGAGCATCAAAGGGGGAGGACAGAGACGTGGCCCTACGTGGGAAATAAATGTTTGAATGTCTAATTTGCATCTGAATTAATCAGAGTTACTAAATAAAAAATTTTCCCATTATAAAGGGGAGGTTAGCATTGGCCTTTCAGCAGCCCCATTGTGCAGAGCAGGGGCCATGGAGGCTTTGTACAAAGCAGCGTTCATTTAATTTCCTCGCTTAGAAGATGTTGCTGAGTTTAAAAAAATAGTAAGTTCAGTTTTCTTCTTGTTTTCTTAAAAAAAAATGTCAGTCTTCCTCCCTTTTTTTTTTTCCCCTTCCCACTTTTGACTTCCCAGCTGGCAAGCTATTGTGAAGATTTCTTTCCTGTTTCCTCTCCTGCCCTGCTCAGGTGCATCTTCACCTTCTGTTGACTTACACAAAGTATGGGAAGGTTCCTCACTCTGCAGTCTTGCACTGATGCCTCATTGCAGTGCAGAGCTGACTCTGGCTTCTCAAAGACTTTGCTAAGGGAGTGTGAGCTCTTACAGGGCTCAGAGCAGAGTCCTGGCAATTCAATGGGTTTCTAACATCAGGGGGGCAGCTAGTTAAGTACTGAGATATCAGCATCAGGACATGGGCCACTAGGGGATAATTTAAGGGTTAGGACCTCGAATTTCTCTTGCTTGTTACCCACATTTTGAGAATCTGTATATAGACATATCTATTTCTTAAATTCTCTTAAAAATTTCTGAATTTTTCCATTTCTTTTCTCATGTTATAGCTGTTCACAAGCTTGATAGTTATACAAAGGCAATTTTCTCCTTCCTTCTCCCTTTTCACTTTAATCAACTGCTAAATAAAAAAAAATAAAAACCAACTTCTACACATGAAGGGACTGTGATGTGTGCTGGTTGTGAGAGTGCCCATTCTGATGAAATCACAGATCCCTGAAGTATCTCTGTAGCTTTCAATCTTCTCCCATTAGGCAGAAATGAAAACAAGGAGCCCAATAGCTGGATGGTGTTTTACTCCCAGCTTATTTTCCTCTTCAGATTTCTCCATTCCCTTTCTGCCTGCATCCTTCCCATACTGGAAGGCCTCGATCCTGTGGGCCCACAATCCTGATTGGTAAGTCCCAGTCCTGAGTCAATACCACATAAGGGCCCCAGCCATACTCACTTCATACTGGACTTTGTTCTCTCTTCAGATTTTTTCTCTTATCTCCTTACCAGCAAACCTTGCTCTTACTCAGAGACCCTCCTCCTCCCCTTTCTAGGTTCCTTATATGTGTTGTTGTTTTCCATCCCATTAGAATGTAAACTCCTCTAGGGCAGGGTCTGTCTAGTTTGCTTGTGTTGTATCGCCAGTACTTAGCGCAATACTGGCCACATAGTAAGTACTTAATAAATTCCCCCCCCCTTCTCTCTCTCTTTTATATATCTATCTCCTCTTCTCCTTCATTCTTCCTCCTGTGACGATGCTAAGTAATGAATGATGTCTGTAACCAATAGTCAGGTAGAAGATCTCTGTAGATGACACATTAACTAGATGGCGTCTGCACAAAGGAATATGGCAGTAATCCACCTTGGACATAATCTGTCACTATAATCTAAATTGGGGGGGACATGGAGGGGAGAGCAATTATCATGTGCAAAACCTTTCTCTAGATACTATAAGAGAATACAGAAGTATAACATATAGTTTGCACAAGTTATCTCCCTAAGATTTAATTCATGGTTTAGCTTGAATGCCACCTCCTACAGGAAGCCTTTCCTAATCATCCTGTTCACTCTTCAGATTAATTTACATTTATTTATCTGTGTCAATGTTTTCTGTGCCCAGTGGATTGTATCTTGTCATTATATTCTCAGTACCTAACACAGGGACTTGTACATAACAAGTGCTAAAGAATTGTTGGAATGAATGAATGAATGGAATCATTGTACTATACTATAAGTTGCTTGTGTCTTGCTCGTCCTACATTTCAACACCCAGGACAAATATTTGCAATGAAATCTCACTCGAAAATCTGTTAAGGTGACTTGCAATTAATTCAGTTACCAAAGAGCATAAGGACGAGACAGAGGCTACATTGGAGAATTCTGTACCAAACTGGAAGGAACACAAGGCTAAAGCGTAAGGGCACTTGGTTTCAAGCACCACCCCAACCTCATGCTCAGCTGAGTGACCAAGGGCATGTCATTAAACAACTGTTGGTCTCAGTTTCCTTATCTGTAAAATGGAGAGAATAATACCTGCTGCACATTCCTTAACAGGGTTACCTTCAGGCTCAAATGAAACACTGTATGTGAAGGATTTGTTTTAATCACAAAGATTATAGTACCACCAATCCCTAAGGCAGTGGTTCTCAACCTGTGGGTCACAACCCCTTTGGGGATCAATTCTTATTCACAGGGGTCACCTAAGACCATTGGAAAACACATATTTCCAATGGTCTTAGGAACTAAGACACTGCTCCTCTATCCATCTCCAGGCAGGTCCGCCCACATGCAGATACACTCACATACGAGTATTAAAGGGTCACAGCATTAGGAAGGTTGAGAACCATTGTGGGCCTAAGAGCTTTAATTCAGACCTAAATTATCTTGGTCTCAGAGTATCCACTTGGATGACCGCTTATGAATATTTGGTGGAAGAGCCATGGCCATTGGGTGCTATTGGTCATGAAATCTTCCAATGATACATGGTTTGGTGCTGAAGACTCATATAGGGGATGAAAGGAACTCGATTCTATCCTTTTTCCCTTCAATCCCTCTTCTCCACTCAAACAAGACATGATTAGACTAAGTGGTAAAGAATGTGTTTGCTAGCATTAGATCAGCAAGCAGGGTGATTAGAAGACATGTAACTATGGAGCATGGAGTTCCTATATGTCTCCCTAATCATATCCCTGTTAGTCATGGCTAGGTGGTACAGTGCATAGAATGTGGGACTTGATGTTGGGAAGATCTGAGTTCAAATTCTGCCTTAGGTACTGTGTGACCTTTAGTAATTCACTTAATCTCTCTGTGTTTCAATTTCCTCATCTACAGAATGGGGATAATACTAGCATCTTACAGGATTATTGTGAGGATAAAAAGAGTTAACATTAGTAAAGTGCTTTGTAAACCTTAAAGTATGGTATAAATGCAATTACTGCTTTTATATGAGTTCTTAGCCATCGGTGGTTTTGGGAACTTGGAACTGGAGACCCACAGATAAATGACAAGCTAAGACCATAGAACCGTTACCTTGGGAGCTATTAGACTGCTCTCTTGACTTGCCTGCGAAGTGATACATATATGGACCAAAATGTCATTATGCTTGCTAGAATGTATTATTTGATATTTTCACCAAAGATATTCAAAAGACTGAGACTGGAATGTGTATCCAGGTTGGATATGACAAGTGGAGGCTAGTTATCCTGGGAACAAAGGGTGATGATATAGATAGTATATGCACAATGCACAATGATGTGAGTTAAGTTCCTTCTCTGTTTAAGAGATATCTGTGTGAGGCAGGGTCTAGGAAGCCACTGGGAAATGCCAGGTCTAGGTAAACATGAAGGGAATGAGTCATATTTATTTAGCTTGATGGAGATGTCTTTAAAGGCAATATCCTGAAGCATAAAGCATGGTCTAACCAGGGTGTACAAGAAAATACATGCCTTGTCCCTCAGGTCCACTGCTGTTTGCCTTTGAGCAGGTCTCTTAAGAGGGTAAACGGGCCTCAGTTTATTTATCTACAAAATAACCCAGGATGCAATGGGAGACCCTGATCTTTTAGGCCTCTTCACATACTCACTTAGAGTGAATTAATACCCATTCTGTGAATAGGCCTTTTTAAGAAGGGAGTCAAGAGATGGCCCCTTTAATTAGAAAAAAAGAAAAAAAATCAAGCTGGGAGGGGAAGACCCTAAGGGTTGCTGTTCCAAAGAGAAACAGTTACCACTGACATTCACTCTAATCCTGGAAGGCCCAAAATATCACCATGAAGTGGAGCTCAGGCAGGGACCTCTTGTGGTCCAATCTATGAGCTTCAGAGTGAACTAGGTTTAAGGTTTTGTGAAAGAAGACAAGAAAGAAAGGAAGAAAGAAAGAAAGGGAGAGAGAAGGAAGGAAGGAAGGAAGGAAGGAAGGAAAGAAGGAAGGAAGGAAGGAAAGAAGGAAGGAAGGAAGAATCTAGCCAGTAAACCCTAAGTTAAGTGGGAAGTTTCTGGCCATCAAAATTTACATTCCTTCGGAGAGGATAAGGAGAGGGAGAAGGAAAGGGAGAAGGAGAGGGAGATGATGAGCTGAGTTACCCAACTAGCTGGGTCTCCTTTCAGGCAGCTCAGTCTTAGCCTAAAAGGGTCAGGGTCTCCCATTGCATCCTAGGTCTTCTCCAGTCATCCTGATAAATATCCGATCACTGGATCCAGATGGCTCTGGAGGAGAAAGTGAGGCTGGTGACCTTGCTCAGGCCTCCCTCACCCAAATCAAAGTTAGCTGCAGGTTATGTCATCATTTCCCTGATGCCACGATCTTCTTTGAAAACAAAAGACAAACACAATGTATAAAATAACTGAATTGAGATAGATTCATTGTTATGCATATTCAGAGGGTATGACTGGTAAAAAGTCTTCAGACCATCAATGACTGTATCTGTACATTCTGGATACCTTGTTTGAGCAGGTAGGATGGAACTCTGAGAATTGGTTATTCCAGAGCAAGTTGTGTTTTCTGCTTGCAGATAGAACCCCAGATGTTTCCTAAGTCCAGCAGGGTAAGTAGCAGAGAAAAATCATGAAGTTGGGGTTGGCTTCCCCGTCTTAGTTGTCATTATCATCAATGTTGTTGTCATTGTCATAGCTATAGTATTAGCTAACTAGTTGTTATGGGAATCTGAAGATCTTCCCTGCCCCTAGGCCCTTTGTTAAAGTGGCTACATGACCCTGAGGACCCTTGGATATTTGAAAGTATACTCTGTTCCCTAATAGGCTGAATGTGGTCATGTGGAGCCTGTGGCG
>CM053581.1:139258048-139299769 GCA_028627135.1 Pseudochirops cupreus | reverse complement strand
TTTGTATTCTCTGAAGTTCAGGGTGCTGACTTTTTCCCCTGAACTAGGTAAATGGTATTCTTGATTAAAGTAAGATTGTTAACCCATTTTGAGTTGCTTTCCTTTAGAAAAGCAGATCTAAGAACCTGTGCTAGCAGCCACCCTGGTTGTGCTGGGGTGCTTGCCGATACACTAGTATGTAGGGAGGGTAGCTAGGCGGTACAGTGGATAGAGTGCTGGGCCTGGAATCAGGAAGATATGGGCTTAAATTTGGTCTCAGATGTCTACTACCTGTGTGACCCAGGGTAAGTCACTTTACCCTGTTTACTTCCATTTCCTCATCTATAAAACGAGCTGGAGAAGGAAATGGCAAACCATTCCATTATCTTTGCCAAGAAAACCCCAAATGGGGTGGCAAAGGGTCTGACATGACTAAGACAAATGGACAACAACAAGGTAGGGAAGATTTTAAAAGTGCTTTTATGTGTACGGTCTCATTTGATTCTCATAATAACCCTGTGAAGTAGGGGATAGTATCACTGCTTTACAAATGAGGAAACTGAGTCATCCTCTCACTCAAGGATTCTCCGATCTGAATGGAATGAGTGTTTTAACAAATATTTCTTGATGGTGATTTGTTTTTCAGCTTTCTTATTCTTTGATTGGATTGGATGATTTCTAAACAGTGTAGATTACCTCCTCTAGTTTTTAAGGTTTTTTTGGGTAAACGTTTTCCCGGCTGATGAACCTAGTGAAGCCAGAAAAATGGAGGTGATCTGACTCTCAGTGTAGTGATTTTCCATTTTGATTTTTTTTTCCCAAATGAATGAACTGAATGAATGAAATGAAGAGAATTTTCTCTTCTTCTTGCTTCAACCTACTTGTGGAAAAAAGAAAAGGAAAAACTAAATCCTTGTAACAAATATGCATAATCAAGCAAAACACCCGTATTGGCCATATTCACAAAACAGGTGGGATTCATTCTGCATATTTAGTCCATTACCTCTCCCTGATGAGGGAAGGAGCATCCTTCAGCACCAGTCCTCCGGGATCATGGTGGGTCATTATGTCTATTACAGTTCTTGAGTCTTGCAAAGCTGTTTACTTTTACAATGTCATCGTCATAGTATAAATTAGTCTTCTTTTTCTGCTCATTTTATTCTGTACTAATTCATATGTCTCTTCAAGTTTCTCTAAAACCCTCCCTTCCATCTTTTCCTGTGACTCAATAGCATTTCATTACATAAATTTACCATATATGTGCCTCAAGAAAATCACTCCAAGCATATTCCTTTTCTTATTAAAATAATAATTTAAGTAAGGAAAGCAAGAAGCATAATGTTACAGTGTGAATTTTTTAGTTCCTTAGAAATCCTGAAAATGTTTTGTCATTTTGAGTTTCCATAGGTGCTATTCCTAGGACAATGCATTTATTTTGTTAAATATCCTTTTGTCTAGACCAGTTCTGTGGCAGTAAAAGGATAGCCATGTGAAAGCCGGCTCTTTTACCTGTTTACCAAGAATTGACCCCAGAGGACTTTCAGTTGTTAGAGTCCTTGATTATTCTGCAAACCTCACCTTCCCTTTTTATATTCTCAATTCACTAGAAGGCCTCTTTTTTCCTTTTCTTTTCTTACTCCTTATTTTTCTCCCAAAGCAGCAAATATATTTCTGTGCTTTAGAAAGTAGAATAATTCAGAAGCTTTTTGACATTGCAGAGCTGTCAGCATTTCCCCTGTAAAGGCTGAGGGCTAGAGACTGACCAGAGGAATCTTAACATCACAGAATGTTAGAACTTAGAGAGACCTTAGAGATCATATAGTTCAAGTCCCTTATTTTACAGATGAATAAACTGAGACCCAGGGGGATAATTCACTTTCCCAAGGTCACAACAAATAGTCTCCAACTGAACTGTACCCAAGATGTTTATTACATTAATGTAAAAGCTAGAGAAGTACAAGTCAGAGGTATTGATCAGTCAATCAACAAACATTTACTAAGCTTCAGACACTGTATTAGGTATTGGAGGTACAAAACAGTACCTTTTTTCAAGACCTTTTATGTCCTTGAATATCTATGAGGGCTTTGTATACACTTCTGATCATTATGGAGACATCAGACAAGACCACCAAACACTTATTGTTTCCTTGAAGCTTCTGAAGGCCACTTGTAGAAGCAAGTAACAAACACTTAGGCTGAAGTCTTCATGTCTAGGAAAGTCTGTTTGAATAATGCAAAAGCAATACCACATATTGGATTCCTTCTCTATTTTTATGGGACAAGACTGGATATCCCTCTGTATAGACAAACCAGCAAGTGATCTCTCCTGACTCAAAATGCTTTTGATGGTCCCTAGTTTTCTTTCCAAATCTTTCTTTCTTTCTTTTAAGTGCTTTTCCAATTCTGATTACATCAGAGAGCATGGCCTCAATTAGGGATTAATGATAGCATTTTTTTCAAGGACAGGACATCCAAGCTCAGGAGAGTTTGTGTGTGGTAAAAGCCATGGAGAGGTGGTGAAGGGGACTGGAAGAGAATTAGGGAGGAAGAACACCAAGAGAGAATAAATATTTAAAACTAGGTCTCCCCACCCCCACCCCCCAGCCCTATAATCAGGATGGTTTGTGCGTGTGTGTGTGTGTGTGTGTGTGTGTGTGTGTGTGTGTGTGTGTGATTACTACCTTCATCGGACTACATGCTGAATGGTTGTTTAATGCATTGGAAAGGTGTCTTGGTGTCATTCAAAGAGGATTGGTCCTATAGTTAAGATAGACTTGGATATGAATCTGGTCTCTGACACTCACTATCTTCGTGATTTGGGACAATTCACTCAGCCTCTCTAAACTTTACTTCCTTTGTGGGTAAAATGGAGATCATAGCATAATAGATTTAGAGCTGGAAGGAACCTTAGAAGTAATCAAGTCTGCCTACACACAAAAATATACATTTTACAGATGAGAAAATTGAGTCACAGAGAGATTTAGTGACTTTTTCACAATTATACAGCTAGTGTCTTAGATGGAATTTGAACCCACATCTCCATGATTTACCACTCCAATCCAGTGTCCTCTATACCTGTGTAATGCTATGCACAAGCAGCTTTCCAGAAGATTGCTTCTGTGAACAGCTTTTAAGGTTCTGATTACACAGTATAGTGAATACTCTATTTATTCCATAACAAATCAAAGCAAAACATTCACAGAAATCAAGGTACAGCATTCACAATATTACAACAGATTATCAAAATACAGTATTCCCAACAACTTATCACAGAAAATAGCCACATAGTTTCCACTACAGTGCTCATAAACTTTTGAATGAAGAACAATCATTTAGTAACTCAAGCATTCACAAAATCCTTAATTCAATCACAAAGTACAATAGTCAAAGTTTTCTACTCATGGGCATACTAGGTTACAAATCAATTACTTATTCAGTCATCAATCACTGAGTACAATCATTTAGTCAATCAATCATCCTTCATTATTCACTATTCAATCATTAGAAAATACACAGACTCTCCACCCCTAGGTCACTAGTAAATTTACAATTTCTCAGTCAGTACACAGTATCCAAGTAAAGTCTTAAAGACACTTAACACTTACTAGCTGTGTGACCTTGGGCAAGTCACTTAACCCCAATTGCCCTGCCCTCCCCCCTCCAAAAAAAAAAACCCAAAAAAGTGGTAGGAAATAATGTTTCAACTTTATCTAAAAGATTAGAGTCATAATTCTCTGATACAGGTAGTAGCTTCAGGGATCATGAGTTCTCATTATATGTATATGTATAAGTGTATGTATGTATGTATATATGTGTGTATATATGGTATGAGTGTGTGTGTCTGTGTGTGTTACTATGGAATCTAGAGATACTTACTTAGTCTAGTAGTAAACTATACTTAAGGGAACTTCATTGCAAACTATGAAGAGATAAATGGACTTCTAAAGCCAAGACTTGAGAGTTACCACTTTTTCACAATGATCTATGTACATGGACAACACTAACATTGTACTTTAAAATTAAACCTACTCTCTTTAAGTGTGTAGTAGGAGAGTATGTCCTGTTACTGGGGTGGGGTGGGGTAGACAGTTTATTTTTTATGTGTCACTATTATTGCTGTACTTTCTCAATAAATCCAGTTCTACAGGTTAGATTCTATTAAGAAGAGCAGTAGTCAGCTGTCTCTGGGTCACCAATCTACCAGTGCAAATGGAGTTGGGAGAGTGAGACCAGAGATGGTGCTGAAATAGCACCACAGAATCTATTCCAGGATAAAATGTTGTTGGTAAACCTCCCAGCTTCTGTCTTAGCCCCCAGGGACTGATCCAAATCGGCCCAGGTGGCCCAAACTTTCAGGACAGCACCTTATTACCCATTTCTCTGCTTTCATCTTAACATTAGGGACTAAGTGGCCAAGCAAAGGCCAGAATCAGTTACTCCTCTCCAAGCTTCTGTGTTAGTCCACAGGGATATCTCCATCTAGGCCTTTAAAGGAAGACTTTGACCAGTCTATTTTCTGGCCTGTATGAGGAGTGCTCTCTTTGAAACCACTGGTAACTCTGCCTGAGTTAATTCTTCAATAACTAGAGTTCTGCTCCCAAAGGCCTGTATGCAAACCCTAGTCCCAAATCCTGATTCTTAATTCTTAGTCTTGGGCTCCAGATATGTCCACCCTTTCCACTATTCCTTCTGAATTACCTGCTGCATAATTTACAAACTTGGGGAAATGGCCTCAATTGCCTTAACTATAGAGTGGGAATAATAATAGCACCTACCTCTCGGGGTTGTTTTGAGGATAAAATGAGATGAATATAGTAGATGCTTAATAAATGCTTGTTTCCTTCCTTTCTTCCCATCACTACTTCCAAAATCATAATTCAGCAAACTCTTGTTTGAGATTCATAATGTTCAAATTTATTACCTCATATAGGCTCTGGTGGTCATTTTAAGTCTACCCTCTAAGACATTCTTCACTCTTTCTAAATTAGTTCAGTGCCTAGTCTTTCCTCCCCAAATCCTTACTTCATACTGGAGAATTTCAACATAGTTATTGGTCCCCCCTCAAACACTCTAGATTTCCAGTTTCTCAATTTACTCATTTCTCACAGCCTACTCCTTCACCCCAAATTTAGATTTATATAAAGATGTTCACCCCCTTGATATTGTTATCACCTACAAATGTTCCATTTCCACTTCCATTTCATGAAAATTCCTTTTTAAAATCTTAACTTTTACTTTTAAAAACCATTCCATCTTTCTGTATGCCTCAGAGCCCTAACCTGGTTTTTTGACCTTTTCCTTTTGAGGTGAAACTCATGAAATACAACTTTCTGTTAGTTATGAAGCCAGCGTTCCTTATTTAATCTTTCTATTGTCTCCAAACAAATATTTATTTACACTGAATTTTAACCTTTTAAGGTCTAAACATGTGAAAATGAGCTGAGAGACTCCAATGCCATAAAGCCTTTCTTATTCCCCTAAACAGGTCTTCACAGTTCTCTATCCAGTCTTCTGAACAATCTATTTCTCCCTATTTAATCATCAGGAAGACCTGTTTCTTCACATAATTTAACAGTTTTTCATAAAGAAAATTTTTCTGACCCTTTCAACAACCAAATAGTTCACAGATGAAAAGAGCAGTACTTTATAACCTTTATAATTTGATTTAATACTTTTTTTTCTTTGCACAACAGTTCATTTTCTGTCCTAAAAGTATTTGTCTCTCAGTAGCTAAACTTCTCACATGTGATGTATAGTATTTGATACTTCATTAAAAAAAGTGTTTAATGAGAGGTCACTCTTCTCTCATCATCTTCATCTAAGATCACTCAGGTATCATCTTTTTACCATTTCCTTCCTACTAGAGTACTAGATGAAAAGGAGGCCTTTGACAAAACTGACTACTCTGAACATACCCTTGATCTCATCCCTGCCTATCTCTTTCCAGCAAATTGCTCCCACACTCATACCATCTTTGCTGGTTATTATCCTATGTCTCTCCTATTCCTCTTAGATAAACTCCTTGAGAAAGCTAGCTATACACCAGGTCATTTTACTTCCTCTCCCCTCTGCACTCTGGTTTCTGACCTCATAATTCAATGGAAAGTGTTCTCTCCAAAGTTGTGAATTATCTCTAAATTGCTAAATCTAAAGGTCTTTTCCCCCTCAATCTTCATCCTTCTTAACCTTTCTATAGCATTGGACTCTACTGATTATCTTCTCCTGGATATACACTTCTTTTCAGATTTTTTGTGACATTTCCTTCTGTTGCTTTTCCTCCTACCTGTATTGACTACTCTTCATTCTCCTTTGCTCCACCTTTATCCTATCTTGCCCACTAACTATTGGTGACCCCCAAACCTCTTCCCTGACTTTTCCTTTTTATTCCCTTTTTTCTCTCTCACTAGGTGATCTCATTTCCTTCTATAGGTACAGTTATCATCTCTATGCAGACTGTGCTCAGAGATCTATACATCCAGCCATAGTTTCTTTCCTGAGCTACAGTCCCTACCATCATCTATATTTTGGACCTCTTAAACTGGATGTCCCACAGTAAACTCAAACTCAACATGTGCAAAACACTATTCATTGTCTTTTTCCACAGATCCTTTCCTCTTCCCAACTTACCAATTAACTATTGACTACTGACCGGTATGTCCATTTTCCTAGTCACCCAAGCCTATAACTTTGGTATTATCCTTAACTTCTCACTCTCACTCACCCAGCATATTCACTTCACTGAGTGATCTTTATATTTCTGCCTTTACAACATCTCTCTTATACATCCCCTTCTCTCCACTCATATAGCCACCATCCTATTTTCAGGCCTTCATTATCTAAAAGACCAAGGTTCACCACTACATCCTGGGCCATCTCCAGTTGTCCTGAAAAAATATCTGGCCACTGGACCTAGATGACTCTGGAGATGAAAGTGAGCCTGCTGACTTTGCACAGCCCTTCCTCACTTAAATCTGAGTCACTTGCATGTCATGCCATCACTTCCCTGATATCATGGTCCTCTTTGACAACAAAGGACAAACACCAGCAGCAAGTACCTGGGCATTACAATAGCCTCTTAATTGTTTTGCATCCCTTAAATATCTCTCCCATTTAATCTACCCTCCACTCAATTGCTAAAATGATTTTCCTACATCATAGGTTTGGCCATATCATCTCCTCCTCAATGAATTCCAGTGGTTTCCCCATTTTTTATATTAGATAAAATCTTGTATGGGATTTAAAGCTGTTTACAACCTGGCCTTTTTTTTTTTTTTTGCCATTTCAGTCTTTGCATATTTTACTCTCTTCTATGTACTGTATAATCCAGTGACACTGGTGTACTTGGTGTTGATTGTATATTTACCCCATCTCCTATCTCTGTGTCCTTGCACCTGCTGCCTCCAAAACCTGAAATGCACTTCCTTACCACATCTTCCTCCTGGTTTCTCCGGCTTCTTTGAAGGCTCAGTTCAAATCTTACCTTCTACAGGAAGCTTTTCCCAGTTCCCCCACTCCCTACCTACTAACGCCTTTCTCTCTGAAATTACCTCCTATGTATTCTATATATTTAATATGTACCAAGTTAAATTTATGTTTGTCTTCTCCATTAGAATGTAACTTTCTTGATTGCTGTAACCATTTTGCCCTTATATCACTATCACTTAGCACAGTGCTTGGCACATAGTGAATTCTTAATGAATATTTGTTAATAAATTGATTGGTTGATTGAGTTTTAGACTTTGAAGTAACTTTGACAACCATCTAGTTAAAAATATGCCAAAAATCAGTCTCTACTTTCGTATGCCTAAAATATAGTCATGCCACTTATGTTTGATGACCTCTAGTAATAGGAAACTCTATCCTTCCAAGGCCACTTATACCAATTTTAGATTGCTCTACTCATTAGGGATTTTGTATTCCTGACATCAAACTCAAAATACTATTTTTTTCAACTACCACACATTGTTTCTAGTTCTTTAATTTAGAGTCAAACTGAATGAGTCTAATGCTCCTGCCCTCTCACATAACCATTCAAATAGCTGAAGACACCTATCAGAATCCCTCTGAGTCTTTATTTTTTTAGGATAACAGTTTCTTTGAATCTTCTTCTTCTACCTGTTTGAGTCTTCCACATCTTGATAACAAGAGTAGAGTTTTCCTAACATAAAGGCAACAGCCCCTATGCCACCAGTCAATAGGATTTTATCTATCTGAAGTTGTTTGATATATCTTCTCATTTACCTAGAGGGAGAGTCCTAGACAAAATTGTACGGGGGACCACATACCTTCAGCTTCTTTCTTTCAGCCTTCTCCCTCATCTCTCCACCACAGGAAAAATAATGAAAAAGAAAAAAAAATCCCTGCAGTGAATATGCACATTCAAATGAAATACATTCCAACACTGACCTATCCAAAAATTCTTGCTTTTTTCTTCATATCTTGTCAATCACCTCTCTGTCAGAAGGAAGGCAGATTCTAAATGATTGATTCTCTGTAATCACAGTTGATCACTGCATTGAACAAAGTTTTTAAATCTTTCAAAATTTTTCTTTTTTACAATGTTGTTGTTATAGTATAAATTGTTCCCTTGATCTGCTCTCTTCTCTCTGAATCGTTTTGAAAAGAGGGACAAATGACACCCACTCCACTCATCCTTTCCTTGTTTATATCGGCTGCTACTTATGTCCTCTGATTACTGTGAGATAATCACTTCTTTTATTTGAGTCTTTCTATGACCACATTGACATTACAGTTCTCAGGAAATTCGTGGATGATAAGACCACACTTTACAAAGTCTTTTCTGAATGCTGGCTGGTCTTTACATTTTTGTTTCTTTTCACTTCTTTGTTTGGACTTGAAAGTTTCTACTCAGTTCCAGGATTCATCAGGAATGCTTCTAAGCCCTCCATTTCATAAGTTTAAATCTAGCCCTCAGATACTTATTAGTTGGGCAATCCTGAGCAAGTCACTTAACCCTTGTTCATCGCAGCTTTCTCACCTATAAGATGGGGATGATAATAATCCCAGGGATTGTCATGAGGATCAAATAAAAAAATAAAATTGTAAAGCACTTAGCACAAAGCCTGGCACATAGTAAACACTATATAAATGTTAGTTGTTGTCATTATTATAGGATTATACTCAGTTTTTTTGAGTAAGTCATTCTTGGTTGGAGGTCTTTGTCTTCTGTCTTTTGGAGTATTCTATTCTTTTCTCAGCATCTTTATAGAGGTTGCTGTTAAATCTTGTGTGATACTATGATTCCCCAGTCATGGAACTCTTTCTTTCTAGCTGATGGCAGTATTTTTTTTAAACCTGGAAGCTCTAGATTTTGACTATGATGCTCCTTGGAGTTTTCACTGTGGAATTTCTTTCAAGAAGTGTCCAGATAATTGTTTTTATTTCATTTTGACCTCTGTTTCTGAGTGATCTGAGGAATTTTCTATCCAGATTTCTTAAAACTGTGACTAAGCTCCATAATTTTTATTTGTTTTTGTCATAACTTTCAGGTAGTCCAGTGGTTATTAAATGATTTCCGCTCAATCTGTTTTCCAGGTCAGTTGTTTTTGATATAGCCTGCATTACATTTTCTTCTATTTTTTAAAATCTCTGACTTTGAATATTTGTCTGTGAATTATGGAGTCTAATCACTCCATACTTCCAATCTGATCCATTCTAATTTTCTAGTAATCTATTACTTGGGTAAGATCTTGAGGTTCTTGTGTTAAACTTTTGAGTCTCTTTATGACTACAGTTCTTGAGGGAATATTTTATTCTCCCTTCCCCAAAAGTCTTTTAATATTGCTAATTTAGATTTTCTTTTTCACTGATCTTTTCAAATCTTTCCTCCATAGATCTAACTTTCAATTCTTTTCTCTATTGCTTTTGTTTAATTTATATCATTTTATTTTTTTAATCTCTTCAATCATTTATTTTAGGAATTTTAATTTATTGTATTCATAATCTGTGTTATCATTTGAAACTTGCTTGTAAGTGGTTTGGAATTACTCTCCTCTTCTAGGTTTGTGTTTGGGACATTTCTGGTCTCATAATAGCTCTTTATCTTTTTTTTTTTAAATCATTCTTCCAATGATCTGCTCTGAGTGACCCTAAATGGATGCATACTACCTGGGAGCTCTGGGGAGCTGAGACTATGATCCAGGCTCCTCTAGAATATAATTGCTGCCTAACCCTGCTGTCTTGAATTGGGGATGACGTGTACCATCTGTTCTGGATAATATTTCATTTTGAGTTCCCAGAGCTGATTTGATACTTCTGCCTACTTTTGGAGACACCATATTTCTGACATCAGCCAGGTCCAAGTCCACATGCTTAGACCTTCTGGAAGATCTTGCTCCTCTCCACTTCCTGACATGTCCAACCTTGCTTGGGGTTCTGGGCATTCTCAGTCCCTCTGGGAGACCTGGTGCTCACCTGAACAGAGGGCTAAGTATGACATCAATGAACTGCTAACCTAGCTTGGAAATCTGGAGTCTCAGTCCGTGGTCCTAGCCCATCTTAATCTAAATTACCTGCTCTGATAATTTGCCTCTATGTCTCATACATGATCTTTGATATTCTCATCACTACTTTGTCCAGCATTCTTCTTAAATATTTCTTTTGGAGGTGTTGTTGGGATGAACTGGGCTATACTACTTCCTCCTCTGCCATCTTGGCTTCCCATACCCTCTTTCAGCATCTTCTTTTCTCTTTTTAATACTCCTCTGTCTCCAGGTATCAATGTTCTCTTCTATATATTTAGCTGATCCCCTTATCCCTCGTATGACCTGATAACTCAGTCAGTCAACAGACATTTATTGAGCACCTACACTATGTGCCAAGGAATACAAAGAAAGCAGAAAAGCAGTGCCCTGCTCTCAAGAAGCTTATAATCTAATGGGGGAAACAGCATGAGAACAACTGTATACAAATGAATAAATTGGAGATAATAAATAGGGTGTGCCTGTTATTAAGGGGGTCAGTAAAGGCTTTTTGTAGAAGGTGGGATTTCAGCTGGGACTTGAAAGCCAAGGGAGGTTAGGATTTAGCAGTGAGGAGGAAAAAGAATTCCTGGCATGGAAACAGCCAGTAAAAATGCCCTGAATCAGAAGATAAAATGTTTTATGTCTGGAATGCTAAGGAGACCAGTGTTACTCAATTGCAAAGTACATAGGGGGTGAATAAGCTGTAAGAAGATTGGAAAGGTAGGAAGGGGCAAAGTTATGAAATATTTTAAGTGCTAAATAGAGAATTTTATATTTTATCCTGGAGGTCATAGGGAAACACTGGAGTTTCTTGAATGGGAGGGGGAACTAACATGGTAAGACCTGGGCTCTACAAAAAACAATTTGATGAATTGGAGAAAGGAAGAGAATTGGCACAGGGAGACCGCCCTTTTCTTTATTTGCAACACTACTGCAAAACACTTCAAGCATGAAATGATGAAGGTCTATACCAGCGTGGTAGGACTGTTAGAGGAGTAAAGTGGACATATATGAGAGATGCTATGAAAAAGACTGGGTAATACTACAAGTAGTGAGAGAGAATGTTAAGGATCCGATCTGGGTAGCTGTCCTGGTTGTCTAAGATGAGGATACTTCCCTCAACAGTAATAGGAAAGGCTGAGGGGAGAGCTTGGGGGAAAAGATAACAAGTCCAGTTTGGGATATATTGAGTTTAAGATGACTATTGGACATCTCATTTCAAGATATCTAACAAATAATTAGCGATGTGAGACTAGAGCTCAAGACAGAGGTTTTTTTTGCTGCTCTCACCATGGGAACCAAAACTGGTAATAATGACTATGATGAAAACTGAGAGTCCTTTCCCTCTGATGTAAGACCAGTCAAAAAGCTGTTAAAACCTCTTGTGCTGAGGGTTTAGTGGTAACAATCTCACTGAGAATCCTTGACTCTTATGCCCATCCTCACATTGACCACATTAAGACCATTAAAGCATGAGCTGGTCATAAAGAATGATAACCTAAGAGCTTAAAAGACAGTTTTTCAGTCACACAGGATTTGTATTATTCCCCCAGGCTTGTCATTGTGGGGATAGATGATAAAAATGCAGGAAATTTCTCTCTCAACAAACTACATACTCCCCCATTCGCAGCCAACCACCACTGTGGATTTCTGCCTCGGTGACCCCCCAACAGCTGTTGTTCTCTTTTCTTCCCTCTTATTGATTCTTTTCCACATAAAGTAAAATGAATTACTGCAGTTTTGCCATGAGTCCTAAGAAACAATAGTTTCCCTTTCCTCCCAGAAATCTAGAGGAAATAAGCCCATTACTAATTATATGATCTGTCCTTGCTGTGTAGCCTGTCCAATAATCATAGCATATCACTGGGGGAAAAATGGTCAAATCAAACAGTGTGGGAAGGGTTTTAATTTTGTGATATGTACTACTCCTATACCATATTTTCCTTTATATCTAATTCCAATTAGAAATCTGCTGGGGTGTTTTTGGTTTTGTGTGTTTTTTTTTTGGTGGGGGGAGGGTATCTAATTTATTAGCTGAGTCCCAAATATGATAGGAAGACAGACCAAAGAATTTACATAAAAATTAAGCCTAAAAGCTACAACTTGGAAACATTAATGATACTGATTTTGTTCTTAGTGGGAAGTGAAGACACGGTATAGTTAATATCATCTAGGATTGGGCTGTATTTACATCTTGTATAGTAGCTAAGGCCTCTGAACCTTAAACAGCTCCCTTTTAAAATGGTTACAAAATGAAATGGCTCCAAATTGCCTGCGTTAATGCAGTTAAACTAGCTGAGGGGCCCCAGCTGCTTTGGTCTTGCCATATCTGTCTTTCACACTTTGCATGAACTCTGCCTGCCACCTAGATAAAAAATTATTGGAGCAGATTGCTACTAAAGAGGATGTTGCCTTCCATCTTGGCAGCAGCAGGGAGATGATGAAAGAGATGTTGAGAATTCCAGCAAATCAGAGGTGCGAGTCTGCATTTTTAAATTTTGTGAACTGATACAAATCATAGGGACCTGTCAGGAAACATTCTGAGGTACTGGACAATTCAACATCAGAGAGAAAGAAGAAGAAAAAGAATCTTCTCAAACGTCGCAATTAGAGGGGATAGTTGATGCCTACAATTCAGGGCTCCTGTGGAAGTTTCACTAAGGTGTTCCTTTAAGAAAAATAGCTAACACTGATAGTGTACCATAAAGTTTGTTAAGGGCTTTGCATATGATATCTCATTTGATTCTCACAACAAGCCCATGAGGTAGGTACTACCATTATCTTCATTTTACAAGTGAGGAAACTGAGGCTGAGAGAGGTTAAGTAATTGACCCAGGGTCATGCCATACAACTCTGAAGTGTCTGGGGCAAGAATCATACTCAGATCTTCCTTACTCCCAAGAAAATATTGGAGAACTCACAACCTTTTAGATACAGTCTTTACTTTAGCATTAATTAACTGAATGACCTTGAACAAGTCATTTCAATTCTTTGATCATTAGTTTTTATTTGTTAAATTAAGGGAGCAAACTGAATTATCTCCAATGTTCCTTCCATCTCAGAAGTTCTAGGATACCATGAAACTCTGTAACTATTAATATATGTCAATCTCTTCGTGCCTATATGGAATATTTCCTACTTGAAACATCCACATTAATTCCATCTGCTCACAAGGTCGTTCCCACAGGATGACTGGCAGATGACTGAATTACAGAGAATATGTCCCTGACATGTCACTTCAGCTCAATTATGCTGCTCAAAGGAAATGAATTCAGGGCTGGTCAAGTGAAATCACCCAGTACTCAAGTGGATGAAAGAACACTTTGACATTTATCTTGCTTCTTCTCTCCCCAAACTATCCCTCCCCCTACCCCTTTTTTGCCCTTGGTTGATATTCTCAGGATCTTATATATCTTCTTTGTGTATCCCTGGTCCCTTTTGTAAGATGAATTCAGTATTCTAGTGTATTCTCAATAACCAGCTATATCTTTGATCCGTTCTGTGAAGTAGTCCCTAACCACCCCAGCCCACAATCATCATTTCCTCCTCTGAATCTCTTCAGTAATTACTGTCTGCATATGCCCTGATGAACACCGGATATTTTTCACTCACTATTTTATTTTAGTAAGCTTTTCATCTGTACATGTCTAGATAGATTGTTCTTGAGGTAAATGCCTCCACTGGCACCTAGCACTGTGTCCTACATAATAGATGCTCAGTAAAAATAAGTGATTAAAATGATTTTCAGAAATTCAAAAGAATGCTGCAGAAAGAAAAGCCTTGCTTGTTCCAGGTGCTGTCCTAAACCAATCAGACTTTCTTAATAATTATAGCTGACTTTCAAATTTGCAAATCACTTTATGTGCATTATTTCCTTTGTACATTGCAGCAGCCCTTTAAAGTAGACATTACAGTGTTTAAAGGCACAATGTCTGGCACATAGTAAGCATTTATTACATGTTTTATCTATCTGCTACAAGTATTAATATGCCCATTTTATAGATGAAGGAAACTGAAACTCAGACAAATAGCTCAGTATCCCATAGCAAGTGTCTGGGGTAGGATTTGAACCCATATCTTCTTGATTCCAAATCTAGCACTTTATCCACAGGGCCACATTGCTTTTCTAAAGGAAAAAAAGAAACAAGTATTTATTGAGCCTACTATGTGCCAGGCACTGTGCTAAACACTTTGCAAAATTTTCTCATTTTAGACTCAAAGCAAGCCCAGGAAGTAGTGGCTATTATTATCTCTCTTCTGTGGTTGAGGAAATGGAGACACACAGAGGTGGTTGTATATGTACATATATATGTGTATGCACATATATTGTGTGTATATACACATATATGGTCATCTAATATATTTTACGTGTGTGCATATATGTACACAATGTGTGTAAGTACATATATCATGTATATATACATGTATATAGACTTTTCTATGTGTTTTATATAATATATTATACATGTTTATAATGCCTATATGTGTGTATATATATATATATATTTATATATATATATATATTTTTTTGCCTACAAGTGTCTTATATTAGTGAAAAATTCTGATTTGTTAGGTGTAGCCAAAAGAACTGGAAATAACTTGATCCAGGGTCATTTGAAATTGCTCTTTTCACTGCCCCAAATTTAGAACAAGCGCATTAAAAGCCATTTGTGCAATTACTATATTTACTCCTGTAATTCTCCCTTTTCATTTCTTCCTGGTAGGCTGCTGTGGCTGAACAGTGGGGTGTACCTTTTACAGCAAGCCTCTAAAAGCTTGAAGAGTTGAAGAGGAGTGTGCAGTGGTTGGCCACAATTGAGTTTACCTCCTGTAAACAATTTTTAAACAAACACAGTTCACACCTCATCCTCTTCTCTGACTAAACTTTCAGAGACTCAGGATGGCTGATTGCCTCAAGAAAATGAAAAAGAAAAGCCTTGTAAGTAATCCTCAAAGTGACTGAGGAAACTAGGGGGAAGTTTATGGGAGTAATATGGTGGTCCCTTGAAAAGAAAATGGAATATGTCCTAGACTTTTTTGTACTGTCATAAAAAATCCAGAATCTTCCCAGAACTGAATGATTTTTTATGAGTTTCAAGAAAGTGTAGAATGGTGGGAAGAACACTGGATTTGGCATTGGGGGCCCTGACTCTATAGGATCATTAATTCATAGATTTAGAGCTGGAAGAGACCATGGATATTCAAACCTCTTATTTTACAGATGAGCAAAATGGGACTGAGATAGGGTAAGCAACTTGCCCAGGGTCTCATAGCAACCAGTTGTCTGAGTTGGGATTGGAACTTAGTTCTTCCTGACTCCAAACCCCATACTCTATCCCATACACTACCTACCAGCCTGATTTAGGCTCTTCCATTTTCACTTTTTTGTGGGGGGGTACAGGTAGGTGGCCCAGCAGATAGCGTGCCAACCCTGGAGTCAGGAGGACCTGAATTCAAATGTGACCTCAGAAACTTATTAACTATGTGACCCTGGGCAAGTCACTTAACCTTGTTTGCTTCAATTCCTCATTTTAAAATGAGCTGGAGAAGGAAATGGCAAACCACTCCAGTATCTTTGCCAAGAAAACCACAGATAGGGTCATGAGGAGTCAGACACAACTAAAATGAATCAACAATGACAAATTTTCTTTTAAAAATATAATTATTTTTGTTGTCTAGCACTTATTTGCCTTCTTCTCAAGGGGAAAGAAAAAGAAAAAGAAATCATCTCATTCAAGGATAACAAATTTCCATATTGGACAGGTCAAAAAATACGTATTACATTCTGCACATTCGTCCATCGCTTCTCTGACGGAAGGTGGTACTCTGTCATCTTCCACATATGTGACATTGAGCCAGTAATTTAACTTCCATGAGCCTTGTTTTCTTATATGTGAGCTGAGATGGTTTAACTAAATGGCCTCTTCAGTCCCTTCCATTTCAGTCTATTATCCCAAGAGGTCATCAGCGTTGTGTACTCCCTCTAAGAGGTGCCTCCATGATCACAACACACCCATACTTATTCATCCCATGCAAATTTGGTAATGTCTCCTTGTAAATCTTTCATAAGTGCTTCACCCGAGGTAGTGGGGGGGCTTTGTCTGTACTTCCCCCTTGCCAACATCATGTTGGTATTGCTAGCACAAAGGCTAGCCACCTGCTATTCCCCTCCTAGATAATGAATGCTAAGGCAATTATGACAAAATTATGCCATTAACCATGTCAAAGTAAAGATGACACAAAGTGAAGATGTACTGGGAGAGATTTCTTGTACACTGGATGACAGAGTCTGGATCCAAGATGAAAGCTAGAACCAAATCAGATGAAATTCAGATAAATGTACAGTCCTAAACTTGGGTTCACAAAAGGGATTTCATAAGTATGAGGAGTCATAGTAAAGACTGTAGTTTCAAAAATACCTAGGAGTTTCAGGAGACTGCAAATTCATTATGAATCAGTGATATAATATGGCAGCCAAAAAGCTAATTGATCTACAGCAGCATTAAGAAGGGCAAAGAAAGTGATAATCCCTCTATCCTGGTCAGACTAGATTTTTTTGTTCAGTTATAGTTTCATAGATAAGGACAGTCATTGATAAAAACAAAACAAACAAACAAAAACCAAAAACAGTATTTATATAAGTCTTTAAGGTTTGCAAAGCACTTGGCATATATTATAATCCCTGTAAGGTAGGTGCTGTTATTATCCCCATTTTTCAGCTGAGGAAACTCAGGCTGTAACAAGGTAAATGACTTATGCCCAGGTTCTAAGTGTTGGAAGCAAGATTTGAACCCAAGTCTTAACCCATGTCCAGTGCTCTGTCCACTAGGCTACATTGTTAGCTGGTTGCCAGACTCAGTGAGTCAGTCAGTAAACATTTATTAAGTGCCTATTCTGTGTCAAGAAGTGTGCTAAGCTCTTAGAATACAAAAAAACAAAATGGATAAAAAATCCCTGTCCTCAGAGTTCACAATCTAAAGGGACAACTAGGAAGGTAGAGAATTTTTGTTCATGCCCTATGAGGGTCAATTAAAGAAACTAAAGATGTTTAGCCAGGGAGAAGAGAAGACAAGAAGTACATGTGACCTGTCTTCAAATATTTGAAGACTTGTGATTTGGAAGAAGGATGAGACTTATTTGATTAGGCTCAAGAGTGCAGAGCCAGTAACAATGGGTGGTTTGACTGGAAATTTAGACATGGCATCATGACAAGATGAATATCCCCACGCACATTTTATCTTTGAATTGTCTTTGGTCCTTCTCCTGCTTTCAGGGCAAGTAAGTATTACTTCAATGGCCTGTACCCCTCCCCCTGTCCATTTCTCTGGCAATCCATAAGTGGAATAGACTATATCACAAGGTTGTGGGTTCCTTCTTATTAGAAATCTTTAAGTGGAGGCTAGCTGGCCATTCATTAGATATGCTAGCATGAGAATTTTCTTTTAGTTATAATTTGTACCAGACATCTGCTGAAACTCTTTCCATCTCTGAAATTCTGTAATTATACAAAGTCTAAAAAGTGTTTCTTCCATTGTGGGAATTTTTTTCATTGTAGCTTAGAACCTGATTCATAGTTTTCCTCTCCTTTGCTGATTCTATTAAATTCTAATTTTAATGATTAATACTCTTGAACATGTCAGGGGAGGTTTTTTTTTTGAGGGATTTTGAAGACTACTGTAGTTTCCAAATTTAAATAACATTATATTTCAGCAATGGCCTGAAATCTTTGATATTTCTGCACCCAAGGCAGCATTGCTGGAACTCGGCATGGCCAAATTGATGTGTAATGATTTTTATATTCATATAAGGAAGTTATGCAATGTGACTGGGACCTGAGCTTTTTCAAATGTAGGTTGGAATTCAATTTGGAGTGCCACTTCTAAGTATGAAGTACAGCATTCCAAATCAAGGACTACAAACCTGCAAACTCTGGCATGAAACAAATGTAACATTAGTAATGAACTTGCTTTTTCTATCTGCTTCCAAATCAACTGTGCCTTGTTGAGCTCCACATCAGGAAAATGAGACAATGGGGCACTAATGGTGATATCCCTGGTGTCCTGCCTGGCAAACAGCTGCTTCTGGAATTCCTGGCAAGTCTGGGCTTTCTAATCATCTCACTTGCCTAGGTTGTTATTCAAAATAATCTGCATTTAGCTCAAAGGGTATAATTCCATACAGGGTGGTATACACAAATCAGATGGAAATCCTGGCTCTCTAGGTTGTGGAGTCAAAATGAATCCCAACCACTATTTGAACAAAGGGAATGATGGAGCCAGTGTCTGTGTCACATCTATAATAGATGCTTCATTATTCTCAGTTCCCATCAAAGTTAGCCAAAGTCAATTGGTTTTCTTCAGGTCTTCAAGCAAGTTCTCAGGGTCAAAAGCAAAGAAAATAGAAGTAATGAGGTTTAGAAGGATGGAAAAAGGTCATCTTCCCTGTACCATTGACCAAAGTCAAAGAAGGAAGATCTCACAATCAGGGGAAAGCTTCCAGTCATTTTGTTAATTCATAAAGCATTATTTACTGAGTGCAAGGCGTAGTGTTAGGTGCTATGGGAGATTCAAAGAATAATATACTAAAGATATGAGCCTTGCTCTCAAGGAGTTTATAAATATTAAAATGTTAATTTAAATATATAATATGAAGTTCATTTTGTAATTTGAAATAAATTACAATTTAACCTGCATTTAAGAAATTGTGCAGCGCGTATATAGATCTTCTCCTTTGTGTAAAGATCTACCTTTTCAACACAAATGTTTTCTCAGCAATACTCTGTAGTTGTGAATCTTGGAACACTGTAATTTCTCAGGGATTAAAGGTGCAGATGTCTCAAAATGCATAGTGCATGCAGGTTAGCTGAAGCATATTTTCAGTAGTGCTCAAGAAATAACATAGGAATGTCCCTGAGAAAAATGTATGGCCATAAAAGGAGGTGGCATAGTCATGAAGTATGAAACAAGATAGCAAACAGACTGCGTGCTTTACTGGTACCTTCAAAATGGATAAGTGCCTAGAGGAAGACTTCCAGTACTTTGGATTGGTCCTCCTTGTAGAATCCCTGGAAGAATATGGTTAAGAATGGTACAATATAAGAAAGCATGGATGGATTATGCTTCGCACCAGTGTAGGGAATGCAGCACCGTTGGGGCATAGTAGAGGTAGTACTGACGTGGAAGGCAGCAGAGAGTCAGCATGAGTCTTGAATTCAATTACCATCTCTTCTACTTACTACCTATGTGACCTTAAGCAAGCCATTTCTGCTCTATCAGCCTCAGCCCCTTCTTTTGTAAAACAAAGGGATCTAATTCAACAAGCATTTATTAAGAACCATCTTTGAATATGTTGGACTAGAGAAACTTTTTTAAAAAAATTGTAGGCTTAAACATCAATAATGATACTATACTATGTAAAGAACAGAAAAGAAGATTGTAGGTGAAACTGAACTTCTGTGACTTAATAGTTTCATAAAAGTATGTATTAAATTGAATATGGTTTCAATAAAAACTGCCCTGCTTGTCTCTGTCCCCTTTGTCACTTCCTTCTGACCTCTTCTGTGTTTTGTATGTATTAAATTGAATATGGTTTCAATAAAAACTGCCCTGCTTGTCTCTGTCCCCTTTGTCACTTCCTTCTGACCTCTTCTGTGTTTTTATGAAATTCTTGCCTTTTCTTTTCCTTTCTTCCCCTTTTCTTATTTTTTTCTTTTCTTTTTTTTGCACCTTTATTACTACCACTCAACTCACTTGCCCACAGAAGCCATCCCTTGTAACAATTAAGTGTAGTTAAGCAATATAAATAAGTACATTTACTAAGTATGAAAACATGTGATTGCTTCTGTACTTCTAGTCCATCACGTGCTCTGTCAGTCTTCTGAAGTCATTAGTCATTGCTTTTATTAGAGTTTGGAGGGGTCTTCAAAGTGGTTTTCCTTTACATTAATGTGGTCATTGTATAAATTTTTCTCTTGGTTCTGATCACTGTACTTCTCATATGAGTTTTGCCAGATTCTTTTTTTCTTAATCTATTATTTTTTATGCTACCACAATGTTCCATCACATTAATATACCATCATTTGTTCAACCATTCCCCAACTGATGGGCACCCACTTAGTTTGCAATTCTTCTCTATAACAAAAAAGTGCTTCTTGAAGTTTTTTGGTCCATATTGGTCCTTTCCCTTTATCTTTCACCTCTCTGGGGTTCTATCAGTAGTAGAATCCCTTGGTCAAAGTACAACACACCTAAGTTCCTCTCCAGTTTCAAAGTGTGTGTGATCTTTAAAGGAGATGATTCAACTATGTTGAATTTTTTTTCCCCCAGCTCTAAACAAAATCTGATATAATTTAGTTTATATGCCAGCTCCAACACTCAACAGCAATATGACGCTGAGAAAATCACTTTGGCATTCTGGGCTTCAATTTCCTCATTAGTACAATGGGGATAATGATATTCAAGTTCTTTTCTCACAGAGTTGTTGTGAGGAAAGTTATTTGTCTCCGAGGTTCTGTCTCTTTCAAAATTTGTGGGATACTGTGAACTTACACACTTCTCAGCAGTCATTCATATAGGACTAGAATATATGATAAGGCCTAGAAAAATGGGAATCAGTAGTAGTGAGCAATTAATTGGCAAATGAATGTTCCAAACAATAAGAACCATAAGAAGGATTTGAGGAGCCCTTTCTCTGCTTATCTATCCCTAAGGAGTCTCAAGAATTATACGTGTAACATGATGTGATGGGAATGGACATCGCACTAAGCATCCCAAGTCCTAGATTTTAGTCCCTTCTCTCTACTACTGACTAGCTCTTAGTTCTGAGGTAAGCCATTTTTCATCGTTGCTTCCTTTCTAAGTTAGTGAAGATGATACTTTGCTTGATTGAAGATAGAAGACTAGATCAGACAATCTCTTGCACTCTAGGATTTATGGTTGTATGGATTTGGCCAAGGTAGATCAACATTGTTTTATATTTCCAGTATTTATCACAGTACCATGTACATTTGTTGTTGTTGTTTCAGTCATGTCTAACTCTTTGTGACCTCATTTGGAGTTTTCTTGGCAAAGATACTGGAGTGATTTGCCATTTCTTTCTCTAGCTCATTTCACAGATGAGCAAACTGAGGCAAATAGGGTTAAGTGACTTGCTCAGGGTCACAAAACTAATAAGTGTGCAAGGCCAGATTTGAACTCGTGAATATGATTCTTCCTGACTCTAGGTCTGTAACTCTATCCACTGCACCACCCAGCTGCACATGTAATTAGTGTGTGCTTAATAAATATGTATTTGGTCTCTTAATTCAGGTCTGTGTTTCTATGTTATTTAGTTTTCAGTTATCTTCATTATGTGTTCTTTGAACGGAGAGATTTTTTTTTTGTTTTGATTTGGTTTCTTTTGAGTTTCTTTATTTCTTCAGCACTTAGCACAGCACCCAGCCCATAGTAGATTCTTAGTAAACACTTCTTGACTTGACTTGTATTTGGAGGAAGAAGCCTTGAATTTGGACCCTAACTACTAATCTATGTTGGCCTTAGTTTCTTCATCTGTAAATGAGGACTAGATGGTCTTTGAGGGTCTTTTCAGCTCTAGTATTGTAATTTATGATAACTGAAGGGAAGGATGATATTTTCTTCCCTGGAAAGCTTCCAATGAAGCTAGTGTTCTTTCCATTGTTCTATATTGCCTCCCAGTGACCCTTTGATTTTATGAAATTAACTAGAAAATTGCCATATTCCCTATGCTGGATAGATAAAACATTTTGTAAGCTTTCCCCTTCTACCTTAGGTAGATGGTGGTCTTAGGTCAATATGGTGGTCTTACTGTACAAAGTTTCCAGCACCTTTAACCTCCCTTAGGAAGGCTGCCAAGGTCATTTATAGGTTCTCTTCTTCCCTTGATCATCATTCAAATGAGACTGAAAGGTAGAGTGAGGAACGTGCTTTGTCCTCTTCCCAGGAGTCACACAGATGGTCTTTCCTATAATGAGTTGTATTATTTGCAAAGACAGCATTTCTCCTTTAAACTCAAGCAGGGATTTATCATAAAGGTCCTTGTATAAAGGACATTGGATAACATAGTGGACACTATCTTCAACAATGGTTTTATGAAAGATAAAGAAATGCTTTTCATATGAGTGATTCTCATATCAACCTTCATAAAGGCAGAGGGCATAACATTAAATTGCAACTCTGTGAAGGCAACTTAGTGAGGAACTGAGATAATTTGGTCCCGGTACTTTGCTTCCTGACAGTTAGACTTAATACAGAGATAGGGTTTGGGGAATGCTGTCCTATATTTCCTTCCTTTTGTTGAGCATGGCTACCATGCCTTTGCAAGAATTTCAGTACTCCATTATAGCTGACGCTAGAATAAAGAAGATTCTATTCAAAAAATGAAGAAAAACAAAAATCTTATTTGCTTCTTTGCTGTGCAACCTGAAGCATTTGTCTGTTTGTGCTAAGATCTCTTTGCCATCAACATTCCTCTTAGGCACCCACTTAAGGCTTTCCCTATCCTACTTATTTAAATCTATGTTTGGACTCAGTGAGTGTCTTGTAAAGAAGGGTGGAATAGAAATCAAAGACAAAGATGGACTTGATTTCAAACAGTATCTGTATCAAGAGGTTTGATACAGGGACATGATCTAAAATATCCTTCCTTCTAAAAATACACAAATAGAAATTATTCTTTTCATTACCATCTTAAAGAATTTATAAAAGGAAACTTTTTTGTTTTTTAAGGGAACATTTATTAAGTTCAAATTGTTCTTCATAATGACAACAATGGTGGAAGGATAAGGCCTGGAAAGTGAAAGGATTAAAGTTATCCTTTCTTTCAACTCTCAAAAATGGAAAGAGTGTAAAAAATGCTCCAAATTTTATTTCCCCAAATGTCATCATTCAGAACAAAGCCTGTTGTTCCTAATATCCTCTCTGTTACATTGTGTTTCTTGTTTGGTTCCAGAGAACACAATCTTGGCAAAATCATCAATGTTTGGGAAATTAATTATAAACTAAAGCAGAAAGAGCCACCACAACTCACAAATGTGCAGTCAGTAGGTCCCCTCTCATTCCACTCATTCTCATCATGCTTTTCCCTACTTGAGCATGGTTCCTTTCACATTCCTGAATTAAATTAGACTTGATCATCTCTAGCCTGACATTAAGGAAATAGCAAAGCTTCAGGGAAAAGATGGCCCTGCTGAAGATCGGGTGACCCTGCCTGAGTTTAATTAGCATGCTATGGAGAGCATGTTTGTGCATTACAGTGAGCTAAATTATTACTTCTTTTAAAAGGGTTTTTCACGTGGCTGCTGTATGGCCCTTTACAAAGACTGCTTCCCTCTCTAATTCAGTGAAATACAGGGCAGGGATCAAGGTTCTGCTTCACTGGGATATTTTTCATTATAGCGTGAAAGTGATTTATAAAGATACAGCTAGCAAAGCCAAAAAAAGAATTATAATATCCCCAAAAGAAATGTATAGGTCTTAATTCAAACCAAGTACAAATGAGACTATAGCTTATCTATTTTTATCTGAATGCCCTTTGGAAGTAACCATCATGAGTTCAGGTAAATGATACCCAGATTGGGACATGGTGCGATTGGAGTAAGTATGTGATGGTGGGAAAAGGAGGGAAGAAAAATGATCCATGTAAAGAGTAGCTGTGATGGAAGGTCACTTAAACTGGGCTTCAATACAGTTTGCTTGGAGCAGAAAGACTTAACAGTTACAAGAGCCTTTCTAACTCTATACATGAGAGTTTCTCTCCCACTTCTCTCCCAGTTTCTCAGTTATCTATTTAATCCTCCTATTATTCTCCACTACTCCAAGAGACTTCTAAGAGAGTAAAATGTATCCTATCAGGAAGAGGAGTGAATCTCCTTCCTTGTTCACCCTAGGAGAACAGATAAAAAGTTTACCAGTATTTTTTATATGTCATCTTTTTATATATCATCTCTTCTCCCTTTGTGAGGTGGGGCAGGGGGATAGGGAAGAGAAGAAGAGTAAAGAAGGATAATTAATGGAAGCAGATATTTCAAGACCTCCTCTCTTGTTATTCTCCTTCCCACTAATCTGGAATTTCCATTTCCCAATGACAACCTGTTATGTTACTCTTTTTGCCTACTCTTCCTTACTCGCTTTCAATAGTCAGATGCTAGCCATTTTTCAAGATCCAGCTCAAGTCCAAGGGCCTCAGTGAAGTCTTCCCTTATGAATTCATAAAGCCACAGTGCTCTCTCTCCCTTGTCCAACTCTTATTATGCTGATTATATTTTATTATTAACACCTGGAATCAACTGATTTTCCCTCTCTTTATTTCTTTTTGCCCATTTTAAGTGCCAGATTAGATTGTAAACTCCTTAAAGAAGAAACCATGACTTATATATGCTTCATAGCCACTGGCATTACACTGGACATATAGGAAGTCCAATGATTATTGATAAAATTTATTTCTTCTGGCTCCTCCCTCTGTTAAGGTCCCATTTGACTACGATTGATTTACTCTTGTCTCTGGGGATTTTATACTATAGCAAGGGTCCTTAACCTAGGGTCTATGAACTTAAAATTTTTTTTGAGAGTTGTATTTCAAATAATGTTTCCTCTGTAATCCTATTTTTAAAATTTATGTATTTAAAATATTATTCTGAGAAGTTCATAGGTTTCACTGGTCTGAGCAAAGGCATCTGTAACCAAGAAAGGTTAAGAATACCTTTTCTAGGGCTAAGTGCAAAATTCTGGTTAGTCTTAATTTGTGATTCACTTCAGTATGGGAATATGGAAAGAGAAGAAATTTTACTTAGAACAAAATTGTTCTTGAAAGAAATAGTTAATTTCTATCTGAAAATTCATTGTGGAGTAACTCTTCAGACATTGGGACCTGAAATAATAATGCTTAACAAATGTTTGTTGAATTAAATTGAATTGTGTGTCTTGTTTTATTTAAGTATCAAACTAAATAAATATTCAAATATAGCACCATTACTTGTCTCATAAACTTTGTGAGATTAAGAAATCTACTATTCCCTTAGTAAACAAGCTATTTTTGTTTGATTTTTTGGATTTATTTTTTAAAGTAAGATTTATTGATATCTCTGTGTATATATGTATGCATGTATATATATATGTATATATATATGCATGTATATATATGTATATATGTATATATATGCATGTATATATATGTATATACGTATATGTATATATATATATATACATTCACACATTTGTGTGTATGTATGTATACACACATATATGTATACATATCATTATCTAGAATGCCCTTTGGAAGTAACCATCATGAGTTTAGGTACGTGATACCCAGATTGGGGCATGGTGCTGTTGGAGTAAGTATGTGATGGTGGGAAAGGGAAGGAAGAAAAATGATCCATGTAAAGAGTAGCTGGGATGGAAGGTCACTTAAACTGGGCTTCAATACAACTTTGTTGGAGCAGAAAGAATTAAGAGTTACAATATATGTACTCTATACATGTATGTATATATGCATACATACACATACTTAAATATCCCATCTGTATCCCTTCCCCAACTCATCTTGGAGAACTATATCTCATAATGAAAAATAAGAGGAAGGAAAAACAGGTCAACAACACTAACCAATAAATCAATAAGTGATATTATATGCAGTGTTCCACACCCATGGTCCCCCAACTCTGAAAAGAAATGAAGCAAGATGTCTGCTCTTGCTTCTTTAGGGCCGAGGTTGGTTACTGTAATGTTGCAGTATTTAGTTTCTATGGTTGGGTCTTGGTCTTTCCATTTATATTTTAGTACCTGTGTATAATATTTTCCTAGTTTTACTTCCTTCACTTTGCACGACTTTATGTCATGTATTTACCATGTTCATCATTTATTACAGAACACTAATATTCTATGATACTTATATACCATAATTGGTTTAGCAGTTTTTCAAATTATGCATATCTGTTTTGCTTCAGGTAACTGGATGCCACAGCAGTTAGAGGGTTGGTCTTGGTGTCAAGAAGGCTGAGTTCAAATTCTACCTCAGACATTTATTAGCTCTGAGAACCTGGAAGAGTCACTTCTATTCTCTTATCCTTAGTTTCCTCATCTATTAAATGGGGATAATAATAGCACTTTTTGCACAGAGTGGTGGTTGAAATTAAATGAATAACACATGGATAGCCTTTTGCTAAACTTAAAGCATTTATAAATACTAGATACTAGTATTTCCAGTTATTTTGTACTACAAAAAAGTGCTGCTATAGCTATATTTTGGTGTGTATCAGGACTTTATTTTTGTTATTGACCTCCTGAGGGATTATAGCTGGTTATGGAATCTTTGGGTCAAAGGAGTGTGGTCATTTTAGTCATCTCTTTGCACAATTCCAAATTGCCCTCTGGATGACTGGACCAATTCACAGTTCTAATAGCAATACACCAGCATTCCCATCTTTCCACAAGCCCCTCCAACACTCGTTTTTCCAATTTTTGTCATCTTTGCCAAATTCTTGCATGTGAGATAAAATATCAGGGTTGTTTTGATTTATGTTTCTCTTGTTATTACTGCATTAGAGAATTCATTGACACTAGATAACTCATCACAATCTTTTCTTGTCATTCTTCATCATCTTCATGACAACAACTGTAAAATTACCAGAAGTCAATTCCTCTGTGATTGTTTGATGGGAACTCAATGGTCTCTCCATTTTTATGTTGGTTCTTCTGTGGATAATAGCGTACAAAAAGCAAAAGTTAATAACCTATTGATTATTTTTTTTTATTATTCTCTTGACCTTTGGGCATAAGAAGTCAGCTAATGTCCACAAAAGGAAAGAACAATCAGTAAATTCATGGATGATAGTGCTATTTATACTCCCATTTTTTGATCAGAATTGTCAGGACAGTCAAGTATTGATGACCTTTAGCTCTCTGGCATAAAATGCCACGCTAGTAGAATTCAAAAAACCTCATGAATCTCAAAATGCTTCCACGTATCAATGACTATTACTCACTATAATTCATTTATCTTTTCAACAAAAAATGAATTTGATGGTTTCTAGATGCAAAGCACTGTGTGAGACCTTGGGAGAACTACAAAGTTGAGTAATACCAGGTTCCTGCCTTCTAAGAGTATACAATCTGGTAGGGGGAGATAAGACAGTCATATAGATAAATGTAACAGAAATCAGAATATAAGTGCATAAGGGTAGTAAGAATATAGTGATATATCAGATGATAGAGGAATCACAGAAAGCTGTGCCACCAGAGCTTGAACTTGGTGGAGTTAACAGGAAGAGAGATGACAGAGGGTATAAGTAGGGAACAGTGGAAAGGAAGATTTAGAGGTTTGAAAGTTTGGGCATGTTCAGGGGCTGGAGAGTTATACAGTTTGGTTGGGACATGGGGGTTTTGTGTGAGATAGTCCTGGAAAGGTAATTTCAGCAGTTCCAATTGCCTTTAGGATAAAACACAAACTCTTCTGTTTGGCATTTAAAGTCCTTCACCATCTGGCTCCAGTCATTTTTTTTCAGGCTGATTACACAATACTGCCCCTCCTATACTTTATGCATCAGCTAAACCAGCTTCCTTGTTATTCCCCATGCACAACATTCTATCTCCAGCTCCATCTCACTACAGACTGCTTTGCAAGCCTGAAATGTTTGCTCGATTCACTTTCACTTTTTAGAATCTCTAAAGCCTTTCATAGCTCAAACCATATGCCTGACCATTCCTCCCATCTTTAATAAGACTGTCCTGATTTCCCCAGCAATCATTACCTCACTCTTTCCTATTCTACTACTGCATGATTATTTTGTAAATAGTAACATGTTTTTTCTATGAGCATGTTGTATCCCCCTACTAGCAAACAGCCTCCTTGACATCAAGGGACTATTTTGCTTTAAAAAAAATTTAGTATTTTATTTTTCCCCAGTTACATGTAAAAACAATTTTTTAACATTCATTTTTAAAGTGTTGAGTTCCAAATTCTCTCCTTTCCTCCCTTCCCACCCCACCCCCACATTGAGAAGGCAATCAATTCAATATAGTTCATATGTGTGTAGTCATGCAAAACATTTTCATAATAGTCATGTTGTAAAAGAAGACACAGACAAAATAAAACCTCAAGAAAAATAAAGAAAGTAAAACAAAAGTTTGCTTCAACCTGCATTCAGACACCATCAATTATTTCTTTGTGGACAGATAGAATTTTTCACCATAAATCCTTCAGAGTTATCTTGGACCGTTGTATTACTGAGAATAGCCAAGCCATTCACAGCTGATCATCTTACAGTATTGCTGCTGCTTTGTACATAGTACACTGAATTTTCTACCAATCCATGTAAGTCTTTCCAGTTTTTCTGAGAGAATTCTTCTCATCATTTCTTAAAGCACAATAGTATTTCATCATAATCATATACCACAATTTGTTCAACCATTCCACAACTGATGAGCATACCCTCAATTTCCAATTCTTTGCCACCAGAAAAGAGCTGCTATAGATATTTTTGTAAATTTAGGTCCTTTTCTTTTTTTTTAATCTCTTTTGGGATACAGACCTAGTAGTAGTATTGCTAAGTCAAAGAATATGCATAGTTTTATAGGCCTTTAGGTATAGTTCCAAATTGCTATACAGAATGGTTGAATCAGTTCACAACTCCATTCATTTTTCCCCTCATCCCCTCCAATATTTGTCATTTCTTTCTCTTCTATGGCCAATCTAATAGTATGAGGTAGTACCTCAATATTGTTTTAATTTTCATTTCTCCAAACAGTAGTGAGAGCATTTTTTCAAATGGCTATAGATAGCTTTGATTACTTCATCTGAAAATTGATATCTTTTGGTCATTTATCGGTTGGAGAATGGCTTTTTTTATAAATTTGACTCATTTCTCTACATGTTTGAAAAATGAGGTCTTTATCAGAGAAACTTGCTTCAATTTTTTTTCAAGTTACTATTACTAACTGTATTTCCCCCCTTCTTATTCTCCCCATTTATTTTATACTCTTTCTCCTTTCACTCTGTCCCTCTTCAGAAGTGTTTTGCTTCTGATTCCCCCATCTCTCAATCTCCCCTCCCTTCTATCACCACCACCACCCTATCTCTTTTGCTCTTCTTCTCCTACTTTCCTGTAGGGTAAAAAAGATTTTAATACCCAATTGGATATGTATGTTATTCTGTCTTTGAGCAAATTCTGATGAGAGTAAGCTTCACTCACTTCCCTTTACCTCCTCTTTTCCCCCTCCATGATAAGCGTTTTTTCTTGCCTCTTTTATGTGAAATAATTTAGTCCATTCTATCTCTCCCTCTTCCTTTCTTCCAGTACGTTGCTCTCTCATCCCTTAATTTTATTTGTTTTAGATATCATCTTTTCATAATCAACTCACACTTGTCCCCTCTCTATATACTCCTGTCTGTCCTAATGATCAGAATGTTCTTATGAGTTACAAGTATCATCTTCCAATACAGAAATGTAAACAGTTTAACCTTATTAAGTCTCTTGTGATTTTCCTTTCCTTTTTACCTTTTTATGCTACTCTTGAGTCTTGTATTTGAAAGTCAAAATTTCTATTGAGCTCTGGTCTTTTCATCAGGCATGCTTGAAGAATCACCCATTTCATTGAATATCCATTTTGTCTCCTAAAGGATTATATCCACTTTTTCTGGGTAGGTAATTTTTTATTGTAATCCTAGGTCCTTTGCCCTCCAGAATATTACACTCCAAGTTTTCTGATCATTTAATGTAGAAGCTGCTAAATCTTTCATTATCTTAACTGTTGCTCCACTGTACTTCAGTTGTTTCTTTCTGGCTGCTTACAATATTTTCCCCTTGTCCTGGGAATTCTGGAATTTGTTATAATATTCCTGCAGTTTTTATTTAGGGATCTCATTCAGGAGGTGATCAGTGGATTTTTTCAATTTCTATTTTACTTGCTGGTTCTAGAATATCAGGGTGGTTTTCCTTGATAATTTCTTGAAAGATGATATCTAGATTCTTTTTTTTTATCATGGCTTTCAGGTAGTCCAATAATTTTTTAGTTATCTCTCCTGGATCTATTTTCCAGGTCAGTTTTTTTTTTTTTGCCAATGAGATATTTCACATTGTCTTCTACTTTTTCATTCTTTTGTTTTTTGTTTTATTGTTTCATGATTTCTCATAAAGTCATTAACTTTTATTTGTTCCATTCTGATTTTTAAGGGATTGTTTTTTTCAGTGAGCTTTTGTACCCTTTTTTCCATTTGACTAATTCTGTCTTTTAATGCATTCTCTTTGTCATTAGCTTTTTGTACCTCCTTTTCCATTTGGCTATTTCTACTTTCTAAGGAGTTTTTCTCTTCAGTGAATTTTTGTGCTTCTTTTTCTTTTTGGCCAATTTTGCTTTTACAGACATTCCTCCTTCCGTGGTGTTTTGGACCTCTTTTGCCATATGGTCTAGTCTATTTTTAAGGTGTTATTTTCTTCAATATTTTTTTGTGTCTCCTTTGTCAAGCTCTTGATTCTTTTTTCATGATTTTCCTGCGTCACTCTAGTTTCCCTTCCCAATTTTTCCTCTACCTCTCTTACTTGATTTTCAAAATCCTTGTTGAGCTCTTCCATGGCCTGAGACCAAATCATATTTTTCTTGGAGGCTTTGGATTTAGGAGCTTTGACTTTGTCATCTTCTTCTGAGTATGTGTTTTGATCTTCCTTGTCACCATAACAGCTTTCTATGGAGAGGGATTTTTTTCTGTTGTTTGCTCATTTTCCCAGCAAATTATTACCTGATTTTTAGCTCTTTGTTAAAGTATGGCCCTGCTTCCTGGTTAGAGGACACACTGTCCCATGCTTCAGGGGTTTTGTGCAGCTATTTTCAGAGATATTTATGGGAACCTGTAAGTTTTCAGTTCTTTCAAGGTAGTATGATCTAAAGAGGGGTGTTTACTACTGTCTGTTCTGTGCTATGATCCATAAGATCCATAATCACTCTTTTCCACCCTGGAACTGTGAGTAGGGTCCCTGCTCCATTGTGGCTACAATCTCTGATGTGCTACTCCTCCTCCTTGCCCTGGGACTGCTGCCCAGGACTGCAACCCCGAAAGGAGTATGGACAAAGCAACAGAGTTCTGCCTCAGCACTAACAAAGAGAAACTTATAATCTTCTTCTGACCAGTTGTTCTACCCCCTTACCATCACTTGACTGAGAGCTCTGGAAGCAGCAGCTCCCACTGCTGATTCACTGGCTCCCAAGGCCTGCTCTTGGTTTGCTGGGGCCTGGTCCGTGCTGGTCTTTACTCCTCTCTCACCCCGATATAATAATTCTTTCCTGCTGACCTTCTAAGTTAGTCTTGGGCTGGAAAATTGTTTCACTCAATTTTTGGTGAGTTCTGCCACTCTACAGTTTGTTGAGAGTCATCATTTAAAAGTATTTGGAGGGGTTTAGGTGAGTGCCTGCCTTCACTCCGCCATCGCAGCCAACTATTTCACTTTTGCTTTTGTATCTCCAATTCCTAGCACAGTGTAAGACCTATAGTAGGTGCTTAAATAAATGACAGTTGATTGATTGACAGGTGGAAGGCAGTCTGCAGAAGGCCTTAGATGTCAGGTTGAGAAAGTAGTTTTTATTTCATAGGCAATGGTGCACCATTAAAAGTTTTAGAGCAGTACCAGGTTAATGTGATCATGCTTGTGATCATTTTTGCCTACTCCTTGGCATCAATGAACAGGAACAATTGTAAGTCATGGTGACTACCCTGCAGGAGGTTATTATAATTATCCAGGTGAATGTCATTAGAGTTTGCTAGGGTGATGGCAGTACTTGTTTAAACATTTGACTAGCCTTAGGAATAAAAAATATTTGGGGAAAAAGAGGGATTTATATCTTTAGTCGTGAAATATGATTGTTTTACCCTTTGGAACTGCAGAAGGTTAAATATCAAGGAAAATGCTGTGTTATAAACCAAACCAGGATGCTGATGTCTTTGGGACTTGATCCCTTGGGTCAGAGAAAAGTGTCTGGAGACCAGTAAGACATCAGTCAGCACAATTTATCACCAGCATCCTCTCCTTTACCCTGCCTCCTCAGTATGAAGCCCAGAGCCACAGAGATCTCCAGATTCTGATATTTAGAGATGCACATGGCTTTTTCCCATTGATCCATTTTTGTCTGCATATTTTGGGAACCTGATTTTCACTGGTATCATTCCAATCTCTCAGTGATGTCAGTGACTAGAACATGGGGTATGTAGACTTGATTTAAATGGGTGGTTGAAGAGTCATGCTCCTTCCTCCCTGTGGAACCAGGGTTGCTCAGAAAGTTGATCTTTTTTTTCTCGTTTCTCCTTTAGCTTTGTGGACACCAGAACCTGACCTCTACACCCATCACACGTTTATTTTCTATCTTCACAAACATGATACAAAAAAGCATCATGAAGCAATACCAGCTCCTTTTCTTGTTTCATTAATTCTATGGTGTTTTCTCAAACTCCCATTTTGGGTGCCTGATATTAATCATTTTGACAGAAGCAACAGGCTTAGCAATAAGAGGGCAGTCAAGATATGTGGTGGTGCTAAAAAGGTAATAAGCTTGAATGAATAGTTCAAGATGGATTTGAATGAAATATTTGAATGAAAAGGCTATTTTTGGCTTTGCCTCCTACAAAGTAGAAGCTGTAGGTTACAGGTATCCGTCCTTCATCTGAGTAGAAACAACCAAATGGTGGGAGAATGACCCACAAGGACACTTAAGCTTTATTGGATTCTTCTAATCTTGTTATTCCTGTGTGTTGGCAGCCAGCTTCAAAACAAGCAAGGGAGTGCTATACTCTAAACTGAATTTTTAAAATGTGAATATTGTGCCTGTTAGGTTATGTTTTATGCATTGTTTGCAAATAGCAAAAGCGGTCACCTCGTATTTATGGATTTGCTTTGGAAAATGATTTCAAATAAAATTCAACATTAAGAAATATAGGATTTAGCTGTAACCTTATCAACAACAGACCTTTTCCTCTTGCCATCTGTTTTCCTAATTGGGAGAATAATTTAGAGGGATTGCTTGGCTTCTGGCTTACTTTATTTTAGCTGAGCCTGGTGAGGACAAATATTCAGCTTTAACATATTGATCCATTCGCATCAAGTAGCGCCTTGTTCCTTGGGCCATAATTTTGATAATATAATTGAAGAGAGTCAAGAAACACTAAGATCTTTTCCTAGGGAGCTATATGGTATTTTATCCACTAGAATGGTCTTATTTTAACAGGAGACTTAGGCAAAGAATTTAAATTTCTCATGTATAGCACTTCCAAAAGCCATATTGACTTAGCAAAGTATCAGTCTCATCCATGTACCTTGATCGAGGCCCCCATATCTATCATCTGATTGTTGTTGCTGATCAGATTTACTGGGTCTAAATAGGAGGAGAACCTTAGGGGCAATCAGCAGGTGATTTGAACTATGACACCCCCCCACCCCCAACCACTTATCAATTACAAGGCCATTCTGATTAGAAAAGTTTGCTAACGTTACATGTGCGGATTAGGTGACACTGGCTAGCTGATTATAATCAGAAGGGCTTTGCCTTCCTTGTCTAACTAAAGTTGATTAAACGGATATTGGGCACCTGAGAATTTCCCAGTACTTAGGTGGGTCAATCAGTGGTTAAACATGAAGTGTCTAATAAGTAAGCTAAAGCCTAGTAATAGGGCAATCCTCTGACAATAATGGGTGATTTTTGAAATTTTCCATCTAGATCAGGAGTTCTCAGTCATTTTTTGTGTGTGTCATGGATCCTTTTGGCAACCTGGTAAGGCCTATGGACCTCTTCTCAGAGTAATATTTTTAAATGCGTGAAATAAAATAGGATTTAAAAAGAAACCAATTATATAGAAATAAAATAATCAAAATATATTTTAAAAATTCACAGACCTTATGAATTTTTCCATGTGCCCCTTAGAGATCCATGAATGCCAAATTAAGTTCTCCCCCCCCCCCCCACACCTTCTAGAGGATAGTTTAGCTTCTTCATTGGACTTACTGGACAATTTAAATATATTTATAATTCAAGATTCTTTGGAATATTCAGTCAGTGAGGGATAGGATGAATATATTGTTCAGAAAAGGTTAGGGCAGAGAAGTTCCATATGTTTATGTTTCTTTTGTGGTATATCCTAAAGATAGAAAACAAATATGAGCATCTTATGGTTTTAGGAATTTTGAGGAGACTGGTGGTGGAGAGGCATATGTTGTAAAAGACAGTAAAGGGAGAAATGAAATCCAGGGAACTATAACACATTCATTATCTCCTTCATTTATTTAGATAAACAGAAATTCCACAGGAATCAGGAGAACTGGAATCTGATACTAACTCTGCATCTAATTGTGTGACCCTGTACAACCCACTTAATATCTTTAGACCCTGGTTTCCTCAACCATAAAATGAGAAAGTTGGAATAAATGATCACTGAGGTCCCTTCCAGCTCTAATATGAACTAATTCTACTTCATACTAGAAAAATTAGAGAGTCATGTGGGAGGAAATAATGCCTTTTGAGATTTCAATATTTCACTATTTTCCATCTTATTGAGAACCAAAGAACCCAATTTTTAAGGGAGGAGAGTAAAAAGTTGGAAGAATTCTGAATCATATAGTAGAGCCATTACCTCTTGGAACCTGTGGAGAAAGAGTAATTCAGGATAGTTAAGTTGAATGTTCACTGAAAAGTATAAGGTCTGGGGGTGCCTTTATACTAAATAGTCTTTGATTACTATCCTTTTTGAATTATTGTGTCTTTTTTTATAGATACTCTGTCTTGTTCTTTGTTGGTGGGCTTTTAGTTACCACTTCTCCTTTATGTCAATGTACCTTTCCTGTGGTGGAATATCTCCTCTCTAAGTTGCTTCCATCTGGGTAAAGATAGTAAGCTTGGTAGAATTACTTGTATGTAGGGAGTCAAGATGGCAGTGTAGAAAGAGGAGAACTCCGCCCAATACCACCTGAAATACCTATAAAATATGACTCTAAACAAATTTTAGAGCTCAAGACTCCCCCAAAATGATGGAGTAACAAAGCTCTCATTGAAGGCAGCCTGGCAGGTGGTCATCTCAGTGTGCTGGAAGCAGAGCCCAGCCCCATGCAGTTTCTGCCCCAGGGCATCCAGGAGAAGCCACGGCTGTAGCATTCAGGAGAGTGGATCATCAACAGCTGTTGTGATTTCCAGAATCACCAACCCACAAGAGCCAAGGACAAAGTGAAAAGGTCAATGGAACTCAGCTAAATTTGGGGGAGAGCGTCCAGCCAAACGGCCTCCAGAGCTAGAAGCCGTCTGAAGCAGCAGCCCTGCAGCCACCTCCATGTAGCTGCTTCAGAAGCTCCCGACCTGCAGATTGCAGGAGGGCCAAGTGATCATTCAGAGGATAAGTGCTCTTGCCTTGAGCTGCCTGCATCTGATGGTGGTCTCGGGTGGTGGTCCTGAGGTGTATTTTCAGTGAGCCAAAGCTGGTGGGGGCTGCAAAAAATGGTGCGCTGCTAATAGCTCCAGCAACTGCGAAAACCCCAAGGGAGGTAGGATTAAAACCAAGAATCACCTACCCAGCAAAACTGAGTATAATGCTTCAGAGGGAAATATTGTCATTCAATGAGGTGGAGGACTTTTAAGCATTCTTGAGGGAAAAACCAGAACTGAACAGAATTTGACATTCAAACACAAGAAGCATGACAAGGTAAACATGGAAAAGAAATCATAAGAAACTTATCCAAGTTGAACTATTTATATACCAACATGGAAAAATGAGAATTGTACTTTGTGAAACTTTTCTCAGTATGAGGATAAGTGAAGGGAATATAAATGTATATATATGTATCCAGACACATATGTCCGTATAGGAGGGTATATTTGCATATGAATACATATGTGAGTGCAGGCATTTATGTGTATGTAGACAGAGAGCACAGGATCAATTTGTAGCAGTGACCAAGTATGTACTAACACAAAATTTACAAATAACCCACACAGAATACAACATGGGAGAACTTGAGAGTTAAAAATGAACTTCTCTCAGTACTGAAAGGAAGGCTCTGTAGGAAGACTTTATAAAGATTGCACTTGAACAGGGACGTGGAAGGGGGGAGGAATCTCAACTAATGGATATTAGAAGCATTGGGAGGAGATATAAGCAGAAGCTCAGAGGCAGAAATTGTAAGGGACAAGTTCTCTTAATGCCTCAATGGCGAGAACTACAACTGGTGGTCAAGATTATGAGGTAGATAGAGATGTTATTTGATATTATTCACCCTCTCTCTCCAATTTTTCCAACTCTAAGCATACTCAGTGACTTCATGTACCCCTGGGTTGCCTTTGGGTACAAAAGGACCTGCCATCCTTGATATCTCAGATATGATTCTATGCTATGCTGTCCTTGTACATCAAAATGTATCTGTACTCTACTTCTTCATATGCTAAACTATATCAGTACTGTGTTCCATTCTCCTTAGGCCCCTGCTCTCCACAAAGTGATAAACTGCAGTTGTGACCTTAGGTGTTAATGGTTGTCATCCTAATATACCTATTTGCAGTGCAAGAAAGGTGTTCTCTTACTTCCCTTCCACATAAAATCAATGGTCAAGATCTGTTGTTTCTAACTTTGTACCATCTCTCACATACACCCTCTTCTGTCCTCTTATGCTGCCACCACCCTGGTGCAGGCTCTTATCACCTCATTCCTGGACTACTGCAATAGCCTGCTGAGGAGTGACCCTGCCTCAAGTCTCTCTCTACTCCAATTCGTCCATCCAAAAATATTTTTCTAAAATGCAGGTCTGATCATATTACCACCTCACCTCATTCGATAAACTCTATCATCTCTCTATAACCTTCATAATCAAATAAAAAATGATATCTCAGAGAAGAAATGACCTTAACTTAGGTAAAGGTTCAGCCTCCTTTATTCACTGAGTCAGTGAATGGACACTAAGCTGCTCCTATATGCATGATTCTGTGCTGGGCACTGGGATAGGAAGAATAAGAAATCATCACTTCCCTCAGTGTGCTCCTAATCTAATAGTCTTTAGTTTGGCTTGTGTAATGGAAAGGTCATTGACCCTATATACTAACATAACACCCTGGCATGTCAATGCTACAAGGAACCTAGAAGACCATCTAGTATTAATTCTTTCTTTTACAGATGAAAAAATAGGGACACCCAAAGGATTAAATGACTTGTCCAAGGGCACACAGTTAGGAAGTAATAGAGCCAGGGCTAGCATCTAGTTCTCTTGATTTCTATTCATTTCTCTTCCCACCATCTTCTGCCACTTACCCACTTGTCTGTCTCAGAAAGGATGTATATTCCATTCCTTCACAATGTAAGTAGAGCTTTGGGGCACATGTATTATATAAGAGAAGATATGGCCTAAGGGAAGACACCTACCCAATGGTTTTTCACCTATTAGGAATTCTAGATGTGTTTCTCTGCCTTTCTATGGGGATAAAATCAACCTTATTGAGATACACATTGTTTGTTATATCTTGTTTTCATCTTTCTTTCCTTCTTCCTTCCTTCCTTCCATTCTCCCTCCCTCCCTCTCTTCCCACACCAACCTTCTTAAAGAGTACCCTTTAATATACTCCCTCAGGACCAATAAGGAATATAGAAAGAGGATTTCCCATGTGGAGGTTTTTTTTAAGGTTAAAGGAAAGTCTCTATAAATTTCCTCTTAGCTAGGTAACCTCATGGTGTGAAACATTTTTGATTAATCCACAGTCATTTTCATTTGATCTTTAGCCATATCTAGAGAGGTTCAATCAGAGAAGCAATTTAGTTATCAAAACTGCTGTAATGTAAAAAATAATTTAAAACTAATACCAAATCAAGAAAATTAACTTTCTTAAAGTCAGAAAAAAATTAGCTTGGAAATCTTTATACCAGTATTTATTCAAAATTATTTCAGTGCCTTCAAAGCATACTTTTCCTCATCTTATTTTTTCCCTCCAGTGTCTATTCCCTCTGCATTACTTATTATGTAGAAATGCAATAGCTTCATGCTATTCTAATTTTAGATTTATTTCCATCAAAATCATTATCATCATCATCATCATCATTAACATTAACAACAATAATTTTAGTTCCATGACTAGGTATAATTTAGTATTTCCTAGTATCACCTTCAAGACAAAAATACTTTAAGCGTGGTGCTATATAAGAATGTGTTCATATAATGGGCATATGTATGTATACACATATATGTGTATATATTAATCTATATACACATCCACACACATATATACATATATATATGTAGGCATATGCACATATATGTGTGTGTATATATGTATGTATAGTAAGCAACTAAATGGCACAGCAGTTGAATCTGAAGTCAAAAAGATATTTTAAATCCTGCCTCAGGCATTTGCTAGTTGTGTGACCCTGGACAAGTCACTTAATCTCTTAATCACTTAATATACGAGTTTTCTCATATATAAAATTGGAGACAATAATGATCATTACTTCCCTGGGTGGTTGTGAGGATAAAATGAAATAACATTTGTAAAGAACCTTGCAAATCATAAAGTGTTATATAAATGCTAGCTATGAGTAGTATGTGTACCTAGGCAGTGTTCTTAAATATAGACATAGGAATTGCCTAGTTAGCTAACTAATTAAAAGGTTAAAATATGAGTTTTCTTGTACAAGTAGAGAACTGACTATGGAGTTTCAATGAGTTTGTGTGGTTTTTCTCCCTTGTTGCAGGCATACTGTTAACACAAATTATCTGGGTATACTTTGTGGACGGTCATTTCTCTGGCTATAAGCATCCTCTCCCCAACTATAACCTGGGAAAGTAAGGATCTCACATCCACATAAACTGAGCTGTAGTCTTTAGTTTCCCTTACAAGCACATATGTTTACAAGGCTCAGAAGATAAACAGGTTTATTTTAGTGATTAGTGGAAACCACAGACAAAATGAGAATACCTACCATGGAACATATAGCAACCCCTAGTCTAGCCAGAGGCCAGTACAAAGGTTATCTAGAAATCTTGCCATCTGTAGTCCATATTGCTGTCCTGCCTCGCTCTTTATCTGATTCCTGGAGTTTCCCCATAGTTCTCAACAGGTGGTGGTCATTCATTATAGGCCAATTCCTCATGCTCTATAGTTAGTTATTTCTGCTATTTTTCTCCCTGCCATTCTCCTCATCCTCCAGCAGCTGGGGCTCATTACCTTTCCCAGGGTAGCAATTATATGACATGGTTTGCAGGGGAAGAATGTGCAAATTATCTGCCTTGGTCAGGAATGCTTTCAGCTTAGAAGAGACCTGGTGAACAAATTGCTTTTTTTACTGAAGCCTTCTCCTCTGCTCTGATTCCATACCCTTCCTCTTCCTCCACTCACAGACAAGAAGCCTGTAAGGAGCTAAAGAAACTATTTCCTTTTGTTCCTCTGTTGTTTCTCAGTCATTTTCAGTCTTAGACTCTTTGTGACCCCATTTGGGATTTTCTTGGCAAAGATACTGGATTTGCCATTTCCTTCTCTAACTCATTTTACAGATGAAGAAACTGAGACAAACAGGGTTAAGTGACTTTCTTAGGGTCATACAGCTGGTCATGGTCTATAGCCAGATTTGAACCCAGGAAGATGAATCTTCCAGCATCCAGGCCCTGTACTCTATTCACTGCATTACCTAGCTGCCCCTTGTTCCTTACAAGTGGGTTTAACTTCTTGATTCCATATTGGCTCAAGTTGGCTTATAGAGTTTATTAATTCTTGACCTTAGCTTTGAGTAGTGCTAATCCTGCTTAATCAGCATTCCCAGAGGGTCTAGAGCAGGAATTTTAAACTTTTGAGGGGTAATGGACCTTTTCCCCTTCTTTTTGATAGTCATTTTGGCGAAGCCAATGGACCTGTTCTCAGAAAAAATGGTTTTAAATGCATAACATTAAAGCACATAAGATTACAAAGGAAACCAATTATATTAAAATACAATTATCAAAATATAAAAAAAAAAGTTCATGAACCCTAGGTTAAGAACCTTCAGTATAGAGGCTTTAATAAAGACTAACTCTCCACAATTGCATTTTAATCTACTGGGATTCTTGTTGGGCCGCTGGATGGGATTATTCAAATTGTGTCAGGCCTCCTTGAAACACTGAAGAAGGAGACTGGAGTTGTATCCTCCCCCTGTCACTACTAGGGTTGTAATACTTATTACAATCATGTTGAAGTTAGGTATTACTGAAATGAAAGTGCTGATGACATAGCCCAGCATTCCAATGGGAATTAACTTTTGTTAACTTGTTTAAAATAGAAGGTCAAAGAGTTCTTTAAACTTCTGGCCATTCAACTACTCATCAAATTGGTTCATTATTTAGCACAAAGGTAAGAGAATTGATATATGACTAGATAAAGTTTAAAAGCCAAAGGGCTCATTTTGATTTTTAACTTTTTAATGTATGAATTAAGATTAATTTCCACACCTGCCTAAATGCGTATTATATTGAGCTTTACTTAAGACAAGCTACTAATTATTTAGGGCATTGACATTTGGTACTTGAATTACCTGGCCTGATAATATAAAAAAATGATAAAGATGGAAATGAGGAAGTGAATTTGATAGCACTGTTCATTGAAAATGCCCTTGACTTTGAGTCAGGTGATAAGTATGAGTCCCTGTTCTAACACCAACTATGAGAATTTGAATAACTCCCTTATACTGTTTCTTTATTTTCACAATGACAGCAGTATAGATGCCCTCTCCATCTTACTGGGTTTGTGTGAGGAACAACTTGGATAATGTTCTTTCATTTAGTTAACGTTTGCAAACACTTTAAGGTGTGTGAAACATTTTTTTTTCTTATGTTAGCTCATTTGAGCTTATACACACACATACATACATATATACATACATACTTATATATGTAAATAAACATTTCATAATCAGAAATTACTCTATAAATGTCAGCTGTTAAATACAACCTCAATCCCATTCAACAAACATTTATTTACACGAAGAAAACAAACGTGATGAGAATGAGAGCAAAGATACTCAGTTATACCTCCTAAGGCTAGATAAGGTGGAGCTATTTCTATTTATTTAGAAGAAACAGGATGAACTTTCTCTACCATGTCTCCAAGCACATTTCAAGTCAACTTAGGGCTATGGGGTTGTTATGGGAATCTGAAGATCTTCCCTGCCCCTAGGCCCTTTGTTAAAGTGGCTACGTGACCCTGAGGACCCTTGGATATTTGAAAGTATACTCTGTTCCCTAATAGGCTGAATGTGGTCATGTGGAGCCTGTGGC